>JAWWNH010000100.1:658333-1316666 GCA_034641385.1 Darevskia mixta
ACACTTTACCTAATGTTCACAAGGAAGTCAAAAGCAATATGCAAGGAAGATCATGGAGCCTGCAACTTGGCAGATTTCAAAGGCTGATAACAGCTCTTGCAGCATCATCTGTGAGCAAAAATTTCCACTTTATTTGTGGGCAGAGAAGAGTGGGGTGGAGAACCATTTAACCATATTGCTTTAGGGCAGGAGAAATTATCCCAACAGAGATCGCCATTAACAGCAGCAGCAAAACTTTTTACTTTTTTCCTAACTTTGTTGGCTGTCTGGCCACCATTTTTACATCCTCCATAATGCCTCAGGTGTAGTGTTATTCCAGGACCTTAGTGTGGGATGTGGGGAAGGGAATATGAGTCAGGACAAAATAATTGGTGGAGAAATTTCTGAGAATATTCTGCAAAGGGAAGGTAGAAAAAAAGAAAAAGAAAATCTCAGAAGAATGTTTGGTAAATTTGGGTCACCTCAAAAATGTCTTCCAATGTCACATGATGTCATATTTTTGTATCCCAGGTTGGCTTTGAGATTTGTTCTGTATTTTGCATTTCTGCATATGCAGAATGAGGTTTCCTTGGAGTGTCTCCTCTCAGCGGCATAGCTAGCCGCTTGGGTGCCGGATGCGGTGTGCACGTCCTGCAGCCTGGGGCGGGGCAAGCCACCCATGGGGGTGGGAGGCGCTGCACGGAGCCTCTCCACTGTCTTCCCCTCAGCTGTAGGGCGGCTGAGGGAGAGGCGGTGGGCAGACGCAAGTCCCACGCTGCCATTTCAGGCAGCATAGAGCCTGCAGGCGCCCAAGCCACCACGTCACTCCCAGGAGAGACGCACTGGTGCCCAGTGCCAGCCACATTTCGTTACATTTGTTGTCTGAACTAAAAAGTTTCGTGAGCCCATTTTTTTTATTAAAAAAAACACCCTCATATTTTTGTCATTTTGTCACCCCCCTCAGTGATGGCACCCAGGGCGGGCTGCACCCCCCGTACCCCCTTCCTCCGCTACTGTCTCCTCTGAGGAATCTGCTCAAGGATGATCCTGTGAGCCGCCACTTAGACTCCTTTGGGGATCATTTTTGGTGCAAAGACAGTGTTGCAACACAACTAGTTCTAAGACTACTAGGTATTTTGAATCCGTATCAGCTCAGCTAGATATACAGGCTACTGAGTTAGATTAGATAACAATTTACAGGACCTATCCTTCTTCTGGATTCTCCAAGGCAAATACAAAGGGTATATCTGTGAGCCCAGGAGCCAAAAATATCTTAGCAGTGCTTATGCCTGAAGTTTTGATCTAAGGATCCTAAAGGCATTGCTGTTTTCTTCTAATCTTTGCCTAATCTTTCACAATTCAGACCATCTTTTCTTTTCCAGTCTCGAAAGTTTACTGGCTATTGAGCAAGAGACAAACTTTTAGACCGTGATCTTCCTTTTGAGAAAAGTGCATTACCAGTCTCCCAACAGAATGCTGTCAGCTTAACTTAGACATTCTGTCTAGTTCCTTTCTTGTAAACAGGAAATGTAGATGCAATAAAGAAGCCATAGGAAGTTCACGTGAACAGTATGTAAAGCCAAGGATTTAAGGAACTTTATTTATTTTAAAGCATTTCTAAACTATTTAATACTTCAGAACTCTCGAAGCAGTAGAAGAAAAAAACACAACAACCATTAAAACAACACTGGGAACTAATTCTTTGAGAGGAATAGGGTCTCCTAACTACTCTTAGCACCTTTAACAAACTGTTGTTCCTAAGATTCTTTGGGAGAAGTCATGACTGTTTAAAAATAGTATAATACCATACTCTGCATGTGTCCTGGAAAAACCAGGACTTCCTGTTTTCCCCCCATGAGAGCATGATGGCATTTCTGGTCGCCATAATGTCATGCAATTTCGCACCTAGTTCTCGCTTTCTTTGTGGCCACAATCTCATGTGGCATCCCAAAATGCATGCTTTTGGGTACCGTGGGAGAATGGCTCCCTAAAAGTGCATCTTTGGGGCTCCGTGATCTCGTGTGGGTCATGTGACTTGCACAGGAGCATGAACAGGAAGATGTGTGTCCCAGTTTTGGGACTCAGCATGTTGGAGGGTATGTAATACTGCTTTAAATGTATAGCACAGTTGGGGTTTTATGGCCCTTCCTCTACCAACATCATAGAGCTCTGATGTTGGTAAGGTCAAAAAAGGCATGTTATGGGGCAGATGGAGTACCTCCCGGGGAAGGATCTACAAAATATGCCAGCCTTGGAGCTCTATGTTATTAAACATGCATATTATCACAAAATACATATTTAAATACACATCCTATACCAAAATATAGTAAGGTGCCTATTTTAAAATAAAATATGCCCAGAAATTAATAGCTTGAGATGTTCATTTAACCAGACCTATAGAATAAATTTTGGAAAATTGAGAAACCAAAATATATTATACTTTGTTCTATGCATTTGGTAGGTGTGAATTAGGCCTGCTCACTTAAAAATATAGACCAAATGAAATTCTTACCCATCTCAAGATCTGAGAAAAGACCATCAGTGTTTCTTATTGGCTGAGGCTCTTCATGAAGGAAAAAAAAAATTCATCTGAAAGAATGGAGCAAAGTCCACTGACCATGAGGAGAGATAGTGTGTCATGGACTGGTTGGATTCCGAGAAATGGTGGGAGTAACCAGCTTGGGAACCACCAATGGAAGAAGGGTCAGAGCTCTGGGAGTGGTGGCGGGACAGTAATGAGTGAGCAGAGGGACAAGACCGGGAAGAGGAGGTGTCAGAAGCTGAAGAGATAACAGGGCTTAGTGAGCTGTGAGAGTCTGTGGCAGACAGAAGTCCAGAATCAGAGGCAGAATCTGAAGTTGAAGGAGGGAGACCAAGAAGAAGAGATGAGTCAGGCTGGTGAAGAGTCACGAGTGTCTCTCCTTTTCTCCCAGAACCAGAAAATGTATGAAGAGGGCGGAGAAGAGGTTGGCTACATGCAGGCGCTTTCTCCAATTGCTTGGGGAAAACTCTGGAGAGGAGGGGACTTAGACGGCTGTGGGGACTTTCAGTCTCGGCAACTGATCCATGGGGCAAGATCTACCTAATGCTGTGCTCATTAGATCTGACACTCCACCAAGTCTGTGCAGATTGTGTTTTTCCTAATACAGTCGTTCCGGAAGTCCAGTTGACCTCCAAAGCATTCGAAAACCAAAGCATGGCTTCTAATTGGCTGCAGGAAGCTCCTGCAGCCAATCGGGAGCCGTGGAAGCTCCATCGGACGTTCGGCTTCCAAAAGAACATTCAAAAATTGGAACAGTCACTCCCGGGTTTCGATCGTTCGGGAGCCAAAACGTTCGAGAACTAGGCTGTTTGAAAACCAAGGTATGACTGTCAAGAGTTAACTCCAACTTGCACAGTTTGATTTACTTCTGACTCCCTCCTGACATAGTGTGCTGGCAGTTTTAAGGACAAGCTGCAAGTTGATTTGGGGGTGCGAGGCTCACTTAACGTCAACACAAAATAGAGCTTTTAGTGTCATCGGCCCAGTCCTGTGCTTTGTTTGTAGAGATTCAACAGTCCCCTTCTGTTTCAAACTTTAAATCTTACATTGGCAATGAATAATACCTATTTCCATAATGGTTAGCTGATAGTCTCTGTTTTCAAATTTTTATTTGTTTTTATATATAGATATTATTTCAACCCCCTTTGATATTTTTAATGATATAGCAGCACGTATATATTGTTATAATTAAATACATAATAAACAAATAAATTAAAATATTTGTAAATAAGGCAAGCATTACAAAGGTGCCACAAGTTGCCGGTGCTCTTTCACCGAAGGGATCCTAAACCCAGAATGCCTCCCAGGGTAGGGAAATGGTAGTTGGGTATGCAACAATTTTCCTTCAAAGGCTTTGAGTTCTCGGCATTTCCCCAACCCAGTATGAAAGCAGCATGACAATTCTAGGCTTCCAGTCAACTTACAACATCAAAGCCAGTCTGTTCAGCTTTAATTGGCAGGTAAAACCTTAGGCAGGTGACAACACCTTTGAAGATAAAGATGAAAATCACATCTTTCTGGATTCATGCAGAGCTCCCCCTCTTCACCTCAGAAGAATCGTTGAATTGTAGAGTTGGAAGGGACCACGAAGCTCATCTAGTTCCACCTCCGTCAATGCAGGGTTCTTATTGTACAATGTGGGGCTCAAACCCACAACCCTGAGATTAAGAGTCACATGCTGTACCAACTGAGCTAGCTTGCATTTGAAATGAGAAGATTGGAACTGGAACTGTGCCAGCTTGGAGGAGCTTTCTGATGGCTGCAAGATTGAAGGCACAACATGAACCCCCATGCTCCCTGTTCTGCAACAACAAACAATTTGTTTCATATGAATTTGTATTTCACTATGCTCTGTGCTAAAGCTGAAAATGCTTCTAGATTCAGGTAGGTAGCCGTGTTGGTCTGACGTAGTCGAAATATATAATTTTTTTTTTTTTAAAAAGCACATGTGTGCTCTAAGCCCCAAGTAGGACTAAGAGGACCATACTCCAATCAAAACATGGCAAGACAGAACCTACAACAGTTGCCTTTATCACTGCTGAACTGTGATGGAAGATACTACATAATCAATACCAGTACAGTCCACCTCAAAAGATGCATGGAGTGCCATACATGGAGGTGGGGAGGGGCGTGTAAGATTGTAAGAGGGAATGACCTCACTGCAGCTGGGAATAACACTTCAAACACCTGATGAAGCAGACTCCCAATAAAATTATTTGTTGTTGTTGTTGTTGTTGTTGTTGTTGTTGTTTCTTAAATTTGTATGCCTACCTTCATCCGCAGATTTCAGGACGGTTCACAACATAAAAATACAACATAAAAGCACAAAATACATGAAAAAAGCAAGAAAAAAATACAAGAAAAAAGCCTACAAATCATTAACTTCTCTTCCCGCCACACCCTGCCACAAACACATTTAAAAGGGGTATAAGTTGTTAACTAGCCCAAGGCCTGGTTGAAGAGGAATGTTTTCGCATGGCCCACGATTTCCGGCATCTGCATCTGTGCAGACGCGATTTTCGCAGCCGCGAAAGCGAGTCCCCGCGCTGTCCTCCACCGGTTTAGCGCAGTGTGCAGGGAATCGCCAAGTGTGTGGCTCGGTTCGGGGGCAGCTTGTGGGCCGGTTAAATGACCCCCATGGACTGCTTGTGGAGCATGGGCCTTAGGTTGATGACCCCTGTATTATGTGTTTGAAGTCCAGTTCTACAGCCACATGGTAAACATGAGCACAGATGGCACTTACTGCTGTCCTATAACCAGCAGACAGCCACCATAGTGATTATTGACAAGTTGGCATCAGTATTTGTGGTGGGCTCCCTGGACATGCAACCCAAACCACACATCCAGAACTGGGGGGTCCACAATTATGGGAACTCGTATTCAGTTATCACTTTAGAGCTGCAATCTGAGGATCAACCTTTACTTGAGAGACATCTTCCATCTATCAAACTGTCTTCAAACCCCACGGGGAAAAGATATAGATAGAACTCTGGAGTTGTCTCTTTATAATCTGCTGTTTTCAGAATTCTCCTTTGAAAGAAGGTCATTAATATCACTGATACAATTAGCCAGTGACTTCAAGAGAATTAATAATCAATAAGGGGAAGGGAAGCCTTTAAAGTTAATGCTTGTTATTTACTGCACGTTTGATCTTTGCTCTTGAAAGTTCACTAGACGTTCTTGGGCCCTGTGTAAGTATTCAGTTTCAGCTTTCCTTGGCAGTCTAGACTGTTATGACTAGCAGAGAAGTTTTCAATCACAACTGCACACCTTAATCAAGGCTAATCCCCTGAAGTAGACTTGTTTCAGTAACTAGAACAGCTTATCATGAAAGGAGAAATCGGAGAGAAAGGGACAGGTATCCAAGTGTCCCAGCTTAACTAGTGGTACTTAAAAAACAAATAGACCTATGGATATATATATACTATTACATGCTTTTATCATTCTCCAAAGATACTTTTTTTGATTCAGGATTGCATAGATGTATTCAATTTCATCATTGCTAATGTATCGTTGGTGGGTGAATGAGCTGGTTGTAAATTATGTTCAATGCTGTTTGTCTTGTGACAAGTGGATGGCTGGGGATTAACTGTTATGGGCATGGTTGGGGGGAATAGTTATGGGAGAGGTTTGTATGTAGAAGGACCGCTAAGGATGTGCTTTGGAAATTTTACTGTGGAAGTAAGTGCAAAGCTGCTAACGATGCTTTAACATGTGGAATTTCTATTGTACTTTTGTGTTTGATTTTTATTTGCAATGTCTTTGATGTTTCTGTTTTTGCAGCTAATTATGCTGCTTAGAAATGTGGATTTTTATTTCTGTATTTTATTCTATTCTGTAGCATTCAGTTCTGATATGTTGCAATGTTGCATTTGTATTTTGTGGTGTTGTAAGATATGCTGTAAACCTCTTAGATTTTTTTTTAATGTAATAGAATTGTAAAGTTGGAAGGGAGCCCAAGGGTCAGGAACGTCAACTAGATCACCCATGATAACCTCTGCTTAAAAACTTCCAATGAAGGATAGTTCACTACTTTCTGAGGGATTCAGTTCCACTGTCGAACAGCTCTTACTGTCAGAAAGCTCTTCCTGATGTTTAGTCGAAATCTCCTCTCTTGTAACTTAAAGCAATTGGTTTGGGTTCTGTCATCGAAAACAATCTTGCTTCACCCTCCATGCAAACAGCCTGTTAGATATTTGAAGATGGTCATCATATTTCCTCTCAGTCTCCTCTTTACCAGGGTAAACATACCCAATTCCTTCAACTGTTCCTCATAAGGCTTGGCTTCCAGACCCTTGATCATCTTGGTCACCCTCTTCTGCTCACGTTCCAGCTTATCTTTCTTAAATTGTGCTGCCCAGGAATGAACACAGTACTCTAGGTGGGGAAATCCAGTGCTGGACTTCTGGGGGAACAAGCTCCTCTTGAGATGTAATGCTCTGAAGTCTCTCCAAAGTAGACCCAGGTGTAAATATGTGTTAATAAGCCATTCTTAAAGACACAATAGTCTCTGCTGCATCCTGATTCCCTATGGAAACACAACCCCGGTAAGCTCCTGGAACCCCCTGGAATCTTGCTGCCGCTCAGCAGAGATTGTAACTGGGGTGCAACCTTCATAACAATATTAAAGATGGCCTTTCCTCATATTGTTATTTCACACTTCCTTCAGTCACCGTAAAAGGCACCTCGCCTGAGGATTTTGCGTTGGTAATAAATATTGTAACTGATTAATCAGCTAAAAGGTCTTTTATCACTTCAGCAGACGATGGCAAGGAAAGCTGCAATCCCAAACAGATTTGCTAGGAAGTCCCACTGGACTCAAATGGCCCATCTTTCAGAGTAAACATCCTAAGGATTGCAGTACAAGTCCTTTGTATACTTTAAAGGCAGGCAGAACAACCCTAACCTCTGATATGCCTTGCTGGAGGGAGTTTGGACCTGGCAAATGTTTTCGGCTGCGAACATCCCCACTGTACCTGCCAATCATGTGGTCTGTTAACAGGCTACCACCAACAGAATCTGGCATAAGGTGCCAGAACAGGGTGGGGGCAGCCAAGGATCTACTGGATCCTAAACTGGTCCAGCAGCTAGAGAGGGACCTGATCTGGGCCTCTATGCTGCAGTAGTCTGGAGGTGGGCACACCAAACATTCAGAAAAACACTGCCCCCCAGCTTCTACCTCAGCCGGCATGAGCAGCAGGGCTCTGATTCAGAAGCAGTAGTGGTTCTGCTGCTCCATTCACAATTACTCCTCCCAAACTGGGAGCTGGGATTGCTCCCCCATTAACACCTTTACAGAGATTGTGGGAAACATACCTACAATATCTCTCTGTTGTTTTGAAAGAAATTCTCATAACTCACCTGATCAACAAATGTATGGGTTCTATACCCAAGTCTGCATGAAGTTGCACCCATTAACTTGTCTTTTTCAGCTAGTAATTTCCATAGTCCAATCCTCTGCATGTTTACTCATAATCTGGTTCCCCACTGGCAAAACATACTGGTACCATGGCGGGCGGGCAGGTCTACCATTACCAACCTTCATTTATTGCACCTTATTAACATGGCCTCAGCATGGAAACTTGTTGCTGTGACATTAGCCTTGTGACAAACCCATTTACTTGGTTTCTGATCTGATGCCTTCTTTTAGTACGATAGAACAGGCTATAGATAGTAGCTGCCCTCAAGGTGGCCTAGAGCAAGGGAATCAAGAGGAAGTCAGCAGGATCTTGGCAGAAACTCACCCGAGACCAATTATCGTGAAACATGATTGGTCCTACTGGAGACACAGTGACTCATACGCCGCCTCGCTTCCTCTCATAACTCTGCAAACTTCATAAATGTCAGTTAGCCCTGCAGATGTTTGCCTGTGGCTGTGGTCCTTACTTGGGAATAGCTTCCCCTAAAATCACTGGAAATTTTCTTCTAAGTATGCGTTATGTATTACTTTGCAACAAAGGTCGTAGCTATATAGTAATGCTGGCTTATCTGGTAATAACGGGTGGCTTGCATCCACCATTTTAATTTCCCACAATGCACCTGTATTATTGTTGTTATTATCATTGATTAGATGTTATTATCATTGATTAGATTTATATACAGTACTGCTGTTCATCAAAAGATCTCAGAGTGGTTCACAAGAGAAAAATACAGCACCATAGCACAAATAAATAGTTAAAACAGAAACAGCAAAACAATAGCCCTGCCTCCCACAAACACATTTAAAAGGCTGTAGAATATTAATCAGCCAAAGGCATGGAGGCATTGTGGGAACTGCTGGGGGCATTGTGGGAAATTAAAATGCCCCCCTGTGCATTGTGGGAAATTAAATGTTGGTTTCCCAGACCCAGCTGCCCTGCATTAAGGGGAACAGGCCAGGTGTTAACAGTGGGGTGCCTAGCACCTGTCTGAGAATGCTGCCTTTTTTTGCTTAAATTCATAAAAGCAAAGAAATGTATCTGGAAGAGGGCTATGAATGGAATTTTTAAAGCTTTGAGAACATATAGGAGAAAGAAACAAGTTTTACTGCGAGAGCTGTTTTTGCAACATTTGCTAATGTAGCTGCTACCAGCATGACTGTAATAATGCTTCTTTATGCAACCTTGCAATTTCTACAAATGCTTTTGAAATTCCACTGAAAGGGGAGAAAATGAAACATTGAACACTGAAAAGGGAGAGTTGGTGGAGATCACCCCCTCCCTTCACACGAATGGAGCAGCAATTAGGACCCAATCTGCCATTTTTACATGTTTTGTTTGACTCAATCAAGAGTTAAGTGGTACACAACTGTTCACCCAGGATGCAAAGTCAATCAGTAAATATGAGACAAAACTATTTTTCTTTTTTAAAAAGTAAGATATGCAAAGCAGAAAGCTGTTCCACTTCCCCCCTTTCCCTGCCTGACTCGATGAAAGGTATTCTGGTAAAAATATAGCAGGAAGAAGTCAATTTTATTAGTTGAGTGGGTTTGGGTCTCCATTAAGATGACAGTCCTCTCTTTAAAGACCTCAGTTTTAAGGTGTTGTCCATTTGAAGTGCTGCCTGGTCCCAGTCTGCTTTAAAGGAAAAGAGCCATGAGAAGGGGAGACCTTGAAGTTGCCCATCAATGGTCAGAAGCACATGGGCACCCAGCTGAGGAGCCACACCTGGTCACCATCTCCCCCACTTGGGTGAGATGTATTTCTATTTAAATTATAGCAATTATTTCTAAATTTGCATCTATACACATAATTAACATATTCAATTTTTAGGCAAATCTGCCAATTCTTTTGTCCTCTTTCATGGCAATGCCTAAGTGGCCATCCTACTTATTAGATATTCAAGAAGGTGTAATTTGCGGGGAAACCATGCAATGTGCAGATGGCGGCTGGAAGGGCCCTGCCTTACAAACTATTATTATTATTTAGTGGACTTTTCAGTTGCTTTTTAATGAACAGTAAACTCAAAGTGACTAGCAATATAATACAAAAAAATTAAAATACAAAGTGAAAACAAAGTAAAAGCGAAAAGCACTGATACACATTAAAAAAAATATTCTGACATATTCCATCCACTAAAAGAGGGCACAATATCTAACACTCTCCAAATTAAAAACCTAGCTGAAAAGAAATATTTTTGCCTGGCACCTAAATAATTAGGAAAGGTTGGAGCTGGGGCCAAACTTGTGTTATGATAGTTATAATTCAACTTTAAAAGCACACACATAACCAAGATTTGTATTATTTTCAAGTCAAGTATCTAGGTCATGGCTTGCATCATATGTTTGTGACATTTTGCATGATCCCTGGAACATATCAGTTGCCTGCTACTATAGAGCAAATAAATATATTTCTCTAGAAGTATAAATTATTGTTATGTTGTGGTACCGGTAGTTAATTCAGATACTGCCTTTATTCCAGAACTGGGACTCAAGGTGGCTCACAAAATTAAAATAAATGCAAATAAAACACACAAAGCTGAAAACATTTTAAAGGATGTGATTAGAAAAATAATTAAACTATCTATAGAATTAAAGCAATGCAGAATTTCTGCAGTGGAAAATATATCTTATTAAAATGCAGGTGTGGGGGATGACGACAACACAGCATACTGAAAGCAGGCTGTTCTCTAAAGCTTGTTGGAATAAAACAGTCTTCACCAGCCAGCGGAAGGACAACAAGGAGGGGTCTAGCCTCTCTAGGAAGGGCGTTCCAAAGCCTTGGGGCAGCCACTAAGAAGGCCCTCTCTCACATTCCCATCAAACATGCCTGTGAGGGAAGTGGACCGATAAAAGGGATTCCCCTGAAGATATCAGAAACTGGGCAGAATCATATGGGAGAATATTGTCCTTCCAATTGCCTGGACCTGAACCATATTGGGCTTTATAGGTGATAACCAGATTCTGCCCAGAAACAGACCAGTAGTCAGTGGAGCTGCTGTAACATGGGAGCTGTGTGGTCTAAAGAGCTGACTTTCTACCCAGTTAAAGTATTAGCCAACCTTCATTTTTGAATTGGTGGATAGCTGTAGGGCTGTGTCCTGGTTTTTTTTTTTACTTTTTGAAATATGGCAACCCGTAATATCTGTCATGCATGTGTTGTTAAAATTAAAGCAACAGGCTGTCTTTGTGAGAACAATAGCAGCAGATGGATATAACAAAGTCTGGATTTCTTGTTTTTTGATGGTTTGAATTTATTTTATTTGTTTGGCCATAAGCCATACAACGCAACACCAAACACATGGCAAATAAAAACAATAAAAGCACAGGCATTAGAAATCCAATTATCATTCAATTAAACTCCATAATATTTGTATTTATGTATAAACACAAAAACAGATCTTCTCATCCCGACAACAGTCAATACAACAGTTTCAAAATACAATTGATTCTCCCTGGACGTCATAAAGGCAATAATGGCTGCCTGGAGTGTTAAATTCTTATTATCACAGTTAGCAAGCAGGTTTTGGGTTTTGCAAATTATACCATTGTCCCCACTCTTTGAATAAGAGAAGAATATATTTTCAAATGATGAGACAATTAATTATGGACCGTCCAGTCCTCCCACACTGAAGCTAGACAGGAGACTGTGGAGCCTTCAAAGAGCATCTGATGCTGCTATCATATATGATGCAGAAATAAACTCTACTAAACCCCGTGGGACTTCCTGCCAGGAATGTGCATGGAGGATTGTAGCTTTAAAAACAGCTCCTCCAAATTTGCTGGAAGGGGAGTTATGAAACTCATCCCTGGTTGTGTCTCAAAAGATGCCTGGTAGATGCAGGGCTTTTTTCAGCCAGAACTAACCAGAATTTAACGTATTTTTCGCTCCATAAGACGCACCTGAACATAAGACGCACCTAGTTTTTAGAGGAGGAAAGGGGGAAAGCCCTGGGTTTTTTTGAGGATCAGCTGAAAGTGGTGCAGCTTCTTTTTCAAAGAGGAAAAGCCCCGTTTTTATGGGGTTCAACTCACAGTTTGCAGCTTCTAGTCCTACAGGAAAGGGAGCCATTTCTACAGTTTCCAGGCAGATAATCTAATCAGCCAGTCACATGTCGCTGGGGAAACAAACAGCCTCCCTCTGCATTCAACAACGGAGGCCTGGGCAAGGGGGCGGGGCTGGAAAGGGAGCCTTATCTCTCTCCCCGATCGCTTGCTAAACAGCTGTTCAGCGGCTTCCTTTCAACACCCTCTTCTCTCTTTGTAAAAAAAAAGAGCACAATCTGCTTTTGGCCCCTAGGCAATTTGGCTCCAGGGACCATGCATTCGCTCCATAAGACACACAGACATTTCCCCTTACTTTTTAGGAGGAAAAAAGTGCGTCTTATGGAGCGAAAAATACGGTAGTTCCGCCACCTCTTTGGTAAGTTCTGGCACCTTTTTGTAGCATACCAGCCGCTGTATAGTGCCATGGCACCCAGAGCTGCGTGTTGGAGACTTCGGGCTGCTTGTGGCTTTGTGTCGGAGGCTATGAGGCAGCAATCGGGCGGAGAAGCATTTTCCTCCTCAAAATTGTTCTCAACAACTTGGGCTTTGCTCTTGAGGAAGAACAGCAAAATACTACTGTGTATAATTCTACATGGACTAGTGCTGGACTAGGAGCTGGGAGACCAGGATTCAAATCCCAATCTGTCAAGAAGCCCACAGAATGACTTTGGGCCAGTCACTGTCTTCCAGCCTAACCTACCTCACAGGGTTGTTGTGATGATACAATGGAGATGGGGAGACGTTTGCACACCACCAACTCTGTGGAGAAAAGGTGGAATATAAATCTATTTTTAATTTTTTTTAAAAAATTGGTGTATGAAACTTTTTCAACATACAGCCAGGTAGCCGTATTTTTCACAGGTAGAAAAAAAGTTTTAAAATTGAACACTTAACAAATTAAACATGTGATTAGATTTCCCCCCCCCTGGATTTTGATGAAGGGCTCTTCCTGATGAATTTATAAAATTCTGTTTTCTTCCTTCTCCTCCTCCTCCTTTTTTCTTAAATGACTCAGACCTAAACAAAGTCTGTCTTCTCGACTAAATTTGACATGCTGAATTATTGAGACAGATGGTTAAAATAAGATTTCCTCCTCCAGTCATTTTCTGACCTCTGCAGGGGCCTGGACTTTGATAATGGATGAAGCCTTCACCATTAATAAGCATTTGCCTTGTTATTTTCTAAAGAGTCATTCATTAGAAGATAACAGTCATGTGTCCATAAAAGTACTCTTGAACTCAGCTCAGGGGATGACCAGAGATCCTTGTTAATGCCTGGGAGCAAGCTGTTTGTTGACTTCACGGTGTCAAGATTGGACACAAAGACTTTGACCTCTAATTGTGCTCAAAGGTTCTCAGCCAGAACAGTTATAACCTAGAAGGTTTATCCTGTTGTCTCTGCACCAGCAGATTTCCTTCCGGGATAAAGTGGGGCAAACCTATTCATTAATGTAGACATGTCATGTACAGCTCAGAAAGATTAGCACAAGTATGTCGCAAGCATCTGTAAGCACTGGAATTATTACTGGTCTGAGCCTCCTTTAATATTTTATTGGTGTGGGATAGCCTATTCAGGTAGTCAGTTTGCCCTCAAGCAAACATGCACTGTGTTGTATTGAATACCGGGGCAAGTGTACAGCGTGGGGTGGGGAGTCCTGAGGATTAATAGGCATATTTCCCATCTGAACTAGGTATTATTTGAAACAGTGTCACAATATGGCTGTACCCAAATCTGGAGGGTGTGAACTTGCTGGAAACAACAGGTGGCCAAGATCAGGATTTCAGCATATAGGAAGAGTTGATCTGCTGCCAACCAGGCAAAGGCAGGAGGTCAGAATCCTTGTATTATACTTGGCCAATCTGGAAGCTGCATACTGTTTGCCAATCACAGGGGCTGATGTTGCACAGTCTCGTGTAGTTCACCACACTGCATTCCAACTTCAGGTCATGCCATTCCTGTTTCATATGTTATAATCCCTAACCCACCATTGGACTACAGTAGACTATGTTTTTCTTTCTTTGGTTATATAAAATGCCGGCACCAGGCACCAGCAGCAATAAGTCAAACTTAACTTGCTTTAAAAATAAAATAAAAAGCAGACAAGGGTTTGAGTTTATACCCCTCCTTTTTGATGGTTGGGTGACTTGTTAAACAGCTGCATTCTTTTCATCTACATTTTTGCAACCACTCCTTGGCTGCTTCCTTTCCCACTTTCTGTCTCTGTGAATGTGCCATGTGGCAGTCCTCTCAATTTCACAGCCTGTTGCAGTCCGGAGTTATTTTCTTTGCAGCAGTGAGTTGTTGTTTTTTAATGCCATGAAGTTCCTAGACAATCACATTTTATGTTCTATGACCCACTGTGAAAGGAGGAGACACTGCAAATCCAAATCATAGTACATTTTCTTTACCCTCTCAAAGGTTAGCAGGATACAGCAAGGATAATTTCATCACTCTCGCTTAGCCTGACAATTATTGCGGTAAGACCGAAAGGGATCACACTTTAATAGGCTTTAAAGATTTTAGTCAATCGGGAGCCTGTGCTTTACTCCCAATTTTGTTAATTAAAGATGTGCCTCAGTAGCCACAGAGGAGTTGTTCAGGATTATGGTTTATTATTGTCTTGCAGGGTCATGGATTCTTGTGCAAATGTACAGGAGGAAAGCTTGGTGTCAACTTAAATGAGCAAACGATGACATCTGTGAAAGCATGATTTTTAATTCACTATTATGTCTTTATCCACAACTTCAGGTAAGCTAATTTATACAAGGGGTTTTCTGTGGTTTCCACAGTAGGGCACAGATGTAGCAAAGTTGGGAACAGCATACCATTTCCAAACTGTGCCACAAACAAACAGTGTTTAGATAATTTTGTATCAGTTCCCTGTTTATAGAAGGCTACAAGAGAGGGCATTACAGTGGTACCTCGGGTTACAAACACCTCGGGTTACAAGCACTTCGGATTAGAGACTCCGCTAACCCAGAAGTAGTACCCAGGATGAGAACAGAAATTGCGTGGCAGCGGGAGGCCCCATTAGCTAAAGTGGTACCTCAGGTTAAGAACGGTTTCAGGTTAAAAACGGACCTCCGGAACAAATTAAGTTTGTAACCAGAGGTACCACTGTATTCAATTGGAAGGGAGTCAAAGACTGCACATGTGGGTTTCACTAAGACCCTGCCTTCTTATTTTGCAATAACAGAATCACTGCACCAAACTTCAGATATACAGAGAATGATGGCCAAAAGAGCAGTGTAAGACAGGATGGTGAAAACAACACAGACATTTTAATACTAGCAGGCCTAAAGCAGAGGTGGCTAATATGTGGCCCTCCAGATGTTGTTGAATTCTAATGCCCGTCAACCCCAGCCAGAATGGCCAGTGGTCAAGGAAGAAGCAAATTGTAGTTAATCAACACACACACACACACACACACACACACACACACACACACACACGGTCTAAATAATCTAACCACAACATCTATGCTAGAAACATCAATCATCAATCAAGTAGACTAATATCTGTTTTACTGATTTTTTAAAACATGTTTCTATTGCTATTGTTATTTCTGTACTGTGTACACAGCCGTTGTTGTTGTTGCAGCAAAAGTGTGTTTTATAAATTAACTACATTTTTGACAGTTTGTACCCCTGAGCTACAAATATATTTCAGTTCTGAAGATGAATCTCACTGCCAGTCGCTCCTATGACCTTTCCTCTCCTTTCCTCTCTTCTCTTCCCTAAGTCTCCGGACCTAAGCAGATGAGATGATAGAAAGCTCCACTTTTCTACCGTCCCTCTTTAATGAAAATGGAGCATATCTGAAGCCAAATGCCAGATGGTGCTTGCTGAGACTGGAACTGCAAAGGGGCCCTAATTAAACCATTAAACTAGGGGTTGAGAAACAGCAGCTCCCTATTTCTCTCCCCTCTGCTTTTTGATAGCCACATAGAAGATGCCCCAGCAGGCTGCATAAAGATCCTTTCAAGCTCACCCCTACATTGATCCTTTGGGAACGCAGAATGGCAAGAGGCAGTTAATTTAAAGCTAATTGAGAAATCTCTTTCCTGTCTTCACATCACCAAACAAGGTGTCAGGGACTCAGCTGGTCTTTGTACCCCTAACGGGAAGAAAATGTACAGAATAAGGGAAGGGAAGATGCTACCTTGTTTTCATTTCTCACACAAAGCATTATGGCCTCTGAGCTTTTACTGCCTGAACAGCAAGTTAGCTCATCACTTAGAGCTTCTGAAGCATGATAGTGGAACCAGAGGTATAATCCTAAGTCAACACAGCCTTGACGAAGTCTTCTTGGGGTCACATAGCAGTGTGGTCCGGTGAAAATGACTGCTGTGACAGAGTAAGGGCAGCTGAGAATGGGCTGAGGAAAGAAAATATTGAGGAACTACGTAAGATGCAGGGAATCTATATCATGGTTGTCAACCACTTTGAGAGATGATTGTGTCTAGAAAGAGGCCAAAAAGCCTCTTAAAGAAACACAAAGAGAAAGGGAGTTATGGCGCACTGGTGCTGCCACACTGAAAGCTCCACTCCTCACAGATGTGACACAAGCACCTTCTGGCACTTGCAAGTTCTGCTGAACAAAGCAGTCAACTGGGCACATAGGGAGCAAGGCAATTCCTTCAGTAACACTGATCCCAAGCTATTATGGGCTTGATATGCTAACAGTAAGTCTTTGAACTTGGCTTGGTAGCATATCAGCAGTTGGTGCAGATCTTTAAGCAGAAGAGAAATGTGCTTCCAGGATCTCACCGTTGTCAGCAATTGTGCTGCAGCTTCTGGGCCAACCACACAAAAAGTTCCTGGATGTGCATTTGCTTCCATCACAGTTTGGCAAGCTTAAGCTTTGGAGAGGCTCCTTTGCCTGCAAATTTCATCTGCTTCTGTCAACAGTGAAAACAGCAGCAGTGTAATATGATGGGACACACACACACACACACACACACACACACATAGAGAGAGAGAGAGAGGCATAGATGGAAGCCATGTGAGAATCAGGGACAGTCATTCCCACCCCTGGCCAGAAGCTCTTCCCAAAGCTCCCCCCCCCCAATGAATGACTTGAACATTGTTGAGGGTCTTGTTGGACCAATTGCTGATTTTTCTAACTATCATATCAATTGTAATGTGCTATGGTAATGCTGTATGATTTTTAATTCTATTTTTACAGACATGCCACAGACCACCTGAATGAAGCTTCTGGACTACTGGTGGCCTGTGGACTACAGTTTGGGAGCCCCTGGCATAGATGCCTAACACTAGTCATACAGAGAGTTGACTCCAAAGATGACTTATTTAGGTATCTATCACCCATAGATACTACCCATTCAATTTATCTCCACTGTAATTAGGACAATAAGTTTGCTTAGCCAGAGAAGAAAGGATTCTCAGAGATTTGTTTGTTTGGAGATTTGTATGCTGCCTTTCTGTGATAAAATCAAACTCAGGATGGCCTACAAATAAATATATAAATCATGACAAAAATTAAAAACAAACCTCCACATCAGTTTTTAAATGGAATAAGATGTGCATGGAATCAAAGCAGATGTACAGCCCTGCCTATGATCCTTCTTCTAGCTTGTGTGCAGAACAGAAGACAGCAATGTTATTTAGGCAACCAAATCTGCTCTCAATGTGTTTCTGAAATGCAAATGTTGTACAAACATCTTCATGTGTGCCAGGGCAAAAAGTTCCACTTAAATCTGCATACAGGGAGCAAATTGTAGGGAATCAGGGGCTGTACGATGGGATTACCCATCCTATTATTTTCCTAGTACTTCCTTTCTCAATGATTGATGCAGTCATAAAGACCATGGGTGAGGCAACACGTCAAGAGAGGGGTGATCAATGAGTCAGTCCTGGACACAGGACAGAAGAGTGTTGAGCAAACGATCCAGTCTGCTTACAGCGACTGATAAATGTCAGCCTCTGCTCCCTCCAGCAGATGAAAATTAGTGTAATGTACTCTATGTGCAGCTGCCCTTGAAGACAGCTAGTGCAAAATGCAGCCGTGAGGGTGTTGACTAGCACAACTGTACAAAACGACACAATATCTCCAATGTGCCTGAGCTCACTCCAGGGTGCTTATTCTGATATATGAAGACATAAACAGATTTGGTTCCTTCTATCTCAAGGAGCACCTCCTCCTATATTGTCCTGCCCATGTTTTGAGATCTACCATGGACCCCTTTTATTTATACCATCCCCATACAGGCCTCAGGCTGTACTCAAAACAGGGCCTTCTCAGTGGCAGTACCCTAGCTGCAGGATACTTCTCTCTCTCTCCACCCCCACCCCCCGTCACCTTGAGATTAGACTGGCACAGACAATTGGGTAGTTTTGAACACCAGGGCGAAATGCTTCTTTTTCACCTGGCCTTTGTATAAATGTGTGGCGTGAAAGCTGCTATAAACAGATTCGCCTGGCACACTTCCGCTGCCCAGGCATTAGAAGAGTTGAAATACAGTCCACAGCAAAGCTTGAGGAAATTGGCCCTGAATCTTGATTGATAAGCAACACATGACTGTTCTAAGCAGATTACTTTTTTGCCTGTCATTAGGCTTAATGGTTGCTATTTACAGAGACTGCTGTGGATCCCCACAGCAGCAGATCTGCATGCATCTCCTCAGCAGATCAAAACCAAAACTCTCTCTTAGTTACACTCACATAACGCACTGTGCATGTCCACGACTTCACTGTCTTATCTTTGCACCTGTGTAAACAATCCAGCTTCACAGCCAGAGTTTCATCTTACATGCAGAAACTCACAGAGACAGTTTTCTGAAACTGAATGACCAATACCCCCAACAAAATGAGGGGTAACCAATGGGACACCCTGAAGATGTTGCTGGAATACAAATCCCATTATCTCTGAGGATTGGCCGTGCTGACTGGGGCTGATGGGAGTTGTAATAAAACAACATCTGGATGGCTATCCTGGAAAGTTTTAACTTTGCATTGTTTCTACATCAATAATTGTCCGAAACCTGCTATTTGCCTCATTTTTTAATATTCCAAAAAGTGCCGGGTTCTGCTCCCTAACTCTCTGAAAATTTAATTCCTCCTACTGTGAAAGGACAAGGCCTCTGGGGAGACGTGCCACAGACAGTGGATGACCCTCAGTTCTGGAAGCAATAGTGAGATGTGGGGAGGGCAAAGAAGTTGTCAGGAGAGGGAGAAAAGGACAAGACCAGGCCAGCTGGTTGGCTTCCATCAAGTTCCATCCAGGTGGAATATACTTCCTTCCCTTGAAGACTTCTAGAACAAGGAAGCTGATACAGACTGGGAATGAGGAAGGTGTACTGGAAAAGGTGGGCCAGTAACTGCTTTAAACTTCAACAGAGTTACCTCAGGCAGCTCAAGAGAAGTCCCAGTAATTTGTTGGGACCCTTCTCCCTACAGAGGGTGAATTCTGAGCGGGCTTCTGTAACCTTTACAGTAGCCTTTTAATTTATTGACATGCCAATTTGTAAAACTAGGAGATGATGGCAATGTGTTTCATACTGAACATCTTGCTTCACTCTAGATTTTGGCATAGCCTCCAAAGTTTGACGAAGGAAAATAGGTATAGTGGTTTCAATTAAGCAAACAAGAGCTTTGTAGCATAGTGGCCAGCAGCTTAGAGCAAGCAACTCCCATATCTTGGACTGTGATGAAATGTTCACTTCAGAGATGCTTTTCCCTGCAGGCCAGAATACCTGGTTTTTAGATAGCTGCTGCTGCTTGTTCTTTGCTTTCATACAGCTTGTTACGTTGGTAACAAACTTCAGGACTCTGTGCACTAGCAAAATTGCGAATTTCAATTCTCAGGTAAGGTGAGCCAGACAGATTGGTGAAAAAATGCCAACAAAATAAGAATAAACAAAACAAATCAAGGAAAACAGCAATTTGTACCCCCCCAAGCTCCAGCATTAAGCACAGATTTGGGGTGCACACAGACATACTTAGAAAGACAAGCAGCAAGTGCATTTTGACCATGGGTGTGAGGTCTGTTTCCCCTGCCTTTGCTTCTCAAACCTCATTTTTTCAGCCTTAAATTCAGTTCTCTATGTTTCCACTTCAGATTGACATTTTTTAAAAGTCCTTGCAAAAATTTATTAGCATTTAGTGCAGATTTATCCTAATATAAACACGTTTGTATGCACTTTTGCCTAATATACACATCTTCGCAAAGCAAGTTTCACTAACACAATCTGTTTCTGTATGCTATATTTTACAAATATGTGCATTCTTTGCACACTTTGCCCCACTGTATGTATTTTTGTACACATTGGTTGGCTGGGGAGCTGCATCACAAAATTCAGAGAAGTGCGAATTTTGAAGGATAGCAGTGTTTTTGTTCTCATATAGTTTTGGAAATTGTAAATTATCGCTGACATTATGTGTGCAGCCACAGTGGCTTGTGCCCACGGTGAATATGAGTACTTTTGCCTATTAAATAGGCGGAGAGGAGTGTTATGAGCTCCGCTGACTGATAATTGTGAATGGGTCTAATCGTGATGGGTTTGCCTTAAAGGGATGCCTGATTAGTGTCTGGGATTTGACAAAAGAATGTTAATATTTCTTAATGGCTGTGGATAGTTCCCTGAATGGGCTATTCACTTACAGGGGTGGGGTCCCAGACACCGCTTGGCAGAATATGAGAAGCAGCAGTTTCAAAACAGCATTAGCCCTATTCGGTTATTCAGGCAAATGCACCCCTTCCGCAATTATAAATATTCAATATCCAGGATACGTAGACAGCTGTCTTATACCAAGTCAAAAGATGGTTGCTTAACCACGGGGATTGTCTACACCAAGCCAACTGGCAGTGGCTCAACAGAGCTGTAGGCTAGAATCTTTCCCAATCCTACCTGACAATGCCAGGGCTTGAACCTGGGTCATCCATGTGCTCTATCACTGAGCCACAGCCCTCCCAACTGTCTCCACTTGGTTATTGCATGCATGGAAGAGGGAGTGGGCTCATGCGGCCAGCCACAGCCCCATTTCTGATGTGCCCAGTGGCCATGTTTTGCAGAGGCCACATGGTTGGCGATAGAAACGGATGTTTAGGGAAGTGTTTAGTGTTTGATGTTTTATTGTATTTTTTAATATTTTGTTGGAAGCTGCCCAGAGTGGCTGGGGAAACCCAACCCAATGGGTGGGGTATGTATGACTAAATAAATAAATAAATAAATAAATAAATAGTGAATGGGAACTCTGATTGGTTATGCTTCCTGCTCATGTGACCAGGAGTCTTAATTTGGCCTGTGAGGCCATTTGCTCCCAGACACACCCACCTGCCCCACCTCTGACATCACACCTGATATCTGGTGTGGGGCAGGTAAAGCTGTTCCTGCAAAAGAAAGGGAGCATTATAGGAAGCTCCTGACTGTTGCTCCGGCAGTGGGGCTTTCATTCAGTGCTTTTCAAATTTGGCTGAATTTAAATTCAGGGCCAAATGCCTTCCCTGCCTGTGGCAGGGCTTTTCCTTTGCAGACATGGTTCGCTTCAAGATTAAGAATCAATACTCCCTTCAGGACCACTTAGACACTAAGTTGTTGAACTAAATAAGAAGAAATGAAAGAACTGAGAGTGCACTCCTGATTCTTTCCTTTTCTGTCACCTTATGTTGTGGTGATGCTAGATGATTGGCAGCCAGGCGGCCCCGCCCACCTGTCCAAGTAGCCCACGAGGGTAGGAGGGAGCTTAGGATCCAGTCAGCCATCTGGAACCAGCTGCTAGAGGCACAATCCCACCCCCTGCTTCATGTGCACAGCTGATAGGTGGAGGTGGGAGTGCCTCTAGCTCCACCCCTCATGCCTGCATTGACCTGAATGACCAGAAGGGCATAGGGCAGACGTGGAGTATGGGATCCTCTGCCTTGTAAGAGGGCCCACTTGCTTCCACTTGTTGTCTGCTTGTATGTTTGTAAATGAAGCCAATATCACAAAGGCACCTGGAGTGCAGACGCGCTGGGTTTGGCCCAACATTGCGGCGCCCTGGTGTGTGATGTCACATGGTGTCAGGCCTCTCCTATTATACATCATCCCTACATTGGCTGATCTGTGCTTTCTGTTCTCCTACTTTCAATGCCCGCCGCGTCCTGGGAGTGAGGGGGGTGTCCTGGAATGCTTTCTAAAGACACTGAGTCTGTCAGCTGTCTCTCCCCTGGGGCTTCTTCCTCCTCCTGCTCCTCTCCCAATATTTCCCAGCTTCTCCCCTCTGCAGCCTCTGAACTGTGACTTTCCGCAAACCACTGTTCTAAATCTATTCTGTCTCCCTCTTCTCTGGGAAGTGTAGGGGGGGAAGGCGGTCTCCACCATTCCTTCTCAGTCCAGTCCCTGACACACAGTAGAAGGAGACCAGACGGGGCCCATCTTGCCCTCCGAAATGCCTGATGGGGCCTAGTCGCAGCTGTGGGAGGGCCCCCTCAGTGAAAATGGGGGGGGGGCTTGGCTCCCATGGCCCCAGCATAGATGGCGTGCCTGTGGAGTGTCTGTGTGCTCTCTCAGCCTAAGGAAATGAAACCTGGCAGAGTTGCCCATAGAATATCTGCCTGTCCAGGAACTGATGAAGGCTTGTGTCAGTACCTTTCATCAGACCGGGGGCAGAAGGGGGCACTGCAAATGGAACACAGAGACCACTCTTAAAATGGAGCGTGCGGGCTGGATCGAAAACAATACCTAGTAATAACTGTTTTAAATATTAGGTTCTTTAAAAACACACACCAAAAAAACACTTGGGAAACAGGGAACAGGACACTCCCGCAGGCGGTTATTAAGCCGACGGGTTAAGACACCATGTGTCAAGTGCAGCAGGGAATGCAAAATGGGAATAGAGCGAGAGCGTCAAGCTCTGGAAAAGAGAAGCTGGGTTTTTCTGCCTCGTGGGCACAGACTGTCCAGAGGGACTTGGAAGCTCCTGCTCCTGCTGCCCGTATGCCCTGTATGAGCCACCAACCATGCTGGTGACTGGCATCATGCCCAACAACAAGCTTACAGAGAAGCAGGAGGTGCAAGGAGAAGCCAAATTGTCTCTGGGTCATTAATAATAATAATAGTACCCACTAGCCACCAATTGAAGAGACATCATTTGGTGTTGAAATCGCCTTCTCTCTACCCTCCCTTTTTCCTTTTGCATTCATTTGTTCTCCTTGTGCCCCAGTGCCTTCCAGGCCTCAGCCTCCTTGTGCGCATATAAAAACAACATCCCTCTCCAAATGAATTCCATGTCTGCAGTGCTGCTGGCTTGCACACTTGGAGCCGCTTGAATTTTTTTGGCAGCCTGCGTGCAGCTTTTTATGACGGTGGTGGGAGGGAAGCGGCTTCTCTTTGCAGAAGAGGATCCATTAAAGATTCATGGCTGATGAATAATAGAAAATTCAGTCCTTTGATTGCGCCGGGCACACCACGTAGACCTCAGCCCTCATGAAGCTAATTTACAGCAGCTTTTGCAGGGATTCAGAAAACCGCAGTGTGGATTTTTGATGAAAACAAACACACACACAAAAAGGCAGGGTTATGGTCCAGCCCTCTGGATGGTTTGCACATGTCAGGTTTGATTTGATAGGGAGCAAAACTTTGGCCCCTTGACCCCCCCTGCAATTTTAGCCACATCGTAGCCCCCCGCCTCCATCCTTCGAAAGTCAGTGACTAAGGGGACAACACAAAAGGTAAGGAAACAAAGCTCCCATTTGATGCCTACCCCTCTGCAGTTCAAGCATTGTCTTCCACAATTTGTAATCTGCTGGGGCAGGTTCAAAAGCCATTCCTGCCCTGAGTATAGAGGTGTCGCAAACAAGTTTCTCCTTTCATCTGCAAAATGTCAGAAGGGGATGGGAAGGGCTATGGCTGCTTTGCATGCAGAAGGTCCCTGGTTCAATCCCTGGCATCTCAAGGTAATAATAATATTAATTTTATTCCTTATAAATATATTAATTATTATTAATATTAATATTAATTTTATTCCATCTGGTTGGGTTGCTCCAGGTAGGGCTGGGAGGGACCTGTCTGAAATGCTAAAAAGCTGCTGCCAGTCAAGAGACAATACTAAGCTAGATGGACCAGTGAACAGACACAGGGATTTAGTTGGTAGCTCAGTCCTGATAGATGTGCACAGAGAGAGTCATTCACACAAGTGAGATCTATTGCTCAACTTTCCTGAAGTTCATCTCCCTTTGTGCCAGAGCCCCAACTCCAACCCTTAAATAATCAATTTGTGAAATAGATGGAAGAAAAGGCCAATAGCCAAAGAATCCACTGGGAAGTTTTCCAGCCCACAGGCACTGCAAGAGGATCCAAAGCCAGCTCTACAGTAGTTGCATATAACTCTTTGTGCATAATCATCGAGGGCCCCAGAAGGGCCTGTGCATTCCCATTCCCATTTGCAGATGCATCCAGCTAGCTCACTGGGCCCTGGGCAAGCACCACATTATAGATTCATAGTACACATTTGCATTCATAGGAACATAGGAAGCAGGCTTTATACTGATTCAAACCATTGATCCAAAGTTTCAGTCTCCAGCTGTTTTTGGACTACAATTCCCATCACCCCTTGCTAGGATCTTGTGGACATGGATGCACATAACAAGAACTAGGTGTGGTTTGAAGGCGGGGGCAAAAACTGTGCCAATGGAAGAACCGTGAAATGGCAAACACATGCTGCCTGGAAAATTGGTTCTAAAACCTGACTGTATTGCTGATGGTTAGTTGCAAGCTGGGTTCTAGCCATGCAAAAATCATCATGCCCTCCAGCCAACTGAAATGATATATGGCCCATCAGGGAGGGAGGGAGGGAGGGAGGGAGGGAGAGAGAGAGAGAGAAGCAGGTGTTGGAGATGGTGTGGATGTGTATTAAGTCTTGTTTTGTCCCCTTCCTCCTCCTGAGTTCTATAAGGGTAAAAACTGAGACTAAAGAGGATGATGTTCACAGCAAGGGCCACCCTCCACCCCCCAGGTTGATTGTAAGAAGGCAGGCAGGCAGGCAGGCAGGCAGGCAGGTAGGTGGGAGCTGACAGACAGCAGACAGGTTGGCAGAGCAGTGCCCCATTCACCATAATACAGCAGTCTCCCCTGAAAAATAACCTTTCCGTTTTTATGTGGTTACAATCATCTTGTTCTGCTTATATTACAATATATTCAAAGTAACTTCATAACTCAAAATACATGTCAATCACAGAGCAATTAATTAAGCCATACTTGCATTTGGCAGGGTTAAAAATGATAATTGAATGCCCTTTAGAATTAACTGCATGCTGTACAACTGCTTAGTTATAGAGTTTTAGCTTTCACGTCTAATTTCCTCATTTTTAAAAAGATTTCCTTAAGGCTCACCCCCCCCCCCCGGCTCACTTGTGTTGATGGAAGAATACACAGATAAGTGCTGTATGCTTGAATGACAGTTTGTATCTTGGATGTCATTCAAACATTGCCTCTGAGATGTTATCCTGGAATTAATTATATCCAATGCAAAATGCCCTTTATGTTTGTTTTTGTCGTGATGACTGTCTTCCTAATTGGATATTGAGCGACTCTTTATGTGAGTTTCACTTGGTATCAGTCTGGTTCCATTGGAACCGCTTTTGCTCTGCACTTGCTGCCAATCTCAGTGACAGCGGGCTCTACAAAAGGTCAAAATTAACAAAGGCCAATTGACAGAATATCACTTGCAACTGAACTGGGGTCAATCCACAACATACATTTCAAGCATTCTTATGGCACTTTAACAGTTGTGGCTTCCACAAAAGAATACTGAGAAACTTAGTTTGTTAAGGATGCTGGGAATTGTGGTCTCCTAATAACTCCCAGCACCCTTAACAGACTACCTTGGATCCCTAACGCCTTGGTACTCGGACGTTTTGGATCCCAAACGCCGCAAACCCGGAAGTGAGTGTTCCGGTTTGCAAACATCCTTTGGAATCTGAACATCTGCCGGGGCTTCCACAGCTTCTGATTGGCTGCAGGAGCTACCTGCAGCCAATCCGAAACAGCGCTTTGGTTTCCGAACGTTTTGAAAGTCGAAAAGACTTCCGGAACAGATTCCGTCTGACTTCCAAGGTAAGATTGTACAGTGCAACAGAAGGGGAGGGGTAAATAAACTGCTTCCTCCCTTCCTCCAAAACAGCAGCCTCTCAAGGTAGGTCAATCATATTCAAAGCTCTGTAGGCTGCCACTACTTCCCTCAGAACCACTGGCTGTAATCCCTGAATTTCTGTGGGGACAGACAGCATAGTAGGTCTGCAGGGTCACTTTCATTAACAACAAATCCCATCCTTATATCTTGGGGGTAGTTTTCACTAGCAATGCTCTGTGGATTATTCTATAGTTAATACCTCTTGTCTTGTCAGGCTGATTAAACGGATAAGTAGCTGTGGCATTTGTATGTTGTTTGGCCCTCTTGATTTTTCATTACCAGCATGAGACTTTTTAAAGCCTCCTTTCTAAGACTTTTTATGAACAAGTAGAAAGCCACAGTTAACTTAAAATAAATCTAAAAAACAGATGCCTGCTTAATTATACAGTCATCGGAACAAAGGTTAATTATGAAAAAAGACCTTGCTCGGCTATAGTTCAAATTGGCCAGAAGGCTCCCTGCTAAATCTGCAGATAAGCTGATTTTTTGAGTCTCAAAACAATCTGCAGTCAGAGCTGCAATGTGACCAGTTAGGTTATACTGTAGTTATTCTATGTATACACGTGTTGACGCTTCCAAGAGCCATTGTAAGGTTGAGGCATTGCCTTTTCCAATATTATAGCTGGTTTAGAGAGTTGTAGAATAGGGCTGCCATACGTCCAGATTTCCCTGGACATTACCAGGATTTCAAAGGTGGAACTGACGTCCGGGGGGAATTTCCAAAAGGCAGCGCTTTGTCCTGGATCTTAGGCAAGTCAATCCATTTTCAGTGGTTACTTTTTGAAATATGGCAACCCTACGTAGAATCAGGTTGCTTCAGTCTTGTTTCTTCATGGGCCCATTCTACCTTTAATCCTGTTGACACTCACCATCTGAGTTTGCTGTTAGAAAGTATATTTACAGATATATGCATGAATATTTCTGTGCTCCTTATTTGTTATACACCTTTTCTACATCTGATTTCAAAATGGTACTTTTGACTAGTGATTGCATCCAACCAAGTTTGACTCAGAATAGACCCATAGAAATTAATGAACCTAAGTTCCATTCCCTTCAGTGGGTTAGAACTAGCATTGGGTACAGCCCCCAGGCACTGTTTGATTTTGGCCTGGCAAGGAGGAGTACAACGGAAAAAGCTCTGGTCAAACAAGCACACTGTGGGAACTGAGCATGTCTGGCCCTGTAAGCTGCCTGGATAGAAAACCAGCCTGGGAACCATATGCTCCCTGAGTCACTAAGAGCTTCTTATACAAAGAGTATAACATAAAGCTGCAAATACCAGGCCTATCCTTTTACTGCTGTTTTATGGATTATACCTGACAGGTTGTGCACTACCTCACGCCAGTGCTTGAATGCGTATCTGGCATGATGGTTTGGAAGACAAAAGAGGACAAGTGCATGGCTACTATCGCTCATGCAGGCTGCTGCCTTCTCCTCCTGCTGCTGCTGCAAGGCTGTTTGCTTCCCACACCTACCCATCGATTGTGTGGTACAGATGGAATACGGCCATTTTGTCACTGGAAAAGGAACTTGAAGGAATATAGTCAAAGGCGGCTGAAGGAAGACCCCCAGAGCCTACAGAGTCTACAGTACTGGATGTTATGTCAAAGTTATCAAGAGCTCACAAATAAGAAGTCAAGGCTTAAAGGGTAAAGGTAAAGGGACCCCTGAACATTAGGTCCAGTCGCGGACGACTCTGGGGTTTCAGCACTCATCTCGCTTTACTGGCCTAGGGAGCCGGCATACAGCTTCCGGGTCATGTGGCCAGCATGACTAAGCCGCTTCTGGTGAACCAGAGCAGCACACGGAAACGCCGTTTAGCCTCCCACCAGAGCGGTTCCTATTTATCTACTTGCACTTTGACGTGCTTTTGAAACGCTAGGTTGGCAGGAGCAGGGACTGAGCAACGGGAGCTCACCCCGTTGCGGGGATTCAAACCGCCGACCTTCTGATCAGCAAGCCCTAGGCTCTGTGGTTTAACCCACAGTGCCACCCGCGTCAAGGGTTAGGTCACCTCAAAGATCAGTGGTAGTCATTCCAAACATCTTTGAAATTGAGTAGTGATGTTACCACTTCTTTCTCTCTCTCTCTCATTGCAGATAGATGCAGACAGGAATAAAGCAAGTGACATTTGGTGTGATGCTGTGGGAAAGAAGATGCCGTAACTATTTTAAGATATACTGCACACACCCACTAGCAGCCAGTAAACAAAAATCATACAAGGAAAGAAAAGATCATGAGAACATAAGGAGAACCTGCTGGATCTCACAGTGGCCAACCAGATGCCTGCGGGAAACCAGCAAGCAGAGTCTGAGCACAAGAGCACTCTTCCCTCCTGTGCTTTCCAGAAACTGGTGTTCAGAAGCGTTACTGCCTGCAATTATGGAGGCAGAGCACAGCCATCATGGCTAGTTGCTCCTCATAGCCCTCTCCTCCATGAATTTGTCTAATCTTTTAAAGCCATCTAGGTTAATGGCTGCTCTGCCTCCTGTGGGAGCAGGTTCCATAGTTTGACTATGTGCTGCAAAGTCAGGGAAGCATGGGAAATCAGAGGAGAAAATTAAATTTCACAATTTGTAATTTTCTGAGCAAAAGAAATCATATCCCTCATCCTGCAGTTTTCATTCATCATCAGCATACAGCTGGAAGAATTAATGTAGCCTCAAACAAGTGGTCCAATATTATTTCAAGTTGCTTTTTTAAATCACAGAATTTGAAGTGTTTGTCTTTTTCAGTCTTTCAGTAGGGTTTTAAATTAAAATCCGGATTACAGTCTGATCGCAAGCAAAACGAAATGAAGGAGGTGTATCCTTCACATATTTCATATATCGCTATCAAAGCTTTGAGAAGAATTTGTGTGGAGCTGGTCAGGGATGTTTCTAGTTGGCATGTATGCAGTTTCTCAAACCTGACTAACAACATAATGACCATGTTAACTTCTTGAGTCAGGATGAAACACCGTCCACTAGTGTGGTTAGAAAACACTGAGACAGAGTCCAGCTGAAAATGCTCATGCGCTTAAGTGCACAGAAAAACTGGATTTGTGCGCCCACATGTGCATTAATGCTCTGGTGTATACACAGCCTTAGAAAAACAGATCCCATGGATTCCAGTGACAGTTTTTTCAAAGGATCACAGTAACACCCGGAGGGGGGTGTCAAAGGGAGGAGAGAAAGATTGTGACTGAGGAAGGAAGGCTTATAACACCCCTCCCTATATGCTGCATTCCCAAAGAAATTAATGCCCTTTATGGGGGAGCTCTGCCAGGGAACAGCATCCCCATGTGCCCACCGGAACATTGGTGGGTGGAAGCAACATTCCCACTACTGGTTGGCAGTAGACTGTGGGGCATTTTATGGACAGGGAAGAGGCAGGGTTGAGCTGGCACAAGATCTGTTGGACCCTACTGCTGTCACATGATGGCAATGGGCTAAATCTGGGCATCTATGCTTCACCACAATGAAGGAGCATTTTCCCCTACTGTTGGGCTCCTGGCCAGGTAATGTAGCCCTGGCTATGCTACTCCCTCCAGTGCTGCTGCCGCCAGCCAGGAATTAGGATTGCACCCTTAGTTTCTAATGACATCTTGGGCATCATGTGTAGTTTGACTCTCAGCCCTTGCTCCTTCCCAGGACTGTGCCGTGAGGTCCATAATAAAATCCTCCCCACCCCATCCGGCTGGAGAATAATCCTTATTTCTTGTGTGGTCCAAGTGAACAAGGCTATTTTATCAAAGTATGTTGGCGGTATATGATTCTAGATGGTTAATCAATAGCTGGGCTGTGCTAATTGCCCAAAGGTAACAGCAGCAGTAATAGAACGGTTTCTTTAGAAAGCCCCACACAAAAGGCTTTCTGTGGGACGTGGGTCCATGTGCCGCCTGACTTTTCAGCCCCACGCTGCTCTAAATTGGCTCCTTTAGGCAAAGGTCACACTGTGGTATCAATTACTTGCTACTACCTGGAAAATTTAATTTCATGCTCCACAGTGGGTCTGCTTTCTTTTCAACAATGATTGGCAACTGTTTGGTAATAGGAATAGCCTTTTTAAAAAAAGAAAACCCAAAACTTGAAGTGATTAAATGCTAGAAGCTCCTTGAATCATGATGGCAGCTTCAGATTGCCAGCATCATCAAGTCCTCACTGGTACAGTGAGCACCATGGCAGCCATTTTGTGCTGGCACCCACAGCACTTTTATCCATATATGAGTGCCGGTATCTCAAATCTAGAGAGATAGAGAGAAAGATACTGCATAGTTTCTGGCTTGCCACATAGCAGAAAGATTTCTGAGGAAGGATGTATCTCCTGGAGGTTCAAAGTGTTGATGTTGACCTTTAAATACCTAAACGGCTTCGGCCTTGTATACCTGAAGGAGCATCTCCACCACCATTGTTCCACCCAGACACTGAGGTCCAGCTCTTGAGAAAAGTGAAGTTACAGGGAACCAGGTAGAGGGCCTTCTTGGCAGTGTCACCCTCCCTGTAGAACGCCTTCTCATCAGAAGTCAAATAGATAAACAACTACACCACTTTCCAAAGACATTTGAAGGCAGCCCTGTATTGGGAAGTTTTTAATATCTGATGTTCTCCTGTGCTTTTAATATGCAGAGGGGCTGGGGCAACCCAGCCAGATGGGTGGGATGTAAGTAATAAGTGATGATGATTGAATATGATGATGATGATGATGATCAAGGAGGGAGTTGCTAGGGCAGGATGTGGCCTGGGAAAAGTCTCAAGAGACAGATAGAGTGGCCTGGAGGCCCACATTCCCCCGCCCCACACCCTGAGGTTCTCCAACCTTGTATTTGCAGAAGTGAGTGTTCATTTCTTGACAGCAGCCTGCATGGCATTCTCCTTTAACAGGGTGGCGGGGCGGGGGAAGTAACTAGTCCACCTACTATTCATGAACGGATTACAAGAATCTGGGATATGGCATTTATGACCAAATTAACAAACACAGTAAAAGTCACAGAAGGAAGGCAGCAGGACAATAAATTTATAGAGTAATGGGAGTCTATTTTATATTGGAACAATAAAATACAAGATGCATTGGATCCTTATATTCTATTAGGAGAGTTATAAATTCTAGCTTTATCTTTCCTGCCTTATCAGCAGCCATTTTGGCTTATTTTCATCCTTTTAATGGCTGTGATATGTACCATCATAAAGATTGTTCAAGTATTGTTAAATCATTCTATTAGGGCTAACTGGAGTACAAACCATAATTTTGTTAGTCATGTTTTGTCAAGAAACAACAACAGAAAACCCGTGTTGTTCTGATGAGGTGTCTTAGACCATTGTGTTTTCTCATATTTACTGGTTTCACTTCATTGTTCTCCACAATATAATAAATATCAAATTTTATCCAAAAAGGGTGGAGCTTTTACGGGGAGCTCTGCTTTGATCTTGCAGCCCAGTTCTTGCCAGCTTTCCCCTAATTGCCAATCATGGCCTGTTATTTAAGTAACCTTGGTAAGAAAAATGAACACTTGGTAACACTTTAAAGGACAATGCTTGAGAACAGATTCTGGTTCAAGGTGGTCGATCTGCTAGTGGTTGCAATACCATCCAAACAAATATTACTGGAAATTCTGAACCAACATTACACCACTTACTGCCTTTGTTTTCATGAATAGAGTCATTCCCTGTATTCTGCAGAAACCCAACATGAAAATTAAACTTTCTGTGGCTTTATGGTTTCATGCACAGTCATTTTGTGTTTTTTAAAAAAATTACAGGCCTGATTGCAAAATGCATTCAAAAGCTCTAGAGTTCTAATCAGACCAAGTATTTCGGGACTTGCGTAGTCATAGCATAGCGTGTGTGTGGTTCGTATGTGGTTTGTTTGAAGTTAATTGAGCGACATCCTTAAAAGTGTGCACATGCTTATGTGTTATATCAAAGTCTTAAGGCTGGCACAAAGGAGAAACAAATCTCCTTCTTGCATGTTTTTCTCCACTCTTCTATAACAAAATTAGTAAAGTATTTGGCACATTTGTTTTTGCACAGACTCCCCCACCCCCATATGCTGCCCAGAGCTTTCTCCAACACCAGCCTTATTCTGGCAGATTAAATCACTGCTGTTAGGAATTGAATTACTCGCTAGTGAACTGGCACTGATGTGTTTGTTGATGTCAAATGCAACACCACTGGCATGCCAAAATTTACATCTATCGTAGCAGACAAGGGCTAACTTAATTTTCTCCATCTAGAGCAGCTGGCCCTCTTTTTTTGTAATTCAAAATCCCTCTTATTCTGGACCAGTTGGTTCTTTTGGTCTCTTGTTACTTTGCTGTTTACAAAACCTTCCTGTGTTTCTGGTTCCATAGGACCAGAGAACACCCACATTCAAAAAGAAATGTAATAACATTAATCTGCCATAGCCAAAGAACAGGGAGAGGGAGAGAGCCAGCACCTGATTAAGTTTCAAGTTCATTTTCCGCACTATAGCATGTGCTGTACATTATTAGCAATAATTCTGGATTTGTTTTTCCTCCCCGTAGAATAAAACCAGGCTGATGCAAAGTAAGGGCAGTTCCATGTGGAATGTTCTTGATTTCTAAAAGGGATGGACAACTTAGCCTGCAGTAAAGTGTATCCTGATAGGTTCAGCACCAGTACCTGGAATTCTAGGGCAGTTGATGGTGCTCCACTGCCTCAACAGGGCAGGGACATCAACATTGACACCTGTCCTGGGCCATCCATGCTGGGGTGGCTGGGTATGCAACTTTCCATTTTAATTTTCCACAATGCCCTGGATTGATGCTGTGTTGGGCACTCCAGCCAGGCTAAGGAATTTTGTTGGGTGGTGGGCAGTTCTATTTGTCTAGAAACTCACCATAAACATCTCCCTTGTTCTCTTATAATGGAAATGGCACCCACCTGAGAAGTGCCAGAACTGAGCTTTGTTCAACCTATGTGTTGAGGGGAACAGGCAACAGGGTCTGTGATATCTGCCAGCTTTGGAAATTATCTGCAGGCCTCAAGAGCTGTCTGGGGACACATGTGGTCAACTCTATGGGTAGCAACCGGACACCATGGCTGGCTGCAAGGCTTTTATTAAATCTTGAAGTAGAAGAAGGTGGCAGCAGGCCACCCACTGCTTCCTAGCCCAAGATAAGCAGTGCATTCCTCCACAACTAGCCTGTTTCTATCGTGGGAGCCGTAAGCCCAGCTGTTGAAAGAATCCAGCCCGCCAAAGCTAGAAGGGTGTGATTGGCATCTACTGGCTAGTGTCCATGGCACTGCAAACACACCTCTGCACTCTTAAACCCAAAGGCAGTTTTGCAACTGTTTTTAACATGTGTTTCTTATCAGGGAAGAGGCAAAGGATAAAATGTATATGGTTATTGGAACATACACGTAATATGTAAAAATGGAAAGGCGGCCTGAGGTGCAAGAAGAAGGGAAATACTGTGAGTTTATCTAGCCCTTGATTTGCATTTGTGCATGTTATGTAAGGCAGGGTGCAAAACTGTGTTCACACCACAGGTAGATAACCCACTGTGAAGAAGGCTACACCTGTCCTCCGTACTCTGTGAAGCAGCCCTGAAACTCTAGATTCTAACAAGAGCGGAAGGACTGCATCCAACTGGTGCAGTTTGAGGGCACTACAGTCTTCCCCTGCCCCTTTAATGTCACCAATAAAAGCTCGGCGGGGGAGGGGAAATGACTACCAAGTCATGATGGTTTTTCTCTGAGGAACTTATTTTCTCACTGAAATATTTGTCATTGGTACTCAAATCAAACATATACTGGGGTCTTTACAAAGTCACAAGCAAGAAACGATAATTGCCGCGTTTGGAGAAGCAGAACGAGAGCTGCGATGTTGTGCAAATTTATTCTGGGGGCTTGTGTGGTAAATTCTTAGCCCAAAATAGTCAGCTACCACTATTGCCATGACAGCATGAATGATGTTAACTCAACAGAGCTATGCTGAAAAGAAAATGCAGGTTGAAGTCCTAGCTTGTACCTCTCACTCTCTTGGGGTCTAGCTCATGTCCTTCTCATTTCAGAGGGAGGCAGGCGCTGTTCTGCATCCAGGGGGGTTATTTCTCACCCCTCCCCTTCTGTTTCTCAGCCTCATCTTGGCAGTTTAGGCCAGAGATGCACAGCTGGAAGAAATCAAGTGTCTGCCTTGCAACACTTTAAAATAAGCATGGTACAGTTTCATCTTGAATCCAAGAGTATCTGGAAGAGATTGAGATGCAAAAGGGGGAAGGGTGGAAGCAACGGTTGCATATAAAACAGGGGAAACTCCTTCTTTCTACATCTTCCCTCCGCCCAGAAACCCGTTTTCTTGCCAGTGCAGTAATGAAAGCCAATTCTATCCAATCAACATCACATTATCAAGTGGCTTTAGATTGTTCCTAATCACCTTATTATTTTACGGCTTCAAAGTTCGGGATCGATTTACTTAACAAGTCCCTCGGGGGTTGGCTTTATTAGGATGTAGAGTTGGCCTCCATCTGCTGTAAGTGAAGGGACACCTAGAAGCAAAAGTTAAAGGCTAGTTGCTCTTCTGCAATGAAAGTGAGCCTGGAAACCATGGCGATCGCACCAGCAGGCTAATAAAACTTCAACCGCTATCACGCTTCCAATGAAAAGCCAACAGAGAGGCCTGCCCTCTATTTACAACAGTACCTGGCTGGGTTCGTTTTCAAATGCAGTCCAGATACCCAGCAGAGAACTACTTCCTATTCAGATTATGAAACAATATACAGACATCTCGCCCACAGCTTGGACTCCATCACATGCTTGCATCATGGCTGTACTTATGCGGTACAGATGTTATCTATTAGGATTAAGGCACCAGAAACCTCAGTCCAAATAATTTGTAAGTAAGAAAGAGTTCACTTAGGCCGCAAGCCTATATGCATGCCTCCTTGGCAGAAAGCTCCATTGAACTCAGTGACTGACTTCTGAGGAAACCTTCCTAGGGTGGTGCTGTTGGAAGAACAAAAGTGGAGCTGAGCCAAACCAACTCCCCATATTTGTTGTTGTGGTTGCATACATCTTCATTAGTGCTAAAAAAAGATATCACCAATGTTTGGTCGTTTGTAGTGTCTGTTCCAAATAATATTTGCTTATCTCATTACTGTGTTGCCATTTGCTTTCACTCTCCATTTCCCACGTTTCTAGGGTTGCTTCTGAAATTCTCTTCATCTGAATTTCTCCTTGAATTTTGGGCTGCTCTAGGGCTGCAGTCCTCTACATTCTAACCCGGAAGTACCACTGAGCTCAATAAAATGTTTGACAGACAGAATGTGAACAAGTGAAGCTGAATTTCTGCCTGCCACAGTTGTTAATAAAGGCTCAAGAACCCTGTCACCCACCCAGCCCAACTCCAACCCTAAACCAAAGCCTAGGCTGCCATCCTATATGTACTTACCTGGTAGTAAAATCCACTAAACACAAAGAGACTTACTTTTGAGAAGGCATGCATACCATTGTGCTTGGTTTGTAGCTGCTGCTCAGCAGGAGACAGGCATAAGCCTCTTTGCAAAGTTTTCACATTTCACTTTTTTTAAGGGGGCGGATCTTTAGCACCCACCTGCACTCACTGTGTAGTAGCATTTGGAGAAATTAAACTCTAGGGAGTACTGGATCTCAGATGAACCCACCACAGGAAAGATGCATCCTGGATATTAGGGGGGAAAGGAGATGTGAACTACAGAGATTCCAAGGACTAGAAAATGACGCAGGAGCAGGAAAGGGGAAAGGAAATGGCAGCTTCTTAAGACTTTAAGGATTCCTATTGCTAGTGTCTAAAATCTCAGTTGTCAGTCACAGCTCTGACTTCACTTAGTGGCTAAAAATGCTGAAATATGGGAGCAGCCAGCTTGGCTCATCTCACAGGCATCACTTAGAAGAGTGACTGCACATTTTGCTTCATAACTTTCTTTCTAGGATAGAAAGAAAAAGAAAAAAAACTCAGGGTCTGAGCCTCTTGATGTCTTGCGGCCTATTATATCAATATGCCTTGTTGATCAATACCTCTCAACAGCCCTGAAGAGATAGTAGGAAATGGGTTTGCAGTCACTACACCTGCCCCTGACATACATGCTATTACCGGTATATCTCACAATATCTTGCATGAACAGGGCTATATACACATATAAAAAGAGAAGTAATGGGTGGATCGCTTCTTGCCTGACATCTTCTGTTGTATATTGAGTGGTAAGTCAATATGATTCTCAGTAGCCAAGTTACAGTAGGAAACCATGACAAATGGAGAATATACTTCAGGTCAGAATTAGTTACACCATAACATGATATCCATTTTACATAACATGATACCCATTCGGCAAAATGAGAGAAGATGCTAGATAAGATTCTTTCTTCCTCTCTCCCATTCTCTCCCCTCTTTTCTGTGGCTTTTTTAAATGGTGCAGAAGCTTAACTGTTTGCAAAAAGTCATGATTTTTAAATAAAGAAGCTTCTGTTTACACAAATCTTTGGATAAAAAGCTCCCCCCCCCAAAAAAAACCCCCACTCCACACAGCACACTGTGTGTTATAGCTTACTGTTTGCCAAGTTGCAACCATCTTTTTAGAAATATAAAAATCCACACCTGGGAAGAAAAGCTGGATGCCAAGTTTTCAGACTAATGAACTCAAAACAAATGAGACATTCTGCTGCTGTCCAAGTTTTTCAATCGAGTTTCCTGGCAATTCCACCTGTCCTTGGAGGTGCTTGTTCAATACTGATGTTTCCAGCTCTCTAGCTGCTAATTAATTGACAGGAACTTGGAACAGGCTATCATTGTTTTTGACCAGAACTGCTCTAAATATCTCACCTATCTTTTGTGACACATCATGTCTAGACTTCCTATCATACAAGAACAAGTTGAAAGCGCTCTCCCCACAAAAAAGCCCACCTGTGTTCTGCACATTGACAGCGAATTGTTTTCACAAAGCAACTTGTCAATCATTAACCAGTTTCTTTTTCTTGAATTGAGCCCATGGCAGGTGTCCAGAAGTACACATGAGGACTCAAACTGGGTAGGGGACATGGCATGGGGGTGTCGCTTCCAATGCAGTAATCTTAACTAAAGCATGCATGATAGATGATCATCCAACCTCTGCTTAAAAGCCTCCAATGAAGGAAAGTCCACTACCTCCCAAGGAAGTCTGTTGCACTGTTGGACAGTTCCTACTGTCAGGAAGTTCTTCTGACCCACCCAAGCCAATTTCAAGGGCTCCAAGTGGTGCATGGGTAGAGGAGGAAGGTGAGTCCCATTGTGCTAACAGAACTCCATGCGTGGTCTTCCACTAGTAGGACTCGTTAGTCAAATCCCACCCTATAAGTCTATTCTGAATAGAACTTAGTTGAATCCAATTCCAGGTTAGATGTACTTAAGTCCCATTGGTTTCAGTACAACTTAAGTCATAACTAACTAGGCTAAGTTCAACTGACTTAGTGTGGATCCGATATGATGGTGTTGATGCTGAATAATTACCTTAACATTCCAGTATTTTAATGTTCTGTTGAAAGCCGCCCAGAGTGGCTGGGGAAACCCAGCCAGATGGGATGGGTATAAATAATAAATAAATAATAATAAATTATTACTACCAACTTACCAAGTGGTAAATGATTATCAGCACTCATCCTTTGATGAACAAACATTGTTTTTTGACTTTACCATCTCCCTCAACTATCTGAGACTGGCTACTGCTACCAATATAATATTACTTCAACCTATCAAAGAAGGAGGCGCCTCATCCACATAGGACAACCTAGTGAGTAGTTATCAAAGGCTTGCTATATTCAAAAACATAGGCCTTGCCTGCCTGCCAAAACTGGCTTGAACTCCATACTGGAGCACCATCTTATGCAATGTCTGTGGAACATCTATCTCCCAAACGGATCCTCCACAAGTATCTGGGAATTGTTGCCATCAGCTGAAGGCTCAATCAAGAAGTGAACTTTGGCTGACCTGAGTACTGTAGTTGGTTGTAATCCCCCATTTCCTTACTTGTCCACAGAGCTGGGTGAATGCTCTGGGAAAGCCATATAAATCCCTGTAAATCATTTATTCAGTAGGCTGTTGGTTCGGGGGATTTGGGGAACAGATTTCAGGAAGTTGCAAGAAATAATGATGTTTTGGGCTGTTTCATAATTTTCCATACACAAAAGAGAATTTACACATGTTGTCTGCTATTTCCCAGGTGGGTGGGTGTTTCCTCTTTAGAAGGAACAGATCTAGCTCCATATTGAACTTCAGAGCGACATTAATCAAAATTGTATTTTTGAAATTATCAGGCTTGTTATTGTGGGAATTGCCTTTCCCCATCTTTCAGCTGAAAAGGAACAGTCTGTCCATAAAAATAATAGTCCGCCTGGGTAAAGGCTAATTCAGTGGATATCTTTTCCTGCTTATGTCATTTTTATGTCCTTTGATTTTAGCAGCTGGCACATATTGAATACACACAAGCACACACACAGGGTCAGATTTTTCAAAGCACTGTCACTATGGTTTGCTGTTCTGCAGATACACAATTAGCTTCTGCACATGTTTTTTTGTGATAGCAACTTAACTGCATGTAAAAACATGTCCAAGAACTGTGCATTATTTGTATACAACTAAGTTGTATAACTGCTGAAGCATGAAAGATCTTTCAAAGAAAATTGCTTATGATATTGTTCTTGTTTTATCCCTTTCCTACTTGCTTGTTCCAGTGATTACTCAGGCAAGGAGTCAACATCCCAAGCCTCTTCTGTAAGGAGTGTCAAATGTTGTGGAAGAAGTCTGGAAATTGACAGCACTTTGTATTGTATGTACGGTAATAGGAATTGAGACACCATGCTTCGGGATATTTGGAATCACTCCTATAGCTGATACTGAGAAGGATATTATATGAATTACCCAGTGTTTCTAAAAATGCTCTAGTTCAGGCATGTCTAACTAGTAGATCGAGACCTACTGGTAGATCACTGGACATCTGCAGTAGATCACTGGTAGATCATTGGCTCCCCCCCAAAGAAGCTGAACAACTGTGGCTCCCCTAAAAAAAGCTCAAAATGGGCCTTCCTCCTTCCTAAAAAAAGCTCAACAACTTTGACCTGAACCCCCAAAAAGGGGGTAAATCACTGCCAGTTTTTAACTCTGTGAGTAGATCGCAGTCTCTTGGGAGTTGGCCACCCCTTTTGCAGGCTTGAATAGCAGTCATACAACTTTCACTTTTTGTTTTTAGCTACTTTACTAATGAAACTTTATTCTCCTTTTCTGTTATGGTTTCCTGAGGGTTCCCCATGTAGGGCTTTGGTTTTCCATGTTTCCCTCCTTTATCAATGAGATTTAGAGAAGTGAATATTTGATCAGCCTTGACCATGGACGGGAGAATTGGGTGATCAACTTGAGTACCTATTTCTTTCCACAATACACAGAAGCCATGATGCATTAATCTTCCATCTCCTTCAGATCTCTGGATGTATAGCTTTATTCATTATTTCCTTGTATTAGTCATCTAAGAAAGATATTCTCTAGCAGACATAAAATGGTAATGTGAAACAAAATTAAAAACACAACAAATACAGCAGTTCAACAAATAAACAATAAAACAATTCAACAAATAACCAATAAAACCTAACCAGCAAATATTCAGCAATAACATCTAATCCAACACACAAGCATAAGGATAGCCCTATCTAGTCCACCATCCTGTTTTCACAATGGCTTAACAGATACCTGTAGGAAGCCTGGAAGCAGGGCAACCTTTATTCGCAGGCATACTGGAGGTAGCACGTAGTCATCATAGCTAACAGTCATGGATAGCCTTAACCTCTATTGATTTATCTAAGCATCAACAGTTTGTACAACAGCTTTATTGTACAAGGGCTGTCTAGCATCCCCTCCACCAGTAAAGAGAATATCCATAAGTTATGAACCAGCTATAATAATACTAATAAACAACAACAACAGTTTTATTATTTGTATCCTACCCATTTGACTGCGTTGCCCCAGCCACTCTGCCGACCTGTTAGTGGATGACGCAGTTGCATATGCTTGGAAGAAGTGGTAGGCGAAGATGAGCTGTGCTGGGCTTCCTCTTCCTCCTCCTGCTCTTATCAAAAATTCAATTTTGTGTATGATCACACATGCATAAATTATATCCCTGTGATGTAGATAATGAAAGTGGGCTCTATAAGCAAAAAACCTATGCTGTAAGGCTGAAAGGCTACCCGCCATCCACTACTCAGTGGTCTGAAGATCTCACTGCCCTTTCTTTGTTTGAACACATAGATTATAATCTCATTTGGATACTATTTGGACAAATGGACTACCTGTATTAATTTATACATTTAAGTCAGGAGTGATAGGTTATTTTTATTGACAAACATCAGCCGGTGATGTTTTGCTCTTTCTCCCCCGTTATATTTGCAAGAATAAAACAAAAACAAAGTAAGTAAATAAATCCAAAACCACTCTCCATCTTTCAGGTTTAATTTGAAAGATCTCTTTTGTTGTGGGCTTCTTCCTTAGGGCCGTCTCTAAAGCAATGTTGCCAGGAAAAATGTTCTGCAAAGACATAATTTATCTGATTTTAGCTGTATAATGAAAAGAGAGAAGAGAAAGGCAAATACTGTAGGGGGAAAAGACAGATGATAGTAAACTGTATCAGCAGATATATTACCAAGGCACCCCTTGAGAACTATTTATTTACCATTCTTCTTACTGAGCAAATCTGCTATAGGAAACAAAGGACCTAACATGGAAGGGGTATTTATTGCTGTTTACTGCAAACAGTGGTAAATAGTGGTAGCAGAGGTAGCAGACCACACCCAAAGGACAGTTCTGCAAAACAGAAACATGTCCAGTGTAGGAGACAAGTGCATTAACCCAAGAAATATAAATCCCAAAACTGTCCTTAAAAATACATAGGGTTGGATGCAAATAATCTGTGAATGGAGTTTTGCTCAAAAATGGGGTAGGAAGATGATATTCCCCATTCCATCTGCAGCCTCCTCCCAAAATCTTCTCCTGAGAGTAGAAGGACCCTGTGAAATAACATAGGAGCAGAGAGAGCGGGGTTGAAGGGGGAATTTGCCAACATCACCTCACATAGCCCTTTTGTCAGCCATCCACAAACTGAAGGAGCCCATCCATTCACAAAAGGGCTACTTTGGACCCAACTCATAAGAAATAGTGAACATCAATGGTAAAGAGCTATTACCCTCATGTTCTGCTTTTGAGCTTTCCACGGGCATCTGGTGGGCCACTGTGGGAAGCAGTAGTTTTCTTATATAGGTACATGCAGTACCTCAGTATTCTCAAGATATATATGATAGCCCGCTGATGTGCACAAAATGCATTGATATGTATAGCAGTAGGATGAATCAGCCCATCTCCTGCACTGGTAGAGGAGGTACCGTGAACACCTCCTCACAAAGTGGGCTCAATTCAGATACTCTCCATTGCTCCATTGGAGGTTCCTCTTGTGAGACTGAGGCCTCTGCACAGAGATTGCAGAGGCCCTTGTTTGCAAAAGGCCCTTTTGGCATGTGTGCTACAATTAGATAACCTGCAGCCATGGTAACATGGACAGCTCCCTTCCCAGAGGTGCTAGTTCATTGCAAGAGGACATCTAGTGTGACAGCAGGGATGGGGGAATCTCTAGCCCTTCAGATGTTGTTGAACTCCCATCAGCTGAGCCAACGGTCAGAGATGATGGGAGCTGAAGTTCCACAGCATCTGTAAGGCCACGGTCTCTTAATTCTTACTTGAAACTCTGTTTATTCGCGTTGTTACATGAGAGGTCTATTGTCAACTCTTTGCAAGGTTAGTTGTTGGACAAAGCAGAGGAAGAAATCCCCTCTCCTTGTCTGCTGCAGTCCTAATAAATATCAGCCTCACCAGAGGATAATGCTGACAGCTCTGCACATTAAATGCAAGTACACATTTAACCTCATGTCAAGTCTGCCCCACATCTCCTTGAAAACAGAGTACCAGACTAGACGAACTTTTGGTCTCTAACCAACTAAGGAAATGCTTAAGACACCACATTCATGGCTGAACCACAGTGTCCCCACTTATAAATGTGTATCAGATTCCTGAATCAAAGCAGGATGCCTTGGAGGAATTAATTGCTAGTTAGAGGTGAAGTGGACCTGCACATGGTAGCATGAGTTGAAGCAGGATCTCTGAAGCTCATTGTGGTGTTTTGGCAACCCAGATGTAGAAGTCTCCAAGATTACCATAACACCATAATGTCAGAGTGGGATTATGGAGGGAAAAAGAGGAAATATCAGAGTGGGTAGAAGGGCAGAGAAAGCACTTTGTTGTGACTAACCAGCCAAGCTTGTAATCATAGGGAATGATTTCATCTGTAAAGTGAACCCCTTTTAGCTCTCCACATTCTGAAAATCAACTTTAAAAGTGCCTAGCACAAAAGCTCCTGAATCTATTTGTCTGCAATTTGCCCAATTTCTTATCTGAGGCACCTCTCTCATGTTTGCAATTTTCACATCAGTTGCCCTCAAAACACTAGGGAAATCAAGTTATTCCTTTGTTAACCATTCTAGATCTGCAACAAGGTTTGGAGCTGTGCTAAAATTGCTTTATGGGGATACTAAAGTTAGACTCTGGTCCATGGGGTCATGAAGAGTCGGACACGACTAAACAACTACAACAAAGTTAGACTTGCTTTCCTTTTCCATATGGGATCTTTCTAAGCAGGATGATGACCACCATTTTTGATTGTATCCCAGGGCTGTATTCAGTTACATGACAAGATTCAGTAAAATGCAGAATTACAGTTGATTATCTGACTGCTATACTGCACTAAAACAAAAGCAGATGATAGCTGGATTTTGAAGGCAGTGAAAAGTTAAGAGAGATCTATGGATGTATGGATTTTAAGGAGATGTTTCAACGCACAACCATATGAAAATAATCAAATGCTTTTGCTCAGCATAAACACAGCAGGGGGACTTGACCACAGATCACTTTTAAGTAGCAACCACTGTTAAATACGCAGAGAAACTTTTATCTAAATACAATAACCTCTAATTTGTCCTTAGAAGTTGGGCTGTATCCAATGGTTTATAAATCCTTGCATCTCTAAGAAAATTGTCTCTTTAAACTGGAGTGGCCTCGTTGCAACCTGTTGATGGCTACATCCAGAATCAAACATCTATAGGGACAGATTTATAGCATGGCTATATCATAGCCTAGTGATAAAGGAACATATAAAAGCAACATATTAAAAATCCTGCTGAGTTGCATTCATTGGGAAAGACTGAGCTTGTCTGAAAAGCAACCCCTATACGAGCAACAAGTTAATGATACTTTGAATAATCCAGCCCTTGGGGCTTTTCGTGACATGCCTTATGACTTACACATGTGTCAGTAAGCCAGCCCAGATCAAACATTAGAGAAAAAACTTAGTTGAGGGTGGCCTTATATGAAGGGTTCCACCATTTGAAGGGCTGCCCTGTTTAGCGATAAAGGAGGATGGAGAGGGCCTGGGCCTTGAATTTGTCGCACTTGGACAGCAGACTGAGCAGTCATACAGTTCACCTAGTGAGCCTTCCCCATTATGGCAAGATCTCTTGCTATTTCTATTCAAATTATAGTTGGTTGGTTAGCATCCGTCTGTCTCAGGAGACAATGGAGAAGGGCTCCTTCAGAGTTGAAGTCAAACTGTTGGAGAGTTACAGCATCTGCTGTGGCTGTAGAGAGTTGATACGGGAGAGAGATGTTTTGTTGCAGCTGGGGAAGATGAAGGCATCCAGTTGTGATGCTGCAGATGCACCATGGCATTTCTTCTTTCTGCGCTCCTCCCTGCAGCCATTCCCCCTATGGTCACTGCTGTGGATACACGACCTGACTGATTGTGTCCAGGCACTGAGGTCATCTGCAAGGGATTGCCCTATGGCCGAGTTAATGTTGCCAGCCTTCATGTCACGTTTGCAGACATCGTTGTAACACAGAGTTGGTCTGCCAACGAGCACTGGCGGAGGAAGGGGGTGCGGTGGGTGAGGCCGGCCCTGGGTGTCATCCCTGAGGGGGGTGACATTGCTGCCCTGTCCCCCTGGTACTCTCGTCGCTCGCCACGGGTGGCACCCCCCTGGGACGCTTGCCCCACCACCGTGGGTGGCTAGCCCCGCCCCTGGTGCCGAAGCAGCTAGCTCTGCCTCTGCCAATGGGCCTGGTGCCTGAAGCCATTTTCCATTGTGCGGACATGACCAAGTCAGTGTAGTCGGCACTGAGATAGGAATGTAAACATGCTGGGAATGTCAGCTTGGGGGAGCACATCTTTGTTTGAGACTCTGTCCTGCCATGTGTTGCCCAAAATCTTCCTGGTGCATGTGGAAGGCATTGAGGTGTTGCCCCTGGTGGGTGTAAGTTGCCCACATCTCACTAACATAAAGCAGTGTGCTCAACATACAAGCCTGGCAGACCTTCATGTTGCTATTGCATTCTCCCATACCCTTTTGGAGAGGCGAGCTGTTGCCGTAACTGCCTTGCCAATACACTTGTCCAGGCAGTTGTTGCACTGTATTTCTTTGTTGCATAACCTTTAAACTCTGCCATTTACCAGCATGAGGGCTTTTGCACCAACAGAGAATGTTGTATATGGCCCTATATCTTTAAATTTGTACATATGGTAATTACATAATTAACAGACACACACTTTATGCAAATCTGCATTATCTTTTGTCCTCTTGTTTTATTCCCTCGTTTTTCACAGGTAGGCAGCCATTGATTTTGTCATCATATATCATGGCAAACAAACTACCAATTACTAAGGCGCAATAGGGGCAGCCCAAGCTCACTGCAATCAAGTTGCAAATGGAGGAAAGGGCCAACCCCTTTATAGAGTGCAATGGGTTTGGTCATATCTGGTGGGATTGCTGTATAAAAAGTATAAGAAAAAAAAATAACAAACCCACAGGATGCAAATTTTAATAACACCTTGTGTTATATCATCGTGGAAATGAACTGATGAGTTGCCAAAAATTTAAGAAAAAATGATAGGAAATGTTGTGTCAGTTGCAGCTAGAATAATATTCTGGTTGCAGCTAGAATATTAATGACTAAGTATTGGAAAAACCATGACATGTAGGAACAAGCCATCTGGCATAGAATACTAATGCACAAAATAAGATAGTACAAGAGATTGTGGGATAGCAAAGCAATAAAGAAAAAGAAGCACTGGAACACTGTTATAAATTTGTTGAATATTGGAAATATAAAGCTCAGTATAATAGCATTGGGAAGGCTGTACTAGAAATAATGTGGAACTGCTTTACATATTAAGATAAATGATAGCTAAGCATTATAAAATACTAAGCTCTTTGTACTTCCAGTTCCTTTTATTATTGCAATTTTGTTATGACGATGAAGACTCTGGCAAGATATTCAATGCTAAATGTTATTATGAAATATAAAATAATTCTTATAAACAGTGCTTTTTTATTTAAAAAAAATGTTTAGGGGTACTCTCATTTTCCAACTCATATTGAAATATGAGGCCAACCTTAGATTCACAAAATGTTTAGGGGTATGCGTACCCCTGCGTACCCCCAGAAAAAAACCCACTGCTTATAAATATTTTTCCCCAAAGCATAAAAAAGGAAAAAGGCAAGGTAAGTGGAATACACCATTATCTTTCATGTCCCCCCCCCCCAATTATGAGATTTACCCCTTCTACACCTTTTATAAAACCTGTTAGGTTTTGCTCACTCTCAGCTGAGAACCTGGTGAACTTTTCACTCCGGATGGAGACGTATCTGATTCTCCTTACTTTTAAAATTAGTTGGGAAGCCTCTGGGAATGACTGAGGTGGGGGGATCCTTCCCCTCCTCCTGTCAGCCCTCTTTGAGAACAGGCTGAAATTGCATGATAGCTCTTTGGAGGATTATTACTCTGGATGAGCTCTAACAGGATTGCATATAACTACTCTCTTCTTTCTTCCTCCTCCTTTTCTTTTTCTTTCTTTCTTTTTTTTTTGTAAAGGATGATGGCAGTAATAACATTCAAATTGTTCTCTGAGCAGCCTGCTGCTCTCCCATGATATCCTGTAAGTCTGTTTCCCCTTCCACATCCCACAGACAGAACATCTGAAACTGATAGCCTGGCTTAGCTTGCGTCCGTCACAGTCAGCTCATCTCAGCCAAGAACTATCCTTGAGAAAGGAAAGAAACCGACTCCACAGGAAGGTGCAGAGGGTCTCCCTAAAGGATTCAGGAAAGGAAAACCTTCTCAGCTGGAGGGAGGTGCCATTTTGTACTCTGCCTCAGGTGATAAAATGTAGTGGGCTGGCCCTGCCCATCCCACAGAGCCAACCACACTGGCCGTTGAATCAAACTTCCACACTGACAATGAGAGAGCACCTCCTGTTGTACCTTAGAGAGACAGGAAGCTTGGGGTCAAAGGGCAATAGTTTGCCATTGCTCCCTGCTGCCCATCCAGCCTTCCTCTGTCTCCTCTTGTGGCAGGACTCATCCTGTGTGACTGGACTGTTTTACATAGGAGAAAACTAAGCTTATTCTGGGCAATTCTTCATGAAAAGGTGAACACCTTTTCCCCCTTTGCAGTGATAATTTATTTAATTTTTAAAATCAGTGAACAATGCTAAAAGAAACATTTGCAAGCATTGCCGCTGCTTCCTTTTTAGCTCTGTCCTACTAACATATAAATGTCTATTTGTGAACAAATTGCTGTCCCCCAGGCTGCCCACACAATCTCCTTGTTTTAATTGACCTACTGCTCTTCACCCTCTGAATATGCTGCCAATAAACGATTGCTCTTGTTCCAGATTTGGCACCAGTGCCCAGCACTGTCATTCAGCAGCTGGGGCCTCAGCATTCTGCCATCATTGGTGGCTGCCCTGCCTTCTCTATGCTGGGCATTTCAGCCTGGTAATTTTTCAGTGCTTCACACTGTCCTATATGGACATACCATGCTAGGACAATGCCACAAGTTGTGAAGTTGCTGCCACTAGGGCACTAGAGGAGCTTTGTGAGGGCATGTGTATGCCCCCAGATACCCACTAGGGCTTTAAATGTTGAAATCTATGTCTGGAATCACCCGCCAGTGAAGCTGTCATAAAATTGAAATAGCATGCTCCTTTGCAGTCTGCCCAGTTAGCACTCTGGCTGCCATAGTCAATTGTCATTTCCAAACACTTTCCGTTTCTTTTGTTATTAGAAAATAATTTGTAACTTACAAACCAAGGAGCAACCAGTTTTTCTTCACATTTCAACAGATTAAAAAAGGCTCAAAATCAACCACAAATTATAGTCCCCAAATGGGCATTCCCTTTCACTACAAAATGTTTTTTGTTATATAAAAGTAGTTGTTTGTGCATTATTTTGGTGGGGTCCGTCTAGTTAAGAAACAGGAGATAACTTTTCTCAAAAGTCATCCAGCAGAAAGCATACTTCTCCTCTCTCCTTCTCCTCCTCCAAAATTCTGCATTGCTTTAATCCCTAAAGCACATTATTAGATCCAAATGGTCAGCACAAAAGATGGTGTCCAGATCTTTTCAGCAAACTCAATCATACTGCTAAAGACCAGGCCTGCATTTGAATTGAAACTGCAAATCTCCCTTCGGACCTCATTCTACATCAATTGGCAGGAAAAGGGGCCCTCGCTTCTCCCTAACAGCCTTAATTACCAGAGTGCTGCAGCTTTTAAGCATAGCAGACCTGACAATAATTGACCTCTTCCTCCAGTCCCACAGAGAGAGCAACATGAAACAGAGAATTACTGCCACAAGTATTGAAGCAGAATGAGGAACACCGAAGTAGGAAACAAGGGAGTCCCACTGTAGAAGCCATGCTCTGGTCGGAAGTAAGCAAGTGTTGGAATGATTCAAGTTTCACTAGTTTAATTTTCATTTTAATTCTGTCTTTTGGCAATGCAGCTTTGGGAAAGATCTGAAGCAATCCAAGTTGGTTGTTTCATGTCTCAAAATCAAATGATCCAAATGGGCCCCGTAAAACAGATGCACCTTGTGTGCTGATGACTTTCCTTAAGAGAAGGAATTGCAAGGCTGTTTCTCCCATAACCCATCTGCTTATTGGATATGTCTTCCTCCTACAGTAGTCCCTGCTCAAGCCAGTTTTGCAAGTTTTCACAGGAAGCCAAAGTAGTCCCTAGAAAAGTGACCAGAACCACTTCAATTAAGTATTCAAAAAGCAAGGGAAAGTTTAAAATGTGGCTTCCATCAAGATAATGGTAAGGCAGAGAGCAGAAAAAAGATAGCCAGTTCAGTCACAGCCCACTAGGATGCCTTGATTTGCAAGTGCAAGGTGAGAAGAAGGCAGAAAATTCTGGGATAAATTCAAAAGCACAATAAAACTAGCTGCTCATCTCAAGGCCTCCCTCTCCTCTCCACAGGAACGCCTTGAACAAAAAAAAACACCATAAAAACTTCAGATTCCAAAAAGTTAGTTTGACTCTCCTAGCTCCATCAAGACTCAGCACTCCCAAGGAATCAGCACACACCTTGAGGACAGGTATATACTCTTCCTTGGCCCTCCATTTCTCAACTTACTATTAGTGTGAGTCCTGCTGGCAAAATAGTCACGCTCACTTCCATAGGCATTTGAGTATAGGTAGGGAGTCTTCCACTCTGTATATGTGGTACGATATGCTTCTTACTGAACTTGTAATCTTACTGTCTGAAACAGCACTTATGCATTCTGTCGTTTTCATTTCATGTAATAAACCAAGCTTTTTTTGGTCAATGTGTCTCTCAAGAATCTTAATGTAATGCTAGTTTGTTTGCCTCTAAAAATTACTGGGTCGCCCATCTGACATTTAAGAGGTCTTTAGGGCTGCCAGCCCAGAATAAAATTAATTATTTTGTGTCAGGAGTTTTATTTAGGCAAGAATAGAGGCAAACATAATAACCCTTCAGGTCGCAAGGTTCCTAACTGCAGTCCTTTCACTTAAGAGATGCGCTGGAACGCTGTTTGAGTATTGAAAGCTATATTACTATCCTACTCAAATCCGAGCCCTCTGTTTTGTCCTTGCTAAGGTCGCTAGGGTAACATTGAATTACTACCATGAGTTGATTGCCTAACGTTGTGACGGTTTTCTTCTGTACCGGTTGTGCTGTTCTATTTTGCATTGTTAGTTGGTTGCTTTGTTTTGTTTTGTCTCTTTTGCCTTTTTTGGCTGGTTGTTTTGTTTATATATGGGCAAATAGCCGAAATAAAATTTACTAGAGGCAAACATAAGGTCATAAGAGGACACACATTACAAAAGTCTAGCAAAAGATCCCCAATCTCTCATTGGTGTGTGTATGAATACACACGAGTGCTGGACACACGTGTGGGTTCAGACACATATAGTAACAGTAACACCTCCAAGGTGGCTCTCCTCCTCCCTGTTTTATCATCACAACGACTCTGTAAAGTAAGTTAGGCTAAGAGACAGTGACTGGCCCAAGGTCACCTAGTGAGCTTCATGACTAAGTGGAGATTTGAACCCTGGTCTCCCAGGTCCTCATCTTATACTCTAACCACCACACAATGCTTCTTCCATTCACTCAGTGTCTATGTTTGACCCCCAAAAACGTTTTTATATAAATAAAAGCACAAATGTTTGCCTGATTCTTCTTATGCTAAAGCATTACTTCTCCCAAATAACTCACAAAAAGTTTATGCCACAGAAACCATTGTCTTCTCTGAGGGATGACATCTTGACAATTCATATTCTTAGCAACCCAGCCTCTACCATCCACACAACATGTGGTTATTTATTTGCAGAATCTACTGGCAGATTCTTATGTGCTTACACATCTCTGGAGCGCCTAATAAAAGTGCTTAAATACATAACAGATGGGTATCTCGCCCTGTGATAAATGTGTGATGGGCACAAAGCTGTCATCACATCATTCACCAACACTTTTTGATTTGTTCTCTGTGTTGCATACTTCACTTCAAGAAACACATTAATGTTGCGTACAATTTGGGAGATTCATTACTTCAAAGAAGATCTTTGTTTCTCTCTTCTCATGCATGGGCTCTTGAATAGGCCCGCCAACCATGACGAAACTTCAGCGTGATTTCTGTTTTTCATTGCCGCTAATCTTTAAAGTTTGGAACATTTAATAATATAAGGAGAACGTGCATAAATATCTACGGCTATGCAGATTTGTGTGACGGCAGGAAGAATGTGCATGAATTGGCAGCATATTCAGAGTAATTTGTACACTGGTTATCAATATTGCATCACCTCCAAATGATTTTTAGGAATGTGAAATCGCCTAGGGGATTTTGAACATTTTCTGGTAAATATATGCATACAGAACAAGTCCAATTCTATTTATTCAGAAGTAAATCCTATGAAATTCAATGGTAATTTCTCTCAATTAAGTGTGCACAGGATTTGATCCATCGCAGTTTCAATGAAACTACAGACAGAAGAAAGTACAGTGGTACCTTGGAAGTCGTATGGAATCCATTCCGGAAGTCCGTTCGACTTCCAAAACATTCGGAAACCAAGGCTCAGCTTCCGATTCGCTGCAGGAAGCTCCTGCAGCCAATCGGGAGCCGTGGAAGCCGTGTCGGACGTTCAGGTTCCAAAAAACATTCGCAAACCGAAACACTCACTTCCGTGTTTGCGGCGTTCAGGAGCAAAAACGTTCGACTCCCAAGGCATTTGGGATCCAAGGTACAATGGTACTTCATCACACAGAGCATAGTTAAAATTTGAATTTGTTCCTACAAGAGGTCATGATGGACACCAACTTGGACGGCTTTAAAAGCTGGTTGCACAAATTTGTGGAGGGTCTCAGCAGTTACCCTTGGGGTCCCTCCCAGCTCTACAGTTCTATGATTGTATGGTTCTGTATTCACTGTCAGAGGCTGAATGCCACTGAAAGCTAGATTCTGGGAATCACAAGTGGGCAGAGGACTGTTGTACACAGCTCTGGGGCTTCCCAAAAGCCTCTGGTTGGCCACTGTGAGAACAGAATGCTGGACTAGATGGGCCATTGGCCTTCTTATGTTCTTATGTCCAAGTCTGCTTTACAGATAAAGAACCATCAGAAAGCAGAGCAAGGGTGTGGATGTTGCCTCCTAGGTGTTAGCACCTAGGCAGCAGACTGAGTGGGCACACAGATCACTATAGTGATCTTCCTCATTATAGTGAGACTCATTTCCATTTAAATTCTGCTAATTATATCTAAGCTTGTGTCTATACATATAATAAATTAGCATATGACAATCTTATACAAACCTGTGTTCTCTGTTGCCATTTTTTAAAAGATCTGTTTCCTTTTTTTTTTTTTTTTTGGCAATGCATAATCCTAACCCTATCCTATAACAAAGAGAGCAACCCAATACCATTGTCAGGCAGCTGTAGACATTGTTCGAGCCAATGAAAAACACAGTGAGCAAAAGGAACCACCATCTCCTCTCCCTCTGTCTCTCAGGGCACACTGGTCTTTCTTACGTAGTCCCCTAGAATCAGGGTTGGACCAAGATATTTTGCTGCCTGAGGCAAAGGACATGGTGGTGGTGCATCTCCCCATTCCATAAACAGGAGCTGACTGGACTGGCAGTGAAATAGCCCATCAACTTGGGAAATGGAATAGCATCCTCCAATGCATGGGGGTGGGGAGCCTGTGGTACACATGGCTCTGATCTACAGCAAAGGGAATGTACCTGCTGCCTCACTATGCCTAATGCTAGGTGGATCGGGGGGGTCTCTGCCTTTCACAGTCTCCTCTGGACACTTTGATTCAAACTCATGCTATATGCTATGCATGTGTCTAATCTATACAGGGTGTGAGAGAAAAGGACAGAAAATGTGTGCTTGGGTGTTATGTATTTTTAGGGTTTGACACCCCACTCTTCCACAAGCTCCCAGTTGTTGAGTGTAGGTGTGAGACAGAAGGGGATTGCTTGTGTGTGAGTGAGAAAAAGCTGTGTGTGTGTGTGTGTGTGTGTGTGTGTGTGTGTGTGTGGTTACAATGGGCAAAGGAGTCGAGTTCAGATTCACAAAATAGTTTTCTGACCATTATAGCAGGTCCTCCCACTTGTTTGGTTGAATTTGTTGACATTTCAGATGCCGATCTCACAATCCATGCATACACCATTGTCAATGCCCTGGGAGTCCTGCCTCCAGTCTTTGTCGATGGGGCCAGATGGAACATAGCTCTTGCTCAATTTAAAGCAGCTCCTTAAACCTAGGGCGGTGCGCTGTTCCAAAATGTTCTTAGCAGACTCCCCAGACCCCCTTGAGCCTGACCCTGCAATAATTCTACACAGGCGACCACCCTTGCTTATTTATCTGCCACACAGCAGAATCCAAACCCTCCCTCGTAGTTTATCCAAACTGCCTGGCCTGAGCTTGAACAGGACTGTGCTTTTTCTGGGATTTTGGCAAGCGTCTGCTCAGTTAACAGCACTCTGTCGCAAGACGATGCATTTTTCTACCCCCACCGTGCAAAATGTTGATTTATACTTTCATTTAATGTTCCATTTCAAGCTCCTTTCCAATGGAAAATTTCCATCTTGTTTCTGCAGACCCTCTAATTCTGTTAATCCTTCTGCTCAACTCAAAGCCCATAAAGGCTATGGGACCTGAACAGCTGTTTTGCTAACTGCGCTTCAAGACTGCCAAGTTGCTAACATCCTAGGCTGCCCTTGTAAAGATTATCGCTCCCTCCCCCTTCCTTTTTTTTATAGCAAGACAACCAAGTTCATTGCCTAATTACCAACTCCAGGAACAAATCTTTTGCAAAAAGTGTTGTTCTAGCTGAATGGATATTATTGTTCCAGTCCTTACCGTATCCATCAAGAAAGAGTGCTTTAAAAAGAGAGCGAGACAGAAGCCATTAAATTCGCATCGGAGATAGGAGGTGACTTCACCAAGCCTCACACTGAGTTTTAAACCCACCGTATTAAGCTTGAAAAGAGAGCGTTTGGCCTTTGGTTCTCCCACTGTGATTTGACCCTGTCAAGTTTGGACAGGACAATAAAAATCCATCAAATGCTGAATTAAAGATTCAGGTTTCGTGCAACCATGGTGTCTGTATCCGTGATCATGATTTATGTATCTGCAATTGATCAACTTCTCTCATCTGTTGGGGTGAAGGAAACAAGAAGCATTTTAATTGCATAGTTCCGTGTGTGGGGTCCCTAAGTTTCCTGAAAACCAAGGTTTGCTTATACGACAGAAATGTACACCAGCCAGGAGAATGAATTTTCACATGATTTGCTGTGGAAAGATTCAAGCAGACAGATCAGATCCTGAGATATTTAACATATGTGAAGATATACAAAGTCCTTTTGAGAAGTTTCCATCTTTTATGCAAGGCAATCTCTTGAAGGAGGCATATTTAACTAAAATCCTGATCATCTCTGAGCAGTGAAAATCCTACAGCATTCTACGGAAGCGTAGGCAGACATTAATCCACACCCTGGCTAAATTCCAGTTTTTAACTCAAGTAATTAAATTCTGAACACACAGAATTCCCCTTGCAATTTGGATTGGAAGTGCTATGTCTCAATTTCCTTCCACACCCATTTAACTTCAAGGAGACAAAACAAAACAAGAAACTACCTTGGCTGTTAGTTCACATGTAAGGACATTCTGTTCACTGGACTCCTCAGTAGCTAGACAGGAGGTGTTGCTCAAGCAGCCATCTTGGCAATGTTACCTCATTACTGCCAATTTCATTTATTTATTTTCATTAGATTTATACACCGCTTCTTTGTAAGAAACCCCAAAATGGGTTACAGAAGATAAAACAGTAGAATTGAGAACAAGTCAGAAGCCTACTTTAGAACATACAGAAGTTAAAATGCAAGAACAGATCAAAATCACCTCAACTTTCCAAGTATCTGGGTAGACTTGTCTAAACAGGAATGTTCTTAGCAGGCACCAAAAAGAGTACAGTGAGGGCACCTGCTTGATCTCAGTAAGCAGGGAGCTCATTTGGCTCACATCTGGGAATGAGAACTTGAGCTAAGGTTGCTTGGCATCCAAGACAGCAATGGAGCTGACTTGAGCCCCACACTGTGGGGGCCCAGCATGCCTCACCCACACAGTGATGTCATGATGCACATTGTGTCATCATGACATCATACTGTGGGGTGGGGCACGAGCTCCAGCAGCATGGCAGCAACTGTACCCCTCCCACCCAAATTTCGTGCTCTTTCTTCTACCTTCCACTTGATGTCCCTGCTTTTTCTCCCACCCACCCCAAACTCCACGCTCTCTCTTTCCCCCCATCTCTGTGCTCTGTCTTCTACTCCCAATTCCCCCCCTCTCTCCCTCCACAACTCCACACTCTCTCTTGTATCCCATGCCCGAACTCTGTGCTCTTTCCACGGGGTGTGGTGCCTGAATGCCTGCCCCTGCATTTTGTGGGTGCCCAGCCCCTATAAGGGAAATTTTGGGGTTGCTCGGGCACCCAGAGCCCCGGGGAGATGGCGCCTATGCAAGACAGCTATTCCTTAACTGAACCTAGCCATTTGTGTTTGGCATAGTGATAGCAATGGGGTATGAAGAAGCAAAGAGTAACAGAAATCTGAACTGTGTCTTGTGTATCTCCTGGGGCCTCCATTCAAACCCTGATCAGTGCCTTGTTTTAGAGGAAGAGAATCTGAGTAAGAAGCACATTTCTTCCAAGGGGACTTCTCAGCTGACGGGAGGCATGGGGCGCTCTGCTATCCCTCCACACCAGTGGCTCCTGGTATTCCCAGAGCCTTCACTTTATCCTACACCATTGTTGGTTCTGAGTTGGCAGCTGGAATAGGTAGTGGTATCCTGTTTAAGGGGTCAGAAAGTAATACTTCACTGCCTCCGCTATGCAGCAGCTGGACAGGAAACAAGGCCCACTCCCTTACCAATGGGCACTGCTATGCCTATACTGAACTTCTAGGTGGCCAGCAGTGTGTAGCCCTAACTCAAGGTGTCCTTGACGATACTGGCTGCTTCTGGCCAGCCACCAAAGGCAGACTCTGCTGTTCACTCCCTCGCCATGAGACAGAAGCATATGAGCTGCCTTCTGGTCCATCTAAACGAGTATTTGCAGGCAGCAACCCGGATACCTAATCCTTTGAACTGATGGTGCTTAGGGTTGAACATGAAACCATTAGCATGCAAGATATGCTAAGAGGATCTGTCACTTTCATCTCTCTTGGTTTCTCCTTTCCAGCCTTAGATTCAGGATGTGAAACCAAGAGCCAGCTTCTGGTTTATAAGAGTTTAACAGTGTCTTTGATATTAATTGTTTAACCAGCTGTTTAAAAGTGCATAATGCAATGTATTAGGGCAAGCATAGGCAAACTCAGCCCTCCAGATGTTTTGGGACTACAACTCCCATCATCCCTGACCACTGGTCCTGTTAGCTAGGGATGATGGGAGTTGTAGTCCCAAAACATCTGGAGGGCTGAGTTTGCCCATGCCTGTATTAGAGAAACATGTTGTGGGTTACACATACACATGTGGCCTATTATTGAGCTAGAGTTTGGGTCATGATCAGAATGTCAACTATAAACCTTATTTTGAAGTTGCTCAGGATTGGGAAGGAAAGGGGGTTAAAATTGCTTTGTTAAAAAAAAAAGAGAGAAAATAATTTGATTCACCGTATCAAAGTTAATTATTTTAAAAATCTACAAGAGAGAGGATCAAAAAGATAAAAGATCAACCACACACTCCGTGAGATATTCCAAGAACTATTTATTGATGTCCATCAAGTTTGGATCAGCCCTTTGTGTTTCCTTGTGACATACATACATTTAATAAACAAACAGTAACCAATGCCTTTGAAAACAGACTGAAATGCCTGTCGGTCCATCAAGCTGAAAGGCAAATTTCACAGTAAATAGTAACATAAAGCCACAAATCTTTTGTTTTGGCTGCCATGGTAATTTGATCAACTGTCTTCTGGTTTAAGGGCATTTTACCTTCAAAAACATAATCAGTCTGGCATGTAGATTCTCCATAAGCAATTAAACTTTTTTTTTTTTTAATTGTTGAAGGACGCGCTGAAGCTGTACAAAAGAGATATTTAAGTGATGTCATAAACATGTCTTCCAATGAAGACTAGTAATTCCAGTTAACACATAATATGGACGACGTCCTTTTACTTTAAGGGCCCCTCCAGACATCCTTTTTTACTGTGCATTCATGATGATTTGTGCTCATGAAATTGTCTTCCAAAATTATCAAAGGGGAAACAAAATTTTGGTGAAATTCTCATGGATGGATTGCAGGGATTGTGTCTTGTTTACCTTACTTCTGTGGTGGCTGAAGGGTGTTTATGAGTCCTTTCTTTCATTCTAGAGATCAGCTCACCAGTGGTCTTCACTTTGTAGCCTTCCCAGGTGCCCTTGCTTCCATTAGAGCCCAGGGGAAAACATAAGGAGCTGACTCTCCCCATGGGGTTTTGTAGCTCAGTTGGTTAGAGCATGGTGCTGATAATGCCAAGGTTGCAAGTTTGATCCCCGTATGGGACAGCTGTATGTATTCCTGCCTTGCAGCGGGTTGGATTAGATGATCCTCAGGGTTCCTTCCAACTCTGTGCTTAGCACAGGTCTTAGCTCCGGAAGTGTGTGTGAGAAACCATAGTGAAACATAACTATGCATGAGTACAGTGGTACCTTGGTTGTCAAACTTAATCCGTTCAACTTCCCAGAATGGTTTGAAAACCAAAGCATGGCTTCTGGTTGTTTGCAGGAGCTTCCTACACTCAATCGGAAGCCGTGGAAGCCACATCGGATGTTCAGCTTCCAAAAAATGTTCACAAACCAGAACACTCACTTCCAGGTTTGCAGTGTTTGGGAGCCGATTTGTTCGGGAGCGAAGCCATTTGACAACCAAGGTACTACTGTACTAGTTAGTGCATGAAGGGTTAAGACAAAGGAGCTGCATTCCTAGACACAGCTAGGTCATGCCCTCTTTTGTCCAATGACAGAGGAAGTGAAGCACTTTCTTCCTGTTCCCTCTCTTCCTCGGTGCCATGTAACTGACCAAGGAAGAAGTGCCTAAGCTAGCTCCAAGTGTTTCAAGCTATCTTTCTATATTTTCTACCCAAGACTATTCTGCCTGAATTCTCCTTGCTGCTGCTTGGATAAATGCATGAATCTGATGTTTGGGATATTTTGTAAGTAAAGCATTTTAAACTTTCTTAACAGTGTGCGGTTTGTTCATTACAAGAGGGGTAGAAAGAGAGGATTTTTGCAAGCAGACTGAACGGGATAAATTACATTACTTACGTTATTTTGCTGCTTGACTTTTGTGAGTTTAAACTACTGGGGTCTTCTGTTGGAGAGTGAGTTTAGCCCCATGTTTTGAATTCAATCACCTGGCCAATTCTTTTATTATTTGCCACACACACATGGGGCACAGGGATTCATATTTTCCTCCCACAGTGTGGGCAACCAGGGGTGGGAGGCACTGCAGAGTGCTGGAGAAATGTTTATTGGAAAGAAAAAAAGCATACATATAACCCACAGCCAAGACTTTTCAGCCGGAACTCACCGGAACTCAGTTCTGGCATCTCTCAGATGGGCACCATTCCCATTATAAGAGAACAAGGGAGCTGTTTATGGTGAGTTCCGGCACCTCATTTTCTAGAAAAATAGCACTGCCCACAGCCATGACCCACCAAATTCTAGAGAATGGGCATAAAAATAAAAGGTCTCTTTCGAAGAAGCTGAAAACTTTTGAGAAATTGTGAGACAGATTTCAGCACATCACTAAGTACATTTGCTATCCTTGTTCCAGGTAGGAATAGAGGCATCTGTCCATTTCAATTTCTCTCAAGCCTTATTCCAGCATGCTGCTTGCCTGTAAAATCTGCAAGCAAGCAGAAAAATGCCCAATGCTCTCCAGATCCCCAAGCATGCTGACCCTTCATGCTGACCTTGTTGTCACTGCTCAGAGTCCTACACTCCATCAGCTTGTGCTTGCACAGATTCCAGAAACATCCCATTCTGCTGCTTTGTGCATATGAAGTACCTCCAAAAGATGGCCTGTTATTGCTTTGAGTTCTTAGCAGATTGGCAAGATGTTACTCCCAGCAAGTTTTAAATGGCACTGTCAGATTTGTGAAGCCAATTATATCGAACAGATCATCAAAAGGCACAGTATTAGGCATTCCACATTCACGCTGGCAGTTCTTCCTTTAAAAAACAAAACAAAAAACAAAGCCAGCTGGTCAAATATGCCATCCCTTGGGCAAAACTTTGTGTGTTCATTCCTCAATGAAAAAAAGGATCTTCTAAAATCCAAATGAAGAAGTTTTAAAATACACATACACAGACAAACACACACATGTACACACATACTCTTAATAAAATTGATTTTAGGATCAATGTGCCTTAGCATTTTCATTTGTATACAGCAGTTTGCACATTTTAATTATTTGCCCCTCACCTTCCAGTTAGATATACTGTACGTTCCTATATCAGATGTGTCCTTTGAAGGTCATGTCATGCTTTAGGTGTCAGGAAGCTGGTTGGAATCATGTGCTTTGCACAGGCTCATAATGATATGCCCCAAGTGTGTTAGCTGGCACCATCTGCTCTGCCTTGGAGCAGTGTCTGGGAGACTGTGACAACTCAATTGCAGGCCAGAGGTTTTGAAAAACATGAGATAATTGCAGTTCCCGCATAGGCGAGAGTATGCTGATGTGCAGTCCCAGGGACGCCACATCTGTTAAAGCCATTAAATCTTTGCTGCTCATCAGTGTTACAGTAAAAAATAGTCACCAATATGCTTAACATCTCCAGTTCTTTGGATTCCATCTCATTGACTTGATCAAGATTTGGTCAGTTATACAGAATGTGTGCATATCTTTGTTGCTGACTTTTGATTTCCTGTTTGTTTGTTTGTTTTAAGCTGCATCCTTAGAGTAAGCTGTCCTGGTTTCTGATTTGATCCTGGAATGTCCTGCTTTTCCTTAGGACATCCCTATTTTCATTGGTGGCTGTGGAGTTATGCGACCCCTGAGCCAAGGAGATAAGTAACTTTAGAAGAGATCTGAAAGCAGCCCTGTATGGAGAAGTTTTTTTAAAAAATGTTTAATGTTTTATTGTCAGCTGGGTGGGGTATAAATAATAAAATTATGATGGTGGTGGAATAGGACGTCCCTGTTTTCATCGGGGCAATGTGGGAAGGTATACTCTTTCTTTATGTCTTGTTTGATTTTCTTTAAACTGCCATTAACATTGATTGCACGAGGGCATAGCCATACAGAGTTGCTGTTTTGGAATTATGCTGTGATAAGATTACATGACGTATCAAGTGTCAGAAAAGTTATCCTTGGAGCATGTATCAAGACTGTTACTCATGATAGACTATAGCAACAAATATAACAACAGAAATCTATCAAGGCAAATTCGTTAATAAATTATTATTGGCAGACAAACAAAGATTATTTTACCTGAATTCCTGCCCAACAGAAGTGAATATCTTTATTTAAGAAATCAGTGCCAGAAATCTTTGTTGCTGTTGTTTTAAAGAAGAGGGGGAAAGTCTGAAGGAACGTGAGAAGGTGTAAGCCTTCTTCAGATTGATAGTCCATGTGAGAGACAGCTTGTAAAAATAACAATAACCTGCTGTACTTATGTAGCTCTATACAATTTTCAAGCTTTGTACATTAACTAATTATGAGTCATTCACCGCAGTAAATGTGAAAAGTAAGCAGAGAATTGTTATCCTTGTTTGGCTATGGAGAAATGAATGTAAGCCAAGTGGCTTCCCCAAGGCCACCCAACAGGTTTCTGAAAGAATCACAAGCTGAAGCACAAGGTGAATGTCTAGGTCTCTCACAGCATCGCAAAGATGAGTTCAGAGTGGTAATTTTGCCCAGACTAAAATAATAATAATAATAATTTATTATTTATACCCCACCCATCTGGCTGGGTTTCCCCAGCCACTCTGGGTGGCTTCCAACGAAAGATTAAAATACAATAATTCATCAAATATGAAAAGCTTCCCTAAACAGGGCTGCCTTCAGATGTCTTCTAAAAGTCAGATACCGGTAGTTGTTTATTTCCTTGACATCTGATGGGAGGGCATTCCACAGGACAGGTACCATTACCAAGAAGGCCCTCTGCCTGGTTCCCTGTAACTTCACTTCTTGCAGTGAGGGAACCGCCAGAAGGCCCTCGGCGCTGGACCTCAGTGTCTGAGCTGAACGATGGGGGTGGAGACGCTCCTTCAGGTATACTGGGCCGAGGCTGTTTAGGGCTTTAAAGGTCAGCACCAACACTTTGAATTGTGCTCTGAAACATATTGGGAGCCAATGTAGGTCTTTCAAGACCAGTGTTATGTGGTCTCAGCGGCCAGTCCCAGTCACTAGTCTAGCTGTTGCATTCTGGATTAGTTGGAGTTTCCGGGTCACCTTCAAAGGTAGCCCCATGTAGAGCGCATTGCAGTAGTCCAGCGTTTTTCAACCGCTGTGCCGCGGCACACTACTGTGCCGCGAGATCTTGCCTGGTGTGCCGTGGGAAAAGGGAGCGCAGAAAGCCACCGCCAACAAGAGGCACCACCAGCTGATGGGCGGGAGAAAGGACGCCGCGCTACAGCTGATCCCAGAGGTAACTCTGGGTCAGGAGACGCGGCGCAGCTGGGCGGGGGGAGGAGCGGGGAGTTCCTGCCCGCACTACAGCTGATCGTCGGGATGGGGGCGGCGTGCCGGGAGCTTCCGCTGTCGGCGCGCCGGGGGCTTCCGTTTCCGGCGCGCAGAGGGCTTCCTGGTTCGGCGCGCGGGGGCTTCCGTTTCCGGCGCGCAGAGGGCTTCCTGGTTCGGCGCGCGGGGGCTTCTTTCGGCGGGCGCTGCAGGAGGCGGCGGGAGCTTCCCAACGGCGGCGGCGGCAATCCCCGGGTTCCCCGGCCTTCGGCTTCACCCTGCGATGGAGCTAACGTGATTTCCGTTACCATAGCGACGTTGCCGCCGTCATTTTGTGAGTGGTGTGCCGCGAGATTTTTTTCATCAGACAGGTGTGCCGTTGCCCCGAAAAGGTTGAGAAACACTGCAGTAGTCCAAGCGGGAGATAACTAGAGCATGCACCACTCAGGCAAGACAGTCTGTGGGCAGGTAGGGTCTCAGCCTGCATACCAGATGGAGCTGGTAGACAGCTGCCCTGGACACAGTCTAGTGCTGCTGGACATAAGACAACGATAAAGTAGTGCACAAGACTGAAGGAAGCTGCCTTATCCCATGCCAGAGCATTGGTCCATTTAGCTCAACATTGTTGACCTGATCGGCAGCAGCAATCCAGAGTTTCCCCAGCCCTGCCTGGAGATGCCGGGGATCAAACATGGGGATTTTTGCATGCAGAGTAGATGTTCTTTGAGCTATGCCCCTTCTCTGACAGGCCTTCCTTACAGCCAAGGAACACGGGAATTACCATAGGCAGTAAGGGCCACTGAGCAACATCAAGAGCGAGGGGAGTTCCAGACTTCCTGTGGCAGTGGAGGGAAGAGCAACCAAAGCAATGCTATACTCCATATAAACTATGGACCTGAAGCCCATGTAAATATTTTTGTGGCTAAGACTGCAAACCTATGCACACTTACATGGAAGTCCAATTCAATTAAAGGCAATGGAACAGTGTTTACCCCAGGAATTTAAGTGTGTGTGTGTGTGTGAATTATCAAATAGATGAGATCCTTCACCCTTGGTGATGCTAGACTCTGTGTTGCACCCAGAGTAAAAAAAAAAAAATGTTGACCATGGGATTCAATTTAAGTTTTAATTAAAAAGTTAGCCATATTTATGTTCTCCATGACTCTGTTAATGAATTTCCCTTCAGTTGGCTATGCTTATTACTTTATTTCCATCACCAGGCAAAAGGGGACTTTCTTTCAGAACATAGAACTCTATTTAGTGATGAAAGGAACATTTAACTCTTGTTATTGTGTTCGGAAGGAGCCAAAGATTTATTCCTACTTTGTTCAGTCCAGCACTAAGATCGAGTTGGATTCCCCCCACTCCAGTTAGAAAATGATAACGCTGCATATGATAAGCTGATCTCCAGGGTGGGTTGTGGGTGTCGTTGAAAGAATTGGATGGGGCGGGGTGCAGGGAATCCCCTGCTTCCCAGTGAACACCCACAATCCAAACTTCTCTGCATGCAAAGTCTTCTTTATTCTCTTGTGTGAGTAAATTTGATGCATTTCATGTATTATGCATTAAGTAACTGCATCTCAGGAGCCGATTCATTTGTCATCAAAGTGAACCACCACAACAGGAAATGGCTGGGCTTCTCACTCAAAGAAATGAAACGGTTTCATAAGGGCCATTTTAGGTGTCTCTTGTGAGTAATACAATATTTCAAAAATGGAAGGAGGGACAGGTTTTGCTGAGTCTAGAAAACATGGCAGACACATCACAGATTCAATCCATCCATGACTGATAGGCTTGATTATGCTTGGAACAGAAGTCTGATTTGTGTGTGTGTGATGACTACAAACCGATTCTTGCTGCTCCGTGTCTTTATGTCTAGCAAGGCTTGCAGCTCTCTAAATAAGGCCACTGAGACAAATAATGGTAGAGTTGTAACTATCTTGCCTGTGCTCAGAAGCAGCTGGTGTTTTCATTATCAAGGACATCCTAGCATCATTGATAAATGAGATGCAGAACCACTGGTGTTAACTCAAATGACTAGTTTGAGCAAGATTGGAGCAAGAACCAATTTTATCTAAAATTCATTGCCAGTGTTGTTTTTTAAAGGCACAATATTAAATGGTACATCCCTACCGGCACTGTAGCATTTCTCGCAGAAAGTGAGGGGTTGTGTCTTCAAATGCTGCCTCTTGTAGAATATTCTCTGTGCATGATTGGAAAGCTAAAATGCCACGAAACCTGTAACCTTTGCCTGAGCTCTGGTATGCTAGCTTTCCACAAGAAGGGTTTTGTTTGTTTTTTAATGTTGAAAGCATTCAAATATGTGATTCTCCCCATCTAAGTTTTGAAATGGTACAGTCCAGAAAGGGACGTTTGATATCCTTTTTGTGTATATCTGAAATGGTTCTTTATGGTACACAGGGGACTGCATCCTTTGTTGGATACTGTCCTTTGTGTGTTCTTTTAAAAAAAAATCCACAGAAAACAGGATGGAACAGACCTACAGTTGAGCACCAGCCAAACTAAAATAGGACAAAATCAGGCAGCTCAGTCCATTCCCGTTGCATTTATGCCTTTATTTAATGTTTTATTTTATTACAAAGGAGATCCAAATTTACTTGGCATTTTAAAGTAAAGGAAGAATAATTTTAAAATAACGGTAAAAGGCTAAAGTTTCCTTTATGTTAAAAACAAAACAAGACTTCTCCATTGCCTCCCCAGTGCCTGTGCCTGGCATAGCGCTGTGTCTGGGCTGGGACTCAAACTGATCTGCTTCCCCAAAGTCCTTTGTTTTAAATGGAGCCAGTCACATGTTGTTTCAGAATAAAGAAAACAAGTGGATTTATTCCATGGTCTGGGCATTCCAAGTGGAATCTCTCCAGACAAAGAATCCTCCCAAGATCTGCTAAGATACATATATGTTTGCAAGTCTCACATCTTTTCTCAAGGATCAAAACCCTGCATACCCTGTCAAGATTGGAAGAAATAACCTTTGGGGGCAGCAAGGGGGAGGATAAAAGCAACAGGAACCAGCCAATCATAGAATAGTAGGCAAATAGGGTTTTTAAATCTCCTGCAGATTTTGACAGAGAATACAATCTGGCTCCATGTGAGACATGTTCCTCAGCATGCAACCAAACCATCTGAAAATTGCTTAAGGCTTTTAAAATCCGGGCTAATGACAAATCAAAAAACTTGTTCATTTCAATATTAAGGCCTCTTCTACAAACACGTTCCATCACTTACAATGAGGGATGGATAACATTTCAGTTTTTCTCAGTTTCTCACTTTTTAAATCTTAAACCAACATTTCTACATTGTGATTATTCTTAAAAGTTCTCATTTAAATCCATCAGCATTTAAGTGTGAATTTTTCCTAACATACATACCCTGTTTCCCCTTTTTTAAGACGTAGTCATAAAGTAAGCCATGGCAGGTTTTTATCACATTTGCAAAAAAAAGCCATGCCCCGAAAATAAGCCATAGTGCTGCCATTGTCCCCGTCACCTCCTAAGCCCCTCCTTCCTGTTCCTGGCACTCAGGGAGCCAAGACATCCCCTGAAAATAAGCCACCCTGTGTTTTTTTGAGGGGGGAAAAATATAAGACAGTGTCTTAAAATAGGGGAAACACGGTACTGTAATTTTGCCTAATACTCACATTTTTAAAAAGCAATTTTTTTCTAATAAAATGCATTTTTGCATGTTATTTTCAATAATATATGCATTTAATTCACATACCATCTTGGTATATGTGTTTTTCTATGCACTATGTGGCTGAAGAACTGTTTGGGGCACTTACTCCTTGGTGAGAGAACCCCAGCAGAGATTTAAAATCACAAAATATGAAGCAAAGTAAAGTGTGCAAATATAGGCTCTTGGACCTATAAAATATGCCCTTCCAAGTTCCTTCCTAAGTTCCTTCTTCTCCTAGCATAGGAAAAGACCACATGTTTGGTAAGTTTAAAAAAATGCTTACTTATAAACTCTTCAAAGATCTGGTTCATGTGCTTTTCCATACATTAGTCAGAAAAGTTGCACAGGCAGTAAAATTTAGCTTTGTTACAAAGTGGTGAAAATTCCTAGATTATTGATATAGGAACTCAAGAGTAGTGAGAGCCATATGGTTGAACTGGAGCAACCAGCTCAAACCTCTTCACACGATGAGCTTCTCAGGTAGACTGGGGGTGGGTGGGGGAAATAGGTTTGATTACCTATTTCTTTCCAAGGTAAGGGAAGTGACATAGCTAAGCCTGGCAGGATAGCTTACTCTATGATATTAACCCCTTCATGCACTACCTCGACTTAAGCATGTTGATTGCATGAGGCTGGTTATCCCAAAGACGTTAGAGCAGATGGCACAACCCAGAGAAATGTAATGTGCAGGGGAATGAGGAAGAGTTTATGATGGAGAATGAAGAAAGAAGAATGAGGAGAAATGTGACAGACACATTTGGAAGTGTGGGAAAGGCTCAAAGCTTAGTCTCATGGAGTCTAGAAGGAATATGACTAGAACAGCCTATGAGGGAGGGAGATAGCTGGAGGATGAACCAGCTCTTTGGGTGATGGGCAGGAAAAGAAAGATATAGGAAATGTTGTCACAGGTGTAGCTCATTGGAAATCCAGGATGATGTTGAGGAGGTGGGAATGGCTTCGTGGATAAAATTCCAATGATATAGGGCAAAGGAGGAAAACTCAAAGAATAGTTTCTCTGTAGTCCTTGGATTGAAGCCGATTATGTCACTGTTTTGGTTATCACATCTGAGTTGTTAAAGTGGTTATAGGAATGCAGTCCATTGAAACAAAGAAACCGCTTCTTCTCTCTCAAACATAAATAAAAAAACCCTCTTCTGCTATTTTTCTGATCCAGCATCTAATCCCTCTCCTGCTTCATCCCAATTGCCATATATCGTCCCACCCTCCTTATAATTAGCACAAAGCATTTACAGTTTTAACCCTGCAGTGGCGTTTTGCTGTCTCTCTGGCATTTGTGCATAATTGCTGTGACCTGATACTTGTGTAACTAGAGTATGGAAATGCTTTGCTTTATCTGAAGTGGATTTTCCATGTAATGACCATATAACTAAATTAGAGATGGATAAGCTCTCTGTGCTCTAATATGAGCTCATGGCACAAAAATGTGTTCAAATTAACCAAATGTTCAGATGGGTCCTGACAACCATTTCTCATTCTTCAAGAATATATGATCTCATTACATATGAAGAAATGGAAAAGAAAAAAGAGTGCATCACACATGCATGTTCCCTTTGATGGTCTGGTGTTAGCTATGGTTCCAATGAGCTGTGATCTAAGTTTAATTCTCTCCTGAGAAAATAATAAATAATACTGTAATTTTATTATTCGTACCCCGCTCATCTGACTGGGTTGCCCCAGCTACTCTGGGCAGCTTCCAAGCATACACAAAAATATAATAAAATATAAACATTAAAAACTTCCCTGTACTGGGCTGCCTTCAGATGTCTTCTAAAGGTTGTATAGTTACTTATCTCCTTAAAATCTGATGGGAGGGTGTTCCACAGGGTGTTTGGCACTACTGAGAAGGCCCTCTGTCTGGTTTCCTGTATGAATAGAAGATGAATGGAAGACATTTGTGAGGTTTTCTCATGGGTGCCTGATGGCCCAACAGCAATTAATGCTTCTCTTATCACACCATCACAAAACTGAGACATTTGCAGAACCACCAGGGACCAAAGCAGCTGGCACTTGCCTTGCTCCACCTTCGAGTCCTAGGAGTCTTCATAAAGAAGCTGCTTCTAGAAGGAAACTTCTGGCATTTTGGATTGAGGTAAAAAAAGATTTGAGAGAGGGGGTTGCTAGGTAATAATGCCATCTGCAATCTTTGGAGTTATGTTCAGATATGAAGCTATTAGCTACTGGCGAGTTTTACGCTCCCTTCAGTTGTGATATATGTTAAAGGAGCTGCTAATGGTTGAGTTTTTAGAGTTACGTTGAATTTTATGATGTATCATGGCTATTGTATGGCTGCATTTAGACTGTTCCTTTGAGCACAAATGGAAAATGTGGTACAGAAATAAACTCAAGCTCAGTTAGGGAAAACAAAACTAGGGCAGACAATGTTTGAAATTGCCTGTCTTTGTCTTCATGGTTTTGAAATTGTTAATGTGGAGGCTGGTTGCACTTTGACACAGAAGAAATTTAGCTGGGAACACCTAGGGTTAGGGAGGTGTGGTTGTTTCAGGGTTGGTTTTTACCTAAGACCACTCCTTCCCATGGCCATCTACACAGAGAGTGCAGGCTTAATAATGTAGTTCATCACTTGTAGGGCAATCTTATACAGGACTACTCAGAAACTAGTCCCATTGGATTCCATGCGGCTGACTCCCAGGTAAGTGGGTCTATGGTTGCAACCTTAAACCACAAACAGTTTGTAAAAGGAGGTATCTCAAGTAAAGAATCAGACTCAGCAACTTCCCTACAGCAAGATGTATCCTATCCATCGTGCAGGGAAGACATACCATGTGTCAGATGCTGGGCAGTGTCTAGTGCCAATATTATAATGCTGGAGAGAAACATCTACTATATGATTGCTTTAGCATGGGATACCTCTATGGCCATGTTAGGCCAGCATGAAATACAGACCATATGTGGCCTGTTGAGAGACCATGCATGATGCAACCATGAATTAGCACCAAAACATCAGGGGGCTTGGCTTCTTACAGACCATGCAATTGGGGCAGGTAAGTCATGCCTATGTGGCTATAAGTTCAAAAACAGAATGCAAACATTTTGGTTACTAACAGAAAAAAGGGTGGACAATAAGACCAGTGGAGTCACAGAGCAGAAGTCACCGTAGCTGAATCCTTTTTCACTGTCTGGTGAAAAGAAGCGATCTGGCAAGCTCTGTGATTATCAGATTTCCTGCTGTTTGGAAATTCAATGGAGGGGGTGGATTACATAGCTTAGATAGCTAAGTGGGTGGCATGTTCCTCTGTTTCCATGCATTCACTAGTACGGTGACCTATCAGTTAGAAGCCTACTAAGCCATGAATTTCCACCCTTGAAAAGTGTGCTGAAGACTCTCAGGTTCTTAATGTTGACAATGTTGACTCTGCCAGTTCCTGGGGATTGGTTGAATATCATCTGAGAACTTGGCTGATTTTGTGCGGATTCGGGGAAGCACCCCAAAGGACATCTCTCAGGAAATGTTTAGATTATTCCCTCCACCCGAGACACTCTCCATAATTGATTTTGTGCAGCAATGCAAAAGTGCCTTCTGCCTAGAAACAAACCAGATACAAATAATTTATAGCACAGCTAAGTGGGTAGGAGATATTTTTTTATGAATAATTTGGAACAGAGTTTACATATAGCATTTACAACAGTAGTGCATCTCAGGGCTAACCTTTAACTTTGGAGAGGTTATTTTATGTTCTCGCAGTAATGATTGGAAATCAGCTTTTTTTCCTCTTGGCAGTTTTAGTACAGTGATGTGTTTGCATGTTTATGAACTGTTGCTGCTGTGGCACCTCTGTGATGCCATATATATAATGATATCACCATATTTACCATATATCATTTTGGTTTCCAAAATGAACCAAATACAGCTGGCTTTGAAATCCATGCCTCTTTGAATTCTGAGTTGCTGTTCTCCTACCAAATAAACACACACAAAACTGTCTATATCAGGGGAAAGTGTGCAAGAAATCCATATATTAGTAAAAAGAGAACATACATAATTGGATTATATTGGATAGCATGGCTTGAAAATATGTGTATATTAGGCAAGATTGAATAAATATGTGTATTTTAGGAGGGAATTATATCAAAATGCTTACAACGTTGCATGCATTTTATAAGCTGCTATAAGTTTTTTTATATACATGGTAAGTGATCTATTGGGACGTGGGTGGCGCTGTGGTCTAAACCACTGAGCCTAGGGCTTGCCAATCGGAAGGTTGGCGGTTCGAATCCCCGCGACGGGGTGAGCTCCCATTGCTCGGTCCCAGCTCCTGCCCACCTAGCAGTTCGAAAGCACCTCGAGCGCAAGTAAATAAATAGGTACCGCTCCGGCAGGAAGGTAAACAGCATTTCCGTGCGCTGCTCTGGTTTTGCCAGAAGCGGCTTAATCATGCTGGCCACATGACCTGGAAAAACTGTCTGCAGACAAACGCCGGCTCCCTCAGCCTGTAAAGCGAGATGAGCGCCGCAACCCCAGAGTCGTTCGCGACAGGACTTAACTGTCAGGGGTCCTTTGCCTTTTTAAATGACCTGCAAGTTGTCTAAATGAATAAATTAAATTTTAAAATGAGGACTTTTAAAAAAAGCAAACTGATGTGGATCTTAAAATTGGAAAAAAATTAGAAACTGAGAGAAATAAAAACTCACTGGCTGATTCTTCCACCCTTATATAGTATCATATGTTTTTTTATATTAGAAGACCTTTAATGAAAGACAAAGAACTACATTTTAAAAAAACTATTTAACATTTTAAAAAAGAGAATAACTTCTTATTTCTGAAACACACACATGTTTCTAAGGAGCTGTCAGCAGAATGTGACATAATCAGACAAATCTCCTGGGAAATTCCACAACAAGGAGAGTCACAGACAGATGATTCTGCCAACACCATTTTTTGACATGTCTAAGATATTTTGTGAGACCGCAAACCAGACATCCATTTTAATGTCCCGAGCAACAAGAATTAATAATAAAAAAAACATTTTAATGTACTTACTGATGAAATACTGTATGAGAGCCAGAGGACTCTACAGCTTAATCATTAATTTCACTTCAAATGTTCCTTTGCAAGGCTATTACTTATGGTTTTGCTGTTGAGACTGGGAGGAGTCCCTCAGCCACCCTTATCAGACTGCCGGCAAACCTGCCAAGTTTCGGTCAGTGAAAGGACTTGTGAGGGGTGGGGGAGAGGAATACCGGCCCTTTGAGTGATGGCTTAAATATTCCATTTAAATGTATTGCAAATATTCTGGGCTTCATACATGTCAGCTTCATACCGCAGGAAACTCAAGCCCCAAAAATGATAATGCTCGAGAGGCACTGAAACATGGTGAGACTTGGCAGTGGTGTGTCTGGTGAGGGAACAAAGGTTCTCCTAACAGCATGTGCTTTCCATTAAACTTTGCTCTTTGTGAGAACAGACAGGGAGGAAGAATGACAAGAGATAAAATTTGCAGCTCCCATCTCAGATGCATTCAAAGCTCTGGGGTGTATAATAGCTGAAGAGGATGATGACAGTTAAAACATTCTGGAGAGCTTTTTCAGAGGATGACATGTAAAGTAGCTGGGATTTTATAACTCCTGGTAAATGTATTCATTGTCCACAATCAAAACAATTTCATGTAAGTAGAGAAGCCGGAGACAGAGCAGTCTTCTCATTTGTTAGCCCTAATATAATACAAGAGGAAGCAGGAAGATGTCGTGAAACCAGGATGCCAATAATACGGAAATTTGAAAGCATCTTTTAAAGCAATTAGCAGAATTTAATTGAAAACAAGAATGAAGCCCTAGATCAAATGGTAATGGGCTAAGATGTCAACTGAATCACTTGATGAAATTTTAATGTGATACAAGACCATTCGACTCAGAACTATATGTATTTCCCCATTAGCTCCTGTTCTATTTTCATTGTCTTGAAGATGGAAAAAGATGCACTTTTAAAAACATAAAATGGGAATTGAATTGGAGCTGAATGGCATAGAGAGAAACACACTGCTGCAAACTTTATGCTAGTAGGATACTTCTAGATGACAGCTGCCCAGCAACAAGAGCAGTGGACACAAGGACAAAGCCTAAATGGTAGAGAGTAGACTTTAAGAAGAGGGATCCACCAACCTCAAGTTTTGCCACTATAAATAATAGTGGTCCCGGCTACTAGTTTGAGCTATCTCTGATCAGCATAGAAACCACCACAATTACAACTGTCATTACAGCTCTACCTCTCTTTGTCATCTGAGTAAGGTGAGACTATGAAGATGCTGAACTGGTGCTTTGACTTGGTAATGGACTGGATGAGGGCCAATAAACTTAAGCTGAATCTGTTTAAGCAGTATTTCTCCGATATGTAGCCCAGTCAATTATTGTTTATTGGGTTTGGGGGGTGGGTTTCTGCTCTGTGAAATATAATTCTGATATTTATTTTATGTATCTGTATTTCTTGTTTGTTACTTTTGATTATTTTAATAAATTAGTGGTATATAAATATGTTCAAATCATTAAATTACATCAAACAGAACTCCTTCAATCAGTTCTAGACCTGCAATGAAATTCTCATGTGGACAAGGCCACCATAATTTGGGATGGAGTTAGGAACTATTTTTTCTTATTCTTGCTGTTCTTTTCCCTCCCTCTTTGTGTGTGTGTGTGTTTGTAGTCAGTCATGCCCCCAGGTAATACTTTTTCCTAATCTATTGCTCAGGATGTAGGCCTGTGGATCTAAACAGTGCAAGTTCCTAATGGGGTTTGGCTCACCCCAAAGTAACCCTATAGATGACAAGTAAACCAGCCTTTCTCAGGCAAAGTTTGACTCATGATTCTTGACTCATAGGGACAAAAAGTCCCTATGAAGTTCACGGCACAGATACTAAAAAAGCTAGACATGAAGGCGAGCTCTGCCCTTTTGATATCGTTTCACAACTGGAAAACATCATACAGCTGTTTTCCGGCAGATTCCCAGCCGAGTTAAAAAGGTCACAGACCCACTCATTGTGCAACTATATATATATATATATATATATATATATATATATATATATATTCTAGCTTTCTGAAAAGTATGTCAGGTTTTTTTATTTAATGACAATTCCAAAAGAAAAATTGGGAAGAATGATAAACTTATTGAAACAACCAACCAATTCTTTGGGGGAAGCCATGACTATTTAAAGTGGTATCATAGTGGAATTTATATTATTAATTATTATACTATCTGTATAGTATAATAATTCTATACTGTATAGTATAGTATAGTATAGTGTAGTGTAGTGTACTGTACTGTACTGTACTGTACTGTATAATAATTGTCATCTGTGTGGGTTGCCCCAGCCAATCTGGGTGGCTTCCAACAGATATAAAAACATAATAAAACATTGAACATTAACAACTTCCCTATACAGGGCTGTCTTCAGATGTCTTCTCAAAGTTGAATAGTTACTTATCTCCTTGACATCTGATGGGAGGGTGGGTGGGTGCCACTATCGAGAAGGTCCTCTGCCTGGTTCCCTGTAACCTCACCTCTCCCGGTGAGGGAAGTGTCAGAAGGCCCTTGGAGCTGGAGCTCAGTATCCAGGCTGAACGATGGCAATGGAGACACTCTTTCAGGTATACAGAGCTGAGGCCACTTAGGGCTTTAAAGGTCAGCATGTATGCTGTGAATGTGGGTGGCTGAGGGCAGACTAAGCCTGGAGGGTCACCCTCTCCACTTATCCTAATGGGCCAACTCCCATTGCTTCTTATGCATGCTGAACAAGCAGAGAGATTGGCAGTGTGGCTGCCTGTGCATTAGCCATGGGGGAGCAGCTAGCCCATGCAACCCTCTTACACATTTTTGAATGGGTGGTTGGTGGTGGTGGTATCTGACTCCCCATCCACTCCAGAACTTTTATGCAGACCTTGCAACAAATCCCTGTCAGACATCTCCAAGGTCCCAGATTCAGAATTTACCAAGGGCAACAGTCCTGCGCCAAACGCTGCAGGTTACCACCTCGAAGACAGCAGCACAGGATTCTGCCCTGTTGCTGCCTTCTTATCAGCAAACCAGCAGTATCTGCAGCATGATCTCACAGCCAGATATGAGGCATGTGCCTTTCAAGGGATTTCCCTTTCAATACCGAGTAAACCAGAGTGTATACAAGAAAAGAGCTCAATTGTTTCAATAGTCTCATGATAATCTGTGGTATGTTTAGTTATTAATGGAGAGCCACAGGATGATAAGGACATTCATGGCTTGGATTTCTAAGCAACCTAGACAGAATGAATAGGAAAGATACAAGATGTCAGACGCCCTCAGATGAGTCATAGGCTGGGAAGTCAGCAGAGGCCGTGCAGATGAAGAGATCATCTGTGCACAGTTCTCAAGCGCACCAGGGATTGTCTCCAGAAATGTCTCCAGACAGAAATTTCCTGTCACAAAGGGAGCTTTGCAAGTCTAAGGGACAGACTAGCAAGAAGGCGAGCCAAGATCAGTGGCCAGCAATAGCAGTTCTCTTGCAATGTCATGTCAAAGTTGATTTGTAAGCTTTTTGCTAAATCCAAATAAAACTCCGAAAGCATTATATTAGGAGAAATTGCTTGCACAAATGTGTATATTAGGAGACACGGGCGCTGAAATCCTGTGGAGTTTCCACAAGGACTTTAAAAAAATGAAACCCATCTGATGCAGCACAGGCTCAAATAGGAACAACGAGAAACAGTGAAATCAAAATTTACAGATCTCTCCATCCTAAGTTGTGTGACCAGCCTTAGCACGAAGCTAGACATTATGGTAACTCAACCTATATATTAAGATGGGGTCATGTCAATCTCCCAAAAAGCAGGGAGGTGGCAGTAGATGATTTAAAGCACATCATAAAGGTCCCAGAGAGAGATTGATATAAGCAAGTTGTTTGTTCACTATGCTGGTAGCTTCTGAGAGAAACCCAGACTCCCAGGGATGGGACATCAATTAACAGAACATTGAAACAAAGACTCCATCCTCTTTTTGCCACTTTAGCTGCACAAGCACCTTCAGCACTTGCTACAGTTTTCCGAAATGCAAACCTCCACACAACATTCCATACACAATATACACAAACACAATGTTTTATGCACATTGAACTTTTATCTTTTACATGGGAGACCCAACTTCAAATCCTCATTCAGCCACAAGGTTTACTGGGGTGATTTTTGACCAGTCACCATCTCTCAGCAGGATTATTATGAACATAAAAGTTGAACAAAGCAGGTGCTGCCTTGAATTTATTGGAGGAAACATGGGATATAAAGGTAATAAATAAACACAGAACAAACAATGTGGTTATTTAAAAGACCTATATACCACTTGGTTTGATAATTTACCAGGCAAAATCACATTAAAATACAATAACAGCATGAAAAGGTCTCTCCTAAGGAGGGCAACTCAATACATTTTCTGACTGAGGCAAAGGACAAGATGGTGGCCATTACCATTCTGGATACAGAAGCAGTCTGGAATCCACTATATCAGAGGCAGTTGCCTCAGTCTGCCTAGTGATAGGGCCAGCCCTGTCCTGAGCCATAGCCACACATGAAAAAGAATTCTAGAGCACATGAATCTGAGTGCAGATCAGATCTATTTGCCTGGGGGGTGGATTTCTTCCCCCTTTCTGGGCATGCTGGAGTAGATTTTGATATTGGATTACCAGCAAAATGAAACAAAACGCACGATTTGGCCCTTCATCAATATTTCTAATGAACATGGCAGCCATCCTGCACACAGTTGGGATTCTTGAATCAAATTGACTCTGCTGTCCAACTGGCAACCGTTCTATAGCTATATAATGCAGGGAAGCAGCTTTTGTAAAGGAAGTTTGCAAACAGGGAGGGGAAACACTGCAAATAGGAAACATGTCTGTAATCTGAAAGGAACATTTCCTCCTGTTCCTTTTCCCCGCTTGAACCCACACAAGGCATATGTACATTTCCACTTGTCTCAGGTGTTTGATTAGTAATCTTTTATTTAGAGTGCTTCTATCTTGGCGCTCCCTTTTCCGTTCTCGGATTACAAAGCCCAACTAACAGAAGGGAGTAGCTGATTAAACGGTGCCATGTGTATGTATTTTTAAATAGTTCTTCCGTTGTTGCTTCTCTCCTGGGTTTTAAAACTTCAGTTGGGAGCCTGAAGTTTTTTTCTTTATTTTGTGCATGTTGGGAGGTGGAAGGGAGCCCTCACCGCACCTGAGAGAATGACCTTATTTCTTCTTCAGTTTCATTGGAAACATTTGTTTTATCTGCCTGGACATGTGGTCCAGTAACTAGCAAAAAGAAAACACCGAAAAGATGTTTTTCAGCCAGCTTGAAGCATCGCATCATAGTCTTGATAAACATCCTTTACTATAAAGTGGAGTTAATGCAGTGAAAAGTCAGCAGGTCACATATGCCCAAGGCTAGATAAGTAGGGTGGCCATGTGTCCTACTTTATGTCTAGTCAAAGGACTCCTCTATTTGAGGGCAGTCTAGTCCAAGTCCTGCTTAAAGATAAAGAACCACAAGAAGGGCTTCAAGCATGGGCCTTGAACCTGCCCATCAATAGTTAGCAGCACCTGGTCAAGGAGATGGTGTAGGTACAAAAGTCATGCAGTGTCTTCCTCACTAGAATGAACTGCCAGTCCTAAAGGATCTACATTGGTTCCCAGTACGTTTTTGAGTACAATTCAAAGTATTGGTGCTGACCTTTAAAGCCCTTTAAGGCAGCAGAGAGCATTGCTGGCTGCTCGCTCTCCACCTTAGAGCAGATTTATGCCATGAGGTGCCACAGAAAGGCACTGGACATAGTGAAAGATCCATCGCATCCTGGTCACCATCTCTTTGAACTTCTGCCATTGGGACGGAGATACAGGACGATGACAACAAGAACAAGCCGTCTTAGAAACAGCTTCTTCTCCAGAGCGATCGCGGCCTTGAATGGGAAGCCTGGACTTTGAAGTCATCTAATCTTACCTGTTATGTTTTATCATTGTATGGTTTTAATCAGTGTGTATGGTTTTAATCAGTGTTTTTGTAGTTGTTTTGTCTTTGCATGGAGTGCCCTATCTGAGTGGATGGAGCAGCCAAGTAATTTCGTTGTCCCCGAAGGGGACAATGACAATAAAATATATTCTATTCTATTCTAAACTGCTTTGGCCCTGTATACCTGAAGGAGCATCTCTGCCCCCATCGTTCAGCCCAGACACTGAGATCCAGCAGCAGAGAATCTTCTGGTGGTTCCCTCACCGCGAGAAGCAAAGCTACAGGGAACCAGGCAGAGGATGTTCTCGGCAATGGCACCCTCCCTGCAGAACACCCTCCCATCAGATGTCAAGGAAATAATTGTTGCATAATATGGAGAGCTGAATTTAAGACTAGAAAGGGGGTGGGGGTCTAAAAGAACTGAAAGGAACAGCTCTTTCCATCCCTGGTCCGAACGGTCGCTGAAATACACTTAGGTCGAGAGCAGGGAAATGACTTTTGTTGTTGTGACACCTAAACTCTGGAACTCCCTATTTAATGGTCTTTTGGAAGCTAGGAAAATCTTCATTTGTGAGAAAGCTTTTGCTTTGCAGTTGATTGTTCTGTTGTATAGGCTTACCTGTCTCTTGCTTTCTCTGCTCTAATTTTTACTGCTGGTGGTGGTATGTTGCTCTTGTTTCTCTGTGTTGTTTTAGTTTTTTTATGCTTTTATAATTTACTTTTTGAAAATGATGGTGCTAGTTACAAATATTTTAAATGAATATAATCTTTAAAAGGATATGTAGGCAGATTATTCCACAGTTTCTTTTTCTAAAAAATATTTTACATACAGTTAATTTGCATCCCAGTCGTACCCATATTAAATTGGAAGTAAGTCAATGACCAAAATAAATGCATAGACTGAAGCCTTGTTAGTTAAAAAAAATTACATCCTAACTTTTGTAACTTACGTAATGAGACTTACAATGAGATCCTGCTATACAGGCTGCAATCTTGCACACATAAATATGAAACTTACACCAAGGAAATTAACGCTAATACACCTGGGAACTTCACCAAAATTCTGGAGAGGGTGCACCTCCACAGGCACAAACCTCCACATGTGGTGGGAATGCCCCAAAATCCAACTACTCTGGACAACAGCCATACGATAAATATGTAAAATAACTAAGCAAGTATTAGAAATCACCCCAGAATTTGCCCTACTAAACATCTTCCAAGACAATAATGCCCACTCAAATCACAAAGAACATATAACCCACCTACTCTCAGCAACCAGAAACATCATGACCAGACACTGGAGAGACCTGTCAGGAGTAAGCATGGATCAATGGTACCAAATAGTATGGGAAACAGCCCTACTAGAAAATAAACAGCCGTACTAGAAAATTAGCCCTACCAATAAACTGAAACTGACACGGAGACAAATAGAAGAAGATGCCTTCACCCCGGTATGGCTCCCCTTTATCACAAACACAGCCCAACAAGACAACAACAAGAATCCACCAACAGCATACAAATCAATATGGCTAACCTGATTCAAAATCACCTACCCACCCCACTCACACACGAAAACAAAATTCACCACAGCCAATCACAAACAAGCAACCACACCCCAGGCCAACCCCAACTTCTCTCACCACCAAAGGATCACAAGTGAATAGCAAAGAGAACCTGCACAAACAACGCTGACACAAAACCTCACACATACATTAAGTAAAATAGAAACACTGCCTCCCGACCCCACCCCCACCCCCATGGCCCCCTCCACCTCTCCCCCCTAATGTAAGCCTAATGTCTCAACAAATGAAACTAATCTATGGAAAATGTAACTTGAAAGAAGAGACATTGCGCATACTTTTGTAAACCAAGAAAACTTTAATAACAGCAGCAGCAACAACAACAACAACAACAACAAATATGAAGCTTACATAAATACAGGGGGCACAGCATTAAAGGGAATAATAATGAAATAGTTAAATCCTAAATTCCAATGAGTTAATAAAAATGCAGAATATACTATCTTTTTTCATCCATGGTAGCATTGCAGGACAAGCTAAACTGTCATCTTTCTAGAATACATGACAGAAAGTTGGGTACCAAACCAGTTAAAAACTTTCATAGCATTGTAAGTGAATTGGCACCTCTGTCTGAAACTTGAGTGTCTCTGTTGCCAGCTGCATTCTCTTCTCAAATACTGTAGACTTTACAAGGTTTGCTTTTCCCACAGTTTGCCCTTGGCTGTGTTAATAAATCTCGTTTAATGACTGATTAGGAGTTGCTTTGTATTCATTCAAGTGTTTATGAGTTAGAAGATAGGAACCTAATGAGAAACAAATTTCCCTTGCAATTGTTCAGCCTTATTGGAATTGAATAAAAGAGATGGGGGATTTGCACAAGCCGCCTCAAAATAGACTTGTTTTATCTTATACCAATTTTTTCTTATTGATTCCAAACTTATAGGAAGAAATATTTCAGGTAAGAAGAGTACAATTTTATCCAAGTTGGAATCTGACCAGGAAACAGTTCCTTCTTCCAACTTGGCAGCTCTCAAAATCAAATAACAGATGCTGTTGGCAACCTCCGTTGGGTGTAAGTATTTTCCTAATTAAGTAGGATGTAATCCTGGGACCACATATTCACAAGCGGCTGCCTTCCTCTTGGCAGTTTAAATCTATACAATTTACAGTGGGTTAATTTCTTTTTCCCAGAAAGAATGTGCACACGGGTGCAAAATGGGCAGGAGGGGCCACTGACAAATATTAAACCGTGTCATTCCTGTCTTTTCCCTTGCATTGTGCTAAATTTCCAGGTGAAAGATTGACTTATTACAACAGTTTGAGGAGAACCACACAATCAATGACACATAGGCTGCAATGCTGCGCATACTCAGAGGCATACCTAGGGGTTGGTGAAACTGGCGCCACCAGGGATGTAAAAATAACCTATCAGGTGTTGAAGTCCTCCCACAACACCTGGAGCACCCCCAGCTCAGAACTCCAACAGCTGCTTTGCCCACAGAAGGAATCTGGCAGGATCTCCAGCAGGAAAAGCTGCTGCTGCTGCTGCTTTTGCAGGAGGGGACAGAAAGGGGGGTGTGTGTGTGTGTGTGTGTGTGTCATCTGAGCGGCTTCCAGGCAGAGAGCAATGTGGATCCCTCATCCAACCCCAAGGAGGCATGTTCCTCCTGTCCAGGTAACCTTGCCTGCTTCTCATATTTTTTTGGTGGGGAGGGGGCTGTCAATACAGCTCTTTGCCAAGGGCGCAAGACACCCTAGGCACACCTCTGAGCAAACAGCAAACCCCACAGAACATAGAACTTACTTCCATGCTTACCTATATGCATAGGATTTCACTGTTTGTTACTGTGTCAGGGGACAACACTGGAGACCTGGAACTCTGGGCAGTTGCTGTTGATTGGACAGCAGCCTCCAGCAGGCCTTTTCCGAGCTCTCCTTCCCCAACCTGACGCCCACCAGATATTTTGGACTACAGCTCCAAGCAGAGTTCCAGTCGATGTGGCCAATGCTTAGAAATGATGGGAGCAGTAGTCCAAATTATCTGGAGGACACCAGGTTGGGGAAGGCTGGGTGACACAAATACCTTTGTTTTAACCTTTGCACGGTGCTGAGTCCAATGGGGTGGAACGAGGTACAGAAAGTAGGGTATCCTGGCCATCGAAAAGACCATCTTTTCATCTTTTCCTGGCCATCTTTATTTAATAAAGATTGTTTTAATAATAATAAAAAAGACTATAGTTACAGCGCTGTAAACAAAGATATCTCGTCAGTTTGTAATGTTCCCTTTAGGCCAAGAGCCAGGAGCTGTGACATGGTGACTGATAAGGAACTATTCAATAACTGAGGTACAACATTTGCCAAACAACAGGCTTCATTCAGCCATGATCAGCCTACACTGAGCTTTAGTCTCAGCTTTTAGTCATACCATTCGTTTCCTCTGGCTTGAGGTCTTCTGGGAGTTGGTCTTAAATCAACAGTAACGTGGATTACAGTGTTAGGGCCAATGTGAGGGTTCTATGAAGAGAACTCACCACTTATTTTACTTTCTTTTTAAAAAAGTATCTAAGGAGGCAATTGGCTTGGAGCTATTATTATTTATTGGATTATTATCTTTACCTACCCTTCATCAACAGGTCCCAGGACAGGTTACAATATAAAAATACAATATTAAAATTGGTTAAAACTATTGCACGCTCTAATACTTTGTGAATGCATTGATTCCCTCACATAAATTGCCTTTTGTTCTGCACCTAATAGCACCTTTGGGTGTATAATGTGGGTCAGGGATGCGGCACAGAGCCAAAAGTGTATGTCAACAATGCTGCTATAACACACTGTTCTGTGGTAATGGATTTAGTAGCGATCCTATTCCTACCCAGTGGACATTTATACAGTTAGGAGTGTGCTGCAATATGGTAACACAACAGAGAGCAACATTTTCTTGTTTGTATATCCTTAAGTTATGCAGTAGCATTATTCTTACCTTGAGAAAACGGCATGGGCTCTTGAAAAATAGTTGCTGCGTATTCAACAGGGAACACAGCCCATAAAAAACATGGTAAGAAAAGGATGGATTAGTACCATACAGATACTGCTCATTGCAAAAACAGGTTCTCCTGCTCTGCGGTTGACTTATGCAAAGAGCTGATGCTGTACACAAAACATTACCTGGGGAGCGAGGCATGTGCACCCTCAGATGTCTGATGGTCTAACTTTCTCCACCACCCTTGTTTGAAGTGGCGTAACAATGAAGACAAGAAGGCATAGCTTTGTTGTCTCTTTACAGCTGCTAGGTGGAAAAGTGTATTGGCAACTGCTGAATAGAAGCTGCCTAACGGAGTATTAGCACTGTTCTAGGAAACTAGGCAAGGCATGTATGTGTTTGTATGCCTGAATACAGTGCCATAAAAGAATATGACTGGGGGAGAAAAAACCTTGACCTGATTCACCTTCTTCTGGGAAAAAGAAAATGATTACATGAATGAGCCTTGGAGTCATGCAGTCTCTCCTCTTTGATAGTTTTCAAACACAATTTTCTTCTCGTTAATTGATGGAGAACAGTAAGAGAAAATGGGGAGAAAATTTTGGCTCAGCACTAGTTGGAGAATTCTCCATCACAGCGTTTTCTACACCAGCAGTTCCCAAACCTTTCCCCCCACATGGTCCACTCGAAAATTGCTGCAGGTTTTGCCAAGCCACTTGATTTTGGGGCCTGTTGTAGCAATTGTATTGTGTTGTGCGAGATGCTGTGTGGTTTTTACTTTTACTTTTATTGCTTCTTTCATTCATTCTGTTGCATTTTATTGCACTTCAATTTGAATTCCCTAATGCAAATTGTAGCACAATAAAATGCAATATATAAGAAACGAAAAAAGCAACAGAATATGCATAAAAATCAAATTATTTAATGCAATGAATGTGCCATCTCCCATCTTCAACCAGGAATCCACAGATACGTCGCAGACCACCTGCCACCATTTGAGAGACACTGAGCCAATCATCTTAACTTGCAACACCACTCAGAGTTCATTCACAGATTGTAAGGTCTTGAGTCTGCAACAGAGTTTGATCTGGTGCCATATCTGACCATGGAAGTGACCTTGGTAGTGTCACTTATATCTAGTCAGAGAGGAAACTGCAGGAGGATCCAAAAAACCAGTTAAGGAAATCTCTATGAGCCAATAAACCAGGTCAGGTGATAATCTTAGACTCCTATTTTTTAAAAAAGCATCTAAGTCAACATTTCTTATGTACACATTATGCAAGAAACATAAAGGTGCATGCTTAATAACCAATGTTTCATTTTGGATAAGGAAACTCATAATTTTTGAAATGAAAATGGCTCTTCCAGTTCTTTCATGAAAATGTTATTGTCTTTAATATGGCTTTGCCAAGTGAATGTTTGTTCTTGAGTTGGTTCAAGCATGACATGTCTCACCTTCAACGAACCATTCCTGATGACAAACTCATGTGGTCAAGCATACTGCATGAACCTGGCAATCATGGTTGTTAGGTAGCGGAAATTGAAGTAAAAGCCTCATCTGTAAGCAGCATGATCAGACTTTTTCTTGTTGATGCCCCTAGCTCATTTAACGCCTCCTTTTACAATGTAGCTAACAAGAAAGAGTTAGACTTAAAACCTCAAAGCCCTTATTTTCATTCAGTCCTGTTACTTGCTCTGACAGAAGAGAAAAGGGTTGATGGCTTTATCCTCTTTTAAACTGTTTTCATGTCATTTCTTTTAAGACCCAAAACCTTTGATTTCAGGAGAGCTTTAGTACAGAACTACACATTCCTTTCATTCTTGTACTAAAAATAGTTTTGTTTTCTCTTGCTTCCGGTTGCATTACTTTGATCCTAAACCTAGTTAACTTGTATGACTTTTGGACTTCAATGGATCCCCACCCACACAAACATGTTTAAAGTCCCAGCAAGACTCTTTGATTTCTGTTATATTGCTTTGTTTTTTCAGCTATCTAGCACAAAGGTCAATGAGCCACTTTCACATCCCAGTTTTCACTTTCTTGGAAATTCCCCTGCATGTTATAAGGAAGGATTAGTTGACATATCCAAAATACACAGCTGTTAAGACACCATCTAGAGCATATCAATATTTTACTGTGAATGACAGAACCTAGGTTTTACTTGTATAGACAATCCCTGGCTGAAAACGGCAACACAGAAAAGTTAGAAATACATTTCTACATGATAAAAATGCATTAAAGCATTTTTATTTCAAAGTTTATTTCAAAGTTTATTTTAAAGTTAATTTTCAGAACAGGGTTTTTTCATCTCTCCCCATTTAGTTGCTCTGCTGCTGGGGGGGGGGGCTTACAAAAAAAAAATCTTACAAGAAACAGATTTGCTAAAGACTAAATATGTGGTTGATGCTGTCCTGTGCACACAGAGGATCCCCCTAGGATCCCACTATGGGAAATTGCAGTAAAACATAACTATGCATGAATGCTAGTTAGTGCATGAAGCAATTAAGCTAGGTCACACCCCTCTTCTCCAATGAGGGAGAAAGTGAAGACTTCTATCCCTGTTCCCTCTCTCTATACCAGGTAAGTGACTAAGGAAGACATGTCTAAGCTATCTTGAAGCTATCTTTTTGTATTTTCTACCCAAGAGTATTCTATGTTCTCCTTGCTGCTGCTTGGATAAATGCATCAATCTGAATGTGTAAGTAAAGCATTTTATCAATTTGATATAAATTTGAATGTGGAAGTAAAGCATTTTAAACTTACTTAACAGTGTGTAGTCAGTTCATTGCAAGAGGGATAGATAGAGAGAAGCACTTTGCAAGCAGACTAAACAGGATATGCAAAAGGTTTAGTAGCCTACATTCCTAACACTTCACTGTGCTGCTTGACTTTGTGAGTTTAAACTCTGCTACTGGGGGCTTTCTCATGCTGGAGAGTGAATTTAGTCCCACATTTTGAATCCAGACACCCAGCTGATTATTTTGTTCTATTCCCCACATATGTGGGTCATGGGTTTTCTATTTTTCCTCCCACAGCCATAATGGAGCCCTTTATCACCAACCCCCTCACTGGGTGTATACATCTTCCCTTGCCATTATTTGCCCCATGAATGCCTTTCATAGAGTGATCCTCCCAGTCTCCTTTGCATCTTCGTGTTATTTGTGCATGTTGAATGGACTGCTGGATAAAATACAATGGAAGTTGCACACACACTGTGTTTTGCAGGGTGTGAGTTATTATTTGTTGTAATATGATTTAGTGTGTGATAAACCCCTTTACACCCAGATGCAACTGCATGACGGAATTGCATTTGAAACTTCATTTTTATAAGCACTCAAAGGTTGGAAACACAATAGAATGTCTTTAGGGTGGTTAAAAGGCACAAGAACAACTTCCTAACACCAATCACAATCTTCAGGCCATTTAATCATCGAGTAGTTTAACATTTGTTATGGTATTGCCTAGGAAATACAATTCATGGTCTAGGGAACCCAGTGCACTAGGCACTGTACAAACAGATAAGAAAAATCCAGGCTTTGCTTACAAGAGATTACAGTTAAAGGCGGTATAATTGACAGCACCATTCCTTAGAACAATTATGTCACACCAATGAGATAGAAACCAATGGTGCTATGTAAACAGGAATGTTTTCCAGGCATTTAATCTTGGTATTTGCATTAAACATTTACAATACTTCCTGCAGTATTACGAGGTCAAAAATCATGAGTCAGGCTCCCTAAGCCCTGAGACTTTTGACTTTTAGAGAATGATATTCATGAAGTGTGAGATTTGCTTGGGCTGTTGTTTCCCTATGAATCCTTTATATGATTACACTGGGAAGCTTTTCTTCTTTGTCACGAAGTTATCCCTCCCCTATAAATAGGGTTTGGGATTCCCAAAATCCCACTTTAAAAGTGACTGACGATAAAGAAAATGGTGTGAAACGTGGATAATCTCGTGCTGTAAGAGCAGGGACACCACTGTTCATCTGGACTGAGCCTAGACATCAATATGTTGCACAGAGGGCCTCATATCCTCCAGCATTAATCATATAAAAACCAAGGCATGCTGGTAACACTTCTGTTCTCATACAAAGCCTTGCTTTGTGAGTCCCAGCCCATGCTACTATTACACGTTCCTGAAGGCTCTGTAGGCTGCAATTCATTTACCCCATTTTTGAAAAAACCAAGAGGATTTTTGCTCTTTTGGTGAAAGGCATATTTGGAATACATAGTTGCCCTACAATATGTTATCAACACTTCAGAGTGCAAAATGGCAGCAGGCTGTGTGTACTGCATGGAACTTTAGTGTTCACGAGCATTGGATATGCATTGATGCGAAATGGCCTCTGCTTTCATTCAGCGTTGCAGCCACTCCATGCCATACTCACCCCTGGCTTTCTCTTCTTCTCCAACAATTGGTCATAATTTTGTGCCCATGGGTCATACTCAGTCGACATCAGGCTGTTTGGTGGGCAGGGCAGGGAGGCTGGTATCTCCATTTGGGGGAGTACCATGGACACCTTTCACTTCCCCCCCCCCTGTGAACCTTAGTTTCTCAGGGCGAACCAGCAAATGACCTATCCATAAAATGATGTTGTTCTCATGATCCTCACAAAATATTGAGGTTCGTCATAGACCTCATGCAAAGAGGCCCTTACTTCCAGCACAGATGAAAATGACATGTTGACAAAGGTATCATATTGGCATGGAAATCAACAAAGGGGAGATAATTAGTACCAAATTAAAAAGCTAACCAGTTGCTAATGACTAAATGGGTGCTGGGTGCTTATGGCTGAGCTATGAACTTGAATGCAGTTCTATGTAAAAAAAATTGCCTGCTTTAGAGAACTGCTACAGACATTATGTCTCAGGGGCTTTGTTGGCATAGATTTCCTGGCCACAGCATTTATACAAAAATCACTTCTGACTTAAGTTGTTAATTGACTAAGGCTACAGTTCTGTGCACACTTACCTAGCATCACTAGATTCAATAGGCCTGATTTCTGAGTGAAGATGTGCAGAATTGCACTGCCAATCAGCTTAAATTCAAATTCCCATTGAAATTGACTTAAAATCCTGTCACTCAGCACAGTTCTACAGTGGAGTAAGCTATAAGAGTTGTTTTTTCCCCTCTTCTTCTTCTGTTGACTATTGTTGATTTCCATTGACTTGTTGAAATTAAGGGCCAATGGTGCCTGGCCGTTTTAAATAATTGTCATTCAATCCAAATTGAATTTTAAATCCAGGATTAATTTGTATGTATTGAACCCATTGTCTGCATAGCTCGATATGCATGCAGATCACTGGCTAACCCGTCTTGAGGGAATGTTTCAGCTCATTGTGAACTGCTCAGAAATATGAGGAAACAGGAAAATGTTCATATAACAAGACCAATAAAAAAAACAACACTTCAATCCAGCTACTCTTCTGTGTTTACAGATGGGTGAATTATTTTCACCAATACATTAAAAGCAAACAAAAAATCATTGCGATGGGATTTGAATTTGTATGTCAGCTGCTTTATTCAATTAACAATGTATTTCATTGTTAAAAGCACTCAGATTATAAAGTAACTGCAGAAGGTTCACCTAAATCTCAGTACATTAATTTCTGGACATGTTGTGCTCTGGTATGAAAAGAGAACAGAACAAACATTCTGGGTCCAAGACACTCTTCTAATACTGTGCAAACATCTCTTAACATTTCTGTTTTTGCAGGGATTGAAAGAAACAAGAAATACTTACCTTAAAGTGGTGAGAAAAGGAGGTGGTAGAGAAACATGGTGTGTGCTGACACTCTTAAACTGCCCAGAGTGGCTGGGGAAACTCAGCCAGATGGGTGGGGTACAAATAAATTATTATTATTATTATTATTATTATTATTATTATTATTATTATTATTATTATTATTATTATTTAAGCACTAAAGGAGTTTTAGTGATTCCTTTTTTATCTACCCTAAAAATGCAATAGCCTTACAGGACAACTATAGCAGCTTTGATTCTGAAATTTGAAATTTGCCTGCAAATTTCATTGAATTCAGCTTTTTAAAAAACCTACAGAGAGACATTTCTTGTTTAAGAAAATCAAACTTTAAAGTTGTACAGCACAAAATCCCCCATACTTATTTCTCTGAAATGTTGGTAGGCTTTATACCAGGTCCTTCCCAAGCAATCGAAGACTCTGTCGACGCACCTGTCTCTGCTCCTCCCTCTTCATACCTTTTCTGGTCCTGGGACATTGGGGGAGGAGAGCTTGTTGCAGCAGGAGGGCAAGACACCCTGGCTTCTTCATCAGCCTGACTCCTCTCTGCCTCTTGGTCTCCCTCCTGCCCTGCTTCGGCTTCTGCCTCTGATTCTGGACTTCTCTCTGTCACAGACTCTCCCATCTCACTAAGCCCTGTTACCTCTTCAGCTCATGACACCTCATCTTTGCAGTCTTCTCCCTCTGCTCACTCATCATTGTCGCACCACCACACCCCAGGCTCTGAGCCTTCTTCCCTTGAGTGTTCCCCAGCTGGTTCCTCCCACCATTCATCAGAGTCCAATTGGTACTGTGAGCAAGCCCCTTTGAAGACAGGCTTGACAGCACATCTTCAAAGGGGCTTGCTGTGAGCCCTGCTTTCTCCATTTATAGGGGCAGATAATTCACACCTGCATACAGAGTTCAAAGGGACGCACTGTAACTGCTGATTACAGTAAGCCCCTTAGAAAGTGCAGTCTCAGCTACAACATAATTTCACCTTGCGTCAAACAGAAAAAGTTGTCGCCATTCCCCCCACCCCCCAAGGTGGTGGGGGGGGGGATGAATGAAGCAGATACAGATGGACCATAATCCGAACTGGGCAACTTACAAAGCCCCTCAGAACAAGGCAGGATGATTCCTAAAGTGATGAATTGGGATTTGAACTGAATCTTGTGGTTGGCTCACACTCCTAGTACACACATGTACACACATCCACAGAGAGAGAGAGATTTGACATATTTTATATTCTTTGTATAAGCAGATTATAGGATGCAGAATCCTTTAATGGTTTTATATGAAACCAATAAAGTTGCTTCATTGTCCCCACATTAATCTGACCATGTGTGTACGTTTATGGGTCTAAGATACCCTGAACAGTGACTTTTAAAAATCTATCATTCAATTAATTCAGCTATAAATGTGTCATGTGCCTCTTTACCTACCTAATAAAGCTGACTCAAAGGCAAAACAGAAGGATTAAATCAACAAAGGGGAGACATTATAAGACACCGTCTTATAATTTTCCCCCCTCAAAAAAACACAGAGTGGCTTATTTTCGGGGGATGTCTTATTTTTATTACGTCAGTATGGTACGGTACAGCCTCCGCCTGCGCGCTGAGCAGGCGGGGCAGAACTCCACAAGAGGCGCGTTTTCCCCCGTGCCTCTCACTGGTTCGCTGGCTCCCTGCGCACGCAGGAGGGGCTGAGGAGGCGATGGGAACAATGGCGGCACCATGGCTTACTTTTGGGGTACGTCTTACTTCTCACAAAGGTTAAAAAAAACCCTGCCATGGCTTACTTTATGACTACGTATTAAAAAAGGGGAAACAGGGTAAAGGATTCCGCCCAAGGCCTTAAATCGCCAATGTTGTGACGAATTGCTATGGGGGAGACAAAACCTGCCAATGCAGGGAAATTTCTTCCCGGCTCTTCAACAAAAGACTGTAGCAAGATACTGGAAGACACAGGATTTACCAACGATAGAAGAGTGGCAGATGAAAATGATGGACTATATGGAACTCGCTGAACTGACAGGGAAACTCCGTGACCAGAGGGAGGAGACGGTGGAAAAAGATTGGACAAAATTTAAAATGTACTTAAAGAACTATTGTAATATTGAAAGTTAGAAAAAAGTTGGAAGGAATGCTAGTTTACAGATTAGAACCTGGATTAAGTAATGTAAATGTATGAAATATGATTAAGTTAAATATAAGATAAGAACATAAGTAAATAAGAAAAAATAATGAAAGATGAGAGGGAATTACTAAGGATGAAAGACATGGAAAAGCAGCAAGGGAGACTGGAGGAAGTCCCCCTAACTTGATAAGGAAAAAGCAAGGGGAAATTATGATGTTTGTTTTTATTGTATTTGAATTATGTCTTATGTACTATGTTTTTTGTTATGTTTTTGTTATTTTTTTGTGTTGTTTGTGGTGAAAACCCAATAAAAATCTTTAAAAAAACAAAAGACTGTAGCAGCACCCGCTAAACAGGAAGAAAAAAGTTAACCTGTAAACAAGAAACATTAAACAAAGGGAGGGTTGGGTGGGTGAAGCTCCTGAGCCAACTGCCTGGCTGCTGCCGGCTCCACCCCCCCTATTTATGCGACTGGCCCCACCTCCCAGCAGTGTGACTTGAATACTGAGGCTGGGCGTGAGTCTCCAAAGAATAACACTGAGAGACAGGCCAGCCCACACAAACTGGTAAGTTCCCTGGGGTCCGAAGCACCGCTCGCGACCCCGCAAAGGGCACCCACAGCGTAAAGAGTATTAGTGCTCATTTCAAAAGACAGCTTTCTGATCACCAACACGATCTCGGGGGGAAAAAGAAGGCCGCTTTCATAGAATTGACTCCAATGGCACTAAGTCTGGGACATCATGAAGGATGCAAAATGTGTTGACAGCATCTACAGAAATAAAGACACTGAATCCAGCAGAACTGTCCCCCCCCAAAAAAAAACAAATTAAGAAAAAATAAGGAAGCTGTATGATTGGCACTTTTAATGGTGAGCCAAACCCCATGGGAAGCTACTGGAGAATTTCTCCTACAACTGGAGAAATTATATGAATTAACCCAGCCCACCCCTATTTGAGGGTGAATTGCACTTAAGAGAACTATACAAAGCGAATTCGCTATTTTGGGAGTATCAAGGAAGTGTGGATATGAGCAGTACAATGATCTTGCTCTCATATTCTCCATTGAGAAACAAACTGCTTTTGTCATTTAAATCACTGGGAGGTCTAATAATATAAATTTTTTTTTTTAATTTTTTTTTTTTTATTAGCATTTAAAACAAATTACAAATAATAAGAAAGAAGAGAAAACAAATGAAAATACAAATATAATACAATGTCGCCATATTTATGTATACATTGATTTCCTAAAGCTCTCTCAAGCTTCCTGACTTCCCTCCTTTCGCACCCTAGGTTTCATAAGTTGATTCTTTCCTACGCTTTCTATTACATAATTTGGTTTTATATATACTATATGTCTTTACTATAATTCTCATATATAATTCTAACATTTTGAAATATTTTATATAATTTTATTAATTACATTGTAAGTGTTTTTTCATACCCTGTGAATGTATTCCCTTCATTATGATGTTTCTTCAAATATTCAATAAATTTATTCCATTCTTGTTGAAGCTCATGGTCTTTTTGTTCTCTTATTCTATTTGTTAATTTCGCTAATTCCATATATCCTATCATTTTTATTCTCCATTCTTCTAAAGTTGGTACCTCTTTAACTTTCCATTTTTGAGCCCATAATAACCTGGCAGCCGTAGTAGCATATAAAAACATTTTTTGATCAGTTCTTTTAATTTCTCCTCCCACCATTCCTAACAAAAAACTTTCCGGTGTTTTTGGGAAGTTGTATCTTAATATTTTTTTTAATTCATTATATATAGAATCCCAGAATGATTTGGCCTTTTCACATTTCCACCACATGTGGTAGAGGTTTCCCTCTTCCACCATGCATTTCCAACATTTCTTATCTTTTTTCCTGTACATCTTGGCTAATCTGGTGGGTGTTATGTACCACCGGTACATCATCTTCATTATATTTTCTTTGAGCAGTGTGCAAGCTGTGAATTTGATATTTTGATTCCATACCTTGTGCCATTTGTCAAAGTAAATATTATGTCCAATGTCCATGGCCCATTTCGTCATACATTCTTTAATTTCCTCATCCATCGTATACCAATCCAGTAATATATTATACATTTTTGATAATTGTTTTGTTTTACCTTCTACTACTTCTATTTGAAATTTAGATTTCTCTCTTTCAAAACCGTTTTCTCTGTTATCTTTATTAAATAGGCCATGTATTTGATGGTATTGCATCCATCCTGTTAATTTATCACACACCTGCTCATATGACTTCAACTTCCACCCTTTATCCGTTTCTACTATTAGGTCATCATATGTTAGCCATTTTCCTCCAATTTGTAAATTTTTAATGGTCAGTATTTCTGTCGGGGACACCCATCTTGGAGTCTTCCTTTCTATTAACTTTTTATTTCTCAGCCAGACTTCCATTAATGGTTTTCTAAATACATGGGCTAAAAAGTCTTTATGTGTTTTTTCTTGCCACAGATACCCATGCCATCTGTGTCTATTATTAAATCCTTCCAATTCAAGCAGGTCTTCTTTCAATAAAATCCACTCCCTTACCCATGTTAAGCAAGCCGCCTCGTAATAAATTTTTATATCTGGTAGGCCAAACCCACCTCTCTCTTTTTTATCCACCAACAATTTGTGTTTTATTCTTGGCGGCTTGCCCTGCCATATAAATTTAGAAATTATTTTCTGCCACTCCTTTAATTGTGAGGTCCCCTTCACCACCGGAATCATTTGAAATAAAAAAAGAACTTTCGGTAATAGGTTCATTTTTACAGCGGCTATTCTGCCCCAAAAAGATAATTTCAATTTTGACCAAATTTCTATATCCTTCTTGATCTCCTTCCACAAATTAACATAATTGTCATTAAATAAATTTATGTTTTTTGCCGTTAATTTTATACCCAAATATTTTATTTGTTTTGCTATCTCTATTCCAAATTCTTTTTGTATTTCTTCTATTTCATTCTTTGCCAAATTTTTCACCAACATTTTTGTTTTTTTCATATTAATTTTAAAGCCGGCTACCTTACCAAATTCATCTAATTCTTTCAAAAGTTCTCCCATACAGGTTTTTGGATCTTCCAAACTTGCTACAATGTCATCCGCAAATGCTTTTATCTTGAATTCAAATTTTCCTAATTTTACTCCCTTGATAGTCTTGTTTTCTCTTATGTTGTTTAATAATATTTCCAATACCATAATAAATAAAAGTGGGGATAAGGGACAACCTTGCCTTGTACCCTTGGCAATGTGCAAATCTTTTGCTAATACGTTATTTATAATTAATTTGGCCGATTGCTCTTTATATATTGTTTTTATACCTCTTACAAACCTCTCTCCCAGTTCCATCTTTTCCATAACTTTATCCATAAATCTCCATGACAATCAAGCAGCAGCAGCAGAGCTTGGGACTTGTGGGGAACTGGCTTTCCTGGGTTCAAACCGTTCTCTCTCTGAGGGGCTGTGCGCAACAAGGCGCAAGGGTAGCTTTGTGTTTGGCTGGTTCCTGTGGGTTATTCAGCTTTCCTTCTTGTCTAAATTTCACATTTGTACATAGCAAGTTATTTTCGGCTTATTAAAGTGATTACTTTCTATAATAGTAATTCCAGCTGGGCATGAAAAACACACACACAGAGAGAGAGAGAACGATTTGAGCAGCTCAGCATCTGCTTTCCCAAAAGGATTGACTGCCATTTGAACCACAAGAAGTATGTTTTTAATAACTGTTATTTTACTAACAGATGAGCGCTATCTTATTAAATCTAAATTGGATGTATGTATGTTCGGGGAACGTTAAGGCAAATAATTTCAAATTGCAGGAATGAATTAGGAACACAATAAAGCTTCTTTTTTTGGTACCTTGGGGGCTACTCGAGAGCTTCTTCAGCTTCAGCTCTGTCCCACAGCACCTTTTCTTACAATGAAAGAACACGAGGCAAAAGATATTTAGGTTGATAAATGCACACCACAGTACAAAGCCACCAAATCTACGGAGGGGGACCATCTAAAAGATTTGGAGCTTTCTTGGAGAAATAAAGTCTCCTTGTATAGTTAAAGGTTGGTTAATGGGCAAGCTAGACATGACTTAGAAAATAATAATGTTGATGTGGTTATTAGGAATGAACAAGATCGTCCAAACTGCGCAAATTAAGAATGACTACAAAAACAACAGAAGAAGGAAGTGGGGCAGTCTTTTTCTTTTCTCTTTCTTTTTTTTTCTTTTTGAAGTAACAAATAGTTCAGAAACCATCTGTATATAACTATGAAAAATAAGATGTAATAATCAGATGTGTAAATAATATGTCTATGTGAAAATCCAATAAAAATCAGTGCAAAAAAAGAGAGGAATGAACAAGATCAGGACCACAAAGTGAGAGGAAGGAGATTTCACAGCTCTGATCAGAATCAAGTGGCCTAGAATTATAGAATCATAGAGTTGGAAGAGACCCAAGGGTCATCTAATCCAACCCCCTGCAATGCAGGAATCTCAACTAAAGCATCCATGACAGATGGCCATCCAACCTTTGCTCAAAAACCTCCAAGGAAGGAGAGTCCACAACTTCCCAAGGGAGGCCAACGCCTCCTGTTCACAATTGTTCCAGTGGGAGCTGTTCTCTCATTGCTAATAGCAGAGGACTGTGTGGGGTTGGATCTATGGCAGATGCAAAGGGTTAAAATCCACCTCTCCGCGTCAAGGTCCAGTCTGGCTCTCCCACCCCACTGCACTGGCTACAAAACAGAAGGTAGCAACAGACCCATGGAGAGTTTGTGTGTGTGTTTATTTCTAGGGTCTCATCACCTCTCCTTGCCTATGAATGCTAAATTACATGTGTACCATTACAGCCATTCTTTTTTATTATTACTTCTTTAATTTACAAATATATTACCTTGGGTTGCTGCTGGTACAAACATTTAAATGGGTATATTCATGCTAACATCTCAGATAGTTTATGCTCAAAAAAAGAAAAGGGAGAAGGAGAGAAGAGGTGGTTGTCTGACCGGTGTGGTAACATTGCCATAAGTACTGTGATATATTAATAAATGACAATGAATTATCTTAGAATATGTCACTTTTTCAGCCACTTAAATCTTGACAGAAGCAACTGAACAGGATTACTGTAAATATTAAATCTCCTTGGACTCCCCCCTCCATGGCTGGTATTGCACTGAATGTAGAATCGCCAGCCTAAGAATGGCTGATGAAAACCCTAATAACTGGCTTACAACTTGCGAGTTCTTTGAAAGGGGTTAGCACTGGGGGAGAGCAAGACGCTTGTGCCTTTAACAGCCATGTGGCAGGCAAAAGTTAAACAGGGTAAGACTTTTTGATTGTGGAGATACTATTAATGGGGAAAGCAATTCACCTGTTGACGTTCTGCCTAGCAGACATCTCCCCCCCCCCGTGTGATTTCCTTTTGAGCCTCCACCTCACCTGCGAAAGAGGGCACAAATCTCCATATGGCGTAAAGTATATGCAAATGTTGTGCAAATTTGCATCTGCACTTGCACAGGTGTAGCAGAGGGCCCTAACCAAACACAGCATATTATGGCCCAGGAAACCCTGTTGGCACCCCTGAATTTGTATTTGATGCAATATTCATAGAGATGCAAGACGTCAGCGGCGGGCCTCTTTCACTTTTTGAAGCTGCAGGTGTCAATATATTGGCGCAGGTTGTTGCTGTTACCTTGGGAGCTCTTACAGACATTCTTTTTATTGCAGGTGTTCCAGAGGCCTGGCTGAAATATGACAAAGAGCTTTGTCCTGCCTTGCCGACGATTCAAGACTGAAATATTATTAAAGGTTATTAACTGATATTCAGTTACAGGATCATGGCCTGAGTAAAGAATAAGACCCACTGCAGCACCGAAGCGCAAGGTCCGTGAACCTGCACACCTGCACAGTTACAAGGGGTTTTAAGTTTACCCAATTTGGGAACAGTGAGCTATCTATGGAATGTTCTACAGTTTGGACTTGGTTCATGGCACTTTCTAATTGCCTCATTTTCTCCACTTTCCTATAAAGGAGAGCATCTGGCCTAAACAGATCATCCATTATGAAGTGCGTGTTCTGCAAACTGAGCCTGCAGAGCTCTTGCTGAAACGTCTTAGTTTATTACAAAATATATATAAGGACATCGTACACAAAGCGTGAGCCTGGGAGGGGGAAAAAGTGGAGTTGTGCATGACTGCAAATAATAACAATTCCTATGAATATGTAGTTATCTATGTGCAACTTTTATAGATAATCTTTCATCAGAAATAGCATACCTTCCAACATTTCTCCAATGAAAATAGGGATATCCTATTTAGCAGCAACAGCAGCAGCAGCAGCAGCAGTATTAGTAGTAGTAGTAATAATAATAATAATAATAATAATAATAATAATAATACCCTGCCTATCTGACTGGGTTGCCCCAGCCACTCTGGGAAGCTTCTAGCATATATAAAAAACATTATAAAACATCAAACATTAAAAACTCCCCTACACAAGACTGCCTTCAGCTGTCCTCTAAAGGTTGTATAGTTACTTATCTCCTTGGCTCAGGCATTGCATAACTCCATACCCTCCAACATTTCTCTGATAAAAATAGGGATGCCCTAGAGCAGTGATGGCTAACCTTGACACCCCAGGTGTTTTGGAACTACAACTCCCATCATCCCTAGCTAACAGGATCAGTGGTCAGGGATGATGGGAGTTGTAGTCCCCAAACATCTGGAGTGTCAAGGTTAGCCATCACTGCCCTAGAGAAAAGCAGGACATTCCAGGATCAAATCAGAAACCGGGATGGCTTCTGTAAATCCAGGACTGTCCCTGGAAAATAGGGACACTTGGAATAGTTCACGAGGTGGCTGACAACAATTTAAAAACACACATGAATACAATCCCTAATAAAGTAGACTATAACTAATCAAAACCACTGTTAAAATCTATGCCATGACAGTGAGAATCTCCACTAATCTCCCAAAGCCCAGCTGAAGACAAGTGTTTCCATCTGTCTATGAAAGTAGACAAGGGTGAACAGACAAAGCTTCTCAGGAAGAGACTGCTCCAGTTTCAGAACCATGAGAGAAAAGGCCCTGCCCTGGTAGGTGGCAACCACACTTCCTTGCTGGAAAGAACGCAGAGCAGGAGCTGCCTGGGTGTTAAGGAGGTGATTCTTACAATAGTTGGCACTCAAGACTGAACAGAATTGAAAAGGTCAAATATTTTACAGCAAGGTTGTTGAGCCTTGTCTCTGCAGGTGTTTCTGGAGCACAGCTCCCATCATCCTTGGCCATTGGTCATGCTGGCTGAGACTGGTGGGAGTTGTAACTCAGCACCATTTGGAGGGCCAAAGGTTCTCCATCCCTGTTTTACAAGCAGCAGAGAGTGAGATAAAACCTGTGCACATGCAGCACTGAGTCCCTATGCTAGCTATCTTAAATTCTTCCTTGTGGTTTAGTCTGATGGGTGTTCTCAGAACATTGCTCCCAACAGCATTATTCCTTCCATTCAAAATGTAGCACTGACAACAATGGTATATAAGGCTTGTAGGAGACAGCAGATTAATGAGTATGAAGGAGTATGGGAGGAGAAATGAATCTATTTTATTTTATTTTGCTGCCTCCAAAGCAGACAGAAAATCATGCCTTTTGCACACATGCCTGCAGATGAAGGTGATTTTCTGCAAAAGACACACATTATAAAAGTTTCTTGTTTCCAATACAAAAGCTGTAAATTCTCTCCTCCTGTTCGTAAAGACAGGTACTTCCTTTTCACTAGCCTCAAGTTCCCGTTTTTATTTTAAAGAACTATTGTTGTGTTCAAGTTTCTAGGATGTTTGATGGAACAGAGCAAGCGGGTCTGTGGTCAAAACAACTTTTTTTTTTTTAGTAATATTTCAGAAAGTTTGCAATCCCATGGGGACCAAAGTAGAAACATATACAGGCTCATACTCCAGTACACTTTAAGAGAATGCTTTAAATCTCAGCACAGGATTGATTTCAGCTCATAATGTTTTAGTGGGGAGTAATGTTCTTTTAGAACAGAGGCTCTCTGTGTTTGTCACAGCAAGATGCCTCAAATCACAGAACAAATGGGATGAGACTTCTCAAGTGTAGCTAACTATGATGGCCAGTTCCAGAGGTCATCTGGGTTGGGCATTTGCTGAAGTCATGACCCATTTAAGAGCACCACTTCTTTGGAGTAGTGAAGTTCACATTTAAAGGTGAATCTTCCAAATTTTCAGAACAGTATGCAAACTAAGATGCAGGCACCCTTCAAAATTCGCACCTCTCTGAATTTTGCAATGCAGTTCTTCAGCCAAGTAATGTGCATAAAAGTGCATATACTGGGATAAAGTGTGCATAAAAATACATGTATTAGTAAAAAATAGCATTAAAATAAATTATATTGGGAGAAACGACTTTGCTAAAATTGGGCAAAATTTCATAAATGTGTGAATATTCACAAACTGATGTGGAAATGTGGATGTGAAGGAATTTGACATTGCTGTCCTGATTGTCTGGACCATACTTGCCTAGACTATCGAGTATTATATGGAAATGCATATCTTAAAGGTGCTGATTATGTGAACCTTACTTGTATGGACTGCTGAGTATTGTTTGAGCATGCATACCTTCTTGTTTGTTCTTTGGTGATATAGTGTTAACAATTCTTTGTAGAGATATATGCTTTAAATGTATGGTGTATACCCAAACCAGTGTGTAAACGAACTGACCAGGTTGGAGATAGTTAGCACTACCACCATCACCTCCCAATAGATGGCCTTCCGCAAACCTTCCTTGAGCTGCTGTCCCCTTGAGTAAATCATTTTTTTCATTCAGTGGCTAACTTTTCATTCAACAAAGCTGTAGTGGTTAACCAATTTGTTTTGCAGAGTCCAGATGTCTTCCCAAAGGATTGTAGTTCTGTTGTGATGATATCACATATCCCCAGTGCTGGATGTGCTTTTTTTGTGTCTGGGAAAATGTTATTTCCCCTGCTAGCATATCCACTGCTATTAGTCCTGCTCTGAACAATTCAATTGTGGTGCGGAAACCAAACCTACCCTTAATGGGGGAAACAATGAGTGAGTTTCTAATAGTTGCCCCCCCCCCATTTTGGAGGGCAGGGCTGCATTTACCTTACTTACTGTGTGAGGTTGGCCAAGGGGTCTTAAGAGTTGTCACTGCAATGTAAAAGCCCTACACATGCTAACAGCCACACACAGCTCTCTGCATGCCAACGTCCAGCTTGACAGCACTTCCTAGAATGGGGGTGGGGGGGACCACAGGTCTCTGGTGTCAACTTCAGCAGGGGAAGGAGACGAGGGCAAACTCCCTCTGTGCTAGCGCAACAACTAAACAGAGGCAATTTTAGGGCAGCAGCACCAGTTGGCCTGCAGTGAGCATGCAGCCAAGAAGGGCACCTTTTCAGAACCCAGTAAGTGCTTGCCCGGTTTCAGGAATGGTTCTGACAGGGTCCTGGATTTCTCCTTCCTCCTTCCCAAAGCCAGGCAAGCTCTTACCTGGATTTGGGAAGGCAGGGCGAGGACTGGAGAGCATGTCGAATTTTGGCCTCGCACAGGGCGCCATATCCACCCCTGAATTAAACTGAATCTGGTCCTCAGTATCCAATTTTGAAACCCAGGGCAGTTAACAAGATGGTAAAATAAAAAAAACAACACCCCACAATAAAAATGCAGAATCAAACACTTCAAAAGCAACACATTATAAGGTTCCCATATGCAGACCAATGGTCACCACAATGAGCACCACAGTACTGATTCCTCTTTAGGGTATGGAAGAACTGCCATTAGCATCCCCACTTGTCCTACCCACCACTGCAGGAGGGGAAGTATTCTCTCCCAGCAGCCCATTGCTGCACACCAGCAATGGGGATGGATTTTTAAAATAAAAAATGTGGGGCCTGCAACAAAATGTTGCAGGGTGGCATGCTCCTGCTTAGTCTTCCATTCAGTCAGCCATGCTCTCCTCCAGGATATTCCCTTCCTCACCCATTTTCCCTTTCTCCTCTCCTCAAGGGTTAGCCAGCATTCTGTGGCCACTGCAGATGCTCAGTCAGGTAACTGGGTGCTTTCTCCTAGGTTTTTTTGCCATCCCCCCCCCACCTCTGCACACTGCAGGACTTGTTTCTAGAAAACATAGTTGGAAAATATGTTTCCCATAATTCTTCTGTGGTGTTCATTTTGTCATCTTTGAATTTATTCCCCTCATTTTCTTCAACGGCGATTCTCATATACTGTATGTAGAACAATAGCTTTTTGAAGTTTTTTCTGCCTTGTATAACTTCCCCCCCCAAATGGTGTCCATTCTGCATTAATCTTCCTTTCACAGAGATTTTTCATCAAAAAGCTTCTCAATTGGAGACATAGATACTCAACAGGGAGACTTTGCATCCATTAGGTCTGCTAAATCAGTTATTGTTAGATACTTTCAATTTTTTATCACATCAGATATTATTGAAGCCTTGTGCTTAAGCCACACAAATACATTATTGCTCAACTGTAAATTATTATAATTCTGTAAGGACTGAAGATGTGAAAGACCAGGCAATAAAGTTATCTTACATTTATCCCCTTGTATTTATTTATGATTGTAATGCAGAGTCAATAATCAAATTTCAGGTTATTTTTACTGATGAAAGACAAATAAATAAATTCCAGGTGTTCCCCTTATCTTAGCATTTATTTATATATATTTTGCATTATCACCATCATCTTTATAGCATGCATCTTCGGTTTTTCAGTTGCCTCTGAGAGTGATAAAAGGAGGATTAGGAGCTTTGAATTCAAGTAAAAATACCATATCGGAAAATGCCATTGGAATAGCAAGAACCATTTCTAGTAACTAGAAAGAAACAACCAGAAAAAAATGCCTGCCTAGATCCACAAGATGAGCTAATAGAAAATGCCAGAAGCTTTGGTTGTGAGTGGCTATGCTTTGTTTCATTAAGCCACCACTAGACCCAGGGAGAATACTGATGCCTTTGGAAAGTATTCCGTTCCATCAAAATGTTGGACTTTCTAAGCAAAAAAAGTAAAATGCCATGCCAGGGTAATTTTCTCATTACAAACCTAATTCAAGAACCATTGGAACTAATTAAGCTCTTTCATCACATATCAGCAGACTGCAAACCTAAAATTGCTCACATTCCACATGGCTTTGAACACAGCAATGTCTGTGAGAAGTAAGTCCTAGTGTAGCACTTGTGATCTTTGTTAGCCTGCATGTCCCCATGTACATGACTAAGTGTCACCAGCAGTAAGCACTTTTACTTTTTTTATTCATCAGGTACGGTGCTTTCAAGGAAGCAAATAAGACAAGCTCCAAGTCTGCTTGACACACAGTAATAAGCTTGAGAATAGGGCACTGAGAGTGGGCACGTTCTATTACAGCAGCCACCCCACCGAAACTAATAGAACCATTCTCTTGTGATAGAGACCCTATAAGGTGCATTTGGCTGATAGATAGGATAGCCCACATATTGGCGAATGCCCATAGACTGGGATTTTCCAGGTTCGCTTTGATTGAGGTCGCATCATACATTTAAAGCACTCTTATATCACTTTATGAGGAATGGCTTCCCTCAAAGAACCCTGGGAACTGTAGTTTGCTAGGGGTCTCCTAACAGCACTCAGCGTCCTTAACAAACTACTGTTCCCAAGATGCTTTGGGGGAAGCAAATTCTTAAGGTGGTCTAAGAGTGCTTTAAATGTATGGTGTGGATCTACTCTCTTGTTCTGTAGATAGATTACGGTTTTTAAAAAAATAGAATTGTCAGATATAAATTCAAATGAAACCCCCTTTCACTAATTAGTATGTGGCAAAATTTCAGGTCTCATTTATACCAACCCAAGTGCATTAACGTCCTGCTTCACAAGCTCTGTCACCTGAGCTTTTCGAATTAAGTCTTGCAACGGAGGTTTCCTGGAAACAGAAAATCTAAAGGCAAATAGGGAAAATGGAAGGAAAATAGCTTTTTCCAAAGAAGTGGGTGGGTAAATGAGTGGTATAATGACCGAAGACCAGAAAAAAATACCTTGCTGAACCCCGGAGCTCCTTTGTTTTGTAGGCACTAAGCATCTACTCCTGTTTAAAATGCCATTTATCTTCCCAAGGCACAATGTGCAGCCCAATCAATCTTATTAGAAAAGGCCATTTTAAATGTGTGTAATGAATTCACAGAGTGGTAATGGGCTAGCAAGGGCCAGGATGATGATGAATCTGTTGCTTCACTTTACATCCTGCTCAAAAGGAATTAGGTCCCCTAACAAAGCAATAGCTCCCTGGCGGAGAATAAGATCACACTCCCAGAGTCTGGGGCTCGGGTTGTTATTTCTTAAGTGCTGAGGGGTTTGTTCAATGTAAGCAGCACCAAATTTCTCATGCAGTTTCTTTATGAACTGCAGTCCAGGCAGGTCTCAAAACGGCACTAAGCTGCTGGATATTGCTGCGCTTTGCGGCAGATTGAGACATTTGAAGAGACGGCATTTTGACTGAAAAAGACAGCATTCTGATTTCTAGTCAATTACCTGCCAGAAACTGAAGTGGCATGTTAGTTTCAAATCTTTTTTAAAACATATATAACTCTTTTATGCGCACGCTTCCCAAAAAAATTTAAAACAAACCATTAATTGTAATGCAAATGTAAACACGAGGTAAAACACACATAACTTAAAGCAAGCACTGTTTTTTAAAAAAAACAGTGAAGGAATATACCGTATTTTTCGCTCCATAATGTGCACCGGACTATAATGCGCACCTCGTTTTTAGAGGAGGAAAACTAGAAAAAAATTGGGGGGGGGGTTTCCTCCTCTAAAAGATTGGGAGGGAGGGAAGAGAGAGAGAAGGAAGGAAGGAAGAGAGAGAGAGAGGAAGAAAGAGGGAAAGAAGGAGGAAGAGAGGGAGGGAGGAGAGAGAGAAGGAAGGAAGGATGGAAGGAGAGGAGGGAAGCATATCCCTCCCTCCCTCCTTGTGCTCTCCAGGGGCAGGGGAGGAACGGACATCCCGAAAGCAGCGCTTTCGGGCTGTATGTTCCTTTTCCCCCCACCTGCCAGGACAACGCGAAAGGGGGCGGGCAGGGAGGGGTGGGGGGAAAGGAACAGACACCCCAAAAGCGCTGCTTTGGGACTGTCCGTTCGTTTCGCCTCCACCCCTCCGCGCTCGCCCTGACGGAGAGAAAGGGGGCGGGCGCGGAGGGGTGGAGGTGGAAACGAACGGACAGCCCCAAAGCGCTGCTTTGGGACTGTCCGTTCGTTTCGCCTCCACCCCTCCGCACTCACCCTGACGGAGAGAAAGGGGGCGGGCGCGGAGGGGTGGAGGGGGAAACGAACGGACAGCCCCAAAGCGCTGCTTTGGGGCTGTCCGTTCCTCTCCCGCCTGGCTGGGAGCCATGGCTCCGCTGGCAGAGGCATCCCTCAGCTTACGACTGCTGTGGCAGCCGAGGGATCCCACTGCCGGCGAGTGCCTTCGCTCCATAACGCGCACAGACTTTCCCCCTTCCTTTTTAGGAGGGAAAAAGTGCACATTATAGAGCGAAAAATACGGTATACAACACAAACCAATTTTGAAAAGGTATCCTAGTCTATCTGTTCTCTTACCTACTTAAAGGTAAAGGTAAAGGACCTCTGACAGCTAAGTCCAGTCGCAAACAACTCTGGGGTTGCAGCGCTCATCTCGCTTTACTGACTGAGGGAGCCGGCGTTTGTCCGCAGACAGTTTTTCTGGGTCATGCGGCCAGCATGACTAAGCTGCTTCTGGCGCAGCCAGAGCACTGCACGGAAACGGAAAAAGCAGTACCTATTTATCTACTTGCACTTTCGGCGTGCTTTCAAACTGCTAGGTTGGCAGGAGCAAGGACCGAGCAACGGGAGCTCACCCCGTCACACAGATTCGAACCACCAACCTTCTGATCGGCAAGCCCAAGATGCTCAGTGGTTTAGACCACAGCGCCACCTGCGTCCCATCCTACTTTGTTGTTGTTGTTTAGTCGTTTAGTCGTGTCCGACTCTTCGTGACCCCATGAACCAGAGCACGCCAGGCACTCCTGTCTTCCACTGCCTCCCGCAGTTTGGTCAAACTCATGTTGGTAGCTTTGAGAACACTGTCCAACCATCTTGTCCTCTGTCGTCCCCTTCTCCTTGTGCCCTCCATCTTCCCCAACATCAGGGTCTTTTCCAGGGAGTCTTCTCTTCGTAAATATATAAAACTCCAGACTGGTGAATCCAAGCTAGTTGTGCTGCCTGAACATTATTCTTCCACAAAAGATAACCAACTGCTGGATTCTGTACCAGCCAATCCTGGGATCACCACTTCTTCCCCAACCTCCCTCCCACAGACCAATTTTTTTCTGTGGCCAGATTTCCCTGATCTATGTTCACCTCTGCTGAAGGAGGGAGGTGCAGAAGAGCAACCTCAGGCTAGGAAAGGTCCCCTCCCACAACTTTTGTTCTCTCCAAAATTCATTGTCACTCGTGGCTTTTCCGTTGCCAGGTGATCATTTAGGTTCCAAGACCTGGGTCTCCTGCCAGACATCTTGTGTGACTAGAAGGTCCTTAGATGGAATGAGGCTTTCTATACAACATTCATTTGACCCAGCATACTTTTCAGTCAAGATGAGCATGTCCCAGGTTTTCTTAAGACATGTGTAGGTCATTTCCTCTTGCTTCTCCTGCAGTTTAGCTGCTATCCCAAGACTGGCATCCAGGCTGGTGAATCCTAGCTAGCAATGTAAGAAGGCATTGCTTTCTGTACTGCCCTGTATTCACCACATGCAGTACTGTTTCTGTTGTGCTGCAGTTCATCTTCCATCAAAAATACATTATTTGTCTCACGGTCCACTGTTGTGAAATCATGTAAGTTACATAATTAATTACATAAATGACATTGCTATTATGGTATACTATCTTATTCATTTCGGCTCAAATGAAACACAACATAAATTGTGGGGCTGTAGTCAATTACGTATCGTTTGTAGTCTGGTATCCTCGCTTTCAATTATATTTGCTGGATTGATTTTCATTCTGGGCATGGAAGGAATAAGCAGGCATTGTCAACTTCTGCTCTTCTTTTCATTTTTGTTAGAATTCTCCAACATCCCTCCTCCTAGAGCACTAATTACCATTGCTCTGACACTGCAAGCTGCAACTAAAATTGCAATTGACTTTCCATACTCTCAGAGACATCTTGCCCCTTTTCTGCATGTTCATTCTACTCTATTTCATCCAAATCAGAGGGTGTGACACAGCTGCTTTGGGTGGGGTAGGACCAATTCACCTGAGTTGCCACAATACATACTTTCATTTGTACACACATTCGCTATAACCTTTGTGGTTGATGCCATTGTATCAACCCATGCCTTAGTAATTCGTTCTCACAAAATGTTCTGAAGCTATTAACAGTACAAAAATTCAAAACAGCAGCATCATACATAGAACAATTTCAAATTCAGTAAAGTTAGAGGCTGGGATACAAAACCTCCACTTTAAACATTTGCTGAGAAAGCAAGATCTTCAACAGAGACAATAGAAATGCTGTCTGCCTGGGTATTTAATGGGAGGGAATTTCAAATGATGGGTGCCATCATCTCAAAGGCCCAATTCCTACATGATGTGCCACAGACCTCCTGATGGGCCAGCCAGATGGGCGGGGTATGTATGTATAAATAAATAAAACAACAACAACAAACAACAACAACAACAATAACAACATATCTGCAGGAGACCCTCTCCTGCAGGTTGATCGGTTGGGTATACGAGGGGTGAGGTGATATTTTAGGTAGTGCTAAAATGTTGTTTTGGCTTATTTCATTTCATTTTAAAAGTTAAAATATGAGTGAAATGTCATTTAAGTACAAGAGTGTTACAGGGCTGCAACAACATCGTGCTGTAATGCTAATTTGATTGGACAAAGGGAAATCCTTTAGCATCAAGATGGTTTCAAAAGGATTCGATGTCTGACACTTTGTGGAATTTCACCTGCCCTGCCCCAACCCACTGCCCCGGATTCTAACACTTTTCAGATGTGTTCTCAGATCATGTAAAAATAACCGTCCACTCTTGGGATCTCAGTGCACAGGGTTGTGTTTCGTTAACCACACTGTTGTAAAGCTTGCCGTTTGATGACTTGCCCTTTTCTTTTCTCTGCTACCCATCTTGACCTTCGGCACCTTTTATATGGGCAGAACAATGGGTGGAGCTGCAGTCACTGCATTAGTAGGAGGCCGGCCAGGGCAATAAGCTAAGACTCAAGGTAACAATCAAACTCGAGGTCCCTTTGTGACTTCCCCTTTCATATGTCAGTGAACTTGATTCTGCCATGCTATGAATGGCGGAGCTGTGCTATTTCAGGAATGTCAGCAATTTGGTCATAAAGCAACTTTGATCCTGCTCCAAGTTTCCATGCTCATTCATTAACTGAAAATGTGGAGGTTAAGATAGGGCTCTGTCTTATCTAAGGCTGAGTGACGGCTACTTAAACAAATTGCCAACTTTTCTCTCCCTTCTTGTACTTCTGATAATAAAGGAAAAGGGGACAAAAATGATTCACAGATGTTGTTGAGGATAGACATGAGCCCAGGAAGATGAACTGCTTTTGGTTTTGAAATGGAACGAGAGGATCTATAATGTAAATAATGCCATTGATTTATTTTCCATTTTGCAAAAGTCTCTCTACCCTAAGGAAGGGTGGTCTTCCTTAGTCATCTGCCATTTAGCCCCACAGCATGGAGGGTGGAGGGTATTAAAATTATGTTCTTGAATAGTTTCTTGTGCGTATTGTGGCTGTTGAATTGTGGGTGGCCTAGTATTTCCACCTGTGCATTCACAGTGTACTATGAGCTATGTATTTTCCAGAGTGGTAGCCACGTTAGCCTGTTGCAGCAAAGAAACAATAAAAAGAGTCCAGTGGCACCTTAAAGAATGATGAATTACATTATAGCACAAGCTTCTGTGGGCTAGAACCAACTTCCTCAGGTGCATGAAGTCCAGAACTTTACATCACCTCAGGGGAGCTGGTGCTGCAGCCTGTCTTCCTGTTGTGATGTTACAATGTTGCTTTGAGTTTCCTCCTCCTCTCCGTTCCTACAGTACAGTCATACCTCGGGTTACAGCTGCTTCAGGTTGTGCGTTTTCGGGTTGTGCACCGCGCCAAACCCTGAAGTTCTGGAATGGGTTACTTAGGGTTTCGGTGCTCACGCATGCGCAGAAATGCTAAATCGCGCTTCGTGCATGCACAGAAGCGCCGAATCGTGACCCGTGCGTGCACAGGCGCATCGCTGCAGGTTGCGAACACTGTGGATTGCGAACGTGCCTCCCGCACGGATCACGTTCGCAACCCGAGCGTCCACTGTACTTTACTTTTAAACTGATTAGTGAGGTGCAACATTGAATAGGACTAATGCTACATAACATGGGTAGGCAAACTAAGGCCCGGGGGCCAGATCCAGCCCAATTGCCTTCTAAATTCGGCCTGCGGACGGTCCGGGAATCAGCGTGTTTTTACATGAGTAGAATGTGTCCTTTTATTTTAAATGCATCTCTGGGTTATTTGTGGGGCATAGGAATTTGTTCATTTTTTTTCCATAATATAGTTCACCCGCCCCCCCAAGGTCTGAGGGACAGTGGACCAGTCCACGTCTGAAAACGTTTGCTGACCCCTGACACATGCTGACCACTTTTCAAGATATTTCCCCCTTGCATAAATTTTGCTTACCTTCTGTTTTCTTCTCCTTAGCTGCTTTCAAATGTAACTTGTACCTTATCTCCCCTCAAAACTGCAAGTTTCACTTCACTCTGCTCCTGTAACACTGACTCCATCTTCCTATAACAGTTTCTCTCCTTTATCCCTCTTCTGTTTTAGTCTCAGATTATTTCTCCTCTTCCTCCTCTTAAAAAATATTAAACTTTCATATTTCTTTCTCATTTCCTCTGGCCCTTTTCACACTCCACTGTTTTCTGCTTCTGACCAGCGGCCTTTATTCAGCAGGCAAGGACTTTTTAGTGATCTGACCAAAATTTTATGGTGAGGCCTTGAGATGGAGCAAGCAAGTGAGGAGGGACCGGGCGGGGTGTGGCACTGAGACTCACCTGAAAATGGATGGAGAAACACCACCTGAGCACAACTGTTCAAATAATCAAACAAAGACACAAGCAAACAAACAAAGTAACAAGGGGTCGGGGGACAAGTTAAGGAGTCATTTCGAGACAGGTAAAAAAATTGCTCAAAGCCTCAGGAAAAAAGGGAATACTTTTCCTGTAATTCCGCTCTTTGGTTTTACTGATGATTTTGAGGCCCTGCAAATTATTTTATTTTCGAATTATATAAAAAAATGGTTAAAGCTCCTAATCTTAATACCATTTACTTTGGAGCGGAAAAAGGAGTTGGACAAAACTGAGTTTAATTCACTTCTTAATCTTATAAAAATGTTTCCATTACAGCAGTGGATCCAAAAATCTGTTTAGAAACATTTTTTAAAACATTGTTTAGGATTAGTAGTAAAAGCATTTTAGTTCTGAAGAGATAAGCTCTAAAACAAGACCAAAAACAAAAAACGGATATCCTATTTTTTCCCCCTTTGTCTTTTTTCCTTCAGTAGTTGGCAGAAGTTCTCCAGCATTCAGCTGTGTGAAACAGTCTTGGCAGGGCTCACTGATTACTCCATACAAACTTAACTTGGAGCAAAATCTTTCATTGAGATAAGCATATTTTTGAGTGGGTTGTTATGGCTTTGTTTAACTGTTTCTACTGGCTAGGGGGAAAAGAAGTAGGCCATGGTTTTATATCACATTTTTGGCAGATTTCTTTGGAGGGTACATTCGAACCTGTAGGGTTTTTTCATGTAACATGCTACCAACAATATATTGGAATGTATGCTATATATGTTTTTATTGTATTTTAAATTGCTTTTGGATGCCTTAGTAGTACAGTGGTACCTCTGGTTAAGAACTTAATTCATTCCAGAGGTCCGTTCTTAACCTGAAACTATTCTTAACTTGAGGTACCACTTTAGCTAATGGGACCTCCTGCTGCCGCCGCGCCGCCATCACGCGATTGCTGTTCTCATCCTGAGGTAAATTTCTCAACCTGAGGTAAATTTCTTAACACTTCTGGGTTAGTGGAGTCTGTAACCTGAAGCATTTGCAACCCGAAGCATTTGTAACCTGAGTTACCATTGTAACAACAACAACAACAACAACAAACAAACAAACAAACAAACAACAACAACAATTCACCTTCCACACATGCCCCAAGGCAATTAATACAAAAAATATGATTAAAAACTGTAAAAACTATAAAAACAATAACCAAAAAACCAGAAGATGAAGTTTGAAGCCCTTCAAAATGGATACCCAAGGCAGAGCCCAATTCATCCAGCTGGGAAAATTTGTCAGAACACACATGTCACCATAGAGCATGGAAAGAGGAATGAAGCCAAGGTTCATAGAGCTCACTACATCTCAGCTTCCTCCACACTGACATCCATGCTTTCATGCAAAGAGACCCCTTGAATGCTTCTATGACGATTTCCTAATTTACTCTCAAAAGACTAGCTGCCTCTCTCTTTTAAATGAAAACTAACTAAGCTAAAAGCTGGCTGCTCTTTCAGGCCGTCAGACTTTCTCAATTACCCAGGGCAAAGCAAAATAGCATTTAAAACATTTAGATTTACTCAGGAAATGAGAGCATAAATGTAGGCATAGATGAAAATAATGGAAACAGAACAGCATTCTAAAACCAGAATGCTGACCTACTTGAAGATGTTAGTGCAAGTCATTTCAAAAGACACAGAAGAGCAGATAAAATTACTGTACAATATTTCTGAAGGAAAGGGTAAACTATGCATGTTCCAGTTTTTGTTGAAAGGAAAGTGGTTTAGAAAAAGGAAAGGGAAACTAAACTCTTGGCTATATATAGGCTGCTCAAAGTTACCAGGCTCTGATCATTTTTAATGTGACTACCATGGTGTGTAAGCTCGTTCTTTAATTAGAACATCTTTTCTTTTCATCAAAACCACATGGATTTACTTGTGAATGTCACACACACAAACACTAAAGCTCCAAAACATTAGGAATGGAGGAGAATTTTGAATCAGTTTCCATTTAAAGGTGAACTTACCTCATTTACAATTTCTGAAACAAGATGCAAACCGAAAAACAACTCTCATTTGAAATGTGCCCTTCTTGGAATGCAGTTCTCCAGCCAAGTAATGCGTACAAAAATGCATATACTAAAGTACACATAAAAATGCATATATTAGTGAAAATATACCTTAAAAAGGCATTATATTAGGTGAAACTGGTTTGCAAACATTGTTGGTAAAAAGTGGGGAAGTTTGCCCTAAAATGCTGGTGAATTTTCGTGAGGACTGATATGGAAATGTGGAGAATTGAATTTAAGATTGGATAAAATGAGAAACTAAGAGAAACTGAAACTGACACATTTGTCTATCCTTACTCTTGAACTGGGGAAACTGTAAAAAGCAAAGAACAAGGGTATATAGGAAAGTGTGTGTGTGTGTGTGTGTGAGAGAGAGAGAGAGAGAGAGAGAAAGAAAGAAAGAAAGAAAGAAAGAAAGAAAGAAAGAAAGAAAGAAAATTCTTCCCTTTTAGCTTTTCCTGGTGCAGCTTTTTCTTTTCACTTCGGTCCAGCAAGCTAAGTCTGCCGTGCAATAAATCAAACAGTTTGAACACACTGTAAAAAAAAAAAAAGTGTAATCTGAAATGTCCCATTTTCTCATAAGAATAATAATAATCACGCTCTGTCCATTTTTTGTGGTTCTGCTTTCTCTGTCCAGTTGTTTTTGAAACATGTGTGGCTGTCTGAATATGAGATGTTGTGTTCCAGATGTTTTGGCAAGAGAAAGGAGCAAATGTTCATACACATCTCCGAGAAATCTCTTGCCACCCAAGTCGTCGAGATGTCAGTGAGCTAGTTTACAGTTTACCCAGCCAGAGTCCCTTCCCTCTTAATCTTGCTAACCCCCTGAGTCATCAGTACAAAATGACAAACATTATTTCGTGCATCTTTCATTAAGGAAGAAATGTTTTGAAGAAGGTTAATCAGTCCCTCCTGCCCCAAATTGTTAGGCCCCCAATGTTGACAGATTTGAGGGCATTAAAGCGGCTCTCTGCTTGAGTCTCCAGTATTGCTAATGTTGTTACAGTGACCAAAACAGAAGAAATGCATTGTCAAAAACAAAGATAAAAGATGGACACTTACTTGCATTTAAAAAACGTAGAGTGTTGCACGTACCCCAAGCTCCGAGTGACAAGAATCTTAAGGGGGTCCAGCACTTATCCAGGGTTTGGCTTCCTTGGAGTGAAGGTAAATGCCATGAACCGGTGGGACAACGGGGAGGAGGAAGAGGATCCCGGCAAGGTGTGCAGCTGTGACTGGGACACACTGGAGCAAGCCAGGGAAAGGAGAGGTTGGGGTTGTGGAAAATGCACACATGATGACAGAGGACAGTGAGGGGGTAGTGAGGTGCAGAGACCAGAAAAGCAGGACCCCTCATCCGAGCCAGAGAGGCCCCCATCTCCATGAACAAGGCGTAGGGAGCAGCAGGAGGGATGCTCTGGGAAAACTGAGGCAGGCAAGGGCCCACAGCCTAGGTGGGGGTCATTAGCTCAGGGAGGAGGTGTGTGATTCCTCGGCTGGAGTAGGCTCAAAACAGGTGAGGGTCACGATGTTGTGATATTTGTCCAAGCCGAGCGCAAACAGCTGCAGCGAGGCTGGTATAACTTGTGTCTGTTACAGTACCCGTGAGAAAGCTAGCTTATCTGCTTTCTACACTATGTGATGTTTATGTTTCATTGTACTCAATGTACTATTGTACTCAATACTTTTACACTTTCTCTTCTGGCTCGACCTGATGCCGGACGGATGCTTTTTGCACAGCTCTGACTTTCTGAGCTGGCAGCAGAGATTCTCTCTGCACTTTTCCTACAATAAATAGTTTAGCCTTATTCATGGCTTGTGTGTGTTGTTCTTCAATCTGGGGAACAATCGCATATGACTGTGCCACCGGACTCCTTGTTGCCGGGGATGAGCACATGGCTTTGCTCTGGCTTTGGGCAGTCTCACAACTTGCCCCAGGCAGGGTAAATGCTGACACACATGCCTCTTCAAACCCAGATGCTGCAATCAACATGCAAAGTATAAAAGGGAAGCAGAGCTGAGATGCTAGGTTTGCTCAACTGTCATGTTGATGGACCTCAGCTTGGATGTTCCAGGACCTCTGTCGGACTCTGCTTTGGGTTTGACTCTGGACTGTGTCTCCGGACTTTGTGTACGTGGAATGGACCCCTGAACCGAGTTTCCTGACTGTTGAACTTTGGTCTTGGCATATGCTAGTCTAGTGGAACTTGCTGCCAGGAAGGCCAGGGATTCGGGACAGTAAATGGAGACTGTGGCGTCTTTAAGATATATGGTTTTATTTACACATATATACAGCTTGAGCATCATTTGGAAGGGCGCACGGCATTAACACTCCAAGAGATAGCACTTCCCATTAGGTTTCCATGGAAGCTCCAAGTCACAGCTTTGGGTCCAGCTCTGAGCAAGACACGTTTCTGTTCCTTTAGGTTCCAACATCAGCCAAAACTCTCTCTCCCACCCGCCCCCACCTATTCATCCTAGAATGATGTGGTGTCTAGTCAGGTGATGTGGGAAAAGGCCCACCCATTTGTCTCCATGGCAACACCTTGGTACATGTCAATGGCGGTACTTAATTACAAGGAAACCTGCATTCAGATGCCTCTTCTACTAGATTCTAAACCTCACTGGATACAGGATCACAAGCCTCATCTGGACTGGCCTCCTAAACCTATAACAATATGTGTAGATCACAAGTGGCTTGCCAATTGTGGCAGAACCTCTACATTAACTTCCAGCTGAATGGTTGCTGTTGTTTACTGGGAGGCAGAGGGGAAGGGGCAAGGTGATGAAGGGGATTGGTGCAAGGCAAATGCACTGGGGGAACCAATCCAGTGCTCCTGCCAGCACGTTTGCATTGTGTTGACCTCCCTTGTGCCTTGGCCCTCTTCTTTTGGATTGTAACAGTGATCCACCTGCTGAGAAGCTAGCACCATAGCTCTCCCTGCTGCCCCTCTGTGAGATGCATTAAAATTCCACCCTAGAGCAGCTCTGTGGATGTTGATATGTGGAGCCACCCAATTTTCTAAGGTTGCATTCAACCAACATTTACTCAGAGTAGACCCACTGAAATCAATGGCCATGCTTAACTTTCTCATGGTAAGAACTGTTCGACAGTGGACTGGACTCCCTCGGAAGGTGGTGGAGCGCTAGCTACTACTGAGAAGACAGAATTGGGATTCGAGATGAATGGTGGACTCTCCTTCCTTGGAGGTTTTTAAGCAGAGGTTGGATGGCCATCTGTCATGGATACTTGAATGAAGATTCCTGCATTGCAGGGGGTTGGACTAGATGGCCCTTGGGTCCCTTCAAACTCTATAGTTCTATGATTCTACGATTTTGATGGGTCTATTAGTTACATACAATCCCTAGTCACTGACAACCAGAAACCTTAAAAAAAAGAACATTCTGCTAGTACAAATCAAAATAAGATGAAAAATGACCTAGGTAACGAAATATGTGTATTACTAGTTAACATCAGCTGTGGTTCTAAATAATTCTGTCATCCATGTTGGTGGTCACTCTTAAAGCAACAGGGAAAGACCAAGAGTTGAAAGTTGTCATCTTGGCAAAAAGTAGCTCTGGGGACACCCATTTTGGTCTGAAAGAAGCTGAACAGCTTGAATGGATGGATGAATAAACAAGTCTGCCAACTCTTATGGTTTTATTGCAAGGCTTGTGGTTTATTATTTGGGGATTTTCTGAAAATTTCAGCACAGCCTATAAAGAACCTTAGCTCTCATTTGTCTTATTAAGCTCACTCCGTGCAGAAAGAGTACAGGGTGGGAGGGCTTGGGAAGCCGTTTCAGAATTCCAGAGACATTTTGAAAGGATTTTAAAAGAAGAAGAATAAATAAAGCAGCTTTTCTCTTCCCAGCCAGTTTCATACGCTTACATGACAAAGATATTGCAAGTGCTGCAGAAAGCCACTAGTTTAATAAATTATTTGTCAGAATGTTCAATGTGCCTTAATTTACTTTGAATTCTTTTGGTACAGCATGAAAAATGCTGCAACCGTAATGTGTATACCACTAAACAGATGATAATATGTTAGATACAGGTGGAATGTGGGTGGCATGGTGAGAAAAATGCTATTTTTCTTTTTCACTGTATACTATTCTTTAAAAGAAATTGAAGTGTTTATCATTTGCATAATACCGCAATCAAAAATGAAAACTCCTTCCCACCCACCCCCAAGCACAGTCCCAATTCCAGTCCCATTTAAATACTTTTATTTAAATGAGAAATAGTTGTTTGTATCTTCCATATGTCCCTATGAGTTGCTGGTGGTATATAGCTGTATCCTTTTGCAGTTGCATAAGAAATAAAATTGAACCATTTTTTATAAAGCTTGTCCGATTTTGTGGCGTTGTTTTTTTTCAGTCTCAAAGTTTATTAGTCCATTTTTCCATTACTATCAAGTCCCACACCTTTATGAACCACATTTCAAAGAAACCAGCTTTTAGACTTCTTCAGTACTGAGCAATTGTTAGGTTATGAGGTCCTTCTCAGTAAGGTCCTGGGTGGTTGTAGAGTAGATGGAAAGAAGAGAATTATTGGGGTCTGTCAATCATTTGAGCTGTGATTAGTTTCTTAAAAAAACCTTAACCCAAAAGAGGTATAATGGACAGGACCACAACATATGAATAAAAGACCCCAAGTTGCCAGTTTCTTCAGCTTTGTTACAAGATTCTTTTGCTAAATTTATTAAGCAGAGAGGAATATAGATACCATCTATGTGCTATTTTAAGTACATTTTCTCTTTCTTGCAGAGGATGAAAGTAAAGGAAGCTTACCCCAAAATGCAATACAAAACTCAGTCCTGGGATCTGTGGTTTATTAAGGGTGGTGAGAGTTGTTAGGAAATCCTGTTCTCCTCACAAGGTTACAATTCTGAGTGGTTTAATAATGAATCCCTCTTCCCAGGGAATTCTGGGAACTGTGTCTCTGTTAGGGGAATAGCAGTCTCGCAACAGCCCTCCGTTAACAAACTACAGCTCCCATAATTCTTTGGTGGAACTCATGACTGTTTAAAGTGACATCATAGTGCTTTAAATGTGAACATGCCCCTAATGTGTGGACATTGGGAGGGGTAAGCCACCACACGCATCATCTGTGTAGGGTCAGTGGTGTGGCTGCCCTCATCTTCCTACTTGTGGTTTTGCTACATGCAAGTAATATGGAGGAAAGACCTCAGTCACATGCAAAAAGTCCGCTGACACTGATACCCAGTGTGGTGTGGTGGTTAAGAGCGGCAGACTCATAATCTGGTGAACCAGGTTCACTTCCCTGCTCCTCCACATGCAGCTGCTGGGTGGCCTTGGGCTAGTCACACTTCTCTGAAGTCTCTCAGCCTCACTCACCTCACAGAGTGTATGTTGTTGGGGAGGAGGGGAAAGGAGATTATTAGCCGCTTTGAGACTCCTTAGGTAAAGGTAAAGGGACCCCTGACCATTAGGTCCAGTCTTGTCCGACTCTGGGGTTGCGGTGCTCATCTCGTGTTACTGTCCGAGGGAGGCAGTGTACAGCTTCCGGGTTATGTGCCCAGCATGACAAAGCCGCTTCTGGCGAACCAGAGCAGCCCCCGGAAATGCCGTTTACCTTCCTGCCAGAGCGGTACCTATTTATCTACTTGCACTTTGACATGCTTTCGAACTGCTAGGTTGGCAGGAGGTGGGACTGAGCAATGGGAGCTCACCCCGTCACAGGGATTCGAACCGCCGACCTTCTGATCAGCAAGCCCTAGGCTCTGTGGTTTAACCCACAGCGCCACCTGGGTCCCTTGAGACTCCTTAGGGTAGTGATAAAGCGGGATATCAAATCCAAACTCTTCTTCTTCTACCTAGCCCAAGGACCATGTGCTGAAGAGTTCACATGGCTGCAATAGATCTGTACTTAGTTCACCATGGACCAGTTTTTAAGCCATAAGGCTTATTCAGTTCCGTCCCCTTGGCAGGCTCATGTGGAAAGCCAATCCATGCTGCGAGCTGTCATGGGACCTCCCTGGTGCTTACTCCCAGTGGTAAAACTCAACACAGGCTCATTGTTTCTCAAGACAGCCAACAGTGAAAGAGGTCATGTTACACACACACACAACAAATATAAAGCCACATTTCATATATTCTTTCCATCAACTCCAAACAAATGCTTTAAGTTTTGAGTCCTGCACTGAATATTTTTCAGCAATGCAGCTCTAAATAAGCTGATGAGCAGCAGGGCAGCTTTGCCCTGGGAAATAATGGGGATTCAGCTGAAACATTTGCCTTTGAGCCAAGTAAGTGAGCTGAGGGTGGGGAACCTGAACTGATTCAACACTTAAGACTGTGCAGCTTTTAGGAATGCAAACAAATATGGTCTGTTGATTGTGGTGGCTTTCTGGTGACACCAGAACCTTGAAGCAGACTGATAAGGCCGTAAGTGAAGTTGGAAGGACACCTTATCTGCTCCATGGGGGTCTGAATACCAAAGATTTCTTACGCTTGGCCTTTCTTCCCATTCATCCTGGCCTTTCAGTGAATTGCACTGTGTTATCAGAGGCCCCAGAATGGGAAACATCCAGATATGGACTATGTTCCCAGTGTTACATAGCATCTTGGCAGCAGGATTTGGACCCTGGGGCTTGAAAAGCACAGCGCCAAGGTTCTGCGTTACTAAGCTAGTGCCAAATTCACTCCATTGTGTTCCTTGGCGTACTTTAAAATAAAAGCCCTTTTATTTTTATTTTTTTAAAAAAACCATAATGTTAATGTGTCGTTTTGTTTACAATGACACTGGAGAAAGTAAGGCTGAGGTGGAAATGTTGGGTGAAGTTCAGGTAGAAGCTGATTGTTTCAACTGGGACAGACTCACAACTCTCCAAGCTTGCTGTTAACTGAAACATGCTGGCTGCCTTTGAGTGTCAGCAACAACCGTTTGGTTGCATTTGCTTTGACATAAAGGCAATTGGCACACTCTTTTAAGTGCCCGGAGGCTGCAGAAAGCTTACCTCTTGGCAGGTTCCAGTGCTTCACTCAATGGGAAGCACATTATCAGCACTGGATGCATACATGTTATTTTTAGCTTTGCCTTCATTATCCATCAGCAGGATATCTCTCTTGTTATTCTTGTCCCAAGAACCACATGAACGGACCTAGATCCTGTAATCATCAGGAGGTCCTTCTATGTGATCCACCTCCATGAGAAGTCCAGAGAGTAGCAACACCAGGAAAGGCCTTTTCAGTGGTGGCTCCCAACGTGTGGAATGCTCTCCCCAGGGAAGCTTGCTTGCTGAAATCTTTATTTTTAGGTTCCAGGCAAAACCTTTCCTTTTGGCCCTCAATTTGAAGGGTTTCCAGTCTTCCACTCTTTCAGTGAGGGTGGTTCTGTAAAACCTGTCTTTGACTTGTATATACAGTGGGACCTCGACTTACGAGCGATTCGACTTACGTGTTTTTCGACTTACGAATGACTTCCGGGAGAAACAAAATGGCCACCGCAACCGAATTTTTCGACTTACGAATGGAAGTCGCGGCCGCTTTAATAGGATTTTTTCGACTTACGAATTTTCGACTTACAATTTTTTTTTCGCTCAATGCATTCCTATGGGGATTCGACTTACGAATGTTTTCGACTTACGAAAATTGCGTCGGAACGCATTATCGTCGTAAGTCGAGGTCCCACTGTATGTGTTTTCAGGTTTTTATCACTTTGTCTGTTGCAGTTGGTTTTAGTGTTCGTACTGTCTTGTAACTAGCTTTGGGTCACTTTTGTAAGCAAATACAAATGGCAACATCAGCCACAGTAATTTGCTGAGACCATGTGTGAAGACTTTCACAGAGAGGAGACCTCTTCTCCTCAAGGCAGATAGCAACTGTAATATTTGCTGCTTCAGATATTGATGCTTCAAAATTCGCATGATGGGAGGTAGCAATTGGAGTGTTCAGCTAGGAATTTGCGCAATTCTTAAAATGATAGCTAAACGGTTGCTGTCCCAGATTTCTGTTCCTTGCTCTGTGCTTCCCCTAAACTTCTTCTGTAACTACAACTGCCTGAGAAACTGGTTCTTGTCATGAGTCACTGTAGCATCTGATAGTTGAACTGACAAAAGAGAACAGAAGGAGCAGCACATTCCATTCCTTGGTGAAGTCAGTCAGCCTAGCCTACAGGTGATTGCACTTTGTCCTCCACTAAGTCCTTTCGGCATCTGGAATAGTCAGCCACTCAATATTTGACCTGGAATTCAAATGTCAGAAACTACGGTTACCAGGGAATGGTCATAGTTTAATGGCATGGCATTTACTTTAAATGGGAAAAGTCAATTTCCCAGCATCTCCAGCTATGGTTGGAATAGTTCTGTTACAAGGTGTGCAAATGCACCTACGTGTGTGTCTACTACCCATGTGTCTTCCTATACACACTCCCAAATATTAAGCTGAGAAGTTGAGGCTCTTTTTGCGAGGGCTATGACGTGTGTTCGTAATGAATATGCATTTGCCCTTAACCCGATGGCCACAAGAAGTTCACACACAAGAGGAATAAAGAGAGGTGAGTTCATTACATGAAACAAAAGTGAGAGAGTATAGAAATGCTGCTCCAGACCGCAAAGTTGCAATATAAGCAGGCAGCAAATTGCACTGCATGCACACTTTAATCTAAAGAGTAAAAGAAGGATCCCTAAAGAGAGAGAGAGAGAGAGAGAGAGAGAGAGAGAGAGAGAGAAAATGACAATTTTGCCATAGATCCACACGAAAAGCAAAGTGAGAAAAGGTGAAACCCGTCAGGGATACTTCCTCCTGTAAGAATTAAGCTCTTGCCTGCAATAACCAGCCACAGCAAGACTGCAGCATCTCTCTCACCCATTCCTTGGTCTGTGATCCAATAAAGCATAGAGTTGGTTCTAGAGAGTGTAGCATCAAAAAGGGTCCCTTGGTGAGCTGGTGAAAATCTGGGGTTTAAGTACTATTTTGAACCAATATGTTCTTATGAAAAGAGGGGGTCTTTTGGATCAGTGATTTGTCGTAACAATTCCTTTGTTTCAGTGTCCATTTCCTACAAGTTCCTGTCCATTTTCCATTTTGTTTACTTTGCTCAGATGGTAGCTGAAAGGACATAACCCTAGTGAGCAATGGCTAAACTGGTTACCTTGTTTGTTTCCTACATCCTGAGGTTACTGTTTAGAGGGAGATTCAGTTGTCTATGCAGAACCCTTAAATTAAATATGTCAATTATACCATATTATTGTGCTGATCTTTACCTTAAGAGGTTAGAATATTTTCTAGCACCTTCCTGGACACATTTAATAAAGACTAGCACCAGGGTCTAAACAGTTCCTAAAGGGGGTCTATTTTTATGTCAAGTTACGCCAACTGTAGGAATGCCATGGTCTACAATAACAAACATGTAAAAGGTCTACAATAACAAACACAACAAAAATGGTGTGTAATGCACACCATTACAGTCCCTTGTCTGAAACCATGGGGAGCCACTGCCAGTCAGTGTGGACCATACTGAGTCAATGGGATCAGTGGTCTGGCTCAGCAGAAGGCAGCTTCCTATGTTCCTATGAGCTAAGACTTCCAAGCTATTACTTGCAAGCCATGTTTTTGAGTCTACTTTCAACTGAGAAGTTAGTTTGTTAAGAAGCGCAACTTTCTACCGCTGAAAATTTAGTAGCTTTTGTAATCAAGCAAACAGATGGAAAAATAATGGAGGTTTATTAAAAATAAATGAGGTAAAAGTGAGAGGCCATGAGGGTATTAATAATGTTAATGAAATCGCCGTGGTATTCCTGGAACAGCTGTGTGACTTTCGTATTAATCTCTAAGAAGAATGGGCATTCTGAGTAGCGGATGGATAAATGTTTCATTAAATGTTACCTGGATGCACTATGTTTAGCCTGCTCTCACATTGTGGTAGTAAATAAAGACAAAGGAGAGAGGAGGGAAGGTAATAAAAGATGGAAAGATTAGAATCAAATTCATAAGCAAGATCAAATAACTTTTTTCCCATGGAGAAAATTAAGTGATGATCAAAGCTTTATTGGTTCTGTAACAAGGAAGAACCACAATACCTCTTCTTTCGCTGAACAGCCTCTGATTGACACGCAAATCTGTCCATTTTGGTTTCTCCCAATTTCTTAATCTTCCAGTCTTAAGTCTAGTTCAGCATCTTTCTGCATCAGTGTGCAATTCCTCTCCAGTCCTCATGAAAATTCAGCATTTTAGTGTGCATGTCTCATACACAGTTCATATGCAATTTTGTTCGATGTACAATTTTGTAGGCATTTTTCTCTAACATTGTGCATTTTTGTATATGCTATGCATTCTGATGCACACTTTCTCTTAATATGTGCATTTTGCCCTCCTTTGGCGGGTGAAAAACTGCACCACAACAGTCAGGAAAGTGTGGATTTCAATGACTAGCTGCAATTCGGTTCACATATCGTTTCAAGAAGTGTGGATTTGATAAGTTCACATTACATTGCAAACGGAACTGACTTTCTCCGCCATCGCTAATGATTAGCAGTGGAAGAGTAACAAATTTTTTTTGCACATGGAATTGAAAGGCAAAAAGATTCACTGTGATTCTTTCTTTAAAACCTTGGCATTCAAAACCTTGCTCAGTATCCTCCAGACACCTGCAAGCATCTGATAGTCTTTTTTTTTTAATAAAAAAAGGAAAAAGAGTCAATGTTAAATAACAGACAGGTTTCCCCAGTCTAAGGAATTTTAAAAGACACTATATCAGGTGTTTGCAGGTGTGCAGAGAATATTGGGTAATATTTTCAGTTGGCAGGGAAGGAAATGGAATCATGAGCATATTCTAGGGCTTAGATCTGAGAATTTGTGGTCAGATTTTCCTTTCCTGTCATCTCCATCCAGAAAAGCCAAGGACATGAAATGTAAGATTGCAGCTTGGAGGCGGGAAGGAGGAGAGTTGGGAACTAGGGACTTCCCTGGCAAAAGGTGAAGTATCTTTCCATTCATGTTGAGCACTGCTGAATCCAAACCTGTGTACTCAACGCTAGGAACCATATAAAAGACCCATTGAAATGAATGGAAGTTGGATGGCAGCAGTGTTTACTGGAAGGCGTTGCACTGACTGCCTGTTATGGTGCAATGCTATCCTCAGGACCAAGAAGAGACGTGCACAGGACAGGGGGGGACAGGAGAAACCCTTCCCCCCTTCTGATCCCATTCCCATGTACCAGCCCAAGACATTCTGGCACCGGAGGCAAACCACAAAATGGCACCCCACCCCTAGCAGGGAAGAAGGGAACAAGGAGGGCAATGATGGGGCCAGGCATGTTTCCTGGGGAGAGCATTCCATAGACAGAGGGCCACCACTGAAAAAAGCCCTTTCTCCACACCGCCCTCAGAGGAGAGTCACATCGAAGGGCCTCTGATCACTATCGCGGGGTGTGTTCAGGTATAAGCAGATCTAAAGTGAGCCATCTTCCTCCTAGTCCAAGTCTGTTTCCTTCAGGTGTGAGCCATCTGCAGTAGATGTGCTCCTGATGTTCAATACCTGACTTCATGCTGATTAAATTTCATCACTGACTCAACTTGCTTTCTTCCTGCCTCATCACCCTTTCTTTCCAGATGTTGTTACTGCTCTACTTCAGAGGAACTTCCCAGGCGTTGGGGTTGTAGTGGTGCAGGTTTGATCCTCAAAAACACTAATCAGTCAGGAACTTTGGATCAAGGGCAAATGTGAGCTGGCAGGAGTAGAAGTAGAGCGGTGAAGTCATCATCCTGTTTGATTTTAACGAGTGACAAGCTGATGTAATCTTTCATCTTTTATCTCGATGCAAACCATAATAGCTCAGTTCACAGCAACACATTTTCACTTGATTGCCCGGGGCGCCATTTATATACAACTGGCTGATTTCCCATCACTCTAACCATTGCTGTAATAATGAAGAATGAAGATGCTTTTTAAATGCTCTTGTGTTAACACATTTATGTCTTCTGTATGGACCTTATTTGTAGAATGGTTTTGGGTGCAAAAGCACCACCTTGCTGAATGAAGCTTCCTTCCATTCTGTCTTCAGCTAAACCTACGTGTTGGGGCAATGCAGACTGCTTATCCAGCAGGAACTGTCTAGTGAAAAATTAAAAGAAAGGTTTTGCATATGTGCATCTGTCCCTTATTCACTCCTGGGCTTGAGTTTCAGTTACTCTCTTCCTAGAGATGCATCTATGTGGTTATATGCAACACAGAGAAGATGGATCAGAGCCTGGAGATTTGTGTTGCGAACCTCCTGAGGTTGGGCTTAGCCTGCTGAATTTGTGTTCCACCTTCTGGCTGCTCTGCCTAGCTGGGCTTCTGCTGGGACCAAAACATTACACTGAACATTAACCATCTGTCCAATTTTTTACCCATACTCATTATGCTGTGACTGTTGGGAAATCTATGCTATCAGGGTGCTGTTATTTTTAAAGAAGCAGCAATAGAATGGCTAAGATTTGCCAGATCATCCTTGTTTTAAGCCTTGGTTTTTGCACTTCCTGTGCGCTGTACTTTCCGCAAGAAAGACCGGCCGATTCACTTAACACCCTCTCCTCCCTTGTCTTCCCCCATGTCATGTCCCCTTGAGACCACCATGCGGTGTGAACATGTGGCATGGGTACATCTCCAGCATTGGAAGAGGTTGTGTACTCCCAATGTGGGCACAACACACAAGTCTCCTTACAGAGGAAATGTGCAATTCTTAACACAGTAGAAAGGGTCCAAAAGAGCCACAGAAAAAAGACAAGAACAACAACAAAAATCAGCCTCACAGTTAAGTGTGATGTCAATGAAGCGTCTATAAAAACAATTGCAAAGCTGAACCTTCTAAAAATATACAAAGTTGCACATCCCCAAAACACAACATCAATATAATAAACTAGTGGGGAGTGCTCAGTGCTGCCCAGGATTTTTAGAGACACTATTTAATGGATAGTGTAATTTGTGAGTTTGGACCCATCATGCCAAAAATCAGGTGAAGTCACACCAAAGCAATGTTTCAGTCCACCATATTTATTCAAAATGGCGGTCGGCATCCAAACAGTGGTGACAACCTCCCCCCCCCCGGGAAACTTTGTGTCTACTTTGGTGACAATAAGATGAAGAAGTGTTTGCCTTTTGAACTGACGTTTGAAGGAAACGTTGCTTCATGTTCTCTAGCAATAATCATAATTCAATTAGAAAAGTGCTTTGGGCTCCAGAGAATATCCAAAGGTGGGAAATGAGAGGAAGGTTGTGGGACGCTAAAATTAAAACCCATTGCTGCATTCCCTAGGAAATGAAAACTGTGCAGCTGTGGGTTTAGAACAATTAGACACACCTAGAAGATCAAATCCAGATGCCAAGAATATGTTCCCAGGGAAGAAACAATAAACATTCTGACATCATGTTTGGTGATTTGTTTTTAAAAATACAAAGGTCTGTCGAGAGATATTTAACTCTGATAAAAATCAGCATCCAAACCATATGTCCAAATGTTTTCTATAGGTGGCTTCCCTAACCAGCTGGCAAAACACACTTTTTGAACCAAGGGAAAGCCTTGGGAGGAACAGGCTGCAGTGCACAAATGGACACTTATGGTTGAAAAGGAAGGAAAAAAATATTGCAGCGACATGTGAATCCAGATTGGTCTTCCCACAACTGTAATTAATGCTCTACAGACTATATATATATTATGGGGGGGAATAGATTTGAGGAAACCACACAAACAATTAACACCGAGGGAGAAGGGAAAGGTTTTGCGTCAGAAACATAAACTGAATCTTAAGCCCAATTTCCCAATATTACAGTTGTGCAAAATGAAAAATTGCCAAAACTGTGATCTGTGCACCTGAGGTGTTTTAAAACTTAAATCAAGAGTTGAATCTGCTGGCTGAATCCCATCTCTAATCATAACCACACTGAATGATTTATAAGGCCAAACAGAAAATTACTCCGCTATGGGGCTTATGGGAACATTTGGAAGATGAGGTTGCACGTACTCAGAAGAGCTTCCAGGTAGGAGCCTACTATTAACTTTAGAAAGCTTTCCACAGCAGTGCAACCACAGGGCAACAACATGACGGGCGTATGACTTACAAATTTCTTGCAGCCACTTTGGTGGAACATGTAGATTGCTATTAGAATGCTCCCATTGATATTGGAAGCCATCCAAGTGGCCAGGGCAACCCAGTCAGATGAGTGGCATATAATTTGTTGTTGTTGTTGTTGTTGTTGTTGTTGTTGTTGTTGTTGTTGTTGTTGTTGTTGTTATATTTACCATTGTGGCGCCAAGTCTTGCTCATTATATGGCTCTCCTCCAGTTGTCACACTTGCGTATCTTACTCCTGTTTATGCAAAAACTGTTTTGAATTCTCAAGATGAGTAGCAAAGGGCTCATTAATTGATAAAGGATATGAGCTTCAGAGAAGCACCATAACAGATGATGACATGTAAATCAAAACACCATTGTAAAGGGAAATATAAATAAAGATAGCTAGGACAGGGGGGAAATTTCAAAACTGAAAATACAGTTATGACAATTAAGATAATATGACATTTTGCTTACACGAACACTTTGCATGGAATAAATTGTATATATCAAAACCCTTTAGTTAGGTCATGAAGTAATAACATTTTACAATATACAAAATCCTCATTATCTACTTCTATAACTCTTGCTCTCTGTAGACCTTTTTTTTTTCATTGGGTCACTTAGTGAGTAAACACTGGTGCTTAAGGAAAGGCCCAAGATACTGTAATTAAAACTATTATTTGGCAAGACTCTATAGAGGACAACCAGGAAATCTACCCAGACTAATCCGTCTCCAGCCCCACATGGAACTATTACCCTTGTCTGGCGGTCTGAGTGCCTGGAATGAAAAAAAGCAAGAATGTGTTTTTTTAAAAAAACAAAACAAAAATAATAACAAACCCCGGTAGCAGAGCATAATTCACTTATAGTCTTACGGGCATCAAATTGGAAGGTGACCTTTTCTTAGCCTTTTGTTCAGCTAGCAGCTAAAGAGGTTTCTTCAGCACACTAATGGCTCTGAGTTCCTTGCTGGCTCAATGGCTTTTGAGAGTTGAAGGTGTTGTGTAATGCCCCAAAGGCCTGAGATGAGGAAAGGCCAAGCAACTTGTGACATGATTCATGCCCTCAGAAAAGCACTCGGCTTAAGCTGGCCACTTATTTATTTAATAAATGTATTAGCCAACAACCAAAATACAGTATTTTCCCATGCTGGGTTATGCCATTTAAAACCATATAAAACACAAACACTATAATCACTGTCATAATACCAGCAGTAAAAAAACAAAACAAAACCCCATTTCAAATCCTTATTCATCATTTGATTTCTTTCCACATAGAGTGGGTTACCATGAAACGCTAGGCCATAACGATGACTCAGCTTGACTCCCTGAGCTTGTCGGTTCCTCTTCTTGTCTCCAGCCGCTATGCTGCCTTGAGCTAAGCTACAGATTGACACAGAACAAGGGTGGGGAACTGGATCAGGCCAGTGGGACAGATCCTTCCCTTCCCTAAATCTTGCAGCCCAAATTGGACTGGTGCGTGGGGCTGCCCACCTGTTAATCGCATGGCATCAAAATGATATCGGGATTCCAGACCTCCACACAGGGCTTGCAAAGAGTGCCTTTGAAGTGCCTCTGATCAGCTGAGATTTGAAGTTGCTGCTTATATTACAAACCAGCCATGTGGTCACACATCATACTTACCTACAGCTTTATCAGCTAACCTGTTCATTGAGCATTCCTCTTGATTCGTTTGCACAAAGCTTATGTGGGGGTTTCACTGTGTCCAGGCTTCACTGAACATTTCTTCTGATTGATTGATTGATAAGTTTCTATGCTGCTCTTTATCAGAGAATCATAGGGTGGTTTGCAATATAAAAACACAAACATGCATAACAATAACATATCTACATACCTGAATTCCCCCCCCTAAGGTGTCATATGGCAGTGAGCAGTCATCTGACTTGCTTGCGGGAGTGTTTATACATCTTCCCATTAATTGTTGGTTCATCCTACACTTTTCAGTGCTTCCCCCCCACACACAAAAATTCTGCTCCCTTGCCCCAGCAGAGTTGTTGCACTAGGCTACGGCAACAGCTCCCTCCCACAACTGGTGTTTAATTGTGGGTGTATTCTAGCATCTTCCTGACACAATAATAGAGCATTAGGGGTCAGAGCCAGCCCACCCATTAGTTGGGAGAAGTGGCTGCCTCAGGCGGCACCACCCATGGGGCATCGCCCAACTTCTGCCACTTGGCTTTGGCGCTGGTCTCCACCGCCTCTAGGAGTAGAGAGGAACTGGCGGCAAAGCAAGCTCTGCAGAATGCTTCCCCCCCCAGCTGAGTCGGTGAGAGGGGAGGCGTTCTACCACCCAGCTTTGCTGCTGGGTAGGGGGGGGAATCTCCCCACTGCTCAGTGGTGTGGTGGGGCTTTCCAGATCTCCCCCAAGTACTTCTGTCCAGGTTCTTCTAGGTATGAGAAGTCCAAGTATGATGAACCCAAACATGTTAGTATAGAGCTTTGTTAGGCCGGGTGGGTTTGTAACTGGAAATCTGGGAGCGTGTCTTTCCCAGGAAGTCATTTGGTGTGCATATCTTCGACATGACAAAGCAACTGGGTTACTTTGTTTCTTCTACCTGAGAAAGCAAATTACCTGGGAATGTGTAGAGAAACCTCATTTTAAATGAGGTTGACTCAGCTGGTGTCTTGAACCAAAAGGACAATGTGTACGTTTGCCCCTATATTTAGAGATGTGCTCTGTAAGTAAGAAGCACTTGCACAACACATTTTGAAACTCACGTTTCAAATGAGTAAAGGTATATTATATTTAGAACACCTGAGTTTCAAAATGTGTTGTGCAATTGTCATTGTCAAACCCATATGGCTGCAATCTTTTCATGCTTACCCAGGAGTAAGCCCCATAAAACACATGGCGGAGCTTACTTCTGAGTCATTTTATATAGGATTGCACAGTAACCCATTTGCTGTTTCACTGCAATTATTTTTGAACTATCTCCCAGGAGCTTTCTTGGAAGCTTATGAGAAGCCCAGAAGATCAATAATGGATTATAAGCTTCCCTGAAAGATCTCTTGCCCTCTCCAAGTGATCTTCCCTGTAATGCTTGTTTGTTCAGTAGATTTCTATTCTATTCTATTCTATTCTATTCTATTCTATTCTATTCTATTCATTACCTGCCCCTCACCAGCAGGTTCCAGGGTCAGTTACAACAATTTAAAATTCAGTATTAAAATCTGTTAAAGGAAATTACAGCCACAGGAATGGTTTGGTCCCCCCCCCCCAGAAAACAAACATCCCAGGAGTCAAAGGCTGGAGTAAAGAGCCATTCACACACACACACACACACACACACTCTATAGTGAAGGTTCCAGACCCCTGTGAGGAGGGGATTTCAAAACTCCCCTGGTAGCTCAGTCGGTAGAGCATGAGACTCTTAATCTCAGGGCCGTGGGTTCAAGCCCCATGTTGGGCAAAATATTCCTGCACTACAGGGGGTTGGGACTAGGTAGTCCCTTCCAGCTCTACAATTCTATGCTTCTATGAACTCCCACAATCTCTGACCATTGATCATGATTGATGGGGACTGACCTAGGAAGTTCTCTCTGTGTGAACAGTCTCGGTTATGGCTATTACTCTGAGACGGGCTGCATGGCAGATATCTGGCTAAGTAATACAGCACACACCCCTGGTGCTCTTAATATTACCACACCATGCAACAGCTTGGTTGCTTGTGAAGTCAGACTAGTCCTGCTTCCGTAAGATATCCAAGTGTCCTTATCGCTGGGGGTAAGCAAGGCTGTCAGGTTGGGGGAGGACTTGCAGGAGCAAAGGTATCGACATATAAATAATAAGCAGGCTGCTGTTGACGCAGGAACATTATTTAACCTGTCACCGGAGTTTAAAATCTTGGCTTTGGGTGTGACTGGGAACAAGTGCACACTCCCTGAACAGCACAGTTCCTCTATGCTGAAATGGTAAAGCTATCATGAAAAGAACAAATATCCAGGCACACACAAACTCGTGTCGGCTGGGAACAACAGCGCGCTGTGGAAACAATGATGTCAACAGTATTGACTGAGAGTAGCAACAGCCTGAGGTGCAGTTTAAAAAACAGTCATGCACTCAACGGTTTGGAAATACTGCAGTGTACTAAGAAGTACAGCGAGGAGGTGGGGATGTCAATAGCATGAGATGGAGAATTGGAGATGGGGGAGACCTTCTCTTGAAACTTCCACAGGCGTTGGAAGGAGGAGGCAAAGGCTTCCCCCCCTTTCCCCTGTTTCCCCCCTTCCTTAAATTAAAATTAATAGACGTTTCATGCACCAGCAAAATTTGCATTTCCCAGAAGCAACAGATCATTCATTTATCCCCAAGTACCCCAAATTAGAAAGCTTTCCATATCTTGTAGCACATGCAAACTCACTTGCCCCTCTGCCCAATCTTGAGATTGCCTTGGATATATGCATGTAATTGAAGCCCAAAGCTCCCTCCTAGGTAGCAGTAAGATGGGGTGGAGAACCTCCAGCCCATGGTTTGCCGGGAGTTTGAATTTCACCCACTAGGATATTTTCCCCAGACCATGCTCCCCTATCAATCAGCTGATGCCACTCTGAGGGGCAGGTGCCATCAACTGATGGCTAGGGGCAGGGTTCAATTCTGTTCCACAGGGAACTGGCACATACAGCCAAAGCAGCAGGATTTAACCCCACCCACCCACCTTCTTATCAGTTGATGAGTGGGTAGTTTAATCCTACTCAGACCCTTGCGGAGATCAGAACTGAACTATCTGCTCATCTGCAGAGAGTTCAATCCTGCTTAGTGTTGCTTCACCCACCAGGTGGGTGGCCACTGACCTGTCACATAGTATAATTATGATATCAGATGATTGACAGAAGTGTGGCCCCACCCATCTGTCAAAGCTGACCCACAGAGGGGGGAGGAAAGGAAAATCTGGCTCACCAGGCCAAAAAGGTTTCCCAGCAATAAGATGTTGTGATTGCTTCTCTTGTGAATAACCCCCCCCCCCAAAAAAAACACTCATCATAACTAAAGCAATATTACCCCTGAAGAACAGTCGCCCAGTTTTAAAAGCAGAGGAGTCTGTTTTTAACAAACAAATCTAAAACATTTAATCGTCTATTACAACAGTTGTCCAAAGCATAGAAGTAATGAGCTCAACAAAAATGGAAGAAAAGACCCAAAGATCCATGAGCTTAAGGACAACAGTTGCTGATGCTCTTCTACAAGCATATACAAGTTCCTGGAATGCTATAATAGCAGGTTCTATAGCAGATTTAGATTCCGTTCTGCCTTTCGGATCTTACATCCAAGTAGCTATGCTTTCAACTGGGCTGAAAATACTGAATCTGCTGCCACAAAATGTCAAGATCTAAAGAGGCCACTCCAGGCTGTCCACATGCCCGACTAAGTGCACACACCTGAATCAATTTACTGTGTCTAAGTGGAGTGTATTTTACAGCTTGCTGAGTTCACATGCAATGCCTACCGAAGGAATTTCTGATGATTCATTTTAATTTAATCGGACCACATGCCGGAGTAATGGTGCACCTGTCAAGACATTCAGGCACTTGTCGGAATATCTGTTGATAGTCAAGTTTCACAGAATCACAGAATCACAGAATCATAGAGTTGGAAGAGACCACAAGGGCCATCCAGTCCAACCCCCTGCCAAGCAGGAAACACCATCAAAGCATTCCTGACAGGTGGCTGTCAAGCCTCTGCTTAAAGACCTCCAAAGAAGGAGACTCCACCACACTCCTTGGCAGCAAATTCCATTGTCGAACAGCTCTTACTGTCAAGAAATTCTTCCTAATGTTTAGGTGGAATCTTCTTTCTTGTAGTTTGAATCCATTGCTCCGTGTCCGCTTCTCTGGAGCAGCAGAAAACAACCTTTCTCCCTCCTCTATATGACATCCTTTTATATATTTGAACATGGCTATCATATCACCCCTTAACCGTCTCTTCTCCAGGCTAAACATACCCAGCTCCCTAAGCCGTTCCTCATAAGGCATCGTTTCCAGGCCTTTGACCATTTTGGTTGCCCTCCTCTGGACACGTTCCAGCTTGTCAATATCCTTCTTGAACTGTGGTGCCCAGAACTGGACACAGTATTCCAGGTGGGGTCTGACCAGAGCGGAATACAGTGGTACTATTACTTCCCTTGATCTAGATGCTATACTCCTATTGATGCAGCCCAGAATTGCATTGGCTTTTTTAGCTGCTGCATCACACTGTTGACTCATGTCAAGTTTGTGGTCTACCAAGACTCCTAGATCCTTTTCACTTGTACTGCTCTCAAGCCAGGTGTCACCCATCCTGTATTTGTGCCTTTCATTTTTTTTTGCCCAAGTGTAGTACTTTACATTTCTCCCTGTTAAAATTCATCCTGTTTGCCTTGGCCCAGTTCTCTAATCTGTTAAGGTCATTTTGAAGTGTGATCCTGTCCTCTGGGGTATTAGCCACCCCTCCCAATTTGGTGTCATCTGCAAACTTGATCAGGATGCCCTCAAGCCCATCATCCAAGTCATTGATAAAGATGTTGAATAAGACTGGGCCCAAGACAGAACCCTGTGGCACCCCACTAGTCACTTCTCTCCAGGATGAAGAGGAGCCATTGATGAGCACCCTTTGGGTTCGGTCAGTCAGCCAGTTACAAATCCACTGAATGGTAGCATTGTCTAGCCCGCATTTTACCAGCTTCTTTACAAGAATATCATGGGGCACCTTGTCAAAGGCCTTGCTGAAATCAAGATAGGCTACATCCACAGTGTTCCCTTCGTCTACCAGGCTTGTAATTCTGTCAAAAAATGAGATCAGATTAGTCTGACATGACTTATTTTTCAGAAACCCATGCTGACTTTTAGTGATCACAGCGTTCCTTTCTAGGTGCTCACAGACCGTTTGCTTAATGATCTGCTCTAGAATCTTTCCTGGTATTGATGTCAGGCTGACTGGGCGGTAATTGTTTGGGTCCTCTCTTTTCCCCTTTTTGAAAATAGGGACAACATTTGCCCTCCTCCAGTCTGCTGGGACTTCACCTGTTTTCCAGGAATTCTCAAAGATTACTGCCAATGGTTCTGAAATTACCTCTGCCAGTTCTTTTAATACTCTGGGATGTAGTTCATCTGGCCCTGGAGACTTGAATACATCTAAACTAGCCAAGTGTTCTTGTACTACCTCCTTACTTATTCTGGGCTGTGTTTCCCCTGCTGAATCATCTGCTCCATATTCTTCAGGTCGGGCATTGTTTTCTTTTTTGGAGAAGACTGAGGCAAAGAAGGTATTGAGGAGTTCTGCCCTTTCTGCGTCCCCTGTTCGCATTTCACCATCTTCTCCTCTAAGTGACCCCACTGTTTCCTTGTTCTTCCTTTTGCTACGGACATACCCATAAAAACTCTTTTTATTGCTTTTAACCTCTCTAGCAAGCCTGAGTTCATTCTGTGCTTTAGCTTTTCTGACTTTGTCTCTACATGTGCTGGCTATTTGTTTGAATTCCTCTCTGGTGGTTTCCCCCTTTTTCCATTTCTTGTACATATCCCTTTTAAATCTTAACTCAGTTAAAAGTTCTTTAGATAGCCACCCTGGCTTCTTTAGGCACCTTCCATGTTTTCGTCGCATTGGTACTGCTTGAAGTTGTGCTTTTAATATCTCCCTTTTAACAAACTCCCATCCATCATGAACTCCCATCCCTTTTAGTATTACTGACCATGGGATCACATCCAGCATTTCCCTAAGTTTTCTGAAGTCGGCTTTCTTAAAGTCTAGAATTTGAGTCTTAGTATGCTTGGTTGCTCCTTTCTGATGTATAATAAACTCCAGAAGAGCATGATCACTCCCACCTAATGATCCTGCCACTTCTACCCCACTAACCAGGTCATCACTATTGGTTAGGACCAGATCTAAAATGGCTGATCCTCTTGTTGCTTCTCCCACTTTCTGGACAATGAAATTGTCTGCAAGGCCAGTGAGGAATCTGTTTGACCTTATGCTCTTGGCTGAGTTTGACATCCAACAAATATCAGGATAGTTGAAATCCCCCATTACTACTATCTCATTTCCTTTTGAATGCTTGGTCATCTGTTCCAGGAAGGCATCATCTATGTCCTCAGTTTGGCTTGGGGATCTATAGTAAACTCCCACAATGAGATCACTGTTATTTTTCTCTCCCTTAATTTTGACCCAGATACTCTCAATTTGGCTTTGAAGTTTTAAATCATGGATCTCTTCACAGGTATACACATCCCTGACATATAATGCCAATCCTCCTCCTTTCCTGTTTGGTCTATTTCTCTGAAATAGATTGTATCCCTCTATTACTACATTCCAATCATGAGACTCATCCCACCAGGTTTCAGTGATGCCTATTATGTCGTATTTAGTTTGCTGTACCAAGAGCTCAAGTTCATCTTGTTTATTTCCCATGCTCTGTGCATTTGTATACAGACATTGAAAACCATTGATCATTCCCCCTAGTCTCCTACTTAAGGATTTTTTCCTCCCACCACTAGGTCTGTGTGCTGTTTGCTCCATTTGGTCCTTGACTTTTGGATGATCATCTTCAGCATTTGATAGACTCCTACCTTCAGGACCACTGTCTCCCTCCCCCACATAAGTCAGTTTAAAGCCCTCCTGATGAGGTTTTTGAGATTGTTGGCAAAAACATTCCTCCCAACCCTTGTGAGGTGCAGCCCATCACTTGCCAGAAGTCCATCTTCAAGAAACTGCAGGCCGTGATCTAAGAATCCAAACCGTTCCTGCCGGCACCATTTCCGAAGCCAGTTGTTCACTTCTCCTATTTTCCCCTCTCTTCCTGGGCCACGGCGTTCAACTGGGGGACAGATGAGATGACAATTTGTGCATTTAATTGCTTCAGCTTCCTGCCCAGAGCCTCATAATCACTTTTGATCTTCTGGAGGCTATGAGGCTATGAAAAGTTTAATGACTTGCCACTCAAAGAAATGGCAAGGTAGAAAAAAGCAGCCTCCACTGGCATTTAACCGCACCACCAGGCTATCCAAAGTATTTATGATGTGTACCTAATCAAGCAGGGTGGGAAGTAAGTCCCCCCCCCATGTCTTATGTGTTATGCAATCGCCCACTCACTTGGGAGCTATGTGCAAAACAACTGAAATTTGCACTGCTGATTTAACATCCCTTTCAGAGTCTCAAGGTGCTATTTGGATCAGCTACTCTCCTACAGGAGTAGGGAACCTTTTGGGCTTGAGAGTCCACACACCCTTCCTTATCTGGACCCCAACCACCATGGGCCACTTTTGACAAGTGGGTAGGCCATCCTTCCTGTCAATCACTTGACATCCCACCCACCTGTCAAAATCCAATGTGAAAAGCTTCACAGGCATGTGACAGCTGGTTGCCGGGGGCTATGGGGCTTTGTTGCTCCAGTAGCACCAAGTGGTTTCCATTGAAATAGCTGCTAAAACGGAGCTTTTCCCCCTTCATTTTCACATCTGTTTCAATGGGAAACACTACTGGCGCAAGGCACACTTCCCTCAACCATCAGCTGATGCGCTGGGGAGAGCATACCTTGATCCAGGAAAGGAACAATCAGGAGCTCACTTTAAGCTCCCGTTTGCTCCTTTGTACCCATGTCGGTACCTGGCTCACATGACATATATGACATCAGGTGGGCATCGTGTAGGAGAAATGTCCTTGAAGGCCAAATGGGGAGGTCTGGTGGGCCAAACTTGGCCTATAGGCTGAGGTAAAAGGTAAAGGGACACAGGTGGTGCTGTGGTCTAAACCACTGAGCCTCTTGGGCTTGCCGATCGGAAGGTCAGCAGTTCAAATCTGCATGACCAGGTGGGCTCCCATTGCTTTATCCCAGCTTCTGCCAACCTAGCAGTTTGAAAGCACGCCAGTGCAAGTAGATAAATAGGTACCACTGCGGCATGAAGGTAAACAGCGTTTCCATGCGCTCTGGTTTCCGTCACAGTGTTCCGTTGCGCCAGAAGCGGTTTAGTCATGCTGGCCACATGACCTGGAAATCTGTCTGTGGACAAACGCCGGCTCTCTCGGCCTGAAGCAAGATGAGCGCCGCAACCCCATAGTCACCTTTGACTGGACTTAACCGTCCAGGGGTCATTTACCATTTACCTTTTACCTTATAGGCTGAGGATACCCAACCCTACTGTACTATGTTTGTTTGTTTGTTCATCTATTTATTTATTGAATTTCTATCCCATCATTTCTCCGGTAGGAGCCCAGGGCAGAAAATATCAAGTGTATGGAGCTGGGTATATTGATAATTGTAACATATTGGACAGCCAGAGTCAGGGACAGCTCTATCCCTGATAGATGGAGGCACAGGGGGAAGGCGGTGAGGTGCTGGATGACAGATCTGTGTGTGCCACATGGCCTGCTTTGTCCAGCCAGGCATGTCCAACAGGTAGATCGTGAGCTACCGGTAGATCACTGGACGTCTGTGGTAGATCACTGGTAGATCAGTGGCTCTCCCCAAAAAGCTGAACAACTTTGGGGCCCCCCTAAGAAAAGCTCAACATTTTGGCCCTTCACCCCTCAAAAACGGGCCTTCCCTCCTCCCTAAAAGAAGCTCAAAAACTTTGACCTGAACACCCAAGGAACTGGTTTCCCTCTTCCCTAAAAAAGCTCAACAACTTTGACCTGAACCCCAAAAAGGGGGTAGATCACTGTCAGTCTTTAACTCTGTGAGTAGATCACAGTCTCTTGGGAGTTGGCCACCCCTGCTCTAAGCTAACCTCCTGCCATCAAATGTGGTGGAAGCATTGTCCCATTTCCTGTTGGCTTCTCTGCATGAAATGTGTGGGAGAGGTGGGGGGTGGGATCTTGCCTCAGGCAGCAGAATTTCCTGGGCCAGCTCTGGCCAGAGTAGTGATAATATTCTATAATTCCTCTTCTGCTGATGGTGCATCATCTAGATGTGGAGCTCAAAGGCACTTTGATCTCAGAGAAAAAAGAAGGCAAGTGTTTTGATGAGATGCAGGGGGCGGGGACGAAGGGTGAAAAGGTGGAATATATCGGATAAAATTAAATACTGACTTTCCCCAGTCTGAATCCCCTTCGGGGCAGCAGATCAATTTCTCTTCTCATCAAAACTCACCTTTATTGGCTGATCTGTTTCTTCTATTGGATTGCTGCCAGCACAGGGAGCACGGCCTTGATTTGAATTTCAGAGGCAAGATTTGCAGAGAGTGGAAAAGTCATCGGCAAAGTATGATAGGAGGAAACGGGGGGGGGGGGGGAGCAGCCAAGGGGTTGAGCTTGATTCAATATTGAGCAAGCTACCCAGCTGCTGGCCACCAAGGATGCAAAAGCAGCGTGGCAAAATATTTGCTGAGAATTCAGATCTGGAGAAGCAAAGATGACACTAGAATAAACAGTACAGGGGAATCTGCAAAGGCCACTAGGGGAGGAAAAGACTTTGGCATATATTCTAAAGCACACAAAGTAATATTCCTACCCAGGGTGGCCCTGCCCTCTGCCTGCCCTTCGGAGCCGGTGTGTCAAGAGGGCTGGGCCTCAGCGGCAGCAGCCTCTGCTTCTCCTTTCCAGCAGCCACTACAAGCTGCCCAAGGGAGGAGGCCAGGAGTAGTGGCCATGGAGAGGCACCAGGGTGTTCCTTTGCCACTGCAGCCGCCGCTCGGGACAAGCCCTGGCTCATCCTCCTCCCTAACCTTGGTGGTGGCAGCACCGGCAGGGGAAATAGGGACTTTCTGGGATCAAAACAAATTTCGTAATTCCGGGACTGTCCCTGGAAAACTGGGACACTTGGAAGGTATGCTGCAATAGTGGGAGGAGAACATAGCCCTTGTGTCTTAGAATCATAGAATCATAGAGTTGGAAGAGACCACAAGGGCCATCCAGTCCAACCCCCTGCCAAGCGGGAACACCATCAAAGCATTCTTGACAGATTAAGCCATTGACCATCTTATCTTCCACAAATTTGTCTAAGCCTCTTGTAATGCCTTACAAGTTGGTAGCCATCACCACATAAGAACAAATACCACAGTCCACTCACCAGATATGCCCGCCCTACTTTCAGGCCTGCTGGAATCTACACATGGAATAAATATTTACACAGTGTCTGCACAAATAAAGTTCATCATGCATAGGCCTACATCAGGCATGCATTAACCTACATAACGTCCAGGAAACAGCTTTTCATGCATAGGCCCAATGCAAATGTTATGTTATGAATAGGTATGCATGCTCAGTCTGACTTTCTCACCGTGCATAATCATGGTCTATAGCAGTGTTTTTCAACCTTTTTTGGGCAAAGGCACACTTGTTTCATGAAAAAAATCACGAGGCACACCACCATTAGAAAATGTTAAAAAACATAGAAAGCTGCCTAATATCTGTTCAGACAATTGGTCCATCCTGCTAAGTAATGTCTAAACTGGAAGCTGCTCTTCAAGGTTTCAAACAGCAGCCATTCCCAATTCCACCTGGAACTGCTGGAGTTTGAACCAGGGACGTTTTTCAAGGAAAGCATTACAGCACCTGTATCATCAGCACAATCCTACTGATACATGGAATTTGGCACAGAATTTTTGACATCTGCTGTGGAAATAGAGCTTAATAAACTGGACCCAAGAACCCTGGGAGAATGGCTGCCAGCCAAGACAGGCACTATCATGACAGAGAGAATGGTCACTGGTGCGACTTAATGGAAAAAGCTTAATGGGAAGAAGGCAAAAGCAGGGAGAGGGAGCTGCCATCGGGGCGCCGCGTACCTGGTGGAGGGCGCTGATGCCATCCGCGTTGGTCCCGTTCACGGCGCCCGGGTCGGTGCTGAGCATCTCCCGCGCCGCTTCCAGCTCGGCCCCGGCGCAGCAGGCCAGGAACTCGGCGGCCGCCTCGAAGCGGACAGCGCGGGGCCGAACCCCTCTGCCGCCGCCGCCGGACCCGGAGCCCATCCCCGCCACGGGCAAAGCCTCGCTCTCGGCCGCCACCGGCAGCCCCGGAGGAGGCGGGGCCGGGCACAGAGAAGCAGCCGCCGCCGCCGCCGCTGCCTCGGCCTCCGCCCAGGCTCGGAGCTGCTCCCGCTGCCGCGCCCGGGCTCCTTCCCCCTCGGAGAGGGACAGCAGCGGCGCCGCCATTTTCCCCCTCCTGCCGCTGCTGCCGCTGCCAGCCCGGCTGGGCGGCCCTCCCGGCCCAGCTCTAGCCCTGGGCTGAAAAGCAGCAGCAGCAGCAGCAGCAGCGGCTGCTTCGACGCCTCTTGGCTTCCGTATCGGAAGCGAGATGGGAGGGGGCGGCGGCGGCAGTAGCAGCAACAGGGAGGAGGACGTGGGAAAGGGAACGGCTGCCGCGCGGCATGACGGGAAGTGCAGTCCTCCAGACGTCGGGGGCTTCCAGGCATTCCCGTCGGACTGCAATTCCCATCGGCCCCACATGGCACGGCCAACGGCGCGGAGTTGTAGTTTCAGCACCTGGAGGGTCATTTCCACACACCCACCCCAAATCCCTAGGGAAAAAGCGAAAAGCACAACCTTTCGAATTTCTCAATTTTTCCCATGGCACACCAAGCAACATCTCGCGGCACACTAGTGTGCCGCGGAACAGTGGTTGAAAAACACTGGTCTATAGGCTATACATGGGTTGACAAAATACCTCCTCTTTCGTTATATCTGGAAGTATGCATAGTGTTTTAGAGAATAATAATAACAATTCTTGATGTTAAGAGTTTTTTTCTAGGTCACTTTCTGGCCAAAATAAGATTCAAGTAAAAATATGACTTACAAAATTTTAAGACAACGGAAAGCTCAACATTTTAAAGAAGACTAAAAGTCAAATACATCTGTGTTCCTGCCACAAATGTCAAAGAGAGCAAGAGCAAACTTTTTGGGGGGTAGCGCCTCTTTAATTTTATTTAGTTCATAAAATGTATACAGTGCTTGACAGTATAAAACCGCAAGGCATTTTACAAAAAGAATAAAACAATAAAATTATTGATAAAAACAGTTAGAACAACTATTTAAAACAGTGATGGCTAACCTTGACATTCCAGATGTTTTGGAACTACAACTCCCATCATCCCTGACCACTGGTCCTGTTAGCCAGGGATGATGGGAGTTGTAGTTCCAAAACATCTGGAGTGTCAAGGTTAGCCATCACTGATTTAAAACATTAAAAAAAATGATAAACTAAAAACCGATTAAAAACACACACCAACATGCTACATATCTGGGTAGGCTTGTCTAAACAAAAATGTTTCTAGCAGGTAGCAAAAAGAGTACAGTGAAGGCATCTGCCTGTTGTCAATAGGCAGGGAGTTCCAACGTGTAGGTGCTGCCACACTAAAAGATTGATTTCCTGCTAATATTCTTTCTTACAAGGGTCTCGTGGGTGTTGTGGAGCAGGGCAGATGGAACTCTTTGCCCATTGATAATCCAGCACAGTATCTCCCCTGTGGCAAATGATATGGACGATGACAGAAAGGAGGAGGAGGAGGAAGCAATGGGCTATGTGAAAAGTAAAATCAACAGGGCAGATTTATACTACTTGATGCACAATCACAGCCTGTTCCTATATCTGTCACTCTCATGAGTGTATTTATTTATCCTGACAGCATCATAGAAAGTAAGGAACTGCTTTTATCCTGTCTTTTGAGGTGCAGACCTAAAGAAACTCAATGAGTCACCCAAGCTGATCACAGGCAGCCTGTGCCAAATCAGGAAACAAACAGGGAAGTAAGTAAGTGCAAGTTACAAGCTTGAAACAGAGACATTTTTATTTGGCTTTGATCTTACAAAGTGAAAACCTCAGGGCTACAAACCCCTCGGGGGCAGATGCTGCTCGTAATTCGGATATAATGTTGGCACTTGTGAGCAACACAGGAACAGAACATTCAAGGACATGGAGGGGTAATTTGCCTCCGGTGTGTCCCAAAAGCAAAGTGGAAAGTCCGCAGTGGCATCTATCTAGACAGGGAATACAGGAGGACCGGAATGAGGGCAGATGGCCAGACAGAAATATGCTCCAAGCAATTAGAACCAAACCGCACAACATGCACAAAAAGACAGGAAATGGAGTAAGCGTCAGTGGCAGACATGGCTTAAATTAAGCCAGCAATGCCATTGTGCAGAGAAGTTCAAGGTTCCTCTCTTTGCATCTAAAAACCATTCAGGAGGTTTTAAACACAACGGGTAGATTGCTTTGCTTTGCTGCAGTGCATCCCTAGCTTGTGCTTCTTCCTGTTAGTTAAAGTAAAGATGTCTTCGACTTTCCCCCTCCAAAGAACTGGAGATACACTCAACATCCTGTGCCGATGCAGAACTGAGAATGCATTATCCATTGATGAGAACAGGATGAACTTTGTGTTCTGAGCAGAAAAGCAACAAGCAGAGCCAATCACGGGTGCCCTCGAGGAAGGTTATTTGGCAGCCGCTGAAGAGATCAAATGGATGCCGCTCTGCGGTGTCATAGCCCAGGGATGCGGAACGGAATAAAAATGATTTTAAAATATGAAACTATCAGGCTGTGAAAGGGAGCACGCCCTTTTCTTTACCGTCCCCCCCCCTTCCTTTACTCTGCCTTATCTTATCATCCTGTAGGTATGGTAATCTAATTTCTCATCTTTCCATAGCATTTCCCAGCATGATGTCTGACGAGGCCATTTCTGATAAAAGGTATAGATATAGCAAAGGAGCGGCTGTAAGCGGTAGGAGAGAGAGAATAATCCCGTAACATTGTAGATATGAACGTCCCCGTGGAACCTCTGCTGTTAACTCACTTTGTGATGATCTGTGGCCTTTCAAAAATAATTGCATTTGCCGGTATCTTTAAAGGCCGCTGAAGAAAAATCTGGAATTAATTAGGCCAGGTGAGCCATTTGTAAGTTACCCAGATACAGGAGCTAAAAATAAGCTTCTGAAGTTAGAGAATATGAGTTAAGTTACAGAGAAAATGAGACACGCAAAAGTCATGCAGCAAAGTATGTCGTAGTCCACAAAAGTTTGTGCGCCAGACCCTCCAAGTGTCCCTATTTTCCAGGGACAGTCCCGGATTTCAGAAGCCGTCCCGGTTTCTGATTTGATCCCGGAATGTCCTTTTCCTTAAGACGTCTCTATTTTCATTGGAGAAATGTTGGAGTGTATGAGGTACCACAAGATGCATTTTTATATTGACAATACAGTGGAACCTTGGTTCTCAAACTTAATCCATTCCGGGAGTCCGTTCGACTCCCGAAACCGTTCGAAAACCATGGTGCGGCTTCCGATTGGCTGCAGGAGCTTCCTGCACTCAAGTGGAAGCCGCTTCAGCCGTTCAGCTTCCAAAAAAGTTCGAAAACCGGAACATTTACTTCCGGGCTTTTGGCGTTGGGGAGTGTAATGGATTGGTCCGAAGTTGGTACGCTCTGGCTTAGAAAGAGTTAATTTGCTTCCAACGTAACTGACAGCGCGGCCGTTAGGGGGGTGGGACGGTGCCCGGTTTTTTAAAAGGAGGGAACAAGAAATTTGACAGTTGAGGGGGGGAGAGAAAAAGAGAGAGAGTAGCTGGTGAGCTAAAGGAGAAAGAAAAGAGGAGGTGTAGGGAATGAATTGGGTTGGTTACTTTTTTGTGAGGTTTAGAACAACTTGAAGTTGAAGTTCAACGAAGTTGATGTATAACTACAGTTAAGATTGTAACCTTATAATTCCTCAAGAAATATGTTTACAATAATATAAAATACATTTTTTGTGTGTGTGTGCCAAGAAAAATTGTCTTTGTTATTTCATATGAAAAACTTAAATGGGTGAAGACTCAAGAGAGGGTGGAACTTGCCTAAAGAAAAAAAAAGGATAGTGCATGTCCTAGAGTCACCCCGGAGGGTCAATGAGATAGATAAGTGAAAGGGGGTTCGTCGCAGGGAGCCAAAACGTACGAGTACCAAGGCGTTCAAGAACCAAGGTACGACTGTAAATCCTGAGTGTGAGGAATGAGATGGGTCAGAACATACCAAGCTGAAATGAATTCAGGTGGCTTTATTTATTTAACGAATTGTTTGTTCCGCTACTTCATTTTTCAGCCCTCAAGGTGTCTCCAAGGCTGTTTGCAATATGTGTTAATGCATAACAATTGAGCTGTATGCACACCACACATTTAAAGCATGTGGGAAATATAGTGTACCCCTCACAGAGCTACTGTTCCCAGGACCCTTTAAAAGCTTCAGTTCCCAGGATTCTTTGGGGGAATGTTATGTGCATGTGCATGGTATGTACGCAAAGTACACAATAACTGATAAATAGAAACAGAGAGCTAAAACTAAATCCAACTCTATGAGGGAATTAGGAGTTACCTGCAGGTTTGGAGTACATTGTCCTTTACATCTGCAGGTGTGTCAGGGGATGTGCTGGACCATTGTCTTGCCTCGCTAATGGACTGGATGAGAGCCAGTAAACTGAAGCTTAATCCTATATAAGACTGAGGCACTATTAGTTCGTGATTCCCTGCTCTTGGTGGGGTTACACTCCCTTTGAAGGAGCAGGTGTGAACCTTGGGGGTACTTCTAGATCAGGGGTAGGCAACCTAAGGCCCAGGGGCCAGATGCGGCCCAATCGTCTCCTCAATCCGGCCCGCGGACGGTCCAGGAATCAACGTGTTTTTACATGAGTAGAATGTGCCCTTTTATTTAAAATGCATCTCTGGGTTATTTGTGGGGCATAGGAATTCGTTCATATATTTTTTTTCAAAATATAGTCCGGCCCACCACATGGTCTGAGGGAAGGGCTGAAAAAGGTTGCTGACCCCTGCTCTAGATCCATTGCTGTTGCTTGAGGGTCAGGTGGCCTTGATGGCATGGAGTGCCTTCCATCAGCTTCAAAAAGGTTTGAGCATATAATGCCAACCTTGACCTGACTGAACTGGCCGTCAGTTAGTTTCCAGGCCCAATTGAAAGTAAGGTAAAGGTAAAGGGACCCCTGACCATTAGGTCCAGTCGTGACTGACTCCGGGGTTGCAGTGCTCATCTCGCTTTATTGGCCGAGGGAGCCGGTGTACAGCTTCTGGGTCATGTGGCCAGCATGACTAAGCAGCTTCTGGCGAACCAAAGTAGCGTACAGAAATGCCATTTACCTTCCCACACTTTGACGTGCTTTCGAACTGCTAGTTTGGCAGGAGGTGGGACCAAGCAACGGGAGCTCACCCCATCACGGGGATTCGAACCGCTGACCTTCTGATCGGCAAGCCCTAGGCTCTGTGGTTTAACCCACAGCGCCACCCGTGTCCCGTAAAGGTAAAGGGTCCCCTGACCATTAGGTCCAGTCGTGTCCGACTCTAGGGTTGTGGCGCTCATCTCGCTTTATTGGCCGAGGAAGCCGGCGTACACCTTCCGGGTCATGTGGCCAGCATGACTAAGCCGCTTCTGGCAAATCAGAGCAGCGCACGGAAACACCGTTTGTGTCAGTTAGTTTCCAGGCCTAATTGAAAGTACTTAACTTAAAATGGCTCAGGACTGCAATACCTCAAGGACCTCCTCTCCCCATATGAACCAACCCAGACCCTGTGATCATCATCTGAGGCCCTGCTTCACGTGCCTCCTCTGTGAGAGCTCTGGAGGGTGGCAACCTGAGAACGGGTCTTTTCTGTGTTGGCCCCTGGTGCCTTCATTACATATCTTTAGGTGCCAAGGAAAAAAAATCCTCTTTACCCAGGCCTTTCACTAATTAAACAATCATGGAAGACTTTGGGCTGTGCCCAACGAAATGGGCTCACCTCTCTGCTTGCTTGCTTTGCCACAAGACCACAGAAATATCAGGTCCCAACTGCAAATGGTATGGCAATTGACCCTGCCAAGGACACCCGTCCCCTAGTTTAGCAATTAGCCAAAGCTGCAAACAGTATCCAAACATTCTAAAGAGGAATTTTAAGCATTCCTTTGCCCTTTGAAGTTTGGGTGACCCCTCCAAATGCTTCCCCGCCCACCTACATTTCTTGCTGAATGACAATGCTTGTGGAAGATGAATATAGAGAGGGACTGTGTTGTGGATACAGGAGGCTACATTAGTTTTCCCCTTTGATCACTCTCTGGATGGAAAAATTCAGATTCCCAGGCTTGAACAAATCGCACAGGCTAGCCAAAGCGTGGTTTTTCTGACAGCTAAACAAGCAACTTCTTGTCTGTCTTCCTGGCTACAGGGCTAAGGGCTAAGAAAAAGCCAACTCTGTGTTAATGAGAAGGAAAATAGAGGGTTATTAAACGAGTGTTTCATTTTTCAAAAGGTTTAAAGTGAATTGCTTGGATTTAATCAAACTGTAGAAACTCCTAAATATAAGAGCTGTAGTGTGCCCTTTCTTGAAATGCCCCCATCCCCCAATTTTCCAGTCTAAATAAGTAAAGAACCCATTTGCAAACCATTTTGCAAATTTGAACTTCATTGACAGATGTCTGATATGTGAAAATGGAAGCTAATGCTTTAAAAAATCCTTAGAAAATCATTCTTTGTTTTTGTGTTCTGAAACCCCTGCAGCACTTCCAAGAGTTAGGGCCAAACAACAAGTTACATTATTAATGCTTTATTTATTTATTATTTATTTTAAAAAGCATGTAGAGTTGGAAGGTACCCTGAGGATCATCTAGTCCAACCCTCTGCAATGTTGGAATATGCAGCTGGATCGAACCTGCAACCTTGGCATTGTCAGCACCATGCTATAACCAACTGAGCTATCCAGATGTGTAGCTGGCTGCTTTGAAGAAAAAGCTGTCATGAGGTCCCTATCCAGAAAGTGATTTTGCTCCAAATCAGGACCAGCAATGGCTTCCTGCTGGGTTTTCTCTGTACACGACTATTTGCGTGTTCAGACCCTTTAACCTTACCCCAAATAAATTTAGACATGACTCAAATTTTGGTTTGGTTTTTGGCAGAATTTAGGCCACAACTTTATTGATTACAACAAGTGATTGGCTGCATAGGCTCTGGTTTGACTAGCTACCTGCTCCGCAGGGAGCTCTGACCCAGCGTTCCAGCATAGGTCAGCCAAGGGTGAACACCTGAAAGCGGAAAGCCGGGGACCTGCTCTATCCGCCACCCAGATGTCCCCCTGGACTCAGGCACAGGCACAACCCCCTCTCAGGGGCTGACCAAACCATCGAGTCCCTGGATTCCTTTAACAGAATACCCTTCACATAGGGATGGCAAGAGCGTTCTCCCACCATCCCTATCACCTGAACCAGAGCCTATCCGCAACCTTATAAGTCGTGACGATTTGCTACGCGGCAGGCGAAACCCAAATGGCAGCAGCCAATCAGCCAAGTGGGGGAAATTCCTGGCGTGCCCCTGTCCCAATGACAGACGACACACGACGGCATAGCAAGGTCAAACGCACAGGCCCTAAAAGTAGGGAGAGGTGTGCAGGTGTTCCGATGCACGCGCGAAAAGAGGAAGCTCAGGGTCACGTGCATGGGTATTTGTAGGTCCCTCGATCCGTTTAGCTTGCGTCCCATTGGCCAGATTGAACCCTCCATCGAGGGACCTACTGATTGGGTGTTGTGACTGTCAATCACTCCCACCCACAACACAGGGGTTTGGTTGCCAGGTCTCACCGCAATATGTGCCCTCTTTAAGGGAGGACACAATTTGCTCTTGAATATGCTGCCAGCCACAGGACAGTTTCCTGCAGGAAACGGGCACGGGGCCCCAATTTGGATCAAGGACACATTCTGGATCAGTACGCCATGGCTGCTTTTTATTCAAAATGCAAGTGACCAGTTTAGGCACACTTTTTTTAAAAAAGAAAAAGAAACCATGAATGATGTCAGTATGTAATTTCGCCCTAAGGTATTGCTGTAAGAAGAAAATACCATGTTTGTTTACCTTACCAGGCAGCATATAACCACAGCATATAACTATAATGTGCAAGTCAGAGAATTCAGAATTAATCCCAACCCCACCCATCTACCTCTGCCTTTATCCTTATATACCACAGCCTTTTGTTTGTCAGCTTTGCTGTACAGCTCAAGCAGTGCCGCCACCTTTCGGCAGGTATAACTTGCCTGCATGCTCCAGCAAGGTGAGATCTGGGCACAGAAGCATCCTTCTGCATAAAGAGCCAGGGCCAGGTGTGTCTTTGGATGGACTTGGACATGCATGTGACACTTGAGGGCCACCAACTATTAACTGCAACCAGAGCAGAAGCAGGATTCTGTGGCCCACATGGCAAGCAGAAGCCTCACACCTGCTAGAGATGCAATGCTAAGGAAAGCCTCATCTGTCAACTTAATTCGCCGTTCTTAAAATCACTGGAGCCCTATTAGTGGTGGGTAGGTGTGAGATGAATGATCTATCGTTTAATTGCCACAGCGTACCCTTCAACTGCCCCAACTAAATCGGGACATCTTGTTTTGGGGCACTGTGTTCTCGTGCAGGAGCAAGGCCAGGAAGATGCACGTCCCGGTTTTCGGTCTCAACAGGTTGGAGGACATGGCATGGCATCTAACACAAGAATGTTCCCAGATCTTTTTGTCTTCAAAAGAAGGCAGGGTACAGGAAGGTGGTAACAAGGGCCACCCACTGGTCATGCACTGTCCAGTTTCCAGTGGAGAGGTTTAATATCAAATGGATGCATGGGGGTGGGGGTAAACAGGTGCAAAAAAAAAAAAGGCTATTTCGTGTGATAATATTGTGTGAAGCGTGTTGAAGGCCCGTAATGTGGAAGCACCAAAAAAGTGCAGCCTTATGCACACCAGCTTGGGGTTTTCAGTCCCTTTAAACGCAGTGGGGATTGTTTCATGCTTAGGATCATGCTGCAAGCAGAGGTGCAAAAGCTCCGGATTTTGCTGCTCTACAACTCCCATCATCCCTAATGCTGCTGCCTGGGACTGATAGGAGTTGGGGGTTTAGCAATATGGGGAGGCGCAGATTGCCCACCCCCACCCCTCTGTAAGGTATGTTACCCATAATCTGCATGCTATGATACATTTGAGGAGGATCCAGCAATTGCAGCAATTGTTTTATTTATTGTTTTAGAGGTACACAAGCAGCTGCTAGGAGCACATTCCCCGGCGGTATGTGGAGTGAACATTTCAACAAAAGACAAAGACAAACGACAGATAAAGTGGGCCAGTTCAGTGGCTGCCCTTCCAAAGAATCTAAAGTATGTAACTGCTTTGAATGTGCTGCCTAGACCAGTGGAATTGGCAGGAACTCATCAATGCTTCTGGCATCAACTGCAGAGTTTGCTTGGTCCACTTAGCGAAAGCTGCTGTCCTTTTTCCCACTCCGCGTTGGCAAAGGGCAGGTGAGTATAGTATTAGCTTTTGACATTAACTTCCTCCTACCTGTACTTCAGGTTCTGTGTAGAAGAGTCAGATGTCGGTGGGAGACCAGCATTTTCAGCCGCCACCACTTTCTTTTCTCTCTCATCTGTCACCAGGTCTACTGGGTTCTTGAAGTACAAACTACTGTGAACTCTTTCCTCCTAATATAGGGAGGTGCTGAGTTGCCCCTCTATATGACCAGTCAATCCGCAGCTGAGTACCTGCATGAACCAGGCCCACCAACAAAAGACTGAGCAAAAAGCCAGCAAGAGGAGAAGGGCGTTTGGAGGTTTCTGCTTCTGGGTAACACACTTTGATACACAAAGGGAATGACATGAACTCACATTCAAGTACACAGGCAGCTGGAGAATGTGATTCTCCTCCACCACCCCTCCACCTCCCCAGCCCTTAAAAATATTAACTCTGTCTGGTTTAACTGACAGATGTTATAGATGTAGCCAATTTCTGTCACACACCCATCTTTCATTATTTCATCTGATCCATTTTTAAAGACAGCTAAGCCTAAAAGCCATCACCATATCTTGTGTCGGTGCCAATGAATTCCATAAATTAATCCATGGATTGTGTGAAGAAGTTCTTTCATTTGTCTGTCCTGCAGGGATGCTGCTAGATGTTTAAAAGACATGAGGCACCGTCCCAGATGACATACATTTACAGGTATATGTGCAGATGTCAATTTATGTTGAATTAAGTTGACAAACTCTAGCCCTTGTTGCCAGGGCTTACTCTGAGCTATGGGATGCCAGCAGGATTTTCTAGGTACACTGCCAAAACAACTGCTGCTTATATGTATATTAAAACTAAAAAATAAGTCTTTTTTCAACATAAAATATTATATTTCTATCTATTACATTTATATCCCACCTTTCCTCCAAGTTCAAGGTGGCATACATGTTTCTCTTCCTCCCCATTTTACCCCATTAACAACCCTGTGAGGTAGGTTAGGCTGAGAAACCGGCCCAAGCTCACCCAGTGATCTTCATGGCCAAACAGGGGTTTGAACCCTGGTCTCCCAGGTCCCATTCCAAGACTCTGACCACTACACCACACTTACTTCTCCTAACCACCCTATCCTGCAATTGCAGGTCCTTAGTAGGCCTGGGCGGTGTATCGATACATCACCCAGGACTGATTTGAGTGCCAGAGCTCAATGGTGCCTTCACCCGGAGGTATATCGGGGATGAAACCGCTGCCGCTCCTGAGAAGTGGCTTCAGTTTCACCAGCAATATACCACCAGGTGAAGGCACCATTGCGCTCTGGTCCTCAAACCGAGGGAGCAACGAGCTGCGAGGCGCCGTGGCCCACGGAGCTCGTTTGTCCCTTGTAGTGCCAGGCCTCCATCTGCCGCCAGCACCCAGCGTGCCAAGGAACAAACTAGCTCCATCAGGCCCGGCCCTATGAGGCACTGGGGTGAAACTACCACCATTCCTGCCAAGGGAGTGATGTTTGGCTAGTGATACATCATGAAGTTGAATAGCAGATATTGCCCAGCCCTAGTGCTTAGAAGCCCTTAGAAGCCCTCTGTCACTAGTCAGTACCATCCAGGGGACGAGGGTGGCAATGTGGTCTAAACCACTGAGTCTCTTGGACTTGCCGATCAGAAGGTCAGTGGTTCGAATCCGCATGATGGGGTGAGCTCCCGTTGCTCTGTCCCAGTTTCTGCCAACCTAGCAGTTCGAAAGCATGTCAAAGTGCAAGTAGATAAATAGGTACCACTGCAGTGGGAAGGTACCGGTAAACGGTGTTTCCGTGCACTCTGGTTTCCATCACGGTGTTCTGTTGCGCCAGAAGTGATTTAGTCATGCTGGCCACATGACCTGGAAAGCTCTCTGTGGACAAACGCTGGCTCCCTCAGCCTGAAAAGCAAGATGAGCACCACAGCCCATAGTTGCTTTTGACTGGACTTAACTGTCCAGGGGTGCTTTACCTACCATCCACACAAGATCTGTAGGAACTACAGACCAACACAATCTGTGCTACATCTAGAACACAATTTAAGGCAGTGAACATGGCATACTGAAAAAAACAACAGATGTTGCGGTGCCTCTCTAATATGGAAAAGACCCTCTGTGTATTCCCAGAAACACACACACACACACACACTGTGATTGCTGCTTCATGCATTCCAGAGCAATTGGGACTGAGTGGTGTAGCAGTTAGAACAAGCATTGAGGAGTCCTTGGTTTCATCCACCCCCAGCCATTAAGCTCATAAGTGACCTTGGGCCTGCACAATCCATCTCACGTATTGGGGAAATAAAATGGAGGGTGGTAGGAGAGAGTTAAGGTCCTTGGAGGAAGGTTGGGATAAAAATGTAATAAACAAGACGGCTGAAATTAAGCCCCAAGCGCAGACGATTCCACAAATTTGGTATTGGGAGATGAGGATTGCAAGACAATCAGGCCTCGTTTTATCTCTCTCGCTGCCGCTATGTAATCGTCTAGCGCGGTCCCTCTGGGCCATACCTGATGCTACAGGAAGCTGCTTAGTTAGCTACACTCTTAGCCTGCCAAAGAGAAGAAACCTCAGAACAAATCTGTTTTGTCTAACCCTATTCCCTTGAGTGCCGCCACTCTCCACACGCTCGCCTCCCAGACATGCCGTTTCCAATTAGGTTTAATTCTACATGAAATAAAATGCATTACATGTCGCAAGCTATTGCCAGTGTGGAGCTAAGGTTTCTTTCTGTCTCCCCGCCTCTCAAGGGTATGTGAACCAAAGCACATGATCTAGTAGCAGCTCCAGGGGTCTCCTGACTGCCTTTAAGATGTCACGGAGTCCAGGAGCTTAGCAAGGTTTTTTAAAAGAAAGAAAAAGAAAGATAGGTGGTGTGGACTGGATACTGAACACACCCAGCATTTGATAGAAGGATTACCATTGAAGTTTGCAGCTGATCTCATATATTCTTGGTCAGTTTGGGCCACATCCACACCATACATTTAAAACACTTTGATACCAGTTTAAGCAGCCATGGCTTCCCTCAAAGAACCTTGGGAGCTGTAGTTTGTTAAAGGTGATGAGAGTTGTTACCGTAGGAGACCCCTATTCCCCTCACTGAGCTCCCACGCCCAGAGTTCCCTGTGAAGAGGGATTGATTTTTAAACCACTCTGGGAATTGCCGCTCTAGGGGGATATAGGGATCACATAGCAACTCTTAGCACCCTTAACAAACTACAGCTCCCAGGGTTCTTTGGGAGAATCCATGGCTGTTTAAAGTGGCATCATAGAGCTTTAAACATATGGTGCGAATCTGGCCTCAGATCCCTTAGCCGTATTGAAACCGAGCAAGCCGGGAATACGCTTTCTCCCAAGGATAGCCACAGACGCCTAGTTTCATTTTCTACAATAAGCTTCTGAAACATTTGATGTTCTCCCAGTCAAATGGAGAAAGGAGACTGCTAATGTGCTATTTATTCTCTCAATTGGAATGGAAAGCACATACTACTCATCTCTGGAAATGTGTCACTGCAGAGTATGGAAAATAACAGGGTATCTTCAGCAGCAGGCTAGCTTATGGGCTCAGGTTGGAGGACTGTTGCTCGCTCCTGTCATGCCTCAGCCTGGGGACTCCTCATCAAAGGAGAAGTAGGAGGTTAAGTCCTGGGTCAGGCTCCATTTGGGGGTGAAGTGTCAGGATCCCGGGAGGAGGCTGAGAAGAGGCTGATTGGAACAGTCTGTGTGAACTAACTGGCTGACTGACTCTCGTTTGGCCCTTTGTGGTGCACCTTGCTTGCTTGGACTGGATAGTGCTCTGCTTACTGTCCCCTGGGTATGGCTGCTGGCAAGTCCCTGGCTTACTCTGGTGCCCAGTGAGGACAGGACAGTTCCAAAACATCCACCTCCAGAGGCTAAGTGTCTCACTCTTGTTCTGTTCTGTTGTTGGAGGACGTGAGTCTCTGCATATCATTTGTGGGAACTGCAGGTGTGGAGAGCACAGCTGTGCTCAGGTCCTGCTTGTGGGCTTCCCATAGATAGGCATGTGTTTGGCCACTGCGTGAACAGAGTGCTGAACTTGGTGGCCCCCAGTGGCCATTGAGCAGGGCTTTTAATAGCAGAGTTGGCCATTGCTGCAAAATACCACAAGTCCTCACACTGGCTTTCTTAAATTATATTTTTTAATCACACTGGTAGTCCTCTCATGGCACAAGGTCAAGAACTGTGGTGTCTCCTTCTCTGCTACAGCAGAATGGAAGAGAGTGACGATGCACAAAGTTTTGGTGGACAAACAGATCCTGTTTCTTCTGTCTGGAGAGGGATGAAGGCTGTTTCCTTGCCCTCCTTTATTTCCTCCTGATATCAAACCAATTCCTCAGTTGTCCTCAGATTAGTACAGTACTTAAATCCATTTAATTACCATGATGAATTACACAGCTGCCATTGATCTCCTTGTTCTTACTCGCCCTGAGTACTAATGGGATGTTAATTTTGCCTTTTAAAAGTACAAAGTCTGATGTGGATTTTCTATTTACGTATGTTAATGGCTCTGTCAAAAGGAATCCAGGACTGGCAGTACATGACTAATTGGCCGGTTTGTTTTACTGTCCTCCTTGGTGAGGCTGATAGCATTTCCCCACCCTCTGGCAGAATGCAAATCAAATCTGCTATCAGCAGAAAAGGAAGGTCTGAGTACTATTTAGCAGGGGGAGAGAAGAGGAAGAAGATAATAAGGGTTCGAACAGGAGCAGGAAAGCTGCTCCTATTATTGTCTGCAAGCAGTTCAGTCATTTGGGGTGGGGGGAGAGCTTAACAGGGGAGGGGCAGAGAAGGGATTTAATGAGCTGTGTTGAGCAGCGAAAGAATTACTGTGTAATTAACTCCCAGAAGATCTTATTGATGCTTCAGCAGTGAACCTGCAAGGGGGAGATGCTTCCATCTCCATGTGAATTAAACTTTAATTTGGTGTCAAAGGGCAATGGAAAGCCCTGAATTATAAAGCAAAGAAATCAATGAACTGTGTGAGGGAAAGGGTCACCCAGCTCCCCACCTCAGCCCCCTTCCTGGCTCCTTTCCGCAGAGGTTGCCGATGGCCAATTTGGAGATAGAACTATGCTTTTATGTTCATACTCAGAGGCCCTTTGCCGGAAGTATTGACTTCTGCAGAAGTTCAGCTTTGAATCACCTAATTTACCATATGCTTCTTCTCTCCTGCATTCCTCATCCATGTTGCCTCCCCATTCAGACCCCTGATAGCTCCAGCCAAGTCCTCTCCTGCCATCCTGGGTAAGAATGCATGTTTGTACTTTATCCTAATGAGCATCCTTCAGTCCTGAAATGTGAATCTAAACTGACTGGGCCAAGGGTGTCTGAAGGATTGCCATCTACCACATGAAGCCAGAGTGGCATTGCGCCCAGCTTCATAGGGGAACAGTCCAACTGGTTCAAGTCCATTTGAAAAATAAAGCACCCTAAGGGGGGGGGGAGAGACCAGCAGGGGCCTTGCTCATCAACAGTTAGCACCGGGCAGCCAACACAGGGTCTTTACCCATTTAGGTGAAAAGTATTATATTAATTATGGAAATTATTTTGAAATCTGAAACTATTCACATGAATTAACTTATGCCCATTGTATACAAATATACCTGCATAAATGTCAATCGTAGCCTGATTTGGAGTTCTCACTACTTGGGATCCCTTGTTGAAAACATGCTGGAGGCAACTAGGGGGGGATATGTGTCAGCAGTGGATGTCAGGAATAAATCACATGGAGTAAGTGAAATTAACTCTTTATTGGACGGAAACAAGGTCAGCTCAAGAGTGCCAGGCCTAATGGGCACAGCAACTCTTCTCAGTAGGTTTTGCCCTTATGAAGCAGTTGTGGAGGCTGAAGGTCCCCACCTTCCCACAGCGGCCTTAATCTTTTTCTCCTCCCCCGGGTACAGTCGTACCTCTACTTATGTATCCCTCCAGATACGTAAACTTCGAGTTGCGAATGCGGCAAACCCGGAAGTGTATACTTCCGGGTTTCACAGCATGCGCAGAAGTCCTCTATCGTGCCGCACATGTGCGCAGAAGTGGTGCCTCCGGATACAGACTTTTCAGGTTGCGGGTGGACCCCCGGAACGAATTAAGTTTGTATCCAGAGGGTCCACTGTACTTCCCAAGCAATCTGAGACGTCACCAATGCAACTACCTGTGCTCCTCCCTCTTCACACTTCTTCTGGGGGGGGACTAGAGGGGAGGGGAGCTTGTCACAACAGCAGGAGTCACTCTGGCTTCTTCACCAGCCTGACTCATCTCTGCCTCTTGGCCTCCTTCCTCTTCTGCTTCAGCTTCTGATTCTGGACTTCTCTCTGCCACAAACTCTCCCTACTCACTAAAATCTGTTACCTCTTCCCACACACCCTCCTCCCAGGCTTCTCCCTCTGACCACCAATCCCTGGGCCTGAGCCTTCTTCCCTTGAGGATTCCCCAGCTGGTACCTCCCACCATTCTTCTGTGTCCAGCCAGTCCATGACAATGAGATGCTATTGGCAAGTGACAGTATAAGAGATGTTATAGTCCAAAACATCTGGAGGATACCATTCTCCCTATCTCTGTGTTCTAGAATTCATTCTTGTAAATTGGCTTCTTCCAGCTAATAAGAGAGTAATTTCTGGCTTTGGAGTGTGAACTCTTTTGAGAATGGGAGACGACTGAAAGGGAGCCATTTTCCATTTCAGAAACCATCTCAGACAGTGCTAGTGAGCATAAATTCTAGTCCTCTTCAATGAACATCTATTAGAGAAACGCTGAGTTTCCAGCTCAGCTAGCGAGAAGTGCCAATGGGTTTGGTACTAAGATCGGGAAGGAAATGAATGTGAATGCACACAGAATTCAGCCAGCAGCAAGAAGATACATAACTGTATTTCCAAAGCGTTTACTTTAAGCAATCAAGCAAATTTGAAGATGTTTCCATTTGACAGGTCTTCTTAATTGCTCTTTTACTGAATGTGTCCACGTAGGGTGAAGGAAGGTTACAAAGCATTGTTCACAACAAACATTTCCCCACAGTTTACAGTCATCACTGTTTATCTACGGAGGTCTCGACACAACCCCACTGGGGTGGTTTTGTATCCATTTACAAACACAAATCTTATGGTAATGAAACCAGCACGGAAGCCCAAATGTTATGCCCCCACATATTTGTTTCAGGGATGGTTTCAGCTGCTTGGGAATGTTTGGATTTGAAAGTTATCTAGTGAGAGACACACTACAACTTCACGTCTGCGCATTGCTGCTAGTAATACCTAACAAGATGGGTCATTGTGAGTGCATGGAAGTAATTGTGTGCAGCTGGGGCGGCGGCAGGGGGGGAGCAAAGAATTGCACTAAAAAGCAAATTAGTGTAGCATGTTCACCATTTCTGTGTGGCCAGTTGTAAACTTCCAGAAAACCACATGCAGCTTTTCCCAGACGCCAGATGAAGAGGAACTAGAAGTGGGCATTATAATACAACTCAATTCCTGTTGTTACTTAGTGCTCTGCTGAATGGCCAGCAAAGAATTGCAACCTGATCCTAACCATATACTACATTCAGTGGCAAGTCCCATTGATTTCAGTGAGTTTAATCTCTCAAGTTAATATACTGTATTAAGAATCTCAACCTTGCCAACCAATGCCACCTCTGGAGGGTTTTGCTCAGCTTCACATATTGCTTCCAATAACTCAAGGAGGGTCGATAATAACCAAGTTTGAATCCCATGTAGGCTTTCTTTTCTTTACAAACTAATATACAGGGACATCAAAAAATTTCCAGACAGTATTGTGACAACCTTATTCAGGATATTCCCAAGGCAATATACACCAGCTGGAATGTAATGGGGCACTGACAGCAATTTGAAGCTGCCCTATGGCAGGCCTCCTATAGATAATTGTTGTGCAAATGTCGTTTGGCTTCCCTGAAGGCATGAGTTGCCATTGAATGCTGTTCTCTCCACTGACATGGAGGGGTGCAGTTTGCACTGCAGCTGCCCCACTCCAAGCAAATTAATTCTATTATTCCCTTTACAGGCATGGCAAACTCAGCGAGGTTTGGAATTAAAATGGGTTTCATGCGAGGCGTTGTTAATGCTTTAGCTTGTTTCTAGAACAGCAGAGAAGAGCACACACAATGCATTCAAAACTCTGCAAGGGATTTAGGGCGATAGCCAGTGTGGAGTGAGATGACTTACCCTTCCGCCCCACCACCCACCTGCAGCAGGAGGACCACTAGGACTGGAAAACAGGACACTTGTCCTGGTCCCCACCACCCTCTGGTCACCTCCAAATGGCAGTGCACCAACTGCAATCATCTGCAACAAACTGGAACCTCCTAAAAACAAGACCAGAACTTGCCAGTTCTGTCTGTCAACTGTGAAGTGGAGACTAGGGGGCCTGGTCTGCCCCCCCCAGCTCTCCAAAAGTGTTGTGTCTCCCACTCTGGGCTCTCCCAAGTGGCAGTGACCAGGTCACACTGAAGGACAGTCTGTACCTGCTTCCATTTCATTTCATTCCCTCCCTCCCTCCGTGTGTGTGTGTGTGTGTGTGTGTGAGAGAGAGAGAGAGAGAGAGAGAGAGAGAGAGAGAGAGAGAGAGAGAAAAGAAGAAGAAGAAGAAGAGGAGGAGGAGGAGGAGGAGTTTGGATTTGATATCCCGCTTTATCCCTACCCGAAGGAGTCTCAAAGCGGCTAACATTCTCCTTTCCCTTCCTCCCCCACAACAAACACTCTGTGAGGTGAGTGGGGCTGAGAGACTTCAGAGAAGTGGGACTAGCCCAAGGTCACCCAGCAGCTGCATGTGGAGGAGCAGAGAAGCGAACCCAGTTCACCAGATTTTGAGTCCACCGCTCTTAACCACTACACCACACTGGCTCTCCAGTGTGTGTGTGTGTGTGTGTGTGTGAGAGAGAGAGAGAGAGAGAGATGGAGAAAGCAGGAGTAGAGAGAGGGTATTGATGAAGACATGAAGAACTTTGATGATGATGATGATGATGATGATGATGATGCAGTGCCTCTCTGTCCTCCCAAGGTCTGAAGATGTGGTGGGTGGAGTGGACAACAGGAAGAAAGCCAGAGAGCAAGGAGAGAGAATGTGGCAGGAACTGCTGTAAAGAAACCAGGCAAGAGTAGAAGAAAGGAGCTGATCTTAGTGGGTGGCACAGGAGAAAGAAGCATGCATAAGAGTGCACTGCAAAAACTGTTATTTGTTTATTTGTTACATTCATACAGGGCCCTGCTTTTCTTTCAATGAGCCAAGGAGGACAGTGCACCAGGTCCTTCCCCCACCTGGCGCCTGCCTACTTTATATCTTCACAACAGCCCTGTAAGGTAGGTTGGGATAAACATAGCAAGTAAACAAAAAGAGTGGGTATTTGAACCCAGATCTCCCAATTCTAGACCAACACTCTAGCCATTATGCCACACTGGTTCCTGTCCATCCCTCTGTCTCTGTGTGAGTTACAGTTCTAGGCACTCCTCCTTCACAGGCAGAGGATTCTGTAAGTTTTTAAGAGGACACAAAATGCTTAGGAATTTGTGGCTGGGGTGCAGGAGGGCAGAACACCAGAAGTGCCATAGAAAACATGTTCAGTGGGGCACAGCAGGAATTAAGTTCAAGCAAGGTTTATTATGCATCAGATAAACAGTCCGAATAGATGTGTTGGTCTGAATTCATTCAAATTGCTCTTTAAAGTGTTGTTGCTGCTGCTTTCCCCCCAACATGGTAGATACTGGTGCTTCATGTGCACTCAATCAGAAGACGCTCCTGCTGTTAGGACAGGAGTGAGTTCAAAAGGTTGGCACATTAAGCCATAGGTATCCTCAGAGCATGAATGTTCCATGCCACCCTCAAAAAACCCTGGCATTTCTCCTTCTTCTCTTGTGTGGGCACATCCCCACCATGTGAAGAGTCTGTGCTGCAGGATCCTGCCTTCACCAACCCTCATACCTCCTGCTTTCTAGACTCTGGCTGGTTCAGACGCCAGTCCTTTCAAAGGCTAGATCTCCCTGATAATCTTTGTTTTGGCTCCTCATCCTTTTGACATATCCTTTGGATTTGGCTTCAGGCACCTGACGCATGATCTCTTGCTTTCCTGTCTTGGCATCATTGTTCCCGTTTTAGTGTTGGCTGCTCCAAGTGCCTCTGCCTTTCTCATTCTGGCATTGGGTCTGAAAGGTGTGTCAAACCCTGGTGCTCACCCTAATCCTCCCCCTCCATTTTGTTGTGACCTACTTTGTGCCTTGGCAGCTCAGGCAAGCCAATGAGGACTTGCATTTCTCTGTATGTTGTCTACTCATGTGTTGGATCACCTCTTTCTCCTCAATAGCTTAATCTGTCTAGGCAGAACAGGTACTTTTGAAAAGCTGAGAAGGGAGAGGGAAGCTTCAATATTTCACCTCAAAGAAAACCACCCAAATGCCCAAATGTTTCTTATTGCAATTGTTAAATGTGTGTCCTGTCTTTTTACCAAATTGTGCTCAGAAAATACAGCGGGCAGAACCACAAGTCTGGCTTAGGATTCAGGCATGGCAGTCTTGTTCAGATAAAGTGGCAGAGAAGTCCTCTCTCTCGCAACCTACCCTGATTTCTTTTGAGATAAAATGATGTCATGCTGCACTAGGTTTGGGCTATAGTTGAATAAGACTGGGGGGGGGGGGAGAGAAGGAAGATGCCAGAGGCATGTAGTCTATTGCAAAGGCAGGAAATCTTTTCCACCAGGCCAGATCCTTATCTTCCCATCCCTGCAGGGCCAAATTTGACAGATGTTCAGGGCTACCCACCTCTCGATCACCTGATGCCATTGTGATGTAAGGTGATGTTGTGCTTTGAAGCCCCGACTGCTGGGTCTTCAAAGGGCAGCATAGAGCTGTCTGAAAGCCCTTTTGAAATGTGGAGGTTTGAAGAGTAGCATGAGGTTGTTTGCAAAAGGGCTTTCAAACAGCCTCACACTGAGCTTTGGCTGTGCATGTCTGTTTTCAACAGGGAAACAGGTCTGTGTAGCCAAACTGAGCAGGATTTAACCCCGCCACACATCAACTGATAGGCAGTGGTTAAATCCTGCTGCTTTGGCTGCATACACTTTCCCAGCAGGGGAACTGGTGCATGCAGCCAATGCAGAATCAACCCCTCCCCCTTCCCACCAGCTGATGTCAGCCTCCCCCATTGGAGTGAGATCAGCTGACTGGCAGGTGGGTGTGGGTTGTGGTTTTGGTTTTTTGAATGGCCACCAGGGCCTAATTTGACTTCCTTGTGGTCCAAGATTAGCCCATGGGGTGAAGGTTTGGCACCCCTATAGCAAGAAGGGAATAAGGAAGGGGATATAGAGTAAATAGGTGAAGTATGAAGCAGGTGTTAGTGATGTATGGAAGTGAGAGCTGGACCATAAAGAAGGCTGGTCATTGAAGAATTGATGCTTTTGAATTATGGTGCTGGAGGAGACTCCTGAGAGTCCCATGGACTGCAAGAAGATCAAACCTATCCATTCTGAAGGAAATCAGCCCTGAGTGCTCATTAGAAGGACAGATCCTGAAGCTGAGGCTCCAATACTTTGGCCACCTCATGAGAAGAGAAGACTCCCTGGAAAAGACCCTGATGTTGGGAAAGATTGAGGGCACAAGGAGAAGGGGACGGCAGAGGACAAGATGGTTGGACAGTGTTCTCGAAGCTACCAACATGAGTCTGACCAAACTGCAGGAGGCAGTGGAAGACAGGAGTGCCTGGCGTGCTCCGGTCCATGGGGTCACGAAGAGTCGGACATGACTAAACGACTAAACAACAACAACATGAAGGAAGCTAAACCCATGTAAAGGAAAGCTATAGCAGGACCCCCTGGGAAGCTCAGAGAAAAGGCTTGTGTGATGTAGTGGTCAGAGTGCCAGACTAGCACTGGGGAAATCTAGGCTCCTACCCCAGCCATCTTTTAGCTTGACTTACCTTGCTGGGTGTTTGCAAAGACAAAATGGAGAAACGCAATGTATGCCACCTTGAACTTCTTGGATAAAAGGCAGGATATAAATAAATGAAGAGGAGTGAGCAGAGATCCAGCGAGAGTAGGGGCCTTAGGGGACAGGTAGAATCATAGAATTGTAGAGATGGAAAGGAGCCTGAGGATCATCTAGTCCAATTCCCTGCAATGCAGGAATCTCAGCTGAAGCATCCGCGACAGAAGGCGATGCAACCTATAGACATCCCCAACATTTGACAAGCCTTTCACTGGCTGCAAATGAAATTACTGGGGGTTCTTTGTTCTGCCCGCAGTTCCATCCCCAAGAAAATTAATAAGCTCCAAAGCTTTTCACTCGGTGCCTGTCAAGATATTGAAAAACAGCCAACGTTGCCGAGCCAGAAAACCCCTCCCAAATAGCTTTAGTTCGAAACAATTAACATCTCGAGTTTATCTTCTCTTTCAGAAAATGGCTAAAAAGGTATTTAAAGCCAACAATGCCGGCATTCATCAACAAGAGCTCATCTGGACTCATCAGGAGCCTTTGCCAGTACATGTTCTTTCGGATGATGGCAACAGTAGCAAGGCACCGAGTCCTGGGATGGGAAAGCATTCAGGAGTCTTGCATAAAAATAGTCAATGGAAGGACGTTGTCATTGCAAAGAGAAAAGAAATAAGCCTGGCTCCAGCAGCATCTGCCCAAAGTCTATCATTCAGTGGGTCGATGCCACCCAAGAAAGACAGGTTCTCCTTTTTCCAAAATGTGTGGTTAATCATCCTTGCACTTGAACGTTTAGGACAAGAGAAGCAGGAGGAAGATGTTTGCATGTGTGTACTGGATCATGCAGAAATGCCCCTGAAAGTGAAAAGAGGCTGAACATGTCAAAGTTGAGCACATTGAGGCAGCTGTGGCTGCCTTGGATGCAGTGGCACTCTTCCAGTGGTGGCATTTCCCTGGAGAGGGAAAGAGCTGAAGGTAAGGAATGTGCAACAGACGCATAGAGATTCCCTAATAAATAAATCTGTGTCCCCAATGCTCCTGAGCCAGGGAACAAGAATGTGTCCCTTGCAGGGCTGACTAGATCAATTTGTTGTGTTCAACCCTTTTAAACTCAGGATTGCTATTGTCACGCCAGCACCGGAGGAGGAGAAACTTAAACACGTAGCAGAGTTCCCCCAAAATAGACCTGAGGCAATTGTACTTCATCCAGCAGAGCTTTACTTGCTACTGAAGGCAAATGAGCAGAATGGTCACAAATCCAGCACATTCAGGATGGGCACAGTCCATAAAAATCCAGTTGCAGCACTTACAATAAAACTTACAAACTTATAACAAGACTAAAGCTTAACACTAAGCATATTATGTACAAAACACCACACCAGAACAAAGAGACAGAAAGAGAAAGTAGAACCCAGGCTCCTTCTGGCCTATATTTATAGTCAGCATGACCTTAATTGGAAGAGATAAGAGAGCCAGTTCAAGCCAGATGTACTCAGCTTCTCTGAAGGTATAACCCAAACAATCATGAAGCGTCTTTCACACAGAAAAGCTTCCAGAAACTTCCAGAAACCCTTTGAATGAATTAGAATAGGAAAGATATCTACACATTAGATCAATAGTTTCTGTACTAAGAAATGCAAACTGACAGCTATCTACCAAGCAAACTACACTTTCGTACCTTCAGCGTCCCATTGGGGATGATGCTGATGTTTGTTTTGTGTTTGCTACGAGTGTTGATTGGCTGTTTATCCTGGGGTGGGCAGTAGTCCCACCTCCACTGCCAACCCAAAGCCACCGCCACTCTGACCTTGCTGGTGCGTTGCTCCCCCCCCCATCTCTCCCCTGGCAGGTGTAGCACTGCTGCTGTGAGGGTGTCACTTGCCCCATTCCTACCCCCTCACACACTACTTCTGCATCCCATTTTTGGCTCTGACCAAAAGGGAGTGGTCTCCGACTCCCTTTTCTTATGCGTCAATGTCCCATCTTAGTTCTTCCACCCTCCGTTCTTCCACAGCCAGGAAACATGGGCGGCATTTTTGAAGATGGGGGTTCTTCAAGACCTTCCTTGTCGGAAGTCCCACAAGCAACACAGAGGGCATGGAATTATGAACAGCGCTGGCAGATTTCAGCAGACTTATTTCAGCTGCAGTCATGAAGGAGTCAGAATGAATAGTCCTCTCTGGTAATGAATCTAAATCAGGAATGTATGAAAAATATGTTACCTCTTTTGTCTCAAGGAAATATGCTAACTCACCACACAAGGAAAGCAAGAGACATCTGCCAACCTCCTGGGGGGGAAGAATCATTAACATATAAGCAGGCCTAAGTCTAACGAGGACATCTTCTGAAAGGTATTATGGAAAGCAGGAAGTGTGCTGGAAGCCTGTAACACACCTATCTGCATTCAAAGGGAATCTTTGAAGTTCTGCATATTAATTTAAAGGAAATTGGAAAGCTTACATCAAGGAATGCTGGGCTTTATTATATCTTGGCTACAACAACTAATTATGTAGAAATAGGAAAGGAAGCTTATTCAAAAGTATTATTGTTATTTAATTTCATAGTAATTAACAGCAGGACTAAAGTTGGGTGGTGCAGCACATGCAGGAAGCCTCAAGTTCAATCCTTGCTCCTTCCAGTTAAAAAGATCTTATGGTAGTGGCCAACTAGGTTTTACTCAAAGTAGACCCGTTGAAATTAAAGAACACAACTAAGGTTCATTGAGGTCAATGGGTTTACGCTCTCAGAAAAAAATAGTTGAATGATACCCATTGTTCGCAAAAGATAGGGGGAAGCTGCTGCCATTCGGAATAGACCATCCTTCTCCACCTGGCTCCCCTCCAAATGTTTTGGACCTCAGTGGTTGGAGACAGACAGTGTCAGGAGCAGGTCAGCAATAAATCACACTGGTGTCAGCAAAGTTAACTCTTTATTCAAGGAAACAAGGTTGACTCAGGAGGCCAAGTCTAGTGAGCACAGAAACTCGTCCCAGTAGATCTTGCTCCTAGGAGGCAGTTGTGGGGGCTGAGGGTCGCCACCTTCCCACAGTTCCCTACATCGTCTCCTCCCCTGAGAGGAGTCTCAGATTCCTAAGCAATCTGAGACTTTGTTGTCATTCCTGTCTTTGCTCCTCCCTCTTCATACAACCACACACTAAAATAAAATATTTAAAAAAATTGATCCACCATGGTCATGCTGGCTAGGGAGAACGGGAGGTATAGTTTGAAACAAGTGCGGACCCTAGGTTGGGAAAAGCTGGGATAAACAATGCTGCCTAAATGAGCCAGTGTAACTTTATGGTGAAAAACATGGAACGGCTCTGGTTTAAACTGGCCTCTTAATTAGGAGCTCAACTGATTACAGTGTAATTAGATTGACCAAAAATATATGTGATGTAATGGAAAATTAGGTTGTTTACAAGATTCTTTGGACTGAGCAGGCAATTCTGGCTTAAGGAATGCTTGCTTGATCTTCTTGGAGATAATTATAGTGAGGATAACGAAGAGTACTGATAAAGTACAATGAACTGAAAGACCATGCTTAGTGCTTAGGGCTTTGGGGTCGAAAATCATTTTGAATGTGTGAGAGAGAGCGATACCCCCATAGCATCAAAAGCATCAATTGTCCTGAATGCACATTGATTGATTAATTAATTAATTTTTATTTTTTATTATTACATTTCTATATGGTCCTTCATGCAAGGATCACAGGGCAGTTTACAATAGAAAAACACCAAAATGCATACCATAATAACAAATAGAAACAATACCTCCCACCCACCCACCCAGTTTAAAAGGCTATAGATTGTTTAATTAGCCAAAGGCTAATTCCCAGTAGTGATGTATGGAAGTGAGAGCTGGACCATAAAGAAGGCTGATCGCCGAAGAATTGATGCTTTTGAATTATGGTGCTGGAGGAGACTCTTGAGAGTCCCATGGACTGCAAGAAGACCAAACCTATCCATTCTGAAGGAAATCAGCCCTGAGTGCTCACTGGAAGGACAGATCCTGAAGCTGAGGCTCCAATACTTCATGAGCCACCTCATGAGAAGAGAAGACTCCCATGAAAAGACCCTGATGTTGGGAAAGATTGAGGACACAAGGAGAAGGGAACGACAGAGGACGAGATGGTCGGACAGTGTTCTCGAAGCTACCAACGTGAGTCTGACCAAACTGCGGGAGGCAGTGGAAGACAGGAGTGCCTGGCGTGCTCTGGTCCATGGGGTCACGAAGAGTCGGACACGACTAAACGACTAAACAACAACAACAACATGGGAGAAGAGGAATGTTTTGCCTGGCACTTAAAGATATATAATGAAGGCTGAGCCTCCCTGGGGAGAGCATTCCATCAATGGGGAGCCACCACAGAAAAGGCCCATTCTCATGTTGTCACTCTCTGGAGGAGGCAAACAAAGAAGGGCCTCAGATGATGATTTCAGGGTCCAGGTTGGTTCATATGGAGAGAGGCGGTCCTTGAGGTCTTGTGGTCCTGAGCCATTTAAAGCTTTACAGGTCAGAACCAGCATTTTGAATCGGGCCTGGAAACTAATTGGCAGCCAATGCAGTTGGGCCAGGATTGGCGTTATTTGCCCAAACCATCTCGCCTTGGTAAGCAACCTGGCCGCTGAATTCTGCACCAGCCAAAGTTTCCAAACTACCTTCAGAGGCAGCCCTGTGTGCTCTTTTTCCAATCAGCAGGGCTGTGTACAGCGAGACTGTGTACACCTCATAAATTTAAAGCACATTCCTTTCACCAAAAAATCCTGGGAGCTGTAGTTTGCTAAGGGTGTTGGTACTGGTAGCTCTGGGAGGGATACACTAGAATTCCCAGGATTCTTTGCAGGAAGTAATGTGCTTTAAATGTATGGCGTGAACACAGGCTAGAAGCAGCTCTCAGGCTTCCCCTCCTGTGGATGTTGGGAATTGAACCTGGGACCATTTCCATGCAATGAATACACTCTACCATTATGTTTGGGAGGAGTGGGAGGCGCTGTGGTCTAAACTACTGAGCTTCTTGGGCTTGCTGATCAGAAGGTCGGCAGTTCAAATCCGCGTGATGGGGTGAGCTCCCGTTGCTCTGTCCCAGCTCCTGCCAACTTATCAGTTCGAAAGCACACCAGTGCAAGTAGATAAATGGGTACCACTGCGGTGGGAAGGTAAACGGTGTTTCCGTGCACTCTGGTTTCCGTCACGGTGTTCCGTTGTGCCAGAAGCAGTTTAGTTATGCTGGCCACATTTCCTGGAAAGCTGTGTGTGGACAATCGCCGGCTCTCTTGGCCTGAAAGCGAGATGAGCGCTGCAACCCAATAGTCACCTATAACTGGACTTAACCGTCCAGGGGTCCTATACCTTTACCTTTTTACTATTACGCTATGGCTCTTTCCATCCCCTTATACAACCATCTCCCCCTTTTGCCCCAACCAACACCTGGTACTCTGATCTATGCAGCCTCTGGGTAGGGAGATTCCATTTAAGGGTGGCACCTCATAGTTTCTGCAACAGACAAACGGTATGATCCAGGTTGTGTATTTATGTCTGTTTAGCCTGATTCTGCTGATACCATGTAGTAATTTTACAGAAAAGAAAAAACACCCAGGCTCTTGCATATTATTTAAGTGACTGGCACCAGTTTGGCCTTTTTATTATGCCGAAGCCAGGTTTCTCCCCTGCAACTAGTGATAGTGCTGCTGGAAGGCAGAAGAGAAAGAAGTGATTGTAATCATCATCATTATTTTTTTAAGTAGACCTAGAGGACAAGAATAGTCATGTAACTCTGAAATTGCTGTTTACCAGGGAATGGAAAGTAAAACAATGCAAGGAATGCTGAAAGCATAAAAATATGTGCGGCCTGATCCGCTTCTCATAGCCTGAACAAAAGAAAGACTCTGGATGGCTTTGAGAGTGGCCGCATACACACCATACATTTAAAGAGCATGTGAAAACTGAGGTGCTAAGCATTCACCGACCTCATATACAAAAGGTGTAATAATGGCGGACTACTCTTGGTGTTTGTAGCTCTCTTCCAGGTGTGACTTCCTTTTTGGTTCATGCTCCTGAACCCAGAGAAATGAGCACAGCCATGTGCATTTTCTCTTCAAGATCTCGGCACGCATGCTAGGTGGGTGGCGTGTCTCCCATGAGGCGGCCCTCTCTGGCATCAGCTGCAGAGTTTGGCCCCTGTAGCAATAGTTCCATCCATTATACACACTCCTTCAAACCATGCAATTTTACACACCCTTTTATGGAGTAATAAAGCATCCAGAAGCAGCGAATGTGCATGCACCCTAAACGTTTATAAGGAGAATCCATGATAACAAATTGCTAGGAGGCCCTGAGGCTGACATTGTAAATTATTTCTGTATCTATGCTCCTATAATCAGGCTGTAACTGTAAAATTCTGGGGGAAATTAAGATACCGAACTTCTGTGTATAACACACTGGAAGCAGGCAGTTAGGCTACCTAGCACAATTGCTATTGAACTATCTTCTCTATGCAAGTCTTTTTTTAAAAAAAGACAGTTTTCCAAAAGGAAAGAAATCCCTGCTGCCAGGCAGTACAATCTTATACCCACAGTTTTGCCACCCGAGTAAACAGCTGGCAAGGAAAGAGTTAAGCACCCCTTTCAGCCCCCTTCTTCACTCAAGAACCCAGCCTCCCAAAGGTGCTTTTTCCTGGGTGAGGGGAAATGTTGGGGGGTGAGGGAAGCACCCAGCTCTACATGCACACCCTCCAAGTGTCCCAATTTTTCAGGGATGCTCCCAGAATTATGAAAGTCACCCCGGCTTCTGATTTGATCCTGGAATGCCCCTATTTCCCCCACCAATGCCGCTACTGCCAAGCTCGGGGAGGAGGGTGAGCTGGCGCTTGTCCCAAACAATGGTGGTGGTGGCAGTGGCGGCAGTGGCGGCTGCTGTCATGAGTGCGTGCAGGAGCCAGGCCCTGGGACCAGCAGGGCTTCGCAGGACTGGGGCCTTCCTCAGTTTGTTCTGGAGAGGCAAGGCGCGGTCACACAGGTGAGGCCGCTTGGTAACTCACTGCACCTGGTGACAGGAGCCGGGAGGGGATATAGGTCAGCATTTCCCTTCGGCTCTTTGCCGCAGCAACGCACTTCCTGCCTTGCTGCGTCTGGCCCCTTGTTTCCTGCCTCCTGATCCCCGGACCTCGGCTTCTGGACTCCTTGCCTCTCGACCCTCAGACCTTAGCCTTCGTGACTCCTTGCCTCTCAACCCCCGGACCTTCGACTTTGTGACTTTCTGCTCCCACCTCGCCATCTTGGCCCCGGTCCTGACGTCCTCTGCCGGGACATCCATCCCTCACCCATAGACCAGACCATGACAGCTGCGAGGGAGAATCTCATTGCATCTCTATGGCTGCCACCACTGCTGGCCTCCTCCCTTGGCAGCTCTTGGTGGCTGCTGGAGGAGAGGCTGCCTGAGTGATGTGCCGGCTTTGAGAGGGCAGGGCCATCCTGGTGGGAAGAAGGGGAGCGGAGCACAAGGAGTCTTGTGGTTTTTTTTTTAATAAAAATTGCTCTGTGTGTCCATGTCTTGCCCCTTTCAAAAATTTATTTATTGGTGTACATTTTTCTTTTTGTGCATCTACCAAAGAATAAACTAAAATTGGGATTAAGGGGTTTTCTCAGGATGGTGGAGGGAGTGTGTGCTGTGGTGGTGTCACTCGCCTTCCTTCTGATAGGAAATGCTCTGTGGGTGGGGGACAAAAAAATGGGGAGTTGAGTAGGGTCAGTTGGTGGGCAAGTGAGAAATGTCCCTATTTTCATCTGAGAAATGTTGGAGGGTATTTACATGTAACATATACTCGACCCTGAATGCACATGACTATGTAGAAGCTGGGGTGTAGAAAGCACCAACTAAAAACATGTTTTCCTTCCTTCAGAAGATAGTTTGCTGATTGCAACATTTCAAGCATTTCTTCGGGGCTTTGTGAAATAGCTGGAATTTTTCAAAAGCCTCCTCAGATCCTGTCTTTCCTATTGTTTGCCCACATAGTTGGCTGTTGCGGCACTTATTTTACTGCCAGCAAGAGATTCCCAGGCCATTGCATCGTGAGCTGGGGGGTTTGTGTGGAAGCATTCTGAAGGAGGCGATGGTAAATCTTCACAGCTTTGCGAATTCCACTCTGGCAACAATGGACTGTCTGCAAACAAAACAATGTCTTCCTAAGGCTGGAATGCTGTGCCAGGGTCCTGGATTCTAAAAAAAAGAGGGTTGAAATCTAATGAAGGATTCTGTTGCTGAATTAGCCAGGCAAGGGCTGTAGTTGCCGCCTAAGGAAGGTCATGAGTATAACAAAGGAGGTTGTTCTGTGCCAGAAGACACGTGGGTGGGGCCCCTTCCTCACCTGTCTGCTAGTGAGAAGGACAATAGTCAGACGTTAGTGAGTGAGTGAGTGAGTGAGTGAGTGAGTGAGTGAGTGCTGGACTGGAAGCAGGAAGCAGGCAGAAGCTTGTGAGGGAAAGCCATGCTTGATTTCTGCTGGAATCCCCCTGGACAATACCATAGCTGTCAACTTTCGGATTTGAAAATAAGGGATCGTAAGCCTTCCACGGTGACGCGAGGAGGGGAAGCAGAGTGAGCTCGGGGCCCCTTCTCAAACAGGCAGATGGCTAAGGGATGCCACGAGGGCGGTGGAATGGCACCAAGTAGCCTCGCCACCCTGCGCTCCAGAGGCTGCGTGCGAACGGGTGAGCGAAAGAGCGAGCGCATAGACGGCAGGCAGACTGTCTGTCTGGTTGGGCGTGAGGGTCTGGCTGCACAAGGCATGCAAGCTCCGCCCCCAGTCAGTCTCAGACTCCTTATTGGCAGCCGAGCAACACAGCTGAGGAGCCTCCTGGCCGGCAGGGAGGGAGAGGAGCTGCTTCCTTTGAAATCCGGGAAATTTAAGGGATATCAACAATCCGGGATAGCAGTGGGAAACGGCATTGGAATAAGGGAGTTTCCCACAAAAAATGGGAGGGTTGACAGCTATGTGCTATACATTGGAAGCTGCCCCAGCCACTCACAACAGCTTCCAACATAAAGTCATACATTGGTTTTCGAACAGCTTAGTTCTCGAACGTTTTGGCTCCTGAACGCTGCAAACCTAGAAGTGACTGTTCCAGTTTGCAAACTATTTTTGGAAGCCAAACATCCGACAGAGCTTCCACGGCTTCCGATTGGAACTTCCTGCAGCCAATCCGAAGCCGCACTTTGGTTTCCGAACGTTTTGGAAGTCGCACGGACTTCTGGAATGGATTCCGTTCAACTTCCAAGGTACGACTGTATATAAAAACATAATAAAACAATAAACTTTTAAAAAAAACACCACTTCCCTATAAAAGGTTGCCTTCAGATGGCTAGGAGTCGGATAACTCCATACCCTCCAACATTTCTCAAATGAAAATAGGGATGTCATAAGGAAAAGTGGGACATTCCGGGATCAAATCAGAAACAGTGACAACTTCTGTAAATCCAGGACTGTCCCTGAAAAATAGGGACACTTGGAGGGTCTGTGCCTGGTATTACTGAGACATACTGCCTCCAGCAGTGAAGGTAGAATGAAGCCGCCACGGCTAGTGGCAGGAGATGATGTTCCTTTCTGTGCTCTGGCTTCTGCTTCTTGCAGGAGTTGCACACACTGCATGGCTGGTGTTTTTCTTCAATAAGCCAACCTGCGCTTTTTCGCTTGTTACGACAGCAGCTTTTCCCGGAAACTCTCGAGTGAGCATCGGCAAGCAAAACACAACTGCCTGAAAGCAACTCACACTTTGTCAGACCAGCTGCCCAAACCAAAATCACAATCATAAGCTCCCAATGCGGAATTGTTATCACACACGCAGTGTGTTCTTTGGCAGGGATGACACAGCTGGACAGAGTTGCAGCAATATGCCAATGAAAACAGAGAAGCAAGAAAAATCCTAAAACTACACATAGCGGCAAAAGGGAACAGAAAGCCACACTATGAGTACTGCAGTTGTGATCTATGACTGAATGTTCGCAGTTCATTTGCTTGCTGAACAGACCTGCGTAAAAAGGAATTCAGAGGCCTGGCATGTCATGGGTTTAGCTACTCTGTTCATAGCTGTCAACCTTTCCCTTTTCCCGTGAGGAATCCTATTCAGAATAAGGGAATTTCCCGCAAAAAAGGGAAAAAATGACAGCTATGACTCTGTTCCACTAGCAGAATCCATTCTTAAGGATCAAGAAAACCCCCAGAACGGCACACAGGGGGAGGAGAGTGGAAATGATTCTGCCAGACAAGCAGAAAGGCCTGCATTGAAGGAACAATCTCTTTCGAGCTATGTTGAATTCAACTTGGAGTGACAAACCAGGACTAGAGAGATCCAGGTTCAAATCCCCACTCAGCCATGTAGCTCACTGGGCATCGTTGGGCCACTCCCAAAGCCTTAGCCTAACCTACCTCACAGGGCTGTTGTGATAAAATGGAGAAGAGGCCTGTGAGTGCTGCCTTAAGTTTTTGGGAGGAAGAGTGAGATATACACATACTAAATAAATGTACCTTAGGGAACAGCTCCCGATTGCAAATGCTTTGACAGGTGCGGCCTTGGCCAATTTATATGGTGTATGATGCCGTCCTTGCCTCCATTGTAGCATGCAAAAAGTGACCTGCTGCATTCGATTTCCTTTGGAATATGTTTCCAGAAGAGGAAACCTAAACAAATATGCATATCCTCAATCATAGTCCAACCAGTACAAAGCAAGACTCTATTTTGCAATGTGTTTTAAAGTTTCTAATAACTTTAAAAACTCACGCTGTAATCCTTGTACATGAGTAAGCAACACTAACTTGAATGGGACTTGAAGTGCACAGAAACAGGCTGAGCAGATCACTTCACATGTGGCATTAGCAGGTACACACAAGTACAGTGGTACCTCCAGTTGTGAACAGGATCCGTTCCGGAGGTCCCGCCGGATCCCAAGGTTTCCGCAACCCGAGGATCACTGTTCTGCACATGCGCGTGGCGGTAGACCACTTCTGCACATACACACACGGCGAAACCCGGTTCAATACTTCCGGGTTTGCCTCTTTCGTAACATGAAGTTTACATAACCAGAGGGTTACGTAAGCCGAGGTCCTACTGTACCTAGCTATGTGCATTGAAATGCCCTGTGTCACCCTATCTATAAATGCACCCATTTTATCCTCACAACAACCCTGTGAGGTAGGTCAGGCTAAGAGACAGTGACTGGCCAAAGGTTGCACAATGAGCGTCATGCCTGAGTGGGGCCTCGGACCCTAGTCCTAGTCCAACACTCCAACCACTGCACCACACTGTATCTATGAGTGTTGCGATGTGTGTGGCAGCCCTTTTCCTTACTCTGGTCCTTCCTTCCTTCCTTCCTTCCTTCCTTCCTTCCTTCCTTCCTTTCTTCACATACAAGAAAAGTGACAGTGAACTCACAGGAGTGCATCTCTATGTGTGGCTTTACCCTACAATTTTAGAATGCATATGAAAGCTCCAATAGGTCTTAAAAGTAAAGATAGATGATGATAGATGATAGAAGATAGATAGATATAGATAGACAGATGATAGATAGATAGATAGATAGATAGATAGATAGATAGATAGATAGATAGATAGATAGATATAATTTCTGTGCAGCTAGAATTGTTGTTATAACCAACACTGGTTGGGTGTTTTTTTATGATACAGATAGCTTAACAAAAAGCTGATGGCATAGCTATCAAATCCAAGAATTATCCAGGAACCCATGTGTGATGGTGGAAATGGACAAGCTTGCAGAAAAAGTATTGTGAATGAATGACATGGTTGTTCCTGATGAGCTTGGTGGGAGGAAAATGCACTCCCCCCCCCCCTGGAAGACTCACTGTAATGAAATACAGCTGGAAGGGCACATCTTGGGGAAAATATTTTAAAATGGAAGGCGGAAGAACCACATTAAAGGCAAACATAAAAAAAAACTCAGTTCCCCTAATTACACTTGAAATACCTATTTAAATGTGATATAAACACCACGTACAGGTTGACATGGGAAGGTGTTCCAGCCCAGTACAATGCCGCTGTTTTGTTATTTTGCAAAAGTTCAGATGTTCTGTACAAATATGCTGATTATATAATAGCAGCCTGAGAACAGGACCAATATTTAATTCAGGGAGAACGGCTGCAGAGGAATTGCTTGGAGATTTGCCAGAAGGTCTTAACAGCTGGAAGTTGAAAAGTGATTAAAGCTGACAGCAATAAACGCTTCATGTTCATAAGTAATTAGGTTTAGATTTCTGTACGAATTAACATTTTATTATCCAAATTCAGAGCACTTTAATACGAACCTTCACTGTCTGAATTTTCTTCCTCCTCCCCCCTCCATTTGCTAGAAGTCTCATTGTTGTTTTTTGTCTGAAATAGGACAGGGCCTTGGGCGAGGTGCTCAAAATCATGTGTGCACCTTGTGCCGAGGGAGCCGGCGTACTGCTTCCGGGTCATGTGGCGAACCAGAGCAGCGCACGGAAACGCCGTTTACCTTCCCGCCGGAGTGGTACCTATTTATCTACTTGCACTTTGACGTGCTTTCGAACTGCTAGGTTGGCAGGAGCAGGAACCGAGCAACAGGAGCTCACCCTGTCGAGGGATTTGAACCGCCGACGTTCTGATCAGCAAGCCCTAGGCTCTGTGGTTTAACCCACAGTGCCACCCGCGTTCTTACAGTCCCATAAATCAAGGCTCTTTCTTTGCTGAGTCATTAAGTATCACAGTATGATCCTGCCCATAGAAGCGCCTGGTTTTGTATAAACTGGTGGAGGTTACATACAGGTAAGCAGTTCCAGGACTGGATAATCAGCCAACAACAAAGAAAGCTGGAAGAAATTACCGAGGAGGTGCTGCTTAAAAGATCTGGCTTTTTGTGCGTGTCTGGCTTCAGAAGTGGGATTAGTATTGCATTCCCGAGTTCGCAATCAATTAACTCCTTGCAAATCTGTGGAGTGTTTTCTGTGCCGTGCATTAATAATATATACGAAGCAACCCCAGTCAGCAAAGAGAACATTTGCATTTCAATAGGAGTTCAAAATGTGATTCTGGAACAAGCAGCAGCCTGCAAGTGTTCAGGAGCAGAGGGCTCCAAGTGCCTGGGGTTATGACAGAAGACATGAAAAAGTTCCCTAATACACAGGATCGTGAAATATAACTGCTGGGCACAGACAAACTTTTTTAAAACACAGAAACAAATGAGTCAGGGCCAGCATCAGCAGTCAGCATCCTTGGGTTTCTCACAGAGTCAGAAGGGACCATGAGGGTCATGTAACCCAACCCCCCGCAGGAATCTTTTTGTCTAACATGGGGCTCAAACCCACAACCCTGAGACTTTTAATACTAGCTTGCAGACTTTCTTAAAATATGTTTTCCTTGTCTTCTTTTTATCTTGACACTTTGCTCCGTGAACAGCAGTCAAATCAAGGAAACTGCCCATGCAGCTCTTTCCAATATTGGAAATGTATGCATTCATTAATAGTTTTAGGAAGAGATTTTTCTTTTTCTGCCCTTCTGCTTTCTCAACCAATATTTTGCTGCATTGGGTTTCAGCTTTGTTTTTCACAGTTTGGAATCGTAATTTTTGTGCATTTCTCATACATACTGGAATGCAGGTGGTTCCCCCCCCCCAATCTTAACTATACACTGAAACTGAGCAATTGCACCTGTGCACTCGTAAAATCTATGCAATGTGCCAAAAATAGCATGCAGAGGTGGGAAGGGATCTTGAGTCAGAATTAGGTGGTCTGCAAGATTGTGAGGTGTCCTGGTGTAGATTCTACTAAAAGAAATGAATGACACAAGAGTTCAGGCAGCCTAATGCAGAGTAAATGAATACAACTGATTTGTTTCTCTTCCATCCGCCTTTAAACTCTATGATGCCTTTGCATGTGGATAATTCACTCAGCCCATGTTCACTGCATGTGGCAGGCAATATAAAACAAAGAACATTTGCAGGATAGAGGCATATTCCATAGGACTGACTTTGCTTCTTAGATTGTTTCCCCAAATGGAGTTTTGTACTTTTCCATTGGCAGCCGTTAATAGCCAGTATAAACCAGGCTCAACATCAGAGCCTTCAGCAATTGTTTGTTTATATACCACATAATGTCAAAATAGCTTCACAGCTATTACCATGCATATAAGCCAGCTACACAAGAATTTAAATTTAAACATCAGTCATTAAAATGCCCAATAAAACAATCCCATTAAAACAAAACAGCATTTTTTTCAGTTCATATAAACTTCCTTTAAAAAAAATTATTTATACTTTTCATTTTACAACAAACACAAAACATAAACTTGAATTATTCCACATCATATTTAGACTTCCTTACCTCCTTTCTGCATTTCTTACATTTATACTTTTTTAAAACTGCATTTCCAAATTAACCCTATTTATTGTTCATCCCAAATAGTCAATACCGGTATATGTTTTCTGTTACTGCACGTTTTTACTTTAATTCTTCTAATGTCTTAGTTTGTTTACAATAGTTTTGTAAATATTCAATTTTCAATTCTACATTCAGGTTTCCATTCTACATTTAAAAAAATTATTGTCTTGATTTCTTATTCTTCTTGTAAGTTTAGCCATTTCTGAGTATTCTAATAACTTCTGTTGCCATTCTTCTTTAGTTTGAGCGGCAGTGGTCACATACATAAGTAATTTTTTTATATTGTCTAGGTAATTCTAGTTCCATAATTCCCAAAAGCAAAACCTCTGGTTTCTTAATAAAAGTTAACTTAAATCTTTTTTTAATTCATTATATATCATTTCCCAGTAAGCTTTTACCTTATTACAAATCCACCACGTATGGAAAAAGGTACCTTCTTTATCTTTACATTTCCAGTAGGTATTTGATTCAGATTTATACATTTTTGCTATCTATTTGGTGTCAAATAACATCCATGCATCATTTTCATATACCAGGCAGTTTTCCCTCAAACTATAACTTGCTGTATACTTTTGATCTGTATTCCACAACCACTCCCATGCTGACATTTCAATATGACCAATATCCATTGCCCAATGTAATACTGAGGAATTCACAGCAAATTAAAACAGGATAGTCAGGTCAAGATATCAAGGGAATGCCTGTAAAAATGGAGGTGATGCTCAGGCAAAGATACAAGGAGACATCCAGGTATAATGCCAGACCATTGAATTCAGGTACCAAAACTGAAATGGAAGCTTCCGGTGTCGGTGTCATCCTTGTGGCCAAGGGAGGCATGGGCGGGGGGGGGGGTGAATTTCACGAGCCTAAAGCTTGCCCAGGCTCATTCATGTAATGCTGAGCTATTGCTTAGCATTCGTTATATTGTTGTTGTTGTTATTGTTTAGTCGTTTAGTCGTGTCCGACTCTTCGTGACCCCATGGACCAGAGCACGCCAGGCACTCCTGTCTTCCACTACCTCCCGCAGTTTGGTCAGACTCATGTTGGTAGCTTCAAGAACACTGTCCAACCATCTCATCCTCTGTCGTCCCCTTCTCCTTGTGCCCTCCATCTTTCCCAACATCAGAGTCTTTTCCAGGGAGTCTTCTCTTCTCATGAGGTGGCTAAAGTATTGGAGCCTCAGCTTCAGGATCTGTCCTTCCAGTGAGCACTCAGGGCTGATTTCCTTCAGAATGGATAGGTTTGATCTTCTTGCAGTTCATTACATTACTTACATTCAAAAAAGGCCTGTGTGTCACAAATGCACAATAATTGTTATCTTCACCTGTGAAATGTTGAAAGGTATGCTTCAAAGAAACCAGAAAGCAGACACAGCAAGACCGAAACAGTGGGTGTGGGCTGGTAAATTGGGCTAGTAAAATGTGTTGAGCCATTTATTCCTTAATCTTACCCACTGCTATTTTTCTAGAAAAAGAGGTACCGGAACTCTCCACAAATTCCTCCATTTGTGCCTTTTATAATGGCAATGGCGCCCACTTGAGAGGTGCCGGAACTGAGTTCTGGTGAGTTCCAGCTGAAAAAAGCCCTGATCTTACCGATCCATCTCGCCACAGCTAAGATGAGGGAAAGATTCTTAAACCTAAACCTGCCATGTGCAGAGTTAAACCTGTTGTGTCTAAACCTGCCAGGTGCACTTTCCTCTTAAATATCAGCATTGATAGCATAAACCCAGAAAACCCTGTATGCCGTTAAATCTTCCACTGAAAACAGAGAATCCAGATTGTAATCTTAGTTCCTGAGGACCACACTTCAGGGTGCAATAAAAATGAAAAGCAAACACGATGAATAATGCATATAATCAAACAGGTGGATTTAGAAAAGCAGAAAGCACCACACACGCATGACCCGTGGCTATGCAAGACCCAGGAAAAGCAGCGAGGCAGCATGGATAGTTCTGTTCTCTGCGGTGCTGCCGTGCCTCTTGCACCTGGATCTAGCTAATAAAATGGAAGGAAGTATAATTATCATCACCTATAAACAGCCTGATTATGTGCGGTTGCTTGGGAATTATTTGGGTTACGGAGGCTGCTGCATTGTGTACAAGGCCACCCTGAAACACGGCAGCATTAAGGGTGATTATCCTTGAAGAACTGGAAATACACTGGGCGAACTGTGCTAAACTGTCTTCTTAGAAGCCCCAAGCTCAAAAAAAGCAGCCATTTGTTTTCACAAATGCCAATTAACAGGGCAGAGCATTTGGTCTCAGAGAAAGCTTAGAGTGTGGCTTTAGATCACGTTGATATATAACTGAAAGGCTGGCACTGGAAACAGCATTGGGGACAGGATGGAACCCTGCAGGGCTGAGTAGAAAATGAGTCCTGCCTAGTTGCTCTGCCTCACCTCTGCTCAGGTGTTAGCTTGGGAAGCAGAGGGACGATATGTTATAGGAGTCTGCTCCAGTGATCTTCCTTTCCTCTCTCTGTGGCAGATGTTAACCTCTCTGCTCTGGTGATCTTCCTTTTCCTCCTTGTTGCAGTGTTGTCTGATCTCCAGACAATATCTTATTATTAATCTGAGATATGCCCTTTGTCCCCCCTTTGCATGAGATACAATTAAACCAGGATGTCTCTAGTTGGGAAACTACACTCAGAACATGTCAGGATATTAAAGTGTGGTGGAATCTTCTGGCTTGTTCCAAAGCTGGTAACCTATGGGCTTGTCCACAATGGACCAAAATGTTTTCCTAGGCCTTTTACCCTTTAAATGGGCTTTTTGGATTTCCCAAGGATTTAAAAACCCTGCAGTTAAAGGCAGAAAAGTCTGGTTTAACACTGGGCTGGGTGTCATGTGAGGCTCTTGCATTAATGGGGAGGCAGGCTAGACAAGCCTTAGTTTGCTGGTTCAGATGCAATGTGGGACTATGGCTAATTAGAGATCTGGTTTGATTGCTGCACACCGCAGAGAGAGGAGCAAAGGGGCAAAAGGCTCATGCATATCAAGTCTTTCGAAGCTATGATTACTCAGACATGGCCACTACTTGTCAGAACTGACAATACTTGGCCAGTTGGAGAAACCGTTGACCTGGTTTGACGCAGCTTCCTACGTAAAGCAACGGACAGGCCCAAGATCTCAGCACCCTGCAGTTCTTCCTGTCACATTTCAATAACTGCCATTGGGCTAAGTACTGGGGACACAGACTCTTAGCCCATTGATTTGTGATGATGTCTGCAGAGCCGAGGCAATATATTATGCAATGCTGTCCACTTGGATAAAACGACACTCACTCACCATCTGCTTGCAAGTCCCATTTCGTAGAACGGTAGCCTCCTTAACTCCTCAGTGACTACTTTGTTTTCCTTTGCTGCCAATGCCTCCTTGAGGGGAGGAGGGGAGGTTATGGGAATATGAGAGAGGTGACTGAGAATGGACCACGAGACTACCCATGCACCCATCTAGAAAGGTGCCTGAAAGGTGGGGTTTTTACTGGGTCCTATTTTTGTACTCAGAAGCGTCAACGTCACCCAGTCCACTCCTGCCCAACTTGTTCCTAATAGGAAGGGACTGCTGCTGCATTACAGAGCAGCATGACAGCTATTGCTTCTGTCACTTTCATTCATCCATAGGTTCCATTGCGTGGGCTTATTATATGCATGTCTGTAAACTCAGCTCATTTTAAAATGGCACTAAAACACTACGAATGTTTTTAAGAAAACCAGACAAAGAACTTCAGAAAATCTCTCTCTCTCTCTCTCTCTCTCTCTCTCTCTCTCTCTCTCTCTGTGTGTGTGTGTGTGTGTGTGTAGTATGAAGTTAAAGGTGTGGCACCTCCTTTTGGTACTTTATAGACTCAACCAGGTTCAAAATAGCTCCATGCTTTCTTGCATACAGTGGGTGCTGAATGCATTTATACAGCCAGAGTCCAATCAGTATGAGATATAAAAATTCATTCATGGTCTTGACAGTTTCTCCATTCTTATCACTTCTTTCTATTATCAGCCTCCTTCATCACATGAGACAATGAAGGCACAGAATTTATTCATAGTCTATTTGAATAAAATTGATTAAAGAAATGATTTCCTACTCGTTGCAGCCTGGCTGGAAATGTATTATGTACAAGCAGACTTGCACCTAGTTCCTGTAGCTCTTGGAAGAAAATTGAAGAGTCCAAACCGAAAACTGCTTTTAAATGCAATACCTCTGCAGCTGTGCATATTGGTGTGCCCCCCTCTCCAATTCCGTTTCTCACCAGTATCATATTGGGGTTTAGACGCATTAATTCCTGCCTTCCTGGGTGGCTAACAAAATGCTTTTCTTTATTGCTGGGTTAAAATTCAGCTGCACATTTATTTATTTCCTCCAAAGGAAGGAAGTCACACAAAGATGTAATATGGTGTAGGTGTGTCCATTCACTCCTGGACCCTGCCCCCGTCCCAAATGTTAAAAGTTACATACATACATACATTTATTTGTATGCTGCCTTTCCACAGTTAAAACAATGCTCAAGGCAGCTTACAGCATGAAAAAATATTACTTAATACTGGTCCTGTAAAGAATGATAGATTATGCCTTTAGCTGTCTAAACATAATGTAAGCAGTGAGTCAGGTCAGTGTGGAAGTTCTACAGGAAGAGAAATTCAGACCACGAAAGAGAAATGGTACAACTCAATTAAGTACAAAGCAACACCATTTCCATACAAGAATTCAGGCGTTTGCTACAGGCATCATTCGCAACAGTTGTGGGTCAAGGGTGTTCTGTTGATCATTGTTTTCCCTTTCTTTTGGTGCATCTTTACCCCATCAGGTTCATAAACAGGATGAAGACAGGTGAATTAGCAATTTGTTGTTCAGTCGTTCAGTCGTGTCCGACTCTTCGTGACCTCATGGACCAGAGCACGCCAGGCACACCTATCCTTCACTGCCTCTCGCAGTTTGGCCAAACTCATGTTAGTAGCTTCGAGAACACTGCCCAACCATCTCATCTTCTGTCGTCCCCTTCTCCTTGTTCCCTCAATCTTTCCCAACATCAGGGTCTTTTCTAGGGAGTCTTCTCTTCTCATGAGGTGGCCAAAGTACTGGAGCCTCAACTTCAGGATCTGTCCTTCTAATGAGCACTCAGGGCTGATTTCTTTAAGAATGGATAGGTTTGATCTTCTTGCAGTCCATGGGACTCTCAAGAGTCTCCTCCAGCACCATAATTCAAAAGCATCAATTCTTTGGCGATCAGCCTTCTTTATGGTCCAGCTCTCACTTCCGTACATTACTACTGGGAAAACCATAGCTTTAACTATACGGACCTTTGTTGGCAAGGTGATGTCTTTGCTTTTTAAGATGCTGTATAGGTTTGTCATAGCAATACAGTAACATAAACCTTGAACAGTCATACTACTATAAGAAACAGGAAGCCTCCGAGATCTGGCCTGCTGCTGGAAATTAGGAAGCTGAAATATCTTGCTGGAGGTGGGGTGGTGCAACCTATCTCAAATTAAACAGAAGGCATTTTACTGACATTCTCTGACTCACAGATAATACCTGTTTGTTGCTCCCTGGACAGTGTTGTTTTAAAATGTTTTCTTTTTAAACTCCAACAGGAGTCAGGGCTCCATTCACTTTCAGAAATTTCCACCATTCTTGCCCCATTCAATTTAATGGTTAGCATTAAAGAGAGTCCTTCGATCAGTTATTTCTATCTTTCATTTGGGTGTTTGTTTTTCAATCAAAAAACTCATTAGGGCGGTGAGCGAGCTGTGCTTAGGAAAAGTAATCAGAAGATAATCAGACTGGATTTGAATAATTTTGTCACAGCCTATCTCCAGTGTGCTTTTTTCACGATCTAAGGGATGAGATTAGATTCTCATTATGAACTCCTTATAACTATAATTCAGATGGATGGGAAAGTAATTTGGAGAATTTGGAGCCTGGTAATGAGTGCTCTTTGAAGTTTGGGAGCTGTGTTTTGTGTGTGTGTGCAACAGATTTCTAAATAATCTCAGCTTGTCCGCAAGGAGTCAGGCAGCTGGTGGCATTTTAACTTGTTATTCATTAAAGATTGGCTTTCTCCCCCTCATAAAGGTGAAGGAAGGGAAATTACCATACTAGCCCTCCTTCTCAAATTGAAGAGAAACAGTTTGCACATTCCACCAGACAAATGGCAGAACCACTAAGATGCTTTACTGCAGTTCTGCAACCAGCCAGATATGGAATTAGAAAGGTGGTTCTGCTCCATGTTTAACATAGCATTATTTTCTCATTAAAACCTATCATGTTTAACCACATGGTAAGGGCGGAAATGACTACTTCGAAAACATAATGGTGGATGCAGAGATTTCTTGAATGTCTAGGGAGAAGGGGCTAAGGCACAATACCTCTCTATTTCACCCACAGAAATTTTAAAATAGAAATGTTTGGCAACAATACAGCCCAGAGAAAAGTGTTTGTGTCTCTCCCAACTTTTTAATTTAGAGATAACTGCTTTCACAGTTCGATTTCTTTTATTTTGCAAGGGTACTAATGGGTTTTAACTGAACATTAATCTTGCTGGCTGCTTTTATTTTATTTAGTTTTTAGTGGCTTTACTGTGTTCTGTTTTGATTGAAAGAGGATTGTGTTTTTATGGTGGTGAAACCACCTTGGAAGGCCTTTATGGAAGCCAGAAGGTGATGCACACAGGTTTCCATGAATATAATAAATAAGATTCTGTGCATATGTATGTTTATTGAGATATTTATTGCCTCCAGTGGGAAAGCTGGAGTTGAATAGCAGTGCAAGTTAGGCAGTACAAGTAGGCGTCAGCCGACCACCACCCTCCTCTCCTCCTGAGGCAAAGAAACTATTGTAACACGCCACCCCCAATCTCTGTCAAGCAGCAGCAAGATTCCAGGGGGTCCCAGGCAGTTGAAGGTAAAAATGGAATGGTGCCCTTAAGTCACATTGACACGCTCTTAGCCCCATGCCTGTTGACCTTATCATCACACATTTCACTTTAGCATTTATGTTATGTACCCTTCCTATATATATATATATATAGCATGACTAAACCACTTTTGGCACAACAGAACATTGTGACGAGTGCCCAGAGCCCACGGAAACACTGTTTACTTTCCTGCTACAGCAGTACCTATTTATCTACTTGCACTGGTATGCTTTTGAACTGCTAGGTTGGCAGGAGCTAAGACAGAGCAACGGGAGCTCACCCCATCATGTGGATTCGAATCGCCGACCTTCTGATCAGCAAGCCCAAGAGGCTCAGTGGTTTAGACCACAGCGCCACCCGAATCCCTTTCCTATACCTACAATGTAAGACGCAAGCAGAATATGCATCTTTACTTCAAAACATGTACCTCACAGGCACACACACCAGAAAGTTGCTGTTGAACCTGCATTCCTTCCTGTGTGTACACAATCAGTGTGTATGTGACTTTTACAAGACACCTGTCGGCCTTCAGACATTATCACGGAGTACATCATGGACATACACGGCTTCCGTTCTGATTCTGCGAGAAGCCCAACGTTATGTTCTTTTGCCATGGCTCATTTGGCAGTCATTTCTGCAGACAAGCCCAAGCCCACATTGGGTTTTCACTGCAAGTTACATTCTTCAATGCACATCTGTGAGCTGACCTGTTTTGACTGCAGTTGAAATATGTGTGGGTGTGTGGGAATGCTTGATTCGTGGAAAGAGGTTCTGTGACTCAAATCTGTCTGAAAGCCTTATCCTCCATATCTCGCTCTGTGGGGTCTGGTTGCAGTTACTTGATGGTGAGAGGAAAGAAAATTTTGGAAGCATTGTATTGTTACTTTTCCAAGTCCAAATTCATGCTATAAACCTCAACATTAGGTTATGGGACTAAGTCCTGGGGAAACAACATAAACTGGGCAATGTGGTGCTTTTCTACTATGGTTAAAGTTGCTCTACATTTGCAACCTTCTTGGGAAAGAGATTTGCTTTCTTCTTTTGCTTATGTTACTCCGTAAGATGTGCTGGAGACAGCAATAACAAATCAAAGAAGAGCAAATTTATCTACTGTAACCATGTTTTCTATTTCTGGTCCCATACATTAAAATGTTCTTAACATCAGGTTATCACCAGATTTATCACCAGATTTAAAAACAGTAAATAGGCATGGACATGTTCCTTGGAATATTATGGTGTGATTCACCCAGTTCCTACAAGATAAACTGACATTTGAAATCAGCTTAAGAGTGAGATTATCTGACAGAGTAAACCAAATTAACCACAATAACATAATATTCCGTCTCCTTTTCCTGTTTACTCATAGAGCAAACTGCTAGTATCCTCTTGGGATTGAACATTTAGGTTTTGGCAGCTGAAACAAGACAGAATTCCCAAAGACACTTTACGCATAAAGAAGTTGCTATTAAATGCAAAAATGGTTTATAATCAATTGACCTTAGAGTTTAAAAAAATCAAGAAATGTCATGTTTGTGACTTGATAGCTTTAGAGGAAATAAATATCTGAAATAAAGATCTGTCTTGAGTGATCAAGTTATCCTCTCTTTAAAGGCGGAACAGATGTATAAGCAGAAGTGATGGTGTCACTGAGAATCAGTTACATAACCTATGGGGGAAAACTTCATTTATTGGATGAGGACAATATGCTACACTGCACAGGGATATGCACACATATTTAATCCATTCTTCCTGTACCAGAAGCATATGTGTCAGCTGTTTCTAGTTTACAAATAAAGTGACATGTTGTGTCTAAAATGTTATCTGAGATTTATTTCCCCCTGATACATAGGCATCATGCAAAATGAACTGAAATTGTTAGTCTTTCCCTTAAATTAATAATTCTCAGCTTTCCAGAGGCTTGGGTAATTCTCCCTCTCCCCCCCCCCAAAAGTTCACTACATCATTCCATTTCTTACCCTCACCCCTTGTTATAGCAGGAGTGACTAAACTTTAGACCATGGGTAGGCAAACTAAGGCCCAATCGCCTTCTCAATCCGGCCCGCGGACGGTCCGGGAATCAGTGTGTTTTTACAAGAGCAGAATGTGTCCTTTTATTTAAAATGCATCTCTGGGTTATTTGTGGGGCCTGCCTGGTGTTTTTACATGAGTAGAATGCGTGCTTTTATTTAAAATGCATCTCTGGGTTATTTGTGGGCCATAGGAATTCGTTCATTTATTACTTTTTCAAAATTTAGTCCGGCCCCCCACAGGTCTGAGGGACAGTGGACCGGCCCCCTGCTGAAAAAGTTTGCTGACCCCTGCTTTAGACCTCCAAATGACATTGTACTCCAACTCCCATCAGCCTCAGCTCGCCAACATGGTCAAGCATGATGAGAATTGTAGTCCAGCTGGAGGGTCACAGGCTATACAACCCTGGGTATAGACTTTAAAAAAAACACATTTCCTCAAAGAAATGATGAGCAGAACTGTCATAAGGCTATTTGTACTATTTAAAAGTTATTAATCCATTTTCCCCAAATGGCCACCGTGCTCTTGCAGGGAAAAAAGAGGATGTCCCAGTTTTTCTGGGGCAGTTGACAGGTATGCTAGTACCTTTTGTGATTAAGAAAGCCCTTTATAATTGCAAAGCATTCCTACTGATAGGAGGAGGTGAAGGTCACGCCATTTCACTGTATTCTTTGGAAACACTGTTGTCTTCTGGGAATCTCTTCCCCAAGAGCAGGCTACTGGGAGCAGGAATGTTTCCTGTTTGCATGCTTGGCGTAAGGTGTCAGCCAGACAGGTGCAGCTTCCCTGCTGTTTGCTAAGCAACTACTTTAAAGAAGAGGAACAAAGGGAGCTGGGCTCATTTCCTTACACCAGGCAAAAACAAATCATGTATTTTGTGCAGGTTATGCCACAGCCAGAGTGCAGGAGGATGTTGACAAATGGTTTAGACAGCCTTCTAACCAGCCAAGCTTTTCATAATTAAATAAAAGGTTTGGGCCCAGGCAAGGTATTTTTTACCAGACATAAGAAAGCAAGGTGTGTGGTTTTTTTTAGAAAGACAGGAAAGGGTATGTGTAAGGAAGGAACTATAGGGAGAAAATACCATATTTTTCGCTCCATAAAACGCACTTTTTTCCTCCTAAAAAGTAAGGGGAAATGTCTGTGTGTCTTATGGAGTGAAGGCACTGGACGGCAGCAGGATCCCTCGGTTGCTGCTGCAGTTGCGAGCGGAGGGATGCCTCTGCCACCGGAGCCATGGCTCCCGTCCGTCCCTTCTCCCGCCTCGCTGTAAAGCAAGAAAAGCGAGGGCTGCACAAGCGTGTAAGCGGCTCTCGCTCTGCTTGCTTTACAGCGAGCCAGGAGGAGGGGCGGACAGGAGCCATGGCTCCTTTCTTGTTTTCCTCCTCTAAAAACTAGGTGCGTCTTATGGTCAGGTGCGTCTTATGGAGCGAAACATACAGCACTTAGTCTTCCTTCGCCATCTTGTTAGCAATGAATCATGTTGCAACATCGAGACTGATAGCCAGCAACTTCAGTCTTGGGTAATAAAAGACAGCCTTAGAAACATACCCACAGCTGGCCTACACATGGAGGCCTGGCATCAACATGCAGCTCCCAAGAACCTACTCCCCTAGTGGGGCTGTCCAGTGTTGTCTGACCTGGGCTCCCTTTTAATAATATTTTTCAATGGTGCTGCAATAAATACCAAGCTGGATGAGGCTAAGAGCCACCATTTTAATTTCCCACCAGGCCCTGGAGAGACACCACAGCAGAGACAATGCAGGAAATTAACATGCCGGCTTTGCAGACCAGCTGCCCCACGTTCCTCTGAGTGTGGCGGCTGCTCCTGCTACCTACTGCTGCTATTATCATCTTTGGGTAAGCCCTTTTCAATTTTATGGAGTTGACTTTTCTATTTAAGCATGTCTTTTGCCATCATATCATCCTATTGCGGGCCAACAGGAGGAGGACATTTGAAGCAGAGATTTGCATCCAGTGATCTGATTGTTGGAGTACTGCTTCGGATTTCACAGAGCTGGGGCCCTGCCACTGCAGTCTGGGTGATTGAGAGTAAAGCTACAACACTCTCGGGGACGTGGACAGTTATTTTCCACCGGTCTGTGGATTATCCTTTAGCAACAAGTATACTTGTAGAGATTCTTTTCTCTTTATTGAACAAAGGAATATTTGGACGTAACTTTGGCTTTGAGACATCCTGTATTGCACTTGAATATGATTTTGTTATGGCATGCATGATGTAAAAGCTGTATTTAAAGAAACAGACACTTGGTGGAATATAAATGTCTCATTTTTATATTGGGTCTTTGGGAAGTTCTGTATAATTGCATACAGAGTTGTGTGCGCTGTGTTTCTTTATTTCTCTGTATTCCTTTGTGTTGTGTTTTGCCTATTTAGTTGAGATTCCTGCATTATAGGGGGTTGGACTAGATGACCCTTGGGGTCGCTTCCAACTCTACAGTTCTATGATGAAATTAAAAGCACACATGATTTGAACCTACAACTGAATGGGCGACTGCATCATAATGCCATGGATAATATTTTTGCTTTCCCTCAGGATGACAACCTGAGGGCATGATTTGCCCATCTTTCTGAACTTTGAAATGCCACATGTATTTCATTTACTCTTGGTTCCCCTCCCCCTTTCTGTATTTACTCAATTTTGCCTGTAGCCAGGACACCAGCATGATAAATTCCTTTTGATTGCTTTGGACCCGCAGTGGAGCATGACCCATATGTCACTGATTGAACCTACTGCGCTTCTTCATTTCTCAGAACAATGTACATACCTTACTACCCAAAAAAGGGTTTGGATTTATGCTACCATATGGTTGATGCACTTCGAACATGCTGCCATCTGGAGTATGCAGGCTAGTGCCCTGAAGAGGACATGGACATAAACCAATTTATGTTAAGGCTCAGACTCTAGCCATACGGTCTTCAGTTTCACCGTACAGCTGACCCCTGGCCTTATTAGTCAAGAAGCTGTGGATTATTTTAAACCACAACTTAATGGGAGAGGAGAGAGAAAGAAAGATGCGGGAAACCACACAGGTAAAAGATTAAGAAGCATGTTATAAAGCATGAAATCTCTAAATAAATTGAAATATACTCAGAGTCAAGTGTGAATTTCATGCTCTTTATTCAGCTCATAGTAACAAGGAAATGAATCTCCCCAAAACGTCTGCTATATATACATTATTTACACAATGGGCCCCACGTGATTGGCTAATTCCGGGCTACTCCTGTAGGCCAATCAGGTTGCGGATTCGCTTCCACCTGGAGCTGGATTGGGTGGCTCCTGCGGACCAATCAGACTGCTGCATTCTGGATCCTATTGTTCTAGGACCAATCAGACTGCTGCATTTTGGATCCTATTGTTGTAGGATTCAGCTCAGTACATAACACAAATAGAAGTTAAAACAAAACTCAGGATCATCTAAAATAAAATTCTCCCATTTTAAGTGCAAAACAAAATGGAACAGGCCGCCGCTGGCAATACATATTTCCATTTAAATTACATTAATTGTTTCTAAATTTAAATTTATGCATATAAATAAGCATATGCAGCATTTATGCAAATCAATGCCCCCTTTTTGGGGGGGGTCCCTCTTTGGGTTTCTTCTTTTTTAGCAATGCATAAGTGCCTACCCTGTTCAGAGCACTCATGCTATGAAACCGTGTCAGAATACCACTGGCTCTTCAGTGAGCCAAACTCCATGGCTCTCTGCTCTGACAGAGATAATACCCTACTGAAATAATTTCTTTTTTTTACACTTGCAGTAGAGGAGTCTTCTGTAGGGAACGACAAAACTTAAGCCTTTAATGTGGGTGAAATTAATATAATTTCAGTTATTTGGGGCCTCACATCCTTACGATCTTAAAAGCTTTCAAATAAGGAAACTTTCTCTCATTACTAAGTTATTATGGCTCAAGCTCAGCTTGCCTTTTTTTTATCTGCTTTAGTTGTAGCCTGCACATGAAATTGCCACGCCACAAAATATTAGTCTGCTGCAGAGTTTTAACGTAGGGTAATAAAATGAAAATGCTGATGTAACATAAAAAGAGGGGAGTGGAATTGGGACAGAGACAGCAGGAGGAAATGGAACTGTCAGGAAATATGAGTCTTCATATATAGCTCAGGACATGATCTCTAGTTGTATATAGGATTTTCCCTTCACGCGGCAGCAGTATGGAGAGAAAAGGAACTACTGACCTTCCAAATAAAATAGGATATCAGAATCATAAATGTGAAGGGGATTTGGAAGCCAACAGAGGAAACTGTGAAAAGAAAAAGAAAAAGCTATATTTATGACCCAAGATAAGGCAGACAGGTTTATAAAAATTGCCTTCTACCATCAAGGGAGAGATGTCTTTATCTGCTTACCGCAAGAAACAAATTCTGGGCTCTTAAATCCATGCTGCCCCATTAACTTCCACAGAAATTTAGAAGTTTTTCCTGAGTGGGATTTAGCTGTAACTCCATAGCCCAGCAGACATCAGCTTTACTAGCATGGAAGTCAGGGATGCTTCTGCCTGTAGATTAGCGGTGCCAAATTTGACCTTTAAGGAGAGCTCCATCACTACATTTCTATGTTCACACCATAAAGGTGAGGTTTCCAAAGAAAGACCAAAGATGGAGGAGAATTTTTATTCCATTTGTATTTAAAGGCCAACCCACCTAACTTGCACTTTTTAACTGGCATCCTTCAAAATTAGCACAATGACAAATTTTACAACACAGTTCTCTAGCCAAGTAATGTGTTACCAAAATGCATATACGGTACTACAGTAAAGTGTGCATGAAAATGCATATATAAGAGACAATAATACAAAAATGTTTTGTATTTGGGGAAAGTAAAGGTACCCCTGACTGTTAGGTCCAGTCATGGACGACTCTGGGGTTGCGCGCTCATCTCGCTCTATAGGCCGAGGGAGCCGGTGTTTGTCCGCAGACAGTTTTTTCCAGGTCATGTGGAATTCATAAGTTTTTCATGACTAAGCCGCTTCTGGCAAAACCAGAGCAGTGCACAGAAACAGCGTTTACCTTCCCGCCAGAGTGGTACCTATTTATCTACTTGCACTTTGACGTGCTTTCAAACTGCTAGGTTGGCAAGAGCTGGGACTGAGCAACAGGAGCTTACTCCGTCATGGGGATTTGAACTGTATATTAGGGGAAATGTGCGTGAAAATGCTTATGAATCTTCCATTAGGACTTAAAAAAAAAAAGAACTTGCAAACTTATGTGGAAATGTGGAGAACTGAACTTAAGAATGGAAAAATTGGAAACCGAGGGAAACTGAAATTGACTGACTGGCCTGTCCCTGGGATAAAGTGCTTTTCTCTCTTTTTCCTCATAGATAGCCACATGGTGCACACATGTCCTGAGTCCTGTTTATTCAAGTGGTGTCTGTGTCTTGCCTGCTTGGTTTTTCAGCTTCCTCTCTGTGAAGAAGAAGAGAAGAGTTTGGATTTGATATCCCGCTTTATCACTACCCGAAGGAGTCTCAAAGCGGCTCACATTCTCCTTTCCCTTCCTCCCCCACAACAAACACTCTGTGAGGTGAGTGGGGCTGAGAGACTTCAGAGAAGTGGGACTAGCCCAAGGTCACCCAGCAGCTGCATGTGGAGGAGCGGAGACGCGAACCCGGTTCCCCAGATTACGAGACTACCACTCTTAACCACTACACCACACTGGCTCTCTGTGCTATAGCTTGCTTGTAGCTATGCCCATTCTTTCTCCACACCATTTTCTCATTTGTTCTCAGCCTGTTGCCCCTAAAGATCCTGCACAAAGTCACAGCCAGCTCCCTTGCCTGCCCCACTCTTTGCAAGCAGCTCAGTTTATCATTTCTCCACACGTGCCCATCCACAATGGGGAAAGAATGCTAAACTGTGCTTAGAAAGTCCTTGGTATATTATTTTTCCATCTTCCTGACCACCTCCGTGCTGTCCTTTATCCAGTCTCCCTTGGATTGTCTGCTTCCCCCTTCTGCATGCTAATAGGGTGCTGCTCATGCTTGCAACACGTCCTGTCTCTCCTTTTTTAATCCATTCATTTTCATGCCGACTGCAAGCATGGCGCCTTTTGTTGCGGCAGGGGGTGGGGGTGGGGGGTTTCACAGCAGGGAATCCACTAAATGGCTTGTACTGCTGAAGCGCCCAGAGGTTCAGAGGAGCAGCACCGAGTTTACATAGCAGCTCATCTCAGCAAATCTTCTCCCTTCTTAAGTGCCGCACCGGAAAATTGCTTCGAGCTCTTAAAATAAAGGTCACATCATTTCAAAAACAAACATCTGCCAAAGGGTACCATTTTACACAGATTCAGTAAGCAAATTGTTCCAAAATTTAATTGGGCATCGTTACCTTTCTGGAAAATATCGTGAGCCAGGGGGGGGGGGGGAATCAGTCTCATCTAATGATGTTGAAGTCAGGAAACATATTTGCTGAAACTAGGAAAGCAGCAACTTTTCGGGCAGGAATTTGGAACTCCCTATTGATATTTAGATTGCTTTTATATTTGTTGGGAGCTGTTCAGAGTGGCTGGGGCAACCCAGTCAAATGGGCACAGTACAAATAAAATTAGTAGTAGTAGTAGTAGTAGTAGTAGTAGTAGTAGTAAGGTAAAGGTAAATGACCCCTGAATGGTTAAGTCCAGTCAAAGGTGACTATGGGGTTGCGGCGCTCATCCCGCTTCAGGCTGAGGGAGCTGGTATTTGTCCACAGACAGCTTTCCAGGTCATGTGGCCAGCATGACTAAACCGCTTCTGGTGCATCTGAACACTGTGATGGAAGCCGGAGTGCATGAAAACAACGTTTACCTTCCCACCGCAGCAGTATCTATTTATCTACTTGCACTGGTATATTTTCGAACTACTAGGTTGGCAGAAGCTGGGATAAAGCAACGGGAGCTCACCCTGTTGCACGGATTCAAAATGCCGACCTTCCGACCAGCAAGCCCAAGAGGCTCAGTGGTTTAGTATTACTATTAGTATTATCCTGCTGAAAACATTTTTATTTTGGTAAGCCTACACAGACATACATTCCTTTTAGATGGTTTACTGGTTTTATCTGTGTTTTAATTATTATTTTCTGTGTGTTTTTAATTTCTTTGTGGATTTTAGCTCTGTTTTATCTACAATTTTATTTGCCCACCACTTAGAGAATCCTTTGATTTAAAGTCTTCTAAATTGGGGGTCCCCAAACTGTGGTCTGCAGACCAGCAGCAGTCCATGAGCTTCATTCAGGTGGTCCATGGCAGGCCTGTAAAAATAACAACTAGAAATCTTACAGCATCTAGCACAGCACATTGCAATTGCAACAATGGGCAGAAAGATAAATAAGTTGCCCACCAAAACCCACAGCAATGTTCCCATGGCGGGAGGGAGTTTGCAAACCACTGTTCTAAATAAACCAAGTGTGTCATGGATACAGGGCAAATAGACCAGTCCCAATAATCACATGTTGGCTTTGAGATAGATACTGGCTTTTAGGGGAAATTTACATTCAAAGAACTTTCTTCTCTTCCTCTATTCTTTCTCCCCTCTTTCTCTCACTCACTGTCACCTTCACACACACACACACACTTCTGTTATTGCTATCACTAAAACACTGTTGTTGTTTTCCTCCTGAAGTACAGACAAAGTGGGCAGAGTATGTGTAGTATATAGCTTGAATAAGCAGAAATCTCTGTGCACAAGATCAGGTGAATCTGTGAGGCTTGGGAGTTGGACGGTGGCCACAGTCCTACACAACCCAGTCAGTAGAGCATGAGACTCTTTATCTCAGGGTAGTGGGTTCGAGCCCCACAGGTGAAAGATTCCTGCAGTGAAGGAGATTTTGGACTAGATGACCCTCACGGTCCCTTCCAACTCTTCCATTCTATGAGTCTGTGAAAGGCAGTAAGCAAGGATTTTTTTGGAGGGTAACATTTTGACCTCCTCTGAAGCACTATGTTGTTAAAGAAAAAATGAGCAAACATTTATTAGAGCCCTAGATTTTACAGGGTCTAACCCAAGCCATAAGCAAATCTAACAAATACGAGACCACATGCCTAGCCCAGCAAGGTAAGTAAATAGAACTTAGGTTTTATATTCACCCTCCCCTTCACTCTTGTGATGAATTTTATCCTGAGGCAAATAAGATGCCCCAGTGTTCTCCACAGAAACAAGCTGTAACAGCAATTGCACAACCAGTGATCTAGGCATTGCGCTGGGAAGTTATGTTATAAATTAAGAAGCATGTTTACTTAATGCAAAATGAAGGCACTTAGTCACAGGAGGGTGTTATCAATCTAATCCGGGTGACCTACTCGGCACAGTTCATTTCACCCCATCAGTTTACGTGCCTGGCTACAAACGAGTGAATGTGAACCTATTCAGTCCTCTTCTCATTTGACTAAATTTTTTGAATACATCACAGCAAGCAGCGCACCTGTTTTAATTGCACCGAGAGAAGCGTGAGGGTTTTCTGTTGTGTAGGCGTCAGGAGAACAAGCAAGCAAGATGGCAGAAGGGATCCATCAACAGCATGGAACATTTCGACATTAAAATAAACTCCATCCAAAAAAAGCAATCCCTTCTACGATGTGTTTATCAGATGCCAAAAACAACCTGCCTGTTGTTGTTCCAGGTGTGAACTTTTCCACTGCCAGCACCTATTAAAAACAAAACAAAACCCTCATACACATAGTTACTTTTGGGGTTGGGGGGGGGGGCTGGAATAAGTGCTGGGTTGTATATGGAGTTGAGGAAAAACAGGAGAATTATAAAGGTAACTATCACAGTGTATGGAACATACTGGTAAGCGATAGGAACGTCCCATTTGTAAAGTGGGGCAGAATACAGAGAATATAGAAGGTGCTGCCTTATAAAATGGAATTTCCAACCCAGGTTATTAAGTAAAAGGTGGACGTTTACAGCACACCATTCTGATGTTGATTTCAGAGATGTCTCCTGCCACCTATAGCATGAATTTCACCCTTCAGCTTTGAGACATTTTTACCAACGTTAAAAAATAAATAAATCCATTGATCCTAGGCTTAGGTCTGACAACACCTCCTATGCCTAAATTGCTATCTTTTCCCACAAATTTCCATTTCATTTAATGCACAGCCTACTTGTTCTACCTGCACAATGCAGAGTTTAGCATAGCCTCTGGTCAAGTACATTCCCAGCCACCCTCATGCTTCCATTTGGGGGGAACAAATGGCTCTCCAAATCTTGTTGAACTACAACTCCCATCAGCTTTGTATATTGGTCATGCTGGCTGGGGGTTGATGGAAGATGTAGTTCAGCAACATCTGGAGAGCCAAAGGTTCCCCACATCACACACACATACCCCCCAAAAAATGTAAGGTAAAGGGACCCCTGACCATTAGGTCCAGTCGTGTCCGACTCTGGGGTTGCGGCGCTCATCTCGCTTTATTGGCCGAGAGCCGGCGTACAGCTTCTGGGTCATGTGACCAGCATGACAAAGCCGCTTCTGGTGAACCAGAGCAGCACACAGAAACGCCGTTTACCTTCCTGCCAGAGCAGTTCCTATTTATCTACTTGCACTTTGACGTGCTTTCAAACTGCTAGGTGGGCAGGAGCTGGGACCGAGCAACGGGAGCTCACCCCGTCGTAGGGATTCGAACCGCCGACCTTCTGATCAGCAAGCCCTAGGCTCTGGGGTTTAACCCACAGCGCCACCTGGGTCCCTTTTTCCAAAAAATGTAGATTTGCATATATATTTTCATATAGTAATTCATGCATATGGATGAAAATTGAGACACAGCTACTGTAATTTAAAAAGAAATGCATCACAGCGTATTGGAGAAGACTTTGATCTGCACACCTGCTCAGTCTATCATCTAGATGCTAACTGGAGAATGTCAAGGACCCGGCTCTATATCTTTAAACTGGACTTGGACCAGAAAGCCCTTCAAATACAAGACACTTTCAAACAGAAGATGGTCCTCTGACAAATACAGGATTGTGCTCTATAAAATAGGACACATAACAGACCTTGGCATCCATTGGGCACTAAACTGCCTTTGAATACTAGGACTCTGCTATCAGGGATGTCAGGTGTGAGAGACTCCCATGCAACCTTCCCTTTTTCTTTCTTGGTTAGTATTTTCAGGAATATCTGCATCACACTTGGCTTTAAGGGGTCCCCTTTCTAGTTTAGAAAGTTTTTCTTTATCACACTGTTTGAGAATACAGATTAGGATAAGGATAACTCTAGCATGATTCTTTTGTCTCTGCGAGCTGGATTTCTATATTGAGATTGTGTGTGTGTGTTCAAGGATACTGATATATAAAGATCTAAGCAAGTCTGAACTTCACAGTGCAGGAATTTCTCTTGCACAAGTTTTACTGACATGAATGGGAACTGTATGGGAGCATCTTTGTACCTGATCTTGTGCAATTTCTTTCCTCAGGGCGTCCACAGGGCAGCTGGAGTAGCCTGCACTTCTGACCCTGAAAAGAGAGCCTGATTCTAATGAAATTGGGCCATGATTTGCTGCATCAACAGAAATAGAGTGTCTTGATCGAGGGAAGTAGTAGTTCCACTTTATTCTGCCTTAGTCAGGCCACGCCTGGAATACTGTGTCCAGTTCTGGGCACAATTTACAAAGGATGTTGACAAGTTGGAATGTGTGCAGAAGACAGTGGCCAAGGAAATGAAGGGTCTGGAAACCAAGCCTTATGAGGAACAGTTGAGGAAGTTGGGTATGTAGCTTGGTAAAGACAAAGGTCCGTATAGTTAAAGCTATGGTTTTCCCAGTAGTGATGTATGGAAGTGAGAGCTGGACCATAAAGAAAGCTGATCGCCAAAGAATTGATGCTTTTGAATTATGGTGCTGGAGGAGACTCTTGAGAGTCCCATGGACTGCAAGAAGATCAAACCTGTCCATTCTGAAGGAAATCAGCCCTGAGTGCTCCCTGGAAGGACAGATCCTGAAGCTGAGGCTCCAATACTTTGGCCACCTCATAAGAAGAGAAGACTCCCTGGAAAAGACCCTGATGTTGGGAAAGATGGAGGGCACAAGGAGAAGGGGACGACAGAGGACGAGATGGTTGGACAGTGTTCTCGAAGCTACCAACATGAGTCTGAACAAACTGCGGGAGGCAGTGGAAGACAGGAGTGCCTGGCGTGCTCTGGTCCATGGGGTCACGAAGAGTCGGACACGACTAAACGACTAAACAACAACAACAAAGAGGAGATATGATAGCCATCTTCAAACATCTAAAGCGCTGTCACATGGAAGATGGAGCAAGCTTGCTTTCTCTTGCTCTGGAGGATAGCACACAAACTGATGCCTTCAAGTTAAAAGAAAGGAGATTCTGACTAAACATCAGGAGGAACTTTCTGACAGTGAGAGCTGTTTGGCACTGGAGCAGACTCCCTAGGGAGATGGGGGACTCTCCTTCCTTGGAGGTTTCAAAGTAGAGGTTAGATGGCCATCTGCCATGTATGCTTTAATTGAGATTCCTGCATTGCAGGGGAATGGACTAGATGACCCTCAGGGTGCCTTCCAATTCTAGCATTCTTGGATCAGAGCTAAATTGAGACTGGCCCCTTTTCACACAATCTGTTGTTGCCAGAATTAACCTGTGCTGCTCTTACTGTGTTGCCTGTTCTTGTCCTCAATTAATCCCTCTCTTCTGGATTGTTTTGCAACCCACAGCTCCTCTTTAAAGAGGCATTGCACCAAACTCCATTGAGTTATCAATCACAGTGCTCTGAGGGAAATGATTTCTTCCTCCTTCCCACCCCACCCCTTCCCTCCCTTTCCATACTATCGCCTGTCTTCCCTTGAGTGAAAAGCAGGGAAGGGAAGATCTCCCAGGGTGAGAGAATGGGAGCAAAAAGGAAAGCTCCCAGGTGAGGGCTGGGAGCATCCACCACTTTCTGTGCATGACAAAGGTTAAGAGCTACCTTTGAGAGAGGACTCTGCGTTTTCTTTCTTTCTTTCTTTCTTTCTTTCTTTCTTTCTTTCTTTCTCTTTCTTTCTTTCTTTTTTATTTAGATTAGTTTCTTTTATCTTATTGTATTATGAAAAAGCTTTAATAAAACCTTACAGAGGGAAAAACTCACTATCTCCCATCTTTCCATCTCCATGTTTCTTAGGTTAGTGTTCAGGTAAGCATCCCCATTGTGTGTGTGTGTGTGTGTGTGTGTGTGTGTGTGTGTGTGTGTGTTGCCAAAATCCTAAAAGCCCTCTCCCCTTTCGTTTTGAACCCTTTCGGTGTGTTGTAGAAGATCAGCCAAATACCATTACTCCCCCATGGACAACGTGATGGAAATCTGCCAGAATGTTTCATATTTTTACCTGGCTGATTTAGCACAATGGTGCCTTTGTACAAAGAGAACAAGATTTAAGTTTTTAAAAGCAGAATGCAAACTATCTGGTCGTAGTGGTGAAGAGAGGCAGTCTAGACGCTGTACTCGCCATGGGGGTCCTTGGTCCTTGTGTTGAGCTGTCTGTATTATTTATCATAACTTGTCGCATGAGTCAAGGCAAGCACCGAGGATAAATCAGGTCCTCCCTCAAAGAGGGCACGTGTTGCGGTGCGACCTGGCAACCAAACCCTGTGTTGTGGGTGGGATCGTTTGGATAGCCACAACACCCTATTGGTAGGTCCCTTGATGGTGGGAGCAATCTGACCAATGGGACGCAAGTAAAGGGCATCGAGGGACCTATTTAAGCCCATTGCACGTGTACCTGAGCTTCCTCTCCGCCCACCTCTCCCTGTTTTTAGGGCTTGCACTAGACCTTGCTATGCCGTCGTGTGTCGTCTGTCATTGGGACAGGGGCACGGCAGGAATTTTCCCCACTTGGCTGATTGGCTGTTGCCACTTGGGTTTCGCCTGCCACGTAGCAAATCGTCAAAACTTGTAAGGTTGTGGATAGGCTCTGGTTCAGGTGATAGGGGTGGCAGAAGGGTCTTGCCATCCCTATGCGAAGGGTATTCTGGTAAAGGAATCCAGGGACTCAATGGTTTGGTCAACCCTGAGAGGGGTTGTGCCCGTGCCGGAGTCCAGGGGAACATCAGGGTGGCGGACTGGTGGGGTTCTGCTTTCTGTTGTCTCTAGTGTTGTCTCTAGTGTTCACCCTTGGCTGACCTACGATAGAGCTCTGGGTCAGCGCTGCCTGCAAGGGTGCATGGAGCTAGTCAAACCAGAGCCTATGCAACCACTCACTTGATTGTAATCAATAAAGTTGTGGCCTAAATTCTGCCAAAAACCAAACCAAATATTTGAGTCTTGACTGAATTTATTTCTAGGGGGTGGTTAAAAGGTCTAAACACGCAAAGGTATCAATGGCTACTAGCCACAGTGGCTATGCTCTGCTTCCACGTTCAGATGCTCTATTTCTACTGCCAGAGCAGGCATTTGGTAACATGCCACAGAAAGTTAATAGAAATGATGGTCCACAGGTTCCTCTTCCACTCAGTACATCCAATATTCATTGGATGTATTCAACCAGGCTTTGCTCAGGGCAGATCCAGTGAAATCAATGAATATGACTAAGTTAGGCCCATCAATTTCAATGGAGTAAAATTTAGTTGAATACCACCCATCATATTTAATCCAGACTTTGATCCCACTGAAACCAGTGGGGCAGGTTAGCCATGACTTAACTCCAATTGATTTCCATGGGAACCAAGTTCTGGATCCAACTCATTCTCTTCAGCTGCTATAGAAAGCACACCTGTCACAAAGTAATGTGTGCTGAACTCTGTGGTTCTTAAGTTCAAACAAACACATTTAGGAGCAGGTGTTAGCGTCATAGGCACTTATTCTGCCTTCATTGTTGTTGCAGTTCAGGCGAAACTTGGATAAGGAAAGAGACGAAGAGATTAGCTTGCGATCTCTTTCTCATTTCTCCAGCACTAGCTCGGCACCAGCCACCTAATTAATCCCGAGTTAAAGAGGAAAGAGTTTGCCTTGATATTTTTATACATTGATTCTTGCTCAATGTTAGATTTGCACAGCAACATTCTTGCCAAAATCACTTTGCTCCTTGCTCCATATTTCATTTGTTAATTACACAGGCTGAACCTGCCACGGGGATCCGGTTTGAAAAGCAAGAGTGCCTTGCGGCCACATTGGCATTTGCAATATCAAGCCTCCAGGAAAAGGCTGCAGGGTGGCTGGGGAAAATGCAATCAAGCCCCTCCTGGGCAGAAGACTAATTACTTGGTGCCAGTAGTTCTGGCCTATTTCATTTCCATAAATGAGATGCAGCTGAAAACACTGTTGTAGCATAAAACCGGCTGAGGTACGGCAAGCTCTTTCATTGCGCAGTGTTTCGCATTAGCATGAGTAATGAACATGAGGTTAGCTCGGCGGAGATGCTTTTTCTCATTCATGTTAAAGGAGCCATAACAAAGCAGGCAAGGCTAACGATTATGAAGGTTCTTCTTTTACAAAAAATCCTGCTTCCTTTTGCAGGGTTGCTGACAGAGGCATGGACTAATGGGGCCATCCTGACTGTGTGCCTCTGAATTCCAGTTAATGGGAGTTACAGGTGAGGAGAGCGCTGTTGTGCTCAGCTTTTGCTTGAGGACTTTCCATAGGCATTGGTCGGTCAATGTGAGAACAGAGTGCTGGACTAGATGGGCCTTTGTCCTAATCCATCTTATTCTGGGTTTACAGAAGAACACTTCTGCACTGCTGGAATGAACAATTTAGGACCAAACTATCCACAATACAAGGGTGCTTGTTTCCACCAGTTTTTTTCCTTTCTTCCACAAAATCATACCCTCCAACTACCCCATTTTCAGAGGGACACTCCTGGATTCACAGAAGTATTCCCGGTTTAAATGCAACTCAGTCCTCAAAGTTGCTTGAGAACATAATCCTAAAGAAGACAGATCTAAATCACTACTGCATGAGCCCTAGATCTGGCCTTGAATCAAAGCCTCTAAACATTAACTTTGAGGAAGACCGAGGTCAACCTCATGTTACTAGATGGAGAGGCATTTCTATTAATCGTTATCTGCATTTCATTAACAGGTAGAATAACACCATTAAATGGGGAATTTTGGCCATAGTCAAGATAATGATTTTTTAAAAGTTTAAGCAGCTTCTATCGAGCCATTTATGAGTTCCCCCTTAATGCTCAAACATAAAAACAAGACCAAAAGAAGAATGATGATAATCTTCATATTATCATTTTATACTGAAATGTTGGGCATTATCACAGTCCTGCGATGTTCCTTATGTTAGAAATGTTGATTCTGCAGTCCAGGGTGAAGCAGTTTGGACTGGTTCCACCTCAAAGAATTAACAACATTTTCGTACGGTAATAAACATAGTAGAACTCTCACAATTGGCCCGTGTACTAGTAAACCCTGAGGGATTAACAAAAGTTTGTGCAATGGCCAAAGCTCTTAGCTTTCACAGAGAGGCTTTATTTTTCTAGTCATTCAGAATACAAATAGCTCCACACAGAAATGTCATGAAATGCACGGCTGAGTTCACTTCTGGTACTGTAACAAGTTACAGAGCAAGACATTGGATTAGGAATAATCGTTCCGTATCTGCAGAAACTGATATGCCAGTGTCCAGCAGCTGTTACATGTGACAATTCAAATTAGATTTAATATATGGAACTGTTCATATTTCAGTCATTAAACTAAAGTGATTTAGAAACAATATACTACAATAACAGAATGGCAGATGGGCATGATCTGTAATATGGCTAACGTAATGGAACAACTATTGCCCCTCATCCGCCTCCTTGGGATCAGAGGTATTTTGATCTTTATATGGTCATAAAACCCAATAGTTATGCAGCCATTTGTTCTCCTTCCTGTAAAATGCAGGGAACAAGAAAAACGAAACCTCATTCATTTGTACATTCATTCAGATATCTAGCCAACTGATTTGTGGAAGACCATGTGGGTTACAATTTTTCAATATATTTCCCTTCCTAGGATAGATGGTGATATTTTATTCATAGAAGTGATTAGTGAGGTCACTGAGCAAACATTGTTTAACACTTCGGTCCCACCTAACTTAACAGTACAGTGCTATATATATGTTTTATTGGAAGGAGGTCCCACTGAGTTGAGTGGAATTTACTCCTAGCAGGGCCGGCCCAAGGCATTTTGACACCTGAGGCAAACCAAAAAATGGCGCCCCCGCCCCCCACACAAGGGAAGAAAGGGCTAGTGAAGATCTACATTAGGAACAAGGGTAGGAGGAGGCCAGGAGTGCCTCCTATTCACCAAGAGGCCACTGTAGAGGCAACATTGGAGGGGAGGGGGTTGCTGAGGAGACGTCAGAACCAGCCTCCAAGGAACGTGCCACAGCTGTCACTGCCACAGAGGCAGCAGTGGCAGGTAATACTTTCCTTAGAAACCGGATCTGCTGCCTCTGTGGATCCTGCCACCCGAAGCAGTCACCTCATTTTACCTCATGGGTGGGCTGGCCTTGATTCTCAGGTAAGTATGCAGCATTGCAACAAAAAATCACCTCACCCATCAATCGTTGTGCTCTTCAGGTGAGAGCCTCTTGCAGATACTATCCTATCATGAGGTCCATTTTGGACAATATAGGAATCAGGCCCTTAGTGTTGTGGCACCTCCCCTGTGGAATTCCTTCTTGTTCAATACTCGACAGGCACTGTCTCTGTGATCTTTTTGGCACCTATTGAAGACCCAGGCCTTTTTTTTCAGCAGGAGCTCACCCAAACTCAGTTCCAGCGCCTCGTAGGTGAGCACCATTGCCATTGTAAGAGAGCAAGGGAGGCATTCGTGGTGAGTTCCCACATCTCTTTTTCCTGAAAAATAGCACTGTGGAGACCCTTCTTTTCCAAAAAGCCCTTTAGGTAGAATTCTTTCCCAGTATGCATGCATACTGGAATTGTTTTCAGGTGTTTTTGTTTTAATTGTTTTATTGTTTCTGTGTTTGCCACCCTGGGCTCCTTTGGGAGGAAGTGTGGGATATAGACTTAATAAATTAATAAAATAACACTGGTGCATCTGAATACTACAATTTTTTTTGCAGATATGACCCTGGAATACTGCTGGTAATACTACTGTTGCTCAAGAGTTAGCTATCTCGGTTGTATATGTGATGAAGATTTGAAAGTATGCCTATGTGAGAGAGCGGGTGGTATTGCATTGATCAAACGTGTAGGACATATATTGGCAGTATTTTTCATGCAGTCACCACCACTTGCATTAGGCAGCTGCAGTCCAGACAGGTAGTCTGAACTTATAGATTCAACCCACTCAATTGCCATTGTATTTCTTCTCTTTGATGTTCCTGTTCTATCCCGTTTGACAGCTATGGAAATATCTCTTGGACCAGGATTGATTGCCCCAATCAGATTTTCTTAGTCTCCTTGCATCATCTGCACATGCTAGGACTCCAAAACGAACGTTCAGTTAGTTCTAATGTGAATTTTGTTTTCTGTCTTTATTTACATGATCTGTGGATGACATTATATATTTGCTTCTTGCTTTTTCACCTGGGAGTTTACTCCTCTTCTGCTGTATCTCAACACTTTTACCTATGAGAAGCATTTTGCCTCATCCATAGCACCATCGGGGTTTTTGCCATTGACATAGTTAAGTCCTCCAAGCTTCCATAGGTTCTGAAATCATTTCAGATAGGGATGCAACCAGCTGCTCAGGGAAATCCTTGCATAAGCATATGTAATTACACCTTTCATAAGTGCTCCACAGCGGCTGATAAGAGAGGCTGCTGCATGTCCAAACTGGAAAGACTGTAGTCACAGTACAAATTAGGTTTCCTAAATCAGGGACAATGTGCCATGGGATAACTCAGCAAGCATCCATCTTGCTCCTGTGACACACTTCAGATTCTGCCATTGTAATTGCACCAAGAATCAAACTTGCTTGCAGTGTGAATTTCAAGGGTGAGTAGAGCATTGGATGCACCCAGCATAAAACTCGGCCACACATTTTCAGTACTACATGCAAGTGACCCTGATGATGTACTTTTTAGTTTTAAAGAAGTGTGGATTTGGTAATTGCAATGAGAAACATTTATTTTTCATCCAGTTGAAAGTCTACTTAAAAATGATGAATTAACTCTAATTATCTGATGGGCACCCATATATATATATATATATATATATATATATATTATATATATATATATGCATGATTTCAAAGATGTACATAATGAGTTGTCCACCACCATCTTACTGTGTAGAGAAACTTGTCACTCAAACATGTCAATGTAAGTTAAATGTGTATCTATTGTTGTTGTTGTTGTTTAGTCGTTTAGTCATGTCCGACTCTTCGTGACCCCATGGTCCAGAGCATGTCAGGCACTCCTGCCTTCCACTGCCTCCCTCAGTTTGGTCACTCATGTTGGTAGCTTCATTGGTGTGAGCCAGTGTGGTATAGTGGTTAAGAGCGGTAGTCTCATAATCTGGTGAACCGGGTTCGCGTCTCTGCTCCTCCACATGCAGCTGCTGGGTGACCTTGGGCTAGTCACACTTCTCTGAAGTCTCTCGGCCCCACTCAGAGTGTTTGTTGTGGGGGAGGAACGGAAAGCAGAATGTTAGCCGCTTTGAGATTCCTTTGGGTTGTGATAAAGTGGGATATCAAATCCAAACTCTTCTTCTTCTTCTTCTTCTTCTTCTTCTTCTTCTTCTTCTTCTTCTTCTTCTTCTTCAACACTGTCCAACCATCTCATCCTCTGTCCTCCCCTTCTTGAGCCCTCCATCTTTCCCAACATCAGGGTCTTTTCCAGGGAGTCTTCTCTTCTCATGAGGTGGCCAAAGTATTGGAGCCTCAGCTTCAGGATCTGTCCTTCCAGTGAGCACTCTATTATTATTATTATTATTATTATTATTATTATTATTATTATTATTATTATTTATACCCCGCCCATCTGGGCAGCTTACAGCATATATCAAAACATAATAAAACATCAAACATTAAAAACTTCCCGATACAGGGCTGCCTTCAATTGTCTTCTAAAGGTTGTGTAGTTCCTTATCTCCTTGACATCTGAAGGGAGGGTGTTCCACAGGGAGGGCTCCACTACCGAGAAGGTCCTCTGCCTGGTTCCCCCCGAGGAGGACCTCATTGTCCGGGCAGAACGTTGCGGGTGGAGATGCTCCCATTAGAAAATGCACCAGGTGGCATTGTTAAGAATATGAAAAGGCTGTCAGCCAAAAATGCAGTGTGGGGTGTTGAAACCTCATCACATGGGTTGAACTCAGATGGCTAGGAGCTATACCACAGCCGCTTATTTTTCAGTTTTTCAACTGTATTACAATACACTTCCAACTGTGTAGCTCAGCCAAATGTTACCATTTGTTGCCATCCAGGGAAGTGGGAAGGTAAAATAATAAGGCAGGGTTTAACCACATGCCTGCTCTTCAAGGCATCATGTTTCCAGAGTGGCTTATGTACTTGCAGTAATAATAGATTTAAAAAGCTACAAAAGATTTTAAAAAATGAAAAACTGAAACTGCAAAAGACACAGAAGCGTAAGAACACCAGGAAGCTAGCAAAGTACATACAGTTAAATGTGCATTTAAAGCACATGCATTCTCCCAAAGAATCTTGGAAACTGTGGTTTGTTAAGAGTGTTGGGAATTTTAGCTGTTTGAGGGGTAAACTACAATTCCTGGGACGCTTTATAGGTCAAAACCAGTGCTTTGAATTTAATATTCCCATTATGTCAACAGTAACATGTATTACGGCCTGGGTCCACTGACCACAACAGATGCCTTCACTGCTCAGCTGGTGTGCAGCTCCAACTCCTTCATGAGTAAAGTAATAGACAATTTTATGCATATTGCCACATTCACTTTCTTTCATTCATAATAGGGTGGCCATGTGTCCTATCTTACAGAAGCAGTCCTCTGTTTGAAGGAATCCTTTCTTTGAAGATCTCATTGATTCAAGTCCAGCTGAATAAACAAACCCTAGGAAGGAAAAGCAGGAAGGGCTGTGCAGTTGCCCATTACCACCTGAACAGCAGTCTGAGCAGACAAGTAGATCAGCTGGCTGCAGATGGTTTGTATTTCTATTTAAGTTATAGCAAATGTTTCTAAATTTGCATCTGCACATGCAAATAAGAGCATGCAAATTTTGTGCAAATCTGTTTTCTCCTTTGTCCTCTTTTTTTGGTGATTTCGAAGTGGCCAGACTAATTCATTAGAAAAAGAAAACTAGATTACTAGCAACAGGCTATTGAATCTATGAGGGAGCCAGATGGCGCTGTGGGTTAAACCACAGAGCCTAGGGCTTGCCGATCAGAAGGTCGGCGGTTCGAATCCCTGCAACGGGGTGAGCTCCCGTTGCGCGGTCCCAGCTCCTGCCCACCTAGCAGTTCAAAAGCATGTCAAAGTGCAAGTAGATAAATAGGAACCGCTCTGGCAGGAAGGTAAACGGCATTTCCATGCGCTGCTCTGGTTCGCCAGAAGCGGCTTTGTCATGCTGGCCACATGACCTGGAAGCTGTACGCCGGCTCTCGGCCAATAAAGCAAGATGAGCGCCGCAACCCCAGAGTCGGACACGACTGGACCTAATGGTCAGGGGTCCCTTTACCTTTTATTGAATCTATAATGCATTGTAAGAGAAATGAAACCAGTGATGAAGGCATCTGTTTGGTCTACTCTAGTCAGTCAGACTAATTAAAGGAATCCCTAATCACACACATTACCCACAGCTATAAACATAGAGCTTTCCTAACATCAAGGCAGTAGGAATTGTGCCAAGTTCCTCTCAAATGCTCTTCATTTTTGCCTATACTCCACCAGGGACATAAGAGTAGTATTTATGTATGGTTTTTCACTAAAGCCGTCCCATAGCCCTTTACTTGATGGCAAAAAAGAGGTCTCTGTGTAGCTAAGGGCCAGGCCCATTCCAGCTGAAGGTTGGTCTAGAATAGCATTTTCCAACTTGATGCCCTCCACATGTTCTGGACTACAGCTCTCAGTTGTGCTGGCTGGAGCTGAGGAGAGCTGTAGTCCATAACATCTGGAGGGCACCAGATTGACAAAGGCCAGTGTATTGTAGTGGTCAGAGTGTTGGACTAGGACTCGAGAGACCAAGATTCAAATCCTTGCTCAGCCATGAAATATACTGGGTCACCTTGGGCCAGTCACAGAGTCTCTCAGGCTAACCTGCCTCACAGGATTGTTGTGAGAATAAAGTGGGGAGGAAGAGGACCACGTAAGCCACATCCAGCTCCTTGGAGGAAAGATAGGATATAAACATATTAAATCGTAATAGCATGAGAAACATGAAAATTCAACACAAAGGCCTGACCTTAGCTCTTCAGTGGCTCTCAGCAATTAATGCTCACGTATACAAGTGTGTGTAGATAAGTGTAGAAAATACAGTCTCAGCTGACTGTATCTGGCACTAAATAGTTCCAAATCCTAAATCCATTTCTAGCAATGATATCTTACTCTTCCTTTAAGGAAGTAAATGAAATCCTTCTCACGCATATACACACATCTTTCATGTTATTTTCTTTGGAGAAAGAACCCCATTCTTCTTTCTTTTCTTTTTTTAAAAAAATAAATATTTATTTATTTTGCAGTATCTGTTGCTGATGATAACCATAAGTACCGAAAGCTTCAAACCAACAAGCAGCATGGCTCAATTCTTCATAGAATTAGAGAAAACCAAGCCTGCCTTTGATTTGCATATGGCTATTTTCACACACAAGTTTTTATGCACATGAAAACACCCAATTATTTTTCCAGAAAGCCTCCACACTCTGCTCCTGGCCAAAGCCATGCAACTTGTATTCCTGGCAGACCCCACCTTCAGACAGCCTGACCCCACCGCTGCTTTGGTCTGATCTCTCCAGTCAGTGGAAACCTGCCAACCCCAAGGCTTCCCTTGGTGCCAGACTCTGTCAGCCAGATGCTTGTTTGCAAATTCTGAGTCTCTTCCTCAGCTGGAATAAACTGCATTTATGAAATAACACATTTAGGCAACCATTCTCCTTATGTCGGAAAAGTGACGTTAAATTCAGACTGCACTGGTCTGGGGTAAGTAAGCTGAACTGTAGTTCAATGGATTAGTTGCTGCGGCTATTAGTAAATTGCTGTTTAGTGAGTTGTTACCGAGTTGTTGTTTTTAAGAACTGCACTGTTTTATTGAGTTGTTATGAGCTGTGTATGCTAACGACCGTGTCGTTTTATGGATTATTTTCTGTCTTATTTGATTTCCTCGTAAACTGCCCTGAGCAAAGGTGACCCTGGTTTAGTCTGGTGGCCCTGATTTAGTCAACAACACAGCAAGAGGTAAGGTTCAGGCAAAACAAATGTGGGTGGCTTGTTTAGCAGACCTCCTTTGTCAGGGTTTCCCAAATTTGGGTCTCCACCTGTTGTTGGACTACAATTCCCATCATCCCTGACCATTGCTAGCTAGGGATGATGATGGGAGCTGAAGTTCAAAAGCAGCTAGAGACCCAAGGCCAACCCATCAAAATGAAAAGTGAAAAAAGCATGTGTGCTCCAAGAGTAAACTTGGCAAAAACATACTACGGGAAAACAAATACACTTTGCTGGGCCCGGGGGTAATCCGAGAGACAAGCTCCAGGTCTGGTCCAGAATCTGAAGGTTCAGCGAGGAGCCAGGGCAGAACATGGGGCAGGAAACCAAGCAAGGACAGGTACAGGATCTGTCTTGCAGCAATGTTGCTCCTGCAACCTGGGGCGGGGTCCGACAGCCTTTTATCTTTGTCAGGGCAACGGCTGGTCCCGATCCCCCAGCGACTCACCTCCCTGTTTCCCCCGGCAACTCACCCCCCTGTTTCACCTCCTGCGAGTACTCAGGTCTCTCCTTCTCTCAGACCTGAGTCTCTGCGGCTTGGGAGACGCCAGTGGGTTACTGGACCCAGGGGCCGTCTCAGCCTCCCCTAACCAAACCAGTAGTGGACCAGCTATAAGTGATGCTCCAGCTGAAGGCAACGAGGTAATTCTGCATCTGGAGCCAGGCCCCTGACTCGGCCCAGCTGGTGTTTGCTGCAGGGGAATCTGTGCAGACTGGGACTCTTCAGGATCAGGCCCCGGACTTGGTTCAGATGATGTCTGAGGTAGAGGATCCGGTGCACACTGAGACTCCTCTGGTTCTGAGCCCGAGTCCCAGGCCATCACACACACATAAGATATAATCCTAGAGAATAGCTCCTATACTCCTAGTGGATGCAAAAGCCAGGATGAAGCACATCCTTCGTTGCACCAATTGGAGGAGCTGACGATGCTGAACCAGCCAAATGAATAATGCTGAGGCTCACACCTCCCTTGGCTGCATCAGTCATAAGCAAGCTCACCACTTCCTTTGCTACAGCTCAGGCTTCATATGATTTCTTGCATATGTTATTTGTAGAATAATATTAGTGTTTTATTTGCTTGAATGGTGAGTTTTATTTATTTGGGACTGAGTATTGGTTTTGTTTGACAGATTTAAATGCTTATAAAGCTACTGATTAAAAATAATAATAGTGAAGAAGCTCCAGCAGTTTCTTACCCTATAGCTCAAGATAATTAAATCCATCTCCGCAAAGCACATTCTCTGTTCAGCTATGTCATATTGCTATTGGCTAAAGCCTTCAAAGATTTGGAGTTTGCATATTAAGTACCCAGGACAAAGTGTTTCCTGGAATGATTAATCTTAGCCTGAGAGAAGGGAAAATATTATATCATTTAACCAAATTAGATCTTTTTTTAATTATTATTTCTTGCTCTCTCTCTATTCCAATACAAATATTGCATACCCCAGGACATGCAGCCTTTCCACCAAAGATAAACAACAATTTGTGCCAAGAGCTATGCGATAAAATATTGTAACAAAACGAATTCTAGGTGATAATGAATACCTTAAGGACACTATTAAAATGTATTAGACCAAATAATCCTCGATGCAATACAATGAAATTCCATACAAATTAAACTGAGGATGAACCTGCACTGGTGTATTAAAGTAAGTTTATTAAGTCCTTACATCCTGATGAGGTTTGTTTTTCTAATTTCATCAGTGCCCATTTGTGTCTTAGGCCTGTGACAGAACTGTGGGTAGAGAGAAAACAGGGTTTGGTTATCATGAAAACAAAGAGGAACTTGCAAGAGAGATTCTGGTTACCTGTAAGTGGGGAGTTCTACCTACTTTTGGGTAGACCCCTATAGTTAGGGGTGACTGGTTTAGTCTGCCAGAAAGCATCCCCAAGTCATTAAAACACGCCAAAGAGGGCCTTGAGCGTTCTATCTCTCTCTGTGTGTGTGTAATCTGCTTGGAATTTAATGCTGAACTGTATTTTGGAGAATCCTTGATCATTCATTAATTAAATAAGTGCTTCCTATTATGAACCCTTTGGAGATCAAACAGAATTCTCAACTTTCAGCTCTCATGGGGTTGGATTGGGCTAAAGCCTGAATTGCATCAATTCAGAGGGGACTGCCATCCAGATTTCGTTCTTGTCAGGTGGAGACAACTGCAGATCAATGTGGGTTGGGTGGGGTCACTTGAGTAATCTGGGGATGTCAGGGGCAGGGTGTTAAGCAGGAAGGAGAGGCAAACTTTGGGCTGGAAGAAGAATAAGGTTGGGCAGGGAGAAGGAAGCAGCGAAAAGGCCTGGGAGGAGAGGAGAGAGAGCTAGCTGACCAGCTGCTGAACAGAGGATTTGATCCTGTGGAATGCAGGGTGTTCCTTCACAAGCACTTTCCCTACAGGTAAACTATATCAATTCTTGTCCTACGTGGGTTGAAACTGGACCCTAAGCAGTCTTCTTGATCACATACCACTGCCTGGAAGTGCTCCTCAAACCCAAACATGCAGTTTTAGGTCTGATTATTATATTATATTATATTATATTATATTATATTATTATTATATTATATTATATTATATTATATTATAGTATATTATAGTATATTATATTATATTATATTATATTATATTATTATATTACATTATATTATATTATATTATATTATATTATATATTATTATATCATATATCATACCAGTATATCATATATCATTTTATTTTATTTTATTTTATTTATTTATTTATTAGTACTTTGGTACATAGGACACATATGTGTTTGCTTTGGGAGATATGTATGGAAACTAAAGGGGGAATCGGCATCAGTTCCAAGAAACTGAGGCATAAAAACACTGCAAATACTGGTTGGTAGTTATGTGTTTGGGGCTCATCATATGAAGTATTGCATGAAATATACTGAGCTATGGGGAGAGCTCAGTAGCAGAACACTTGCTTTGCATGTGGAAGATCCCAGGTTCCATCTATGCTATCTTCTGATTGGAGGTGATGAGAAAGACTTTTACCTAGGGATAGGCACCATAGTATCCTCCTAATGTTGTTGGATTACAGTTCCTATCAACCCAAGCCAGTATGGACAATGGTCATGGACATTGGGATCTGTAGTCCAAGAACATCTAAAGGGCACCAAGTTGAAGACCCATGGCCTAGATCAGGCATAGGCAAACTCAGCCCTCCAGATGTTTTGGGACTACAACTCCCATCATCCCTAGCTAACAGGACCAGTGGTCAGGGATGGTGGGAGTTGTAGTCCCAAAACATCTGGAGGGCCAAGTTTGCCTATGCCTGGCCTAGACCATGGAAACCTACTGCCTATCAGAGTATATAATATTGGGCAAGATGGACATCTTGCCCAATACCTCATACCTGGTATGAGGCAGCTTCCTGAGCTGCCACCAAGAGTTGCATATGATTAAAAGTAGAACCCTAACATAGGGAACCTCCCATAGGGAACCTCCATCTTAACAACCTGAATTGCATGGTAAGATGCTACAAATATTATTCCCCCATGGAGCTTCCACGTGCAGCACTACCACATGGACTTTTTATGGTCTTCATGTTAGGTCCTTAACATTTCATGCAGCAGAACAACTTTCAGTCTAGAAAGCCTCATGCAAGCCTGAGGTTGGTCATGCTAGACAGAGTGGGGGAAAGGGTTCCTTAAATCAAGTGTACATTATCACCAGTCTAGAATGGTTCACACTATGTGCAAAGAAGAAGCATACCAATCCATCTAACGCAACATGCTACATCGTGCATATCTATATATGTTGGCCCAATTTGCAGAAAATCTACCATTTTTAAAGGGTGGGGAGGAATCACTGGAGGGACCTAGGGGCATCTCATGCTTCAGTGAATACATGGGTCACATGGCAATGTCATATACACAGCCCATTATTTTATACATTCAAATTGTGGACATCATAATACCTGGCATGTTCATTGCCCTAATTCCAGTGGTTTTTTTACCCGCTTCCATCCTGCTTCCATCCTACTTCTGGTCCTTCTTCTGTCTGCTTTCTCTCCAGGCTCTTAACTCTTGGCTTACCAGCTCAGCATGGACTTCTGACCTCAACTTTTGCCTGATCCCCTAGGATTCTTGCGTATGCTCCCATTCTCCTAGCTCTTGACCTGGCATGGCTCCTCAGCATTGACTATGATCTTTCTCACGATTCCTGACCTTTTGGTTCCTGACCTGGCTTGACCCTGATTAAAGCCTTGACCTGGGCTTCTGGCAGTCATGCCACAGGTCAGTGGCTGAGTTGAGAAAAATGACAAGCCCTATTCAGGCTCAAGTCAATTATCCGTTTACACTGAACCAGATTGCTCTTTGCATGCTTCCAGCCTTTCCCCCAATGTGTTTATGAAGCTGGGCCACCAAATGGCAGTGAAAATCGTTTTGATCCATAAAGTTTCAAATAGCAATATCGAACAACGAACACCTCCAACAGGTGAAATTTCACTACTTGGACCATCCTTTTATTGAATGAAGTCTTTTGGGAATCTGGGTTACATATGCAAAACGTAAGACATGTGCCTCTATACAGAATTTATTTTATTGAATCTCTTCCAACAACCTCTCCTTAGCCATTGCAAATGGTGGGCTGAGATCTAGGTTAAATGGATCTGTATAATATCGCATCCAACATCAGCACCCAGAATCCTCAGGCAGTTGTTGGAACTGTGTGCATCTACCTCTATGTGAATCCACCCTGTAAAGGGGCATAAAGCACCACCCCACCTTCCACCTTTCAGTAATCCTGCCACCACCCTGCTTATAAGACTCTGTGATAATGGGTTGCAGGGACACACACAGCCTTCAGGCACTTATCCTGGGAACTGGGGAACTGCCAACAGATTCTCTTCAGGTGCCACTGGACGTGAGAGTCAGCCAATTGTTTTCCCAATTCCCTGTTAGGCCAAAATGTGGGTCATATTTTCAGAGCAGCCCAGCTCACAGGAGATAAACCATAGTGATCTAAAGCAGCCAGCCTCCAGTATTCCAAAACAGTAAAGAGTTTATTTTAAAGATAACGAGTAAGGAAGGGGAAGAAAGGAAAGAGGAAGAGAGATAAGCAGAGTACAGCACAAAATAAAACAAAAACATAACATCTAGCTAGCCTAACACCGAGCAAGCTGCAAGGTTCAGCTTACATGGTTCTTCAAGATGCACTGATAAAGACCAAAACCAATAAATATTATTTTATCTATATCTTGGCTGGCAATGTGGAGGGGACTTGGGCCAAGTGCCAGAAACCTTTGAGTTTTTGTGCTTGCAGCAGTTATCACTCTGCCCAGAGAGGGGAAGAAGTGACAACTGGAAGGGTTCCTATCAGGCAAAATTAGCTAAAGAGAAAGCAGTATTGTTTATTGGGAGGGAGATGCTCAAAATGTATCCAGTCTTTGAGTGATGGAGTCTTAGATCCAAAGGTTGTGGTGGATGGACAGGTGCAGGCCATTATGACACGTGCACCCCAGTTGATGCTGGCCTTGGGTCATCCTGGAAGCTGACTGTATCATATTAAGTTTCCCACAATGCCCCAGGACACCTGACACAGCATCACTCCATTGTGGGAAATTTAAGAGAGCGGCTAGGGATCATTATGAAGAAATCCTTGCCAAGGCTCCCTCAAACTTATGTAGTATAATAGCTAAGAAACTGAACAGCAATGATGGGCGTAGCCAAGAGCGGGCAGGGGGGACTTCTGCCCCCCCATTAAAAAATCAATACAAATCTGAGGTTCTGGCCCCCCAAACAAAAGCATGTCCCCCCCCCAACAAAAGTCCTGACTATGCTGATGGCCGCATTCTAGGAAATCCCTAATTTAATCCCTGTTTCTGCCTGAACTGCTTGCACATCTGAATGCACTGAAATTCCATGTTTGTCTCTCACAGCAAACCCAACAGAATCCCGTGGCACCTTAAAATCTAACAAATGTAGTATGGCATCAGCTTTGTGGGCTATTTCTTTTTAAAATTTTATTGCTAAAATAAACTCCACATCATTTTTTGAGGAAATCCTCCACAAAGCATCTTTAAAACACCTTGTCACCAACCTAGCAACCTCCCTGTCTGCTACAGTCATGCATCTGAAGAAGAGGATCATAGTTACCGGTAATTATGTTGTGGGGGGTCATTTACTGAGAGAGCAATTGCCACTTCTTTCCTCGCTCACCTGTGGCATGTGCAGGAAGGGAAAGGCGTGGGTAGCCTAATCAAGAGGTTTTCAAATGAGTATCAGGTAACTACACCCACTCTTGTGGACGGCAGGATCTAGAATCAATCTGAATTGAAAGCAGCATGTTGAGAATGAGTATGAACGATTCTAGATTAAGAAAAGCTGCATTTTCTTGCTACAAACAGGTTAATAATAATAATAATATCTGTTTATTTATTTATTTATACATACATACATACATACATACATACATACCCTGCCCATCTGGCTGGCTTCCAACAAAATATTAAAATACAATAGTCTGTTAAACATTAAAAGCTTCCCTAAACAGGGCTGCCTTCAGATGTCTTCTAAAAGTCTGGTACTGTAGTTGTTTTTCTCTTTGACATCTGGTGGGAGGGCGTTCCACAGGGCGGGTGCCACTACCGAGAAGGCCCTCTGCCTGGTTCCCTGTAACTTGGCTTCTCACAGCGAGGGAACCGCCAGAAGGCCCTCGGCACTGGAGGTTGGTGTATATGCAGCTGAAATCCCCATGCGCATGTACTCCCACTACATTTGCTTGCATAATGTCCACTGTTTGAAAGAGAAACATGATCCATCCCTATAAGTTCATTAACCCCAATGGAAACAGAGCTAATGAATAACCAACTCCTCAAACACCCAAGACAACCATTTATGTTTGAACGCGCAAATGGGTCTAACACCAGCTGCCTCTCGGCAGACGATTCCTGTCATTCACATCTTTGTGGCTTCCCCCCGCCCGCGCCCGCCCCCTCCCCATCCTTGAGGAGCATTTTTTCTTTTACCAACTCCTGATTTTGTTCTTATGGGCCAGCCTTTAAGACCACTGGCAGGGATGGGGGAAGGAGTCTTCAGCAGGGAACAAAAGAACGCGCGGAGCTTTTGCTGGCAGGAGGTTAGGCGCACAAATGGCAATTTTGCTCTGTATGGCCTGAATACAATCACTTTAGGCAGTGTCATGACCTATGTCAGCTCACTGCCCTGCCAAGTATCCCAACAATAGCGCACCGTGGCTGCATTCAGAGACGGAATCTTCCCTGAAGGAATAATGTCACAAAAGCCTAAAGCATAATAGGTGGGGAAGCCCTGCTGCACGACAAAGCACTTCTCCTGCCCCCAGTCGGAAGAAGCAACTGAGACTGAATGGTTGACATTTGAAAATGGCTAGGAATTATTACTGTGGTCATAATGTGTACTCGTGCTACTTTCAGGCTATAGTAACACACTACACCAGGGGTAGGCAACCTAAGGCCCGGGGGCCAGATGCGGCACAATCGCCTTCTCAATCCAGCCCAGGGATGGTCCAGGAATCAGCGTGTTTTTACATGAGTAGAATGTGTCCTTATATTTAAAATGCATCTCTGGGTTATTTGTGGGGCATGGGAATTCGTTCATTTATTTTTCAAAATATAGTCCGGCCCACCACATGGTCTGAGGGACGGTGGACCGACCCATGGCTGAGAAAGGTTGCTGACCCCTGCACTACACCATTTAGCCTTAAGATGGCAAAAACAAAAACATTCAAGGTTAGTTCAGCTAGATTGTGTCAGGCACGGTAGAGGAGCAAAAATGAAAGCAGGTTGGACAACAGCAGTAGCCATGACATGGAAGTGAGAAGGGAAGATACACTGAGAGGTGGAAAGTGGTGATTTAAAACCACAATTTTCTTCAACTTCATGTTGGTGGTAGCTCATTTGGTTATTTCTAAACATTGGGGTTTTGTGGCAGGGTGGTGTCACCCTAGGAACATGGTATATATAAAATGCAGTTTATTGCTAACTCATCAGATCTAAATCTCCATAAACCAAGCACAACTGGACATGTTTTATGAGGTGTGGCAAACTTTTATTATGTACACAAATAGTAAGGCCTCAGGTCATTCACTGTACTTTGTGCAAAGAGGGCTAACATGCACTGGGTTGGGTGGGGGCAAAATTGTGGTTAATACTGTTCTGATAAGTTTGTTACAAAGCAACATCTTCAGGTAAGGCTGGGAGAGACCCCCCCCCCCATTTGAAACCCCAGCGAGCCACTGCCAATCAGTGCACACAGTTCTGAGCTAGGTGATCAAACTCCTATATTTCCAAATCACAGAGTGTTTCAAGCCCATAGATCACAATGAACTGCATTGAGTGTGATGGTCAATCTGAGGGAAAACCAACAATTTGACATGTAACAACTGCGCAAATGCTGTGTTCACCCCTCTGGGGAGTTGCTAACACGCAGGCATGCGTGGAACGGCCAATTTCTTGCTGATGGGATTGTTTTTAGGAGTTTCAAAAGGCTTTCCTTGTTAATGCTTATTTTTGTGATTGTTTCTTTGATCCTTTTAATTCCCGTGAAACCGCAGTCGCAATGAAAGCCTATCCCTCCCAAGTGTGTCCTCAAGGGAGTCGATCTCATTTGCCTTTCATATAAAACTTCTATTACCTAAAACGCAGAGTAGTCATTCTGTGAATTCTCCAAAGCATTCCCCATCCCATGGGAGCAAATTCATCCCTGATGAAACTTCATTGACCTCCAGGGAGGGATTAACTCCCAGTGAGGTTAATGGGGGTTGCATGCTTTCCTGCATGCAACTTAAAAGAGGAAATTACCCATAAGTTATCCAGAGATGCTCCAATTACTCCAATACTGCAGCAAAGTGAAAATAAACAGCAATGATTTTTCCCCTGCTAATGTCCCTATAAATCTGATTGTTGTTCTTTGAAGATTTCTGTGATTGGATTGAATGCTTCAGTCTCCCAGAAAGAAACAAGTCTGTTACTAAACATATTTGCAGTAACTGCATTCACAGAACAAAAGTGGATTTATATTTTTAAAGGAAGCTGGCCCTAGGAGTAAAAATATAAAGGATCATTTCCTGCCAGAAACTCATTTGGGCTATTGCTGGTTTCAACAGCTCTCTCTTTCCTCTAATCCAAGAAAAACTTTCTCCGGTTTCCTCGCTCCTTAAACATTTGTTAACTGTAAATAAATGGTACTTTTTCTGCATTAATATCATAGAGAGAATAAATGTTAAGCACTGTTCTGGATGCATAGCAAAAACCCATTTATTCAAAAGCTGCAGTTGAGTCTCTGTCTTTAACCGGCTCCACTTGAGAAACAAAAACACTCACCAAGACCTAGTGAGTTATTCTGGGTCACCATGAAGTGTCAGTTTCCTGGCTTTTGTCAGTTTATGTCAAAACATTTGCTTTAGCTAAACATCAGCTTCTTTCCTGCATGAGAAGCAGCCTTGAAATAAGGTAAAGAGTTACAGTGGTGGTCACTTCAAAGAATCTTCGCTTGTAAATGAAATCATGAAGCAAAATGTATAAGGGAATTAAAGCAGTTCTCTAGGCTTCCCTAAAACACATATTCACAGTGCAGTCCTATGCATGTCTACATAGCAGTGAGGCTCATTTGGTTTAACAGGGCTGACTCCAGTTCAGTGTGCATATAGGGTTGCAGCCAAAACTATGGACCATCAAAAACTGTCAACAAAAAAGTGAAATTATGTAGAAATGCTCACATAATTATTATTATTTCCAATCTTCATGTACTAAGATGCCATCACATTCATTTTTTGAAAACTGCCCCAGGAACATGAAAGAACTTAAAATAAAACTAAATGGATATTATGGATTTTCAGATGGGCCCAGGACAAATCAAGATGTACCCCTTTGGTTCACTTTTAGAACTGCCTTGTCAGCTGCACTTAAACTCAGCTATAACACAGATTTTCTTCCCTGGCTTTACCGTACCTTCCCAAGAGGACCCAGGTGGCGCTGTGGGTTAAACCACAGAGCCTAGGGCTTGCTGATCAGAAGGTCGGCGGTTCGAATCCCTGCGATGGGGTGAGCTCCCGTTGCTCGGTCCCAGCTCCTGCCCACCTAGCAGTTCGAAAGCACGTCAAAGTGCAAGTAGATAAATAGGAACCGCTCTGGCAGGAAGGTAAACGGCATTTCCGTGTGCTGCTCTGGTTCACCAGAAGCGGCTTAGTCATGCTGGCCACATGACCCAGAAGCTGTACGCCGGCTCTCGGCCAATAAAGTGAAATGAGCGCCGCAACCCCAGAGTTGGACACGACTGGACCTAATGGTCAGGGGTCCCTTTACCTTTTTACCTTCCCAAGAATAAACTAACAGACAGCAGAAACCCCATAGTGGCAATCTTGATGGACTGTGGATCCCTTTGCACATCTACTCAGAAGTAAGTCCCCTTGAGCTCAGTGGGGCTTACACACAGGTAAGGTACAGAATCCGATCCCACGCAACTGTCCTGGGAAAACTGGTTTTTTCACAAGAGAACACAGAGGCCATTTTGGGCACTGTGATCTCACACCACAATCTCGCCCCCTACAAAGCCCCCAAAAGAGGTGACTGGCAATTAAAATTGATGGAATACGCAGAGATGGCGAAACTTACCAAAAGATCAAGAGGTCAAGATGAAATACTTTTTGTAACAGAATGGGGGAAGTTTATTGAATAGCTGAAAACAAATTGTTAACGATTAAAAACATTAGCAGGATTGATATAAGCACAAGCAGTAAGAAATCTAAAGGAATTATAAGGATAAATTTGGATATGCAGTAAGAAAACAATAGAAAAATTAGAAACCACAGAAGGGGAGGGAGGAAAGTCACAGAAAACATTATTTGCTTTGTGTAGATTTATATTCATTGTTGAACGCTGTAAAATGAAAAAATGGAAAATAAAATAATTTTTAAAAAGAACTTCCACTGTTGCAACAGGGCTTCCTCCCTTTCCTGCCCCTGTGTGCCTGTGCATGTGCCCCAAACAGCATGCAGGGGGGAACAGAGAGGGAAGAAATGCTTGCACTGACAGAGCAATCTCCTTAGCTCTCTGCTGAATTCCTCCTACCTTAAAGGTAGATAGCCGTGTTGGTCTGTCATAGTCAAAACAAAATAAAATAAAAAAATTCCTTCCAGTAGCACCTTAGAGACCAACTAAGTTTGTTCTTGGTATGAGCTTTCGTGTGCATGCACACTTCTTCAGATACACTGAAACAGAAGTCACCAGACCCTTATATATAGTGAGAGGGTGGGGAGGGGTATTACTCAGAGGGGTGGTGGAAATGGGTGAAATAACAAGTGCAAAAAGGTGAATGAAAACTTTCAATATCAGTGATTACACTTTATGGTTTTTTGATTCACCGTTTTTGAACCAGTGGAATTAACTGGCTGTTGTCATTGTATCCAAGCTTATAGTACTGGTTTTCTATGAACTATGTGATTTTCTAATACAAATTCATCTCCACTGAAAAGAGGAATGTTGTTGTTCTTAAATAAAATCAAAGGGGTTGATGTGCAGGATTATTTACCATGTGATGGTAGAAAAACAGTGGAACAAATCAATTGGTGGAATTTTTCTTTTGCATGTTGCTTTCTTGTTTTGTTTTGTTTTATAGAAAGAAAACAAACACCTTTAAAACAACCAGACTAATAAAGAGGCCTCACACAGGCTTTCTAAATTAACCAGTGGCTCTAAGGTGCAGCATCTAAGCGTATGGTGTCAGTCAGCTGAGTTGTGAACCACCCCCTAAAATACAAAGTGCCTCCTAAGGAACCTGCTGACTCAGCAATCCGCCACCCTATGGCAAGGCAAAATGAATGGGTTGCTCTGAAATCATTCATTCATTTGAGAGGAGGTGTTTTTTCCCCTTTGTCAGCCTGCCTTTTGTACTGCTCACAACTCCTACATGCTACTTTGTGCCAAAGTATTAGCCACCCTTTGGAGAAGGGCCTTAGAGCCCATTTCCTATATCAGATGGAATTTACCTTCATGTAATTTATTTGTTCCGCGGGGGCTTTGATCTTCACTTCCCTTGCAAACTGCCATATACTCACACTTTGAACTACAAACAAGGGTACCAATTTAAAGGGCCTTGCTGCAAACACCGTAATGCTTAATCCTAACAATGAGGTGTTAATTGGTCCCTTGGCTATTCAAGTGGCAGTCCCAAAAGGCTTTTGTATTTGTTTACAGCCTCTGGATTTCCTCCTGACCAACACTAAGGAGAATGTTAGAACCAACCCTTCTTTTGTGACACCTTAATTCTCCACACACAAACACACACACACACACACACACACACCGTCCCTTTCTCAATTGTGTTATAATTTGGAATAGAGAAAGGGAATATGGGCGTAAAGGATTTAACTCAACAGGTATACAAATAAGGAAGTGAATAATCAGAGCTACGGTACAAATTTGATGCTATGCATTCAGGCAGAACAGGTGAGCAATTCATGTCTCTCAAATAAATGTTCAACAGCATATAGTGCTGAGCTACCTTGAATTTGTGTCTGAAAAGTGCGTTGTTATAATAGATGGGTGGATGGATAGATAGACAGATATATAAGAGAAATACAGTGGTACCTCTGGTTAAGTACTTAATTCGTTCTGGAGGTCCGTTCTTAACCTGAAACTGTTCTTAACCTGAAGCACCACTTTAGCTAATGGGGCCTCCCGCTGCCGCTGCGCCACCAGAGCACAATTTCTGTTCTTATCCTGAAGCAAAGTTCTTAACCTGAAGCATTATTTCTGGGTTAGTGGAGTTCTTAACCTGAAGCGTATGTAACCTGAAGCGTACGTAAGCTGAGGTACCACTGTAGATTATTTCACTGAGCCTTCACATGTGCCAATAGTTTTGAATTTTTCAAATTTAAATCTCCCTTTCCCACATCAAAACTCACCCTGCCCCTTTATTAAAACATATAACAATATCATAATATAGATATTGTAGGGTTGCCCAAAAGTTATTCAGCCTTTTTTAGGAAGCCCCCAAAAATGTTGCGCTTTTTTTTTTTTTTTTACAAAAACACCAAAATTGAGTGTAGGTTTTAAAATCTGCATTGGGTGACATCCAGTGTTTGGCCATCTATCTACTCAATGGATTGCTGCTTGCAATCATAAGAGCTTGCTGGATCAGGAGAATGGTCCAGCATCCTGTTCTCACAGCAGCCAACCAAGTCACTGTGGGAAGCCTGCAAGCATGGCATGAACACAACAGCACTCTGCTCACCTGTGATTCCCAGCACCTGGTCTCCAGAGGGATGCTGCCTCCAGATAGTGGAGGCAGAACATAGTCATCATGGTTAGCAACCATTGATAGCCTTGCTCTCCCCTCCATGCCTGTGGATTTTTGGTTGAAGACAAGAGATGGCACATTCACTGCATTCAATATTCATATTTATTTTTAATAATAATTTATTATTTATACCCCGCCCATCTGGCTGGGTTTCCCCAGCCACTCTGGACAGCTTCCAGCAAAATATTTAAATACAATAATTCATCAAATATTAAAAGCTTCCCTAGATAGTGCTGCCTTCAGATGTCTTCTAAAAGACAGATAGTTGTTTATTTCTTTGGCATTCCACAGGGTGAGCGCCACTACTGAGAAGGCCCTCTGCCTGGTTCCCTGTAATTTCTCTTCTCGCAGTGAGGGAACTGCCAGAAGGCCCTCGGCGCTGGACCTCAGTGTCCACGTTGAACGATGGGGGTTGAGACGCTCCTTCAGGTATACTGGGCCAAGGCTGTTTAGGGCTTTAGAGGTCAGCATCAACACTTTGAATTGTGCCTGGAAACGTACTGGGAGCCAATGTAGGTCTTTCAGGACCGGTGTTATGTGGTCTCGGCGGCCTCTCCCAGTCACCAGTATAACTGCCGCATTCTGGATTAGTTGTAGTTTCCGGGTCACCTTCAAAGGTAGCCCCATGTAGAGCGCATTGCAGTAGTCCAAGCAGGAGATAACCAGAGCATGCACCACTCTGGCAAGACAGTCTGCGGGCAGGTAGGGTCTCAGCCTGAGTACCAGATGGAGCTGGTAGACAGCTGCCCTGGACACAGAATTGAGCTGTGCCTCCATGGACAGCTGTGAGTCCAAAATGACTCCCAGGCTGCGCACCTGTTCCTTCAGAGGCACAGTTACCCCATTCAGGGCCAGGGAGTCCTCAATACCCACCCGCCCCCTGTCCCCCCAAAACAGTACTTCTGTCTTGTCAGGATTCAACCTCAATAATGATATTTTCATTGCCTCCCCTCTTTGTTATATATTGCGCTTCATTTTGTCACAATTTGAATTCTATGGAATTCAAGTTGCAACACAATAAAAGAAATAAAAAGCAATAAAAATGCAATTAAATATCACACAGCATCCAGCACAGGGCATTACAATTGCTACGACAAGCACACACATACACAAATCTTTAAGTAGTACACCAAAACTCTCAGCAATTCTCAAGTGGTGTGGGGAGGGAGTTTATCACATGAAGAAATAAGATGCCTAAAGAGAGTATTTGTGTTTTTACATCCATCAGTTTGTTTCACTTGCTGCAGCTGATGGAGGAATCTGAAGAAAGTGGGAAGAAGTGGTTACTTATTTCACAATCCAGGAAGTCATAGCGATAGCATTATTGGTTCTAACATTTATACCTCTGAGTCTTGGCTCTGAAAGCTTTTCAGCAGTGTGACTTGGCTCCGTTTCAATATTATTTTGAGACGCTGCTTTTTAAAAAAATACTTAAGCATCATTCTGAAACAGAAAAAATATTGCAGTGTTTTTATGTCCTGTCCCCCCATTTTTCCTCTTTTCCTCTTTGGAAGAAACAGATGTGATTCTTTGCTTCCCCCCCCCAAAAAAAAGTTTCCATCCCTCACCCACCCACCCAACATTTCACATTTCTAAGCAGATTTACTGTTGAAATTGTTTATTTTAAAAAGGGGAGCAGTTTTGTCCCTCTATAACGGTTCCCTTCTGCCACTTCGTACTGTCCATAGTTTTAATAATTACATGGGTATTTATACCATCTGCAAAGGAGCACGCCCATGATCTGTGCATCTGCTTATTGCTCATTATGAACAATTCTGAAAAGGGAAATATGTAAAAATTCTGGACTTTCAAGTCCTCTGCTTATTCATGAGGAAGAAGAATTCAGGGAACACCAACATAAGATTTCTCACATAGCTCTTTCAAGTTAGGGAAGTCAGTTTTGGGTGACGCAAAGTTTGCATGCAACAAGTAGAGCAGGCAAGCTTCAAAACCATACGCAGCCACACCACAGCCCGCAGGCTGGATGCAACCCTCAGTGGAATGTCATCAAGCCCTCTGGGCCTCCTCTGGGCTATAAGCTGAAAGGTAAAGGGTCTTTAATGCTTTCCAGTTGCAGCTACTTCCTCTGCAAGGGTATCTGTTGTAAGAACAAGATCTGCCAGCAAACCGGTAGACTTGTGTTCCTTGAAAGTATGCAAAAAGTCACCCATACGCTTTGCAATTGCACATGTGCAATTTGGGAAATGCAATTGCATTTTGAAGTTTGAATCTTTACATACCTCTAAGGCAGGACTTGTAGCTCAGCTTTGCATTGGTTTTGTTTGCATTCTTATTTTGGGGGCGAAGGGGGTAACGGGAGTTCTTTTTGCCTTTTACGCAGGACAGCTAAAGGGTATTGGAGAATTGGGGGGCATGGGAAAGTGAATCTTGAGTGCAGTTACTAAGAATTAAAGCTATGACTGTTTCTATAGGGGTGTAGGTGTAGGTGTGGGTGTGTACTAAGGGTTTCTGATTATGTGCCAGTCTCACCCAATCCTCTGCTGGAGTCTGGCTCTCAACAGCTTTCCACTGAGATAATATGGCCCTCAGTTTAAAAAGGGTTCCCCATTTGTGCCAAAAAATAGGTTGGTGTTTCATTTTCATTTTCCCATTGCTTAAAGCATTGTTCACAAACTCTGTACTAATATCACCAGATAATTTGAAATGTGATGGTGCTATCGCATGCTCCAGGAAGCTTGGCTCCAGGGAGTTATGCTATTAATGAAGAATGAATGCCTGATTCTTGTGAAGCAGGATGTGGGATATACGAGATGCATTCTTGCATTGGGTCTGTTAGAAAAACCAAAACCATTATTCCTGCCAAATAAATTGTCATTTCTTCTGTAGGTCATATGCACTGGGGGGATGTGTTCATTTGTTTTAACATAAACACGATAAGAAGTTATTCAAGCATTGTCCCCCGTCCCCCCCATGAAGTGATATAAAGCTTGGCCCTGAAGAAAAAAATAGTAAAAGGAAATGTAGAAGCTAGGTTGCAAATTATACTTTAAATAATTCCACATGAGCCTTTTTATACAGCTGCTCACAGACCTTTCTTTGAATTTTGCACTGAGATAGGAAAAATTCAGCCCTACCTAACAGGTAGTCAGTGCTGGGACATGAATAAGCACATACAATGAACAGGGTAGGCAGGGCAGGGCCGGCCCTAAAGGTAAAGGGACCCCTGGCCATTAGGTCCAGTCGCGGACGACTCTGGGGTTGTGGCGCTCATCTCGCTTTATTGGCCAATGGAGCCAGCATACAGCTTCCGGGTTGCGGTGATTCGAACCGCCGACCTTCTGATCGACAAGGTGCAGGGAATGGACAGAGCTGTGAGTGCTGTGTGGCCTGCCCTTACTACCTACACTAGCCTGCTGCCCTCAAATGCAGTGGAAGATTCTATCTTTTCACCAGTATTGGAGTAAGATTCAACTACCAGTCCAATTGGCTTCTGTATGTGCCTCTCCCTTTCCCCCGATTGTCCCAATATTTGGTATACTGGCAATCCATTTAGTTCTCACAGCTAATAGTAATTGATTAACTTATCCTCCATAAATTCATCTCATATATTTTTTAAGCCGTCTTTAAATCAGAATCTGTGGTCCTCCAGACATTTCAGGACTATAACTCCCCGATCAATGGCTATGCTGTTTGGGGCAGATGGGAGTTGGAAGTCCAATCACATCTGGAGTGTGCATCTGATCTAACTGGTAACAGTACACAGTCCTAATAATAATTTGTTAGTCTTTGAGGTGCTGCGAGACTCCTTGTTTTTTTGCCACACCAAAAGACCAACAGGGTTCTATCTCGGGAAGCCATAAAAAATAACACCCCGATACAGTCCAATGACCATTCAAGAAAATAGATACGTTTGGCATATTTTGTATTTTCTAAGATAAGTATCTGATTTTGTAAGATAAATGTTATGTAGGTTTATTTCATTACAACAGCTGTTGGCCATGAGATGATGGAATGAAAGGCTGGGATTTTCCCCCACATGTTGATAAGGTTTACGGTTCAGGCAGTTCTCATGAGGAGGAACTAAAAGTCATATTGAAGGTTGTTAGTTCTCACAGACTTGTTTTGAATCTGTGCTTCCTTTCTCGGTCTTCCCCCTATTATGTACTCTGATTTCTTCACTTTTGATCTCTTGCCAGCAGATAAGTAAACAGTGTGGTAGATAAAGAGTGATTCTCTTTTAAGCTTTTCCCCTCCCTGTTCTCACCAACACCAGAAAGTTATTTGGGCCATTTTTGTAAATTAATATCACAATGCCTCTCCTCATCATATCCAGCCAACAGATTTTTTTTAATATTTTTTGGCAAAAACAATAGCTTTTTTGATGACAGTAATAGGATAGCACAAATACCATGAAATCTTGCGTAAGGACTCGTCAAGGTTTCACTCATAGCAAAGCTGTCACCAAAAAAAATATTTTTTTAATCAACGAAGAATTTATAGACCACTATTTCATTAAAAATATCAAAGAGGTTCACAACAAAAATACATGAAATGAATGTAAAAAGAGGCATAAATCAATCATTATTCTGAGTGGGTTGTATCCAGTTACATTTTGCTCAGGGCAAACTCATTGAAATAAATGAACCTACCTTAGTCATGATCATTCATTTCATTTTTTTTTTTTACATAAGCAAAATTCCTTAATACGACAATTATCAAACAAATAAAGATATATAAATAATACTTTTTAGCAGTTCCATTCATAACAGAAAGGAGACTAAAATATATATTAATATATTTATAATAGACTTCCCAAATCCATCTCTCAATTAACCCAAATTAAATTCGCTCGTATCAGAGAGAGTATGGGTGTGATGGCCTGGGATTCAGACTCAGATGCTGAACCTGAGGGATCCCAGCCTGCACAGGATTCCCCGCCTCCAGAACCAGCAGAGCCGGGACTAGGGCCGGAGTCTGAAGGGTCCTCACCTGTGCTGGATCCTCAGGTGCAGGCATCTGATGAGTCTGCTCTGGCTCCTGCTGGGATGGAGGACCCATTGCCTGCAGGTGCTCCACTCCCAGCCCTGTCAGGGGAAGCTGAGGTTGCCTCTGGGTCCGGTAACCCTCCAGCCTCTCCTGAGCTGCAGAGGCTCAGGGCAGAGAGGCGAAGGGAACTGAGTTCCCGCAAGAGGAGTGCTCGCCTCCAAGCCAGGAGAGGCGAGTCACCAGAGGATCGGGGCCGCCCTCTGCCTCGGGGCAGATAAAAGCCGGCCAGCCCCAGCCCAAGTTGCAGGAGCAACATCGTTGCTGACCAGTTCCTGCCAGTGTTCATGCTTGAAACCTGTCCTGCTTTCCTGCCTGAGCTCCTGACCCGCCCTGGTTCCCTGCTTGCCTACCTGTTCCTGACTTTGCCTGACTCCCTGCCCTGCACCCTGTTTCAGTTATTACGGACTGCCTTTACGTTGTACCTCTGACCACGGACCGGACTTGGATCTCGCCTTTCGGGTAACCCACGGGACCAGCACAATGACACTGACAACAACTGTATTATTATCTATCCTTCATATAATTTCACATATTTGCTTAACCACTGTATCATTTCGAAATTGGACATGGATTAATCCAATGCAAGAACCGTGTTGAACTGTCACAAAAATAAATTAAAGGAGGTGATATGTCCACTGATGTCATAATCTGTGCTTTCCATGATTCTAATAAGTATTTCACCTTCTGCCCTAGATTAGGCCTACATGACAGGTCTATTGTGTTCCCTTTCCCATTTTCAGCCCCCTGGGAGAATTCAAAATACACATTGTGTATGATCCTATCCCACATCTTCCCATATCCTCTAAGGCTTGGCTATACCCATAAAAAGTGTGGAAGGGGTGGGACAATGCCTGCATCCTATATCTCTGCTGCTCCTCTTCTCCTTGGATTCAGGCTTGGTCTACCCATGGAAGGAATACAGTGGCAAGAGTTTTAGAATGGATCATACCACTTCAGATGGCAGGTAGGGGATTCCCGGTCTACAAGAATCACAGCTGCAACCTGCCAGCCAACCTCTCTAGGTAGCCCATCTATATCTGAGAGTTCTTCATGGGTGTGAACTGACAGGAGAATGAAAGCCTCATGCGCTGTTGCCGCCAAACTCAATGACAAGGGATGGACATAATGTGAGAACAAAAATAGTGAAGGAAGAGGGAGGAAGCTGGAAAAAAGGAGATGTATAAGATGAGCAAGTAGAAAAATAGGAGTTAAAGAGATGGGGTGTACAGGGACTGGTTGGAGTACAGAGAGAAGAGGGCGTGCTATGGGGTGCAGACAGAGAAAGGAGGTAACATGATAGTGGGTAGCCTAGGAGGCCCATAACTTGAGCCCTTTGCCTTGGGCCCTGGATCTTCTGCATTTTTACCCCCTTTGTAAACTTCATTTTTGAAAACAAACACCTTGGCTTACAGAGTGGCTAGGCACATAACACAATGTGGTGCGCAGTCCCAGCCACGTACCACCTTAACTTGCCCAGAGGTTCATGTAGAAGCTGGAGGAGGCGGGAAAGGAAATGGGTGGGTAAGTGTGAGGGAGAGAAGTCAACTTCATGCTGGAGAAGATCTGTTTTACCTTTAATATACAGTATACATCACCATCCATTCTTGCATACCCTCCAACATTTCTCCAACGAAAACAGAAACGTCCTAAGGAAAAGCAGGACATTCTGAGAACAAATCAGAAACCAGGACAGCTTCTGTAAATCCAGGACTGTCCCTGGAAAATAGGGACACTTGGAGGGTCTGCCTGTTCTTGTCAATAGATGGTGAGTGGAGTGAGGTTTGTGAAGGGACAAATCCATAACGGCCCATAAAAGCCTATTGTCACCCCTGTAGCTCAGAACAAGTCCTGACAGCAAGAACAAGAGTTTGGTTCTTAAAGTTCTTGTACAGAAGCACCTATACATATACATATCTAAACTATATGTTTCTATGGATATCGGGGGGCACTGCTAGGTACTTAAAAGAATCAGGGCACAGCACAGCACCTGACAATGCCATTAATTTCAATGGGTGTCAGGGTAACTAATTGTTCCCATATTATTAGGGTAGATTTCTATGAAGCTTTCCCCTGTTGCAATTGATAGGAGACTATGGAACGTCCTCTTTGCTTCACAACCCATTGCTGAGAACAATGCAAGGGAGGAAACAGAAACTCATTAATGAGTTCCAGATTTTTCGCTTGGTTCCCTGGGTGTCTTCTTCCTTGAGCAAGAGGAAGTGTCTATGCTCTTCATGGGTATATAATTCCCTCATTTAAACAGGCCTTTGAAATGTGCCAGCTGCGTATTCAGGAAATAACTCCTGTACCTGTGAAGTTATTACCTGTCAAAATGCAATTTGTCTGAGAAAAAAATGTCATCCAGCATTACTGATTTTAGCAGCAGCAACAACAAAAAACCCAAAAACACCCCAATCAAAAAGAAGTCTAGAAGCAGAAGGGTTCATGCCTGAATCATTTCCTTTCAAAAGTCTTTTAAAATTAACTTATTATCTCAACTGTAGCTTGTAACTGTGGCAGGAATTGCCCAGGGCACATTGCTCTGCTTAGACATTTCCCCTCTCTCATCGAGGGCTTGCCCAATTCAACTAAATTGGTTTAACCCTCCCTTTTTTACACAGTAATTAAATGAGTCTTAGAAGCCAGGGCAGGATCAGTGTAAACTGGTGCTTAGCATTTCCTGTTGCTGTCAGAAATGGAGACGTTTGATTCTCGAAGCTGTTGATGTTTCTCTGCAATTGTCTCTCTGTGAGCAGGGAGAAAATAGCAAAGTTAAAGAGAATCAGGGGTGATAGTCATATCTAGAGAAGAAAAACCTTTAAACTGAAATGAAAGCAGAGTCTGAGTTAGGTCACAAATAAGTATGAAGCCTAAGCCAGAGGGCAGATGCAGAAAGAAAAGCACAGAGCAAGGAAGGCAATATTGTTATTGGACCAGCTAAAATTCAACACATTGCAGGTGAGAGCCCAAGAGTCTGACCCTATGCTTGCTTCCTTGGGAGTAAGTCCCACTTCTGAGTACACACATAAACATCAATACTGTAAACACCAATACAGTACTGTAAGTCACAAAGAAATCTTGGGACACTGAAAGCAAAAAATTAAAAAAGATTACGGGTATTCTTACCCTGCTGAAAATTTGATGCCACCAAAAACTAGCATAAGAAAAAGAGGGACTGTGGGTACAAGAGGTTTGGATTTTGCTATGGCAGTGGAGCTTTATTTTATCTATTATTACATTTATATCCCACATTGCCTTTAAGGAGCTCAAAGAGGCATTCATGGTTCTCTTCCCCCCCAGTTTTACCCGCACAACAACCCTGTGAGGTAGGTTGGGCTGAGAGACTTTGACTGGCCCAAGGTCACCCAGTGATCTTCACAGCGAAGTGGGGATTCGATGCTGTTCCTCTAGGTCAGGCATAGGCAAACTCAGCCCTCCAGATGTTTTGGGACTACAACTCCCATCATCCCTAGCTAACAGGACCAGTGGTCAGGGATTATGGGAGTTGTAGTCCCAAAACATCTGGAGGGCCAAGTTTGCCTATGCCTGCTCTAGGTCCTAGTCCAACACTCTTAACTACTAAACCACAGTGGCTGTGCCCTTTTGGTAGCCACCATGGTTGGGCTTTGCCCTGAAAGGTGTCATATGAGTACTTTAAATAAATAATATCTAAACACAGGGTTTTTTTTAGACTTCTCATGTGCCACAGAACTAAATGTGACTTTTAAACAGGTACATGAAAACTACATATTTATTTTCTATTAGGGCTACAAGAATAATAATGACCCACTTCAATCGGTGACTTTCAGCAGCATACAGAATTGTTTCCATAGCAGTGGCAAAAAAGGGACGTATTTATTATGGAGGTTTGAGCACAGGAGGTTTTTCTTATAGAGAGAATATTATGGATTTATGCTGGAGTTTCTTTTAGAAATAATGTTAGTAATGGCAGTATGGTCTTTCAAGGACTTAGTTTTGAAATAGCAACTGATGATCACCAAAACCAGTTTTCTCTTTTTCCCTTTTCTTCTTCTTTTGTCTTATAACTTTTTTAATTTTAAAAAAGAATATTATTATTATTATTATTATTATTTTAAAAGGTTTTCCCAGGGGAAAGTAGCAGGTAAAGCAGAAGTGTGGATGAACACTTTCTCCCAGGTGAGCATGCATAGGTTTGCAGCCTTAATCACATTTCAATCACAATTTTATGAAGGCGTGAATCTTCCCAGGAAAGCAAACAGCAGGTGAGGGAATAAAGTGTTGTGGAAATGACCTCACACAATGGGCCACCCTCCAAGTAACATGGCAGTGCCCAGGAAAGATCAAAGGAAAAGAGGATCTTTGAACTTTAACTCCCAAGCTTTCTCAGTAAAAGTAGAGTGCTGTGAAGTCTCCATGGCTAAAATAAGCAATTCCAAAACAAACAAACAAAATAACAAGACAGTGGCAAGACAGCCTCACCTTGAAGAATAAGCATAGCAAAAGTGGGCACAACTGGGTGATTCTGTGAGTCTTGAAATATTAAGATATCTGAAACGGGACAGAGATCGCTGCATCATTTTATAAATGGAAGCATAGACAAAAGTGGGCACGAGTTTGGAAGACAAAACTGAGCCTCGTCTTATTCTCTGCTTCCTTTTCCAAATCAAAAACTGAAATGTGTCCCAGGCAGGGATGGTGGAGAACTTTGAAGGAAATGGAAGCAGAAATTGCCGATGTTTGAATGCCATACCGTGTCTGGAATGGAAATCAATCCAGCAAATACAATCACAATTTGCTGCTGCTGCTGCCAGTCTGCAAAGAGCACATGATTGATTAAATTTCACCCCTCATCTGCATTGCATTTTCTTTGCAGTGAAATGCGTGGCGTGAAATAATGTAGTTTGCGTAATTACCTAAGTTACATAATTTTGCAGCAGTTATTAGTGGAAGACAAACTGCAGTGGAATGAAAACAGTGGTGGATGCAACGAAAGCAGAGCAGAATGGAAAATGATGTCTTCATACATCCCTAGTCTCAAGGCAATTAAAAACAGGGTAGTTAGTTTCAAAAGGGGATGAATTCCTAGTCTTAAGTTCTGCAGCTTGATTGTTGAGTGTTCCATTTCTGTCAATAACCGCCTTAGGCCGGTCCAAACCTACATGTACATCATTTAATTTGTCTTCACCTCTTGAGGACAGGTCTGGCAGGTAAAGATGCAGACTGATTCCAGTGAAAAGCGTAGCATTTGGCATGACATGGAGTGATACGCTGCACACACTGAACTGTTGTAATGTTTCATTCACATATTGAAGCACCATCCATTGATACCACGGTCCTCTAAGTGTTGGGGTGAGCTGTATGCAACCACTGGCTTAATTTCAAGCAGGTGGGAGGAGTCCAGAAGGAGGTCACATGGGGGAAAATAGAGGATTAGCTGAGAAGAATGGCATGATGGCAGCATAGGGGGAAAGCTCTTTGCAAGTGATCAGTTTGGACCTTTTAAATGTACCTCCCCTGTCATTCTACTGGGTGGGTATGGAGAGCAAGAGAGGAGAAAGCAAGGTGGCAGAAAGAGAGAGGAAATGTAATGGTTCCACCCACTTTTGCCTCCATACCCCAAAGTGGCTTTAGACCAGCCCACCCTAGGCATGCAGAGGTTTCCCAACACTGATCTATTGTTTAATTTACTTATTGCATCTGTATCATGAGCATAGCCAGGATTTATTTGGGGGGGGCAGACTTTATGGGGGGGGCAGAACCGAGTTATCTGTGACGCAATTGGTCAGTTAATTAAGTATTTTTATTTATTTACTCGATTTAGTATCACACCTTTCTTTCAAGGAGCTCACGGTGGCCCACACAGTTCTCCCTTTTTTTCCCTTCAGGTAGGTTAGGCTACGAGGCAGTGACTGGCTCAAACTGACTGCGGAGCCAGTGTGGTGTAGTGGTTAAGAGCGGTAGACTCGTAATCTGGTGAACCGGGTTCGCGTCTCCGCTCCTCCACATGCAGCTGCTGGGTGACCTTGGGCTAGTCACACTTCTCTGAAGTCTCTCAGCCTCACTCACCTCATAGAGTGTTTGTTGTGGGGGAGGAAGGGAAAGGAGAATGTGAGCCGCTTTGAGACTCCTTCAGGTAGTGATAATGCGGGATATCAAATCCAAACTCTTCTTACTCAGTGAGCTTCATGGCCAAGTGTGTATTATGAACCCTGGTCTCCCATGACCTAGTTCAACACTCTAACCACTACACCATACTGGCTCTCGTGACAGGCACATATGTGTCAACCACCTATAATCACCCATTATGAAAGGGGCTCCAGACTACCCAAGCATGATGGTTCAGAAATGCAAATAGCTCTTGCTGGTGGAATGGGTCAGCAGAAAGGACTTGTGCAGCTGCTAGTTGATTCATTTTATTTATTTATTGCTTCGTTTCAATATCCCCCTTTAATTCAGGAGGTCAAAGCAGTTGCTTAAGAAGCAGAAGTAGAAAGCCCATCTATAAATATTAAATGTTAGAAGGACTTAAACCAAATATATTTCACCCAACCGTGTACAATAAGGTAGGACTGTTTGCTCCAAAACGCAATGCAAGAAGCATTAGGGAAGACTAACCCTTTGTGTTCCATTTGTTTATCATTATGCTCTGAATGCTACATGTTTAGGGTTTGGGTCCCAAGGTCAAGCTGAAAAATGTCCGCTGAACTTGTTTCATTTTAAAACATAGACTTAAAAGACTTGAGATGATTGATACAATTGTGTTGCTAGGGAAAGTCATATTACAAGTTAAAGCAGAACAGATTTTTGCTCGGAACAATTCGGTGGAAAACTGAAATCAAATACAGTAGCAAAGCAATCTGTCAAAGAAAACCTGTTTCATTTCTGTAGCGGGACACACTTTTAAACCCATAATTCACCCAGGTATGGAATAAATAAACGACATTTTCATTTCATTTTATTTTTTTCATTCCTCCTGTCATAGGGACATCGGATCCGGTGTATAAAATCTAAGTTTATAAATCAGTAGAGTTATTGAGTAAGTGACAAGGCGTATTGATTTTAGAGCCAGAGAAACAAAGGGTTCTGTCACCCAAACTCCCACAAGAGTCAGTAGCCCCAGTCTAGGTGCAGTCATTCCTAACTAGTTATGCAGAAGCTGTTAGTTCCCCGGGGAACATCCTCCTCCATCCACTTCAAGGGATCCAAATGAGCAGCATCCTTCCATTTGTGCTGCATTCAGAGTTTGCATAAGGGCTTTTGTGTCTTGCTGCAGGTGTGGAAACTTGCCTTGCACACAAACCTTCCTGGTGGATTAGAAGAAGAGAAGAGTTTGGATTTGATATCCCGCTTTATCACTACCCGAAGGAGTCTCACAGATCTGTATAGTCCCACACCAAGACAGGTGCATTTACATCGAAGTGCCTTCAATTCTGTGATGGATTATAGTTAGTTATGTGTATGTACTTTATAATATTTACCTTCTGTCTTTTTTTTAAAAAAGTTCAAGCTGGCCAACAATATATTTTTAAAAATATTATCAAGAGGGAAAAGCCATCAAACCACCATTGTTTAAAAGAAGAAACAGAGCAGCAAAACTCAGAAAGATAAAAGCATAGGAACACCAATAAAAAAAACCATCCATCACAAGCTTACAAAAATCACAAACTAAAGACCTTCCAGAAAAGAAAGGTTTTTATACTGCAGCAGAAGACTTTTAGGGAAGAGGCAAAGGAGATCTCTCTGAGCATGAAATGCTATGGCCACTGAATGTGGTTTATGCCAGCAGAACATTCGGAGTATAATGGGCATATCCAGTCAAAGTTATGTACAGTTTATTCCAACAGGAGTGACTTAGGCATAAACACACTTTCCAGGTAAGCCCCATTGGATTCAAGTGCACTGAACATGTGGGGTGGGTGGGGGTTGCCTAGGGAAGAGATATGCTCATCTGGCCTTGCATTACTGCTGCCTCAAATGTTCACATTACTGCATAAAGGTAAAGGGACCCCTGACCATTAGGTCCAGTCATGTCCGACTCTGGGGTTGCGGCGCTCATCTTGCATTATTGGCCAAGGGAGCCAGCGTACAGCTTCCAGGTCATGTGGCCAGCATGACTAAGCCGCTTCTGGCGAACCAGAGCAGCGCACGGAAACGCCGTTTACCTTCCCGCTGCAGCCGTACCTATTTATCTACTTGCACTTTGACGTTCTTTCGAACATTCACTCATCAGATTAAAGCTGGTTGGAGAAAAAATGCAGTCAAAGGCAGTGTTTGTCAAGAAACTACAGAATCAATATGGATTGTGGCTAAAATCAATGAGACTTTAAAAAGCAGCAATGGGAGCACACTGGGTGCAGATGTGGCAATGTGAACATACCCCAAGAAGTGTGTACAATAAATTAACAGGGATCCAACCTCACTTGTTTGAGGGTTCTGATGAAATCAGTTCACACTGACATTTGCGAAGGCCTTATAAGAGTCATCATGATTCACCTGAGCACACCACTGCTCCGAGACATCTGAACAAAGCTGGTGCCCATATCAATATGACAACAATATTCACATATACAAAATAATTAGCCATGTACAAACCTGGTCAGCAAATTAAGCAAAAGGGGGAAGAAATGGTCCCAATGATTCTTCGTTGATCCTCTGGCTTCTCTGAATTGGGCTGGGTTGTTTTAGTAAAATCTTGAGTTTCTTTTCGTTGTTATCAAACGCTACTGAGCAAACACTAGGAAAGAGAGTTGTCATTTGTGTGGACATTTTAAATTTATCTACTCCACATAGATTTTTTTTTATCTTGAATTTTTTATCTTGATAAAATCAAGGATTTTATCATAGGCAAAAGTTCCATCTGGGAATTACAAATCATTAATCAGATGCAAACTTGTTTTCTTTTCTTTTTTTAAATGTGGCTTTAAAGCTGTCTAGTATTTAAAGAAAAGTATTTAAAGACATATTGATCTAGTTGTATTGCTACGCTTGATTAATAACTTCTAACTTTTCTATTTCACACTTCAAGCAACTCCAGTTTTCTATGGGAAAAGTCAGACCCTTCTTACCTGTCTGCATGCATCCTGCTGTGATTCCCATACACAAAGAGAGATGCAATTTATTGTCAAAACACCAAGACCAGGATAGGCAACTACATGGTAAACTTTTCATCTATTCTGGGTCTATGGAACTGAAGACGTGCATCCAAGTGAAGGACCACCGCTAGGGCTCTTGTGTAAAATAACTGAGCTCACATTTAAAAATGTGCACTGGGAACTATGCAACAACTTCCAGACAACTTTCACAGAATGGTGTGGTTATGTTTGAGCAAGCATTTCAAGCCATAATGGAATGCAGATGAACAGGGGAGGTGACTTGTGTCACTCTGTCACAGCAAGCAGTGTCCCCAAATATGCCTACAAAGCAGCGACAGCACTTGCACAACCACAATTACAAAGCTATGAATGCAGCTTCTGAGAGACGAACCACACTCTCAGACCCTCCAAGTGTCCCTATTTCCCAGGGACATCCCTGATTTAGAGAAGCCATCCCAGTTTCTGATTTGATCCCAGAATGTCCCAGATAAAAGAAGAGAAAATGGACAATTATTTTCTGAATCGAAAAATGAATAAAATAAATGAGGAGGAGAAAAGATTGTTAAATAAAGACATTTCAATACTGGAAATTAGCCATAACTAATAGGATGTCCCTATTTTCACTGGAGAAATGTTGGAGGGTATGGAGTTATCCAACCCCTGAGCCGTCTGAAGACAATCCTGTATAGGGAAGTTTTAAAAATGTTTACTGTTTTATTACGTTTTTATATAGGTTGGAAACTGCCCAGAGTGGGTGAGGCAACCCATTGAGATGTGTGGGGTATAAATAGTAAAATTATCATTATGGATGGGACGTCCCTATTTTCATCGGATAAATGTTGGAGGGTATGCACTCTCTCAGGTACAAAACTGCTCACCTTTGGAATACAAAGCCCTGAACATTTTAGGTCCTGGGTACCTTAAATCCCAGCAGGTGACGGAGAGGGGGGGCGGGGAGAGAGAGAGATGGTGTGAAAAGGCCTCTATCTACAGTAATGTTGACTGAATTGAGCAAAAGTAAATAACAAGGAGGTGCCTGTTGCTCCTAAGAAAACCCCACACTTCTCTCAGGCAGCTGCTGTTTGACTGCCAAGTGGAAAATAAAAGCCACTCTCCTCCTCTGGACATCATAAGAACTCGAGCAGCCTGCTGATGTACAAAGGGCCCTCCGTTCCTACTTCATGATATAATTATGTGTGCTCATTTCAGCAAGGTGTAAGCAAGGAGCAAAGCACATGTTGTATCCGTTCAGTTTTGTGTGTGTAAGAGGAGGTGTCTGATGGGGAAATTGTGCAGCTGGAAAACCTGCATTTAAAAAATCCCAGTAAACCTGTGGAAGGTGTGGGCATGGCCTGTGAGTGTCGCCATCAGAACCCACAAACCTGCCCTGTACTAAGTCAAACCACTGGTCCATGTAGCTCAGTATCATATACCTGTTGGCAGAGACGCTCTAGGAATTCAGACAGGAGACATTCCCAGTCCTACCTGAAGATGCCGGAGATTGAACCTGGGACTTTCTGCAAGCAAAATAGATGCTCTGCCACTGAGCTATGGTCCTTCAAATGAATGTTTGCACCGAGTTTATATAGAAACTATTCTCTGTGGAAATGAAAGCAGATGAGATAACCCGGATCTCTTGCCTACTGAGAGTGAGATGCTGAGACTCAGCTCTTTGGTTGTTTTGTGTCACGTAAACGCATGGATGCCCCAAAAGTTTCTGCTCTCACACATGACTGAAAGTCGCTGTTGCAATATCAGTGACCTGAATTTATGAGAGCAAAACTCTCAGGGAGAATTAGATTCAAAGAGGCCTGAAGCTTCCTGAGAATCTGAAAGAAAATGGCATTTAGGTCTTCATGGCCGACTAGAGCCAGTTAAAAGGTCAGAAAGAGAAAGGTTACTGACCTGTGGGTTTCCCTAAGACTAGGAAGGCATCACAAGAACATTGGGCCTAGCATTCTCCTCACAACACAGGGATCATCCAGGAGTTTGCAGGTCAGCGACCCCGCCAAAACATTCGCAAACAATATAATGTCTCACATCAGATGTAAAAAACAACAACTATACGACTTGAGAAAAGACAATGCACATTTTTTGTGACCCATGAAAATATTAAATTAAAAAAGCATTTGAAAACAAGATGTACCCTGGATTTTGTTGTGATTTTCATTTAAAATGAGTTTACTGAATGATGTCACTTGACTTGCCGATAACATGTAAAACGGCCTCCATTTCAGCTGGATTATGAACCAAAATATTGGGGGGAAAGGATGATTGTCTCAAATAAAGAAGTGTTGTGAGATGGACAAGGTTGAGCAACCACTTACTAAATTCTGGCGTTGTTATTAATACCTCATAAACTAATGTTACATTTCTAAGCCAAATTTATATTGGAATTCCAGGTATTTAGACACGACTTAGTGGGCAGGAGTCAATCTTCATGCCGTATTGCAATCAGCTTTTGAAAGTTTCAAAAGGCGTTTCCCTTGTGGAACATGGGACTGAGTTTTGAGATACATCAATCCGAAGCTCCAGAAGGTACATAAAGCTTCCTAGCCACCACGTTTTCAGGACTGTGGTGAAAGACTCTGCGTTTAGAACATCCCCATGTCCCTTGCAGCATCATTGACTGAAACCTTCACCAAATCAACTCTGTTTGGCTCTTTCCCTGGTTGCAGTGCAGAGCTGCAAATTATATTTCACAGCTGAAGGAGTGATTGAGTTTGTTGACATTCTGCCAAAACAGATTGAGAGAAGAAGGCTTCAACATTTCTTTGATCGTAGAAGACAAGCGGCTCTCATTATACGAAAGTGTGCTTGACAGGATGGAAGAAATACAGGAACTTAAATGCTAAACTCCCCCCATAAAATATAAATGGTTTATGAATATTTAAGCAGTGCAAAAATAGCACTGGGCTTTCTGAAGGAGAAAGTAACATAAGGGGGGAAAATGTAAATGTCATCTATTATCACTCACGTTCACTTTGTTTTTGTTTTTATTGCATATTTATATATATATATCATAATTTCATGTAATGAATCACCCTGAGATCCATGAGTATAAACCAATATACAAATTTAATAAATAAGAAAAATAATTAATAATGATCACCTTGAGAAGTCTCCATAGATTCAAGACAGAGTAAAATAATGGCATGGTCTTAAACACTGCCTGAGTCTGATTCTCCTCTTACAGGGTAAAGTGAAATTACTTTCAATCAGTTTGCTTATTCCCAGTTTATACTAGAGTAAATCAGTTGAATGAGACATTTACATTTTAATGATGTAAGGACATTGTTTTCCTAAGAAAAAGACAAACGCAGCATTTTTTTAAAAAAATCCGATTTGTGTGCATGTACACACAAATAGAACAATTTCCTTTGCAAATTAAAACTTTGGATAAACAACATTGGATGTGCCTGCTTAGTTTGACCGTGATGCTCTTGATATATTGCTTCTGGAATGAAATTTTGCTTAGGGCTAAAGGCATGTTATGCAGATGAAAGGCAATTGTTTAGCCAGCCTCCCTGCTGGCTGCTGGGAGAAAGGATAAGCAGAAGCAAAAATCTTAAATAGAAACAAGAGTCCATTAAGATATGAATATCTTGAGCAAAAGGTTTATGCTTGGGGAATCTTTAATGTTGGCACCCGCATTTTCTGTTATTTCCCCCCCCCCCGGTTAACGCTGGGTAAAACTTTCCTTTCTCCACTGCCATGAGGTTTCACTACTACTTCAGAAAAACAAAAGGGAGATTCCACAGTCTATAATAAGGCAATACCTTTATTAGCCCATCTGAAATGTCACAAAATAGTGTGCATGCTGTAAAGTACACTATCTTGTGACATGTTTGGTTGGCCTAATACTGTCAGGAGTCTGAACCAGGAGTAGATTAGTAATAAAGCACCCAGTATCAGTGAAGTTAGGGACCCAGGTGGCACTGTGGGTTAAAGCACAGAGCCTAGGGCTTGCTGATCAGAAGGTCGGCGGTTCGAATCCCTGTGACGGGGTGAGCTCCCGTTGCTCGGTCCCTGCTCCTGCCCACCTAGCAGTTCGAAAGCATGTCAAAGTGCAAGTAGATAAATAGGAACCGCTCTGGCGGGAAGGTAAAGGGTGTTTCCGTGCGCTGCTCTGGTTCGCCAGAAGCGGCTTTGTCATGCTGGCCACATGACCTGGAACCTATACGCCGGCTCTCGGCCAATCAAGCGAGATGAGCGCCGCAACCCCAGAGTCGGACACGACTGGACCTAATGGTCAGGGGTCCCTTTACCTTTATCAGTGAAGTTAACTCTTTATTCAAAGAAAGCAAAACAGTGCAGCAGCTCTTCCCAGTAGGTCTTGCCCCAATGAGGCAGTTGCAAGGACTGAAGGTCCCACCGCTCTCTAAGACTCCTCCCCTGGGTCCTTCCCCAGCAACTTGAGGCTAGTTCATCTTGTCTCTCTTTGCTCCACCCTCCTCATTCCTCTTCATATTCTGGGAGACCAGGGGGAAGGGGAGCTAGTGACAGCAGGAGGGGGAGACTCCCTGGCTACTTCAGCAGCCTCTCCCTACTCCTCTCCAGCCTCCACTTCGACCTCTGAATCTCGACTGCCTTAAATCTTGGAGCACAGGCATAATATGCTGAGATTCTTACTCCTTTCAGCAATTGTGCTGCAGCAGTCTGCACTAAAGCTGTGTACACAATCCCACTTGCTCCGGCTCTAGCACTGATGTTTGAAGCCAAGTGCACACAACGTTAGCCACAATCCATAGGCATGCTGTAGTATTGCTTGAGAAATACTCCTGTTTGGTGCACTTTCCCTCAAAACAGTTTCCATCCGACTGGGAAACTGAGGTGTGTACACTTCAGGAAGCCATTGCACATGTGCAGATGACAGTGTATGCGCAAATGTGACTTGAAACCCTGCAGGGGCAGGGGCAACACCATGCCTTAGGCGAGGTGAAGCCATTTGCTTCAGGTGGCAGATCAGACCCCGTCCTCAGTCCTGTCATTACATAGCACCATGTCACCAACACAGCCTTATTGCTCTCACTGTTGACACTGCACCCTCACAAATGCTGCTGTGTTGCAGCGGCAGCGCGGGTGTAGTCACAGATGAAGGTACGTTGCAGTGATGGGGCTGGCAGCAGCGCGGGCGCGACGGCAGGCGCAGAGTGGGGACCCAGATCTGCCGGGCAGAGGGGAGGAGGCTTTTTGCCTACAGTGGCAAAATGTCTCGGGCCGGCCCTGAGTGGGGGAGAATGGCATTGGTGTGTTTCAAGTCACTAATGTGTACCTAGCACAGTTGCAGTTTCTGGATCAAGCACAAGGAAAGCTTCAGATGGAGTGTATTGCATTCTTGACAAAGCATAGCTGTCAGGGGGCTGCAGCCCTGCTCCAGTCCTGCGTTAAGCAGCTATCGAGAGCAGCCCCCAATTTTAACGACGGATTCATCTAGTTCCCCTTCCGGCCCTAGCAGTGGAGAAGGAGAGGTGGTGGAGGGGCTTCAGCCAGCCAGGCAGAGCCATCGCCACGTAGCTGGGGAAGGAAAGAAGAGGCGCACAAGGTGCTTCCGTCTGCCGAGATGGGTTTCCTGGCGGGAGAATCGCGAAAAGCTACTCTGGGAATCAGAGTGATTGACGAGTCGTTTTTATGATGTACTCCGCATTGTAAAGTAATTAGCCAAGATTAAAGCTTAAAAGCTTAATGTTTCAGAGTCTTTCTTTGAGCGGCCAGCTGGGGAAGGGACCCCACACCTCCTGACAATAGCCAACCACCCTAGAACGAAACGTGCACTTCCATAGCACACTCAACACTTGAATTTTACACATCTGTATGTACTATGCACGCCTTGAAAGAAGGATGCTCCTGCTACAGAAGACCAGCCTTCAAGTAGGTTGCAGTCTCCACATTGTAATCAGGCAGCTGTTTGCCGACTAATAAGATTAGAGTGTGCCAACTGCAAAACATCACGGGATGCAGCACTGAGGCATGTTTGGACAAAGAAGGAAAGGGATATAGTACTCAACAAAGGTGACAGATTGAAAGTCACTGGAAACTTCCTGGCACCCAGGAAAGAAATGGCTGAAGATGAGACAGAATGATTTTGGCCACACACTTTTCAATTGCTGTTTCTCAACCTCTGTCTGGGCCTGCCCACCCATGAGCCAAGATGAGGTGACTGCCTCAGATGGCAGGATCCATGGGGACAGATCCCAAAGTTAATCTTCCTTTCCCTCCTTGTTCCTGATGAAGATTGTCCCTCACCCCTTCTTTTGTGGCAGGGACAGGGGGTGCCATTTTGTGGTTCACCTCAGATGACAAAATGTATTGGGCCGGGCCTCACCTTTATCTCACACCAAGTTTGCAATAAAAACATTTTAAGGCTACAATCCAATATCTAACTGGGAGTATGCTCTACTGAACTCAGTAGGGCTTACTTCTGAGCAGACATATCTAGAATCATGCAGCTAATGTGCAAAAATGCAAAATCTGAAATTTTCCATAATGCAGATGCTAAATTTCCAGCTTCTTATGACTTGCCAGGAGAAAGCATATTGTTGGATTATGAACTCAATCATAAACATGTTCTTGAGTTATTTTAACAACCACAAGGCAAGTGGTAATTCCAAGATATTCATTTGCTTGCGGGGCAGAGGAACTCATGGAATTTACATGGCAACCCGATGTTTGGTCAGTCCCTTCCTATTTTAACTAACTTCTTTTATTTAATTCTTAAATGAAAGAAAGATTTGAAAGTGGATCTCCCACAGCTTCCACCAAAGCCAAAGTTTCGGCTCAAACTGGTTGCTCATGTAAATAAAGGGCCTCCACAGCACCTCGCTGCTTTTAATTAAGGCCCAATTTAAAAGAGGGTATTTAACCACCCTTCGCCATCAAACTTAAATCTGGTTCCAGTAATTAAAAGGATTTTCTTAATCTAGTTCTCAGTGTTAGGAGGCTCATTTCAGTTAGTTAATTAAAGACTGTTTCTTAAGCTATTCAGTCAAAGGAAAACAAAGGGAAAGAGATTTAAAAGTGTCATGGGTGGAGGGGAGAAGAATTGCATAAACATGGCTGGAATTATCAGTTGGCCTCTTTAATTAAAAACAACGGGTCTAATTTATTACAAATGGCACACACATTCATGTTTTAAGCTGCTTTAAAACAACTTTCGTATACTTACGAACAAACTGCAGACTCCCCAGCTGTTGCAAAGATATAACATTTGTATAAATGAACGAGATGTCGTAACATGAAAGGGTTCAAAGTTGGTGCATGGGGTTTCCCTGTTTTTATATGTTTTGATGTGGTGGTTGTGTACATGAATTGGACTTTGTAGAAATTAGCTTTTCCTCCCCCCACCATCAACACCCCAGCCGAAAAGGATTACAGAGCTTTAGATTTAGGACATTTTGAATAATGCTTACTCTCTAAATGGATGTCACTAAAATGGGCAGGGGCTGAGCAATTGGAGGCATCCCTTCCAATAATAGTATTTGCTTGAAGGGGGGGGCGGTTTCCCAGCGTCAGACTTGACAGAGAGCCAGCACAACTTGTAAGCAACTGCCTGTCTGCCAGCCAGCTCCATCCATTGTTAGTTCTCATATTGATGCCTCTCTGCCTCAGCAAAAAGGAACAAGGAGGAACATCTTATTCACTGAACAGCATCCTGTTGACAGAGACCCTGTAGGAAGGAAAGTCAAGGAGCAGTACCTCCCTATGCTGCTCAACCTCTGCCCACTTCAAAGGCAGAAGTCTTCTGACTGCCCTCATGGGCTGAACTGCGCCTCCATAAAGACTTAGGTTACATCCATGCTGTATATTGAAACCATTTAGCAGTCACAGAGAATCCTGGAAGCTGTCGTTTGTTCAGGATGCTGGTCAGCAACAAACTACAGTTCCCAGGATTCTCAGTGACTGCTAAAGAGGCATAACAGTGCTTTAAATGTATGGCATTGAAGCCGAGGAGGAATCGTTGAACCTTAGGGATGTCAGCAATAGATGGGGTAGCTGAAAAGATTAAATGCACCATTCCTGGTCAGCACAGCAGTGGGAATCTTTGAGCCTCACCAGGGCTGATGTGTTTGGGTGGAAGTGAGGTATTTTGTAACATAGGAAGCTACACCAAGTCAGACCATTGCCTCCCATCAAGCTCCATATACACTCGCTAGAGGTGAAGGACCAGGGAGGAAACTCAGATTTCATAGTGGAATCCTTGGACTGACAGATCATGGCCGGGAATGGATCATTTAAAAACTGGTAATTCAGCCACCCACTACCTGAAGAAGTTGGTACATGGGACTTATTGCCATCTGAACAATGAGAGCAACGGGAATTGATTATGGTCCATCATTCTAAAAAAAATAAAAAATGTTGCCCAGCGCAGAAACATGATAGGATGGATGTATTCCCATCACCATGCAGATCTGGGATGAACCAGACATCAATGGGTCCATTCATTTCTACATCTTTACCTGGAGGTGTCAGGAATTGAACCTGGAACCTTATGCACACTAAGCATATGTTCTACCACAGCTCTTTTCTGTTTTGTTTTTGCATTGTTGCACGTAAAAAATGCCTCTTTTTTGCATTGGTCCTACTGGCCCCTGTAGTAGATAGACTTAAGTAATAAAGTCACAGTGCCACAATTTGGTTATCCTATTGCCAAGGCTTTCACAGTACTATAACTGATGTGCAATAATATTGCTATCATTTGCACCAAAGAAAAAAGGCCATCAAGCATCGGTCTTCCTCCATCACACCATTGTTTATTACTTCATAAGACCTGGGTCAATTCTTTGGCCTTCTGAAATGGTAAAGTAGCAGCAATGGTCAATGTAGGCAACTACAGATTGCACATGGATAGCCACAGATTACTAGCATTGCTTTTCTTAGCTTCCTGTTTAGCTTCACTCTGAATGCTGAAATTATCCAAACAGCAATGCCAAATGCACAGTAATTGGCGTGTCATGTAATTACATCAGTCACTACCAGTAATCTAACAGCTGTGATGTTACATGATTTCTTGTGCTTTTCAAGAACAACCTGAAGAATTGCATTCTAGCAAAAACCAAAGAGATTCTGTGGTGAGTACTTAAGATGTTATCTTTAGGTAGAAATGTTTGGCGTTGAGTCTAACATGGAACAGATTTTATATCTATACTTATATTCATTATAAAGCTTTGATGGCCTTTTATATATTGTAAGTAATAACAACAGTGAACAATGGGCACAGACATTTTTTTAAAAAATCATGTTACAATATAACAAAACAACAATATACATTTTGGGCAAGGGAGGTTTAGGACAACAGGGGGATGGGGATGATGTCACCTCATTAATAGGGAGACAAGCTGGTGGAAATCCACATTTTGCTCTAGTGTGAAGAAGCCCTTCCATGCTGCTTGGGTCACACTGAAGCTACACAGCCCAAACTTGGGTCCCCAGCTGTTGGACTACAACTCCCATCATCCCTGACTACTGGTCCTGCTAGCTAGGGATGATGGGTGTTGTGGTCCAACAACAGCTGGGGAGTCAATTTTGAGAAACACTGGTTCAAAGCATGGAAGCTCAGGTATGCTTGCAGAGTTCCTCTGACCACAACAGGTTGTCTAATAAATCCTGGGAGCCTGTCTGTCATTTGCACATGGGGACTGGGTCACTTATATGTGCAATGGAGTGCATACAGAATTTTGGAGTAGATTATGATGATTCCCCCTCTTGGCCATGATATCTAGGAATACACAGCACACTATTTATTTATTTTCATTGGTCTCCCATCTTTCCACCAAGGAGCTCAAGGTTGTGTACACCCTTCTCTCCCCCCCCCCCATTTTATCCTCACAATAACCGTGTGAGGTAGACTAGCCCAAAGTTACCCAAGGAGCTTTATGGCTGAGTGAGAATTGAACCCTGGCCTCCCAGGTCTTAGTCCAACCCTCTAACCACTATATGACACTGATAATTTATCCATTCCCAATCGCAATAAGTGGCCAATACTGGCAGGGGCAAAGAAGCTTACTATGCAGGAAGTATTCACAGTACTGTGAATGTTCCAACTTGTTATGGCATGAAGGAGAGGAGTTCATCTCTAGACATGCTATTTTCAGCATCTCCCAGGGTGAGCTTAAAATATAGCTCAGCTTTTAATCTGAGGTGAACTGTGTCACATCTATGCATTTCTTTGGACACTGAGGTGCTTTTATGGAGGTGAGGTTCCGTTCCCTACCTTGGAATAGTAGCGGTGCAATGAGCAGAACCAAACCAGCCTCAATTTTTTTAAAAAATAGTTAATTCAAGTTGGATTGTTCCTGTGTTTTCAGAACAATACTGCATCCTGGCTTCTCCTAAAATGATATCAGCACAGACCAAACAGAAGCATTACATCATCAGAACGATCTCTCATTGGATGGTCAATGATGCAGCAACTTCTGTTCCCTAGCAACTTCCCAGGGTATTTTAACTCCTTTTGCAGGTACGCCACATAGCACAGTAAATCACTTTGCCGGAATATTTTTCAAAACCTTTAGCTCTCAACCCCTCATGCTCTTAAATTCCTAGAGTAAGTGGCTCAGGCCTTCATAGATAAACATCTATACATAGCGCCACATTTTCCATATTTATGGGGGGAGAGAAGGTGGGGTTAAGGTGACTGGGGGCTCTTGTGCACTTCCCAAAACACCCTGTTTCCCCCCAAGAAGGAATGCATCAAATAAAGTAATGTGAACGAAATATTGTGGCATCTTAAAGATGAACACAATTATTATGACATAAGCTTTTGTGGACTACAAAATATACTCTGAGCGTGTGCAGTTTCACATTTTGAATGAACTCATTTCCTGCCTTGGGCCAGTCACTAACTCTCAGCGTTTGTGCAAAGACGTTTGTGCAAAGATAAGCTCAGTGGAAGAGCATGTGTTTCATATGCAGAAGGCCCCAAGGTCAATCCTGGCACCTCCAGGTCAGATTGGGAAAATCTCCTGCTCTGAAACCCTAGAGAGCCGCTGCAAATCAATGTAGACAATACTGAGCCCTACTGTGAGGCTCCTTCCTATGTTCCAGGTGTCGTACATATTAACATTTCTATGAAAATTAGACCACTAATCATTCTGTGCTAATCACCTGAAGTGGAGTAAAAACACAACCCAGCGAATCTCCTTCCTAACAACCCATCAGTTGCTAATGGATTTTCTGCAACGTGCTATATATGCAATAAATGTCAAACAATGCCTAATGGAATTTTGCCTGTAAAAATATTATTTCCCCTAGAATTGCTGGAACCTGCCATTACTTTGACTTATTAGAACATTAGAGAAATTGGGAGTGACTATCATACCTTTTTTTAAATCTAGGAAACAAAGCAAGGACCCTTTATTCTGGGGGCCCCTCAGAATTCTGCAACCACCCTCCATCCTCTCTACTTCCTCCCCACAACCAGTTTATCCTTCCTAGATTCTCCCATGCCCTTCAGATAGCCAAATTATTTCCTTTCATGCAGAATACATTTTTAAGAGGCATTGCCTAAGCTCCAGCTAAGGCTTTTTTTTGTCTTCTGATAAGGGATTTCATTATGGCAATTCTGATTTAGTTGTACACTCTAAACATAATTGTACACAGTGTTTTATGAGAGCTTATAACAATGCACTACATATGCAGAACTTAATTAAAACAATGACTACATTCAAAGGAAATTGCCTTGTGATGAAAAACTTTTAAAATACCAGGAAGGATGTTATTAGAATATGGCATGTCTGTGAAAGGGCTGGAGGCCTCACAGTTATCGGGATGTTGTCGTTACCACCATTCTGCCTACAGATTATTTGCATTTGTGGCTTGCTCAAAAGGAGCAAAGTTATTCAGCCTACAGGTTATGTGGTCATGAATAACCATATAGAAGCCTGTCTCTGAAAATGTATATATTTTTCCTTAAGCAGGAAAGAACTACCTTCCCTGTGGTTTGCATTTAATTCATGTTATGCAATGCAGATAAACAAGCAGCCTCTGATTCTGTTTGCCGCTTGCTGTGCTACTGACCCTCCTTCAGGAGAAATCCTGTCTTATACCAGGGGTGGGGAAGCTTTTTCAGCCCAGGGGCTGCATTTCTTCATGGAGGACCTTCCGGGGGCCACATGCAAAAGTGGTCAGAATAATAGGTGTGACTCTTTATCAGTTACACAGTTCAGGAGTCCATTCCAACAGGGGAAAGTACTCACATAGGATGCAGAGCACAGCCTGTAGGTATGTGACCTGAGGAGAGAGCATGGCCTAGGAGAGTCCTGAGGGCCTGATAGAAAGCCCTGGAATTTGGCCTTCAGGCTGAGGTTCCCTATTCCTGTCTTACACAGTGGTTTTTCTATAGTGCTTCAATAGCTTATTTTTCCAAGAATGTGGTCTGGCCTACTTGCTCACTAAAAGTTCTGAAGTTGACTGTTCTGCAACCAGGATCTTCTTGAACCATAAAAAGGTAAAGGGATCCCTGACCATTACCGGTAGATCTAGTCGTGTCCGACTCTGGGGTTGCGGCGCTCATCTCGCATTACTGGCCGAGGGAGCCAGCATACAGCTTCAGGGTCATGTGGCTAGCATGACAAAGCCGCTTCTGGCGAACCAGAGCAGCGCACGGAAACGCCATTTACCTTCCCGCCGGAGCGGTACCTATTTATCTACTTGCACTTTGACGTGCTTTCGAACTGCTAGGTGGGCAGGAGCTGGGACCGAGCAACCGCCAACCTTCTGATCAGCAAGCCCTAGGCTCTGTGGTTATTAACCCACAGCACCACCCGCGTCCCTTCTTGAACCGTAGGTATGGTCAAAGAATGGATCTATCATATACACCATAGATGCCTCTATAAAATCAACAAATTTCTCCTAAAATAAGCCGTAGCCATAAAATAAGCTGTAGCAGGATTTCTACACATTTGTGAAATATAAGCCATACCCCGAAAATAAGACATACACCGAAAATAAGACATAGTGACGTGGCGCCTCTCCCTTAAGATGGCCTGGATAGGCGTGGCTATGCAGCGTACCGACGCAGAGCGGTTAAAAGAAGACATCCCCCGAAAATAAGCCATACTGTGTTTTTTTTGAGGGGGAAAAAATATAAGACGGTGTCTTATTTTAGGAGAAACATGGTAGCCAAGTGTTCTGTTCTTGGTAAGTGTGTTTCTCCTGATACAGTCCACGTCCCTGTAAGCCCCCAAAAAACAGGGAATATGTGTTCCCATAGGTATCTACACACATACTCCTTCAGTAAAGCCTTGTTCCAAAGTACTTTAAAGATTAAATACAAGAATAACTGTCTTGGTGGTCATTACTATGCTGTAAAATGTCTGGCTCAAGAAGGCCACTTGGCTTGTCCTCTGGCTTCTTTTAGAGGAATAGTCAGCACATCTATTTAGGCAAGCTTTTGTGCTAGCAGCTGGTGATTCTTTTTTTTCTTTCCTTTTTTAACAGCTCCTTCATAAATAAGAGAGCCAGTGCCAGATCAGATTAAATATCTAGCTAGTTCAACATCCTGCTTCCCACAGTGGCCCATCAGATGTCTCTGAGAAGCCTACAAGCTGGGCAATGGAGGCATTAGACCCCTCTCATTGTTGTTCCACAGCAACAGATATGCACTGACCTCTGACCTTGGAGGGCTCATATAGCCATCATGACTAGCTAGCATTCATAGACTTGATATTTTATTCTGCTTTATTGTAATTTAAGAAAGGTGGGGAAAGTGAATGGGCCATGCTCACCCAGGGAGCTTCATGGCTGAGTAGAGATTTGAACTTGGGCCTCCCTGGTCCTAGTCAGACGCTTTATTTATTTATTTATTTATTTATTTATTTATTTATTTATAACATAACACCGGTCCTGAGAGATCTACACTGGCTCCCAGTACGTTTCCGAGCACAACAAGTGTTGGTGCTGACCTTTAAAGCCCTAAACGGCCTCGGCCCAGTATACCTGAAGGAGCGTCTCCACCCCCACCGTTCAGCCCGGACACTGAGATCCAGCGCCGAGGGCCTTCTGGCGGTTCCCTCACTGCGAGAAGCCAAGTTACAGGGAACCAGGCACAGGGCCTTCTCGGTAGTGGCGCCCGCCCTGTGGAACACCCTCCCATCAGAAGTCAAAGGTACTAACAACTATCTGACATTTAGAAAATGCTGGAAGACGTTCAGGGAAGTTTTTAATCTGTGACATGTGTATGTATTTTAATGTTTGTTGGAGGCCGCCTAGAGTGGCTGGGGAGACCTGGCCAGATGGGCGGAGTATAAATAATAAATTATTATTATTATTATTATTATTATTATTATTATTATTATTATTATTATTATTATTATTAAATTAAATTATTATTATTATTTATTTATTCATTATTTATTTATTCATTCATTCATTCATTCACACACATTATTTACACAGAGAGAGGGGGGGAGAGGGAGAGAACAAGTTGGCTTAAAATATAAAAATATAATACAACAGCACAGTGGTACTTTGGTTCTCGAACGGCTTAGTTGACAAACAAATCGGCTCCCGAACGGCGAAACCCAGAAGTAAGTGTTCCAGTTTTCGAATGTTTTTCGGAAGCCGAACATCCAACACAGCTTCCGCTTGAGTGCAGGAAGCTCCTGCAGCCAATCAGAACGGTTTTGGGAGTCAAATGGACTTCTGGAATGGATTAAGTTCAAGAACCAAGGTACCACTGTAATAATAATGGCGATAAATACGAGATGGTTAAAAAAAGCAACATTGTAAAGTCTGAACAGTACAATTTTCAAACAGCAGGAATGACTCCTGACAGACTTCTGCCACCAAATATTTCCACAGGGCAGGCTCTGCTACACTAAAGGATGAGTGCCTGGTATAGACCATCTGAACCTCAGGGATGGGGGAACACCAAATGCTCCCCAATAGAAGATCTCACTGACTGAGGTGGAACATGAAGAATAAGTCAGTCTTTAAGGTACTGCAGGCCCAAGTTGTATAGGAGGAGGATTCTTTCCATCTGCTGCTGGAAATCCCTCTGTGGCTATTTCAGAGGAAACAATTTCCTTGCCTTTCATACCACCGAAAGACATAGGTATCTTTATGCGCCCCAGGTATCCTTTCATGATGCCACATTCATTGAGGGTTGTGGTGAAATCAGCATGAGGTTAAAAAAGATATTTGGGGATAGTTTCAAGTCCATCTAAGGCGGCATCGCAGCATCAATACCAGCTGCCTTTCTGTAAGATAACGATTTAATGGCCTCTTCGGTTTCAGCCATATAAGATTCCTGGGCCAGAAGCTGATTGTATCACACTGAGGTAATTCCTGTATAGCCTTTTAGCTGGCAAATGAGTCATGATTCAGGATGTTCTTAAAGGGTTCTGCCCCCTAGAATTTGATTCTTATCAGTCAAAAGAGTGTTACCATTAGAGTTCATCTCAGGGGCTGAACCTAGACAATGTATGTGTTATTAACTGTTTATTGAGCAGAATGGCCACTTATGTATCGCCCCTCCAAAAGAGGACAGAATATAACAGATTTTCATAATATATATATATATGCTACTTAGTATGTAAAGATGCAAATTTAGAAAAAATTACTGCAATCTGAATAGAAATTCAATGCATCTTGCTATAGAGGGAAAGACTGTAGGCAAGTAACCTGTCCACTGTCTGGGCAATCACTATTGACAGGCAACTTTAAGGTCCCTCCTGCTTGCCCTTCCTAAACTTATTTATCTTTAAACCAGCATTGGACCAGACATCCCTTCAAGCAGAGGATTTGTTCAAATAAAGGACTATGAATAAAACAACAAGGCATCAAAATGAGCACCAATGTTCTTCCATTATGGTTGAATAAAGCCTGTTATATTATCTGCAAAGTTATGGCCAGAACTTGACATTATAGCTGTTGAAATACTGCTACAAAAAACTTTCCTTCCATTGCAAATTGAGGGTCGAGAAGGGGGGCATTCTAATTATGGCCATGGTGATTGCAAAGGGTTAAAGCCCCTGCCCCCAGCTCTAATCCTGCATAGCCCCTTCCATACTGGTTATTTTGGGAAGAAAAATCTATTGCACCAATGACAAAAAATGTTATGTTTTGCCTCGAAGTCTCCATGCCACTCTTCAGGGCTGCTTGGCGGCAGTTACTGTGGCTTGAGATGTTATAAAGCCTTCTCTTAACTTGCAGTTTTGGCCAGAAAGCTCCTGCTGTCTTCTTCCTCACAGGAGCTGGGCCTCCTCCTTGAAACATCCAGGCAGCTGGGAAGATCTGTTTCGATTTATTACAAGGTTTGTTCATAATAAAAAACAGGATGACCCCAATTCCCCCCCCCCCGGTCCTAAGCACATTAATTACTGCTCTCAGTAGTAGGTCTCAGTAACAGGAAAACACTCCCATTTATTACAACAGTACTTACTCTCACTTACTAGACTTGATCCAGTGCATCATTAGATACACTTACTTTCGATAGCAGTAGAAAAGGATTTCTCACTACCAGAATAAAACCTAAATTTTCAGCCTTGGCACATATGGAGCAAAATTACCTCACCACATTTCAAGTATTGGATCTGCGCCTGCTTTTCAACCACGTATTGTGCATAAGAGAGTTCTCTTCTCACTTGACATCTTTTGCTGGCAGCAGCATGGAAGGTCCTTTAAAAACAATGAGAAAAAGTCAAGTTGGTGCATTTGGGCAGCAGCTACAGACAAGACAGATAGTTCAGTCCTAGTGACATCTCTCCTGGGTACCTGCTGAGAACTCCAATCTTCCTGTGTGTCCAGATGAAACTGAGAAGGACCACCTCCAGCCTTCTGCAGAAGACCGCCAAAGGCCTTTGCAAACAGCCCCACAGAAGTGGCAAGGCCTGCTGGGATTTAATCCCTTCCCTAACAAGGCTTTCATTCAGGCCTTCATCCAGATTAGAAGGTCTGATTTCTCAGAAACTTCTTTGAGTGAAAACAAGGCACCTCCTGCTTTCAGAGAGGTCAAGGTCCAATTACAATGCTAGAGAACTTATAGGGGGCCGCAGATCATGACTCTAGACCTGTATCCAGCTTTAGATAGTGACAAATAAAGCTGCTAATCAGATAGAGAATACTTCTACCACCCCTGTGTTCCCAGAGCCAGATTTAAGTGAGATTCAGTTTCTATTGTTTTTATCAAAAGAAGTAAGAATGCAACAAAAGGTACCCAGAGACTTTAAAACAGTGTGGTGCAGACTGACATTACTCTTGGCAATGGGGTAAATGGTGTCTACCATTGCTGGTAATACAAATGCTATCTGAACTCTGATGCAAACAAGAACATAATCAAGAGGGAGAGTGTTTAATAAAATGCATGCCACTCTTTAAAAAGAAAAAGAAAACAGTGCATAGCTTCTTGCCCTTATTGGTAATGTCTCTCCATACCAGGACATTTTCTTGTCTTTTGAAGTTCCTCTTTGGAGTGAAATTTGACTGCTTGCCATCCAGTAGTGTCAGTTTATTGCTCTTCTGGCAGTAAAGGCCCTGACACTAATTGATACAGTGGCATTAAATGTTTGTGAACATTCTAACTGCTTAAGACACAAAACTGTCAGAATACATACAGTCCAAATTCTGTGAGGGAAGGGGGAAATTATCACTTTGAGCTTTAAACCTCAGACAGGTTCTAGAAGCAGGAGTCAAGTCTCACTCTCACGGTCTTGTTATATAATTATCAAACTTCCATGTTCTAAAGTAGCTGAATGAAGATGTCCCTCCCATAGCAGTTCAGCTTGTCTATACACAACCTTTTGTGTGCCTGAAACCAATCTTCAGGTTTCTCTACGTATCACAGGCTTATGGCTTGTAGCTCTCTGCACATACTGACTGTAATTTTACAATTTCTAACTGTTTTTATTGCTTCATTATTTTCATTATTTTGAATGTCTTTCTAAAGTAGGGTATAAGTAATATGAAATGAATAAATAAATAGTATGTATGTCTAAGTGTTCCAACACCAAATGTCCTCAGGTTGAAATGATATTTCATGACCTATAGTACGAGATAAAGTGGAATTATTTGCCACTATAGTATGAGAGGGTGAAAGTGGTATCTGAAAGCTGACCAGAAAAAGTGTTGAAATATTGGAGTGCCAATGCACACTTTATATAGTAGCCACCAATGTCTGCCATGGTGGACACCATAAAATGTGTAGAGGATGCACACAGATAATTCTAACACTCAATATACTCAATGGGCCTAGGCCTATGACCAACTGCAGAGGTCCCTCAGGAGTAGACACAATAGTCACTGCTGACAAGTAAAATGTGAATCAACCCCAGGATTCCCACTAAAACTGGAAAAATAGCTAAAGAACTGTTCTGGATTTTTTGCTGGTTTCCATTGCCATGATAAGGGTACATGATGTGAAGAAATGTAATGGGTTTGTGCCTAGCAGAATCCAGAGTCATTCTCTGTAGGTGTTTGACATATGCACTGGAGGAAAGACATTTGAAGGAATTTTAAGTTGCACGGATTTATACCACCCTCAGGCAGCTGTTTACTTGGATTTTATTTTTTAAAAAATATTGGAGGGAGGGAATAAATTAATATGGAAACTTGAAAATGCTTTAAAATGAAAAGCCAGAATTATATTCCATTACTTATCAAGCACTACTTATAGAGGCTTATATATTTCGTTATCTAAAGTCACAATATTCTGCCAGGTAATATTGCAAACTTGCAACAGTACTGCTGTCTGTAGGTTCCTATATCCTATACAGGGGGTGCTGGGGGTTGCCCCACTAAATTCCACCCTCCATTTTTTTTTTTTTTTTTGCAAATAAATAATTAAATCAACAGGAAAACCTTTCTTTAAATGTTCTTCTCTCTCTCTCTCTCTCTCTCTCACTCACTCACTCACTCTCTGCACCCTACCTAAGCCAATCAAAACCATGCATTCTTAATGTGACTGTTAGCGGGTGGTGGGAGAGAGTAAGCACAATTACAGTTTGGTTGGTTAGAAGTGGGGAAGGAATGGTACCTTGAAAGAAGAGGGGTGTATGTGAGAGATGGAGTTGAAGGGTGGAAAAAGGAAAAGGTGGAAGGTGGAGAGGAAAAATGAGTAGGGAAAAGATGAAAAGGATGAGATTGATGGGAGGGAACAAGGAAGTGAATGGAGATAAGGGAAACTGAGTTAGAGTAAAGAGAAGGGAAAGCCAAGAGCCAGAGGATGGATGGATGAAAGGATAAAAACAAACAGGTGAAGAACAGAAGGAAGGGCGGTAGGAGGAAGCTGTGCTCTGCTAGCCCCCAAAATAGTTGCCCTCCAACCTGGCCTGCTGCTGCTGCAGGACCTGTTCAGGTAACAGTAATAATGATCATTATGATCATTATAATAAATTAATATAATAATGTTGACATCCATCTGTCTTGAGAGACAATGGAGTGCGCCTCTAGGGGTAAAGTCAAACCACTGGAGAATCACTGCACCTGCGTTGTTTTTGTTGTATTAGCAAAAGTGAGGTCCTGGGCTGCCCAGACGACAATACCTCCTTCTTGGCCTCGGTGGGAAGCAGAGCAATACGTTTGGCACCAGCTTGGCTGCAGGAGTTGCCAGGAGGCGGCATAGAAGACACCATCCAACCAGCTTAGCAACTCTACTCTACTCCCTACTTCTTTGGTGCCCCAATCCAAACTTTTAGACTGGCTTCAGACCTGCAAGGGATGACCTTGAGCATCCCCTCCTGTGTGCTAGGAGGACAAAGAGGAGCATCGCATGGAGATCCCTCAAATTTCCATCCATTCACTGTCCTCGGGAGCTGCCTGACCTTGCCAGCTTTCGGAACTGACCATCACAACTACACAGAGATTTCCACATATTCTTGCAAAATACTTCCAGCTCTTCTGACTGGCGGTGCAACAGCTGGGATAACAATTATCATTTATGTGTTGGATTGTATAATTCCACTGAAATATATCATCTGAGTAGCACCCAGCGTGAAGCCAGCAGTGAGATTTTTTGTGTGAAATCAAAGCATCAAACAAAAGCCTTGCAGCATCAGCACACCATCTCAGAGGACATTCCCCAGTACCTAGTATGTGAGTGTAAAATAATAGCAGCTGAAAACTGATGGCATAAGAGGAGGATTAGCAAGAGTCTTTGCTGCAGTTTCTCCTGCTTTCCTTCTTTCACGGCTCCCCACCTCTTCAGAGATAAAGATTATGGTTGCTAAGGTAACTGAGCAAAGTAGCATAGGGGAAATTTTTTTGCCTAAATTAGTTTCTCGGGGTTCTCCAAGCACTGTTGGTTCAAAAGCGTAGCCCAAACCTGATTATAAGGGGCCTGTAATTTACTTAACGAAACACATTATAATGCCTTGTCATGTCTTATACACATTTCTGCTCCTGAGGTTAACTTACACTCTTAACTGTGTGGTCTTCCAACCGAGAAGGATGCTCTCCATTTGTGAACTGTTATGGAAGTCACATACAAGACAGATGGCCTTGTTGTCAATATGCACGTTTTAGGCGCTGAAGCACATGGAATCTTTTGCATTTTTACAAAGGGAGCTTCGTGTGCTTAACTCAGGTGGCACATGCATGCTTTGCATGTAGAAGAGCATCAGTTCAATCCTTGCCAGATGCCTGTTGGCAGGGTAGGAAAGGTCCTGTGTCTAGGACTTTGGAGGACTGTATCAGTCAAAATAGATAGTACAATGTGGACCAGGGAGTTGATTCAGTACAGGGTCCCTTCCAGCTCTACAATTCTATGATTCTAAGACAGTCTGAGGTTGGGATGGAGGAGAAATTTAAAGGTGAACTTACCTAATTCATCCTTTCTGAATCAAACACCGACAGTAATCCTTTAAATTTTGCACTTCTCCCGATTTTGCAATGCAGCTGCCCAGCCAAGTGATGTGTACAAAAAATGGATGTACTATTGTAAAGTGTGCATATAAATGTATATAATAGTGAAATAACATACAATAATATTTGGGGGGAGGAAAATTGCTCACAGAAATGTGTATATTAGTCAAAACTGCATACAAAAATGTGTTTGCTAAGAAAAATTCACACCAAAATTGTGAAGGGGATGTGTGTGTCCTCCTCAAGAGTAAGCGACTCGACAGTCTGTTTAACTTATGTACAAGTTTATTTCACCGACAAGCTTTACAGTTCATCATCCTCCTCCGAGGAACCAGATTCTCCAAGTAAGGGTTTCCGCTTTTCCCCCCAGCATAAAAGCCTCTTAAAACTCCAACGCCTCCTCTCACTCCTCCTTTTCCGCTTCTTGACTCTGCCGGCCCCTGCGTTGCCCTCATCCCTTTCACTTTCATCCTCCCTGGAAGTTGTTGCAGAGGCTCCGGCTACATCCTCGACCCCTTGCTCTCCCTCCGTCTCCATGTTCTCCTCTCCTCCCATAGGCTCCCACGCCACCCGCTCTTCCTCCATCAGCACAGGTGGCGACACCTCTTCACTCCCACTTCTCCACACCTCCTTCCCTGTCTCTGGCGACAGCCTAGGTGCTGCCTCTTCCTGCTCCCATGCTCGCAATACCTCCTCTGGCGTCCATGGGTGACCTCCGGATGCCTCTGTCCCTTGCGCCACCCCTCCTGGCTCGGGCCAGTCCCTGACATCCATCCCCCCTCCCAAGCCCCCCTTCCCCTCCTGAGGCGGCTCGGTGGGTGTTACCCCAGGGTAGCCAAGATCCCCGGCTGGATCCCATTCCCCTCCTTCACTCTCTCCTGCCGTTCCTGGTGAAGAGGGGAATCCCAAGAAGATGGTGGTGTCTGCACTAGATGATGACGACGAGGACTGGAACACCTCCTCCCAATCCTTCCTGCCCCAGGGAGGAGGGAGACATCGCGACCCCCATTCTTCTGCTGCCGCGATATCCCCTTCCACCTCCATTCCTTCCGTTGGTGAATGAGGGCTACTCTGCAACTCGTTGCCACCCCCACCACTGTCTGCACCCGAGGATGGGAACCCCCAGAAGTCCCCCTCCTCTGAATCTGTGGGTTGAAACACCTCTCTCATTTGCCATCTGTACGGCTTCGGTTTGTCGGGATACAGTGCATGGAATTCCAACACTAAATACTCCTTGGTGACATCTTCCGCCGGAATCCACGTGTTCTCCGACTCTGGCTCCCCCTCCCATGCTACTAAGTACTGCAATTCATCCCCTCTCCACCTGGAATCCAGGATGGCCGTGGCTTCATTGAAGTGCTCCATGTCTACCAACGGCAATTCCTGCGACCCCCTCTGGTCCCCTTGTTGATACCTGTGCGGTTCTCTGAACTTGGATAGGAGCGACCTGTGGAAGACCGGGTGAATTCTCATGGTCTCCGGCAATTGCAACCTGAACGCCACTGGGTTGATCTGCTCCACCACTTCGAAAGGCCCAATTTTACATTGCCTCAGCTTTTTGCCCCTGCCTGGCATGGGCAATCCCTGGGTGGACAACCAAACTTTGTCTCCCACTTTGATGCTCTCCCCTTCCCTTCGGTGCTGGTCTGCTGCTCTTTTGTAAGCACTTTTCGCCCTTTCTAGATTGTCTCTGAGCAATTGGTGCAAAGCCTGTAGCTCCTCAGCAAATTGCTCCGCTGCTGGCACGTCTCCCGCCTTCCCTTCACCTCCCCCCGTTGGAAAGGCTCTCGGGTGATTGCCGTAGACTGCCTGGAAAGGAGACATGCCTGCGGACACCTGTTGAGCGTTATTGTACGCAAACTCCGCAAGCGAGAGCCTGTCACTCCAATCACTGTGTTGCTGAGATGCGTAGCAGCGCAAATACTGCTGCAAAATCGAATTTACCCGCTCCGATTGCCCGTTGGACTGAGGATGGCGAGCAGAGGACAAGTTCACCTGCACCTGCAAGATTTGCATGAGCTTACGCCAGAACCGTGAGGTGAACTGAACTCCACGATCTGAAATTACTCTTTCTGGCATGCCATGGTGCTTGAAAACATGCTGTACAAACAGCTTGGCTGTTTCCTCAGCTGAGACTACCTTAGGGCATGCAATGAAGTGTGCCATCTTGGTCAAAAGGTCAACTACCACCAACACTGCAGTTTTGCCTTTGGATGGGGGTAGGTCGGTGATGAAATCTAAGGAAACCGCCTCCCACGGTTTACTGGGGATGGGGAGAGGTTCTAGCAACCCAGCCGGTTTTTCTCGCTCCCCTTTGGCTCTTTGGCACACCTCACACCCCCTGACGTATTCCTTGACTTCCTGCCTGACTCTGGGCCACCAAAACTCTCTCGTGACCAACACCGTGGTTTTGAACTGCCCAAAATGCCCTGCTGTGGGGTTGTCATGGAGCTGTCTGAGAACTCTAGCACGCATCTCCTCCCCAGGAACATACAGTGCCCCTTTGAACAACAGCAGCCCCTCCTTTTCCTCAAACCCTTTCGCCTTGGGATCCCCCTCCCTCAGTTCCTTCAGTTTGCGCCGTGCAAAGTCATCGGCTAGGGTGAGGCGCACCAGTTCTTCCCGCCCCCCTAGAGTTGCGCCACACCTCCATTGTTCAGGTTGGAAGATCGCTCTTGCCACTGGAGGCCCTTGCTCCTCCAGGTACTCAGGCTTTCTGGATAGGGCGTCCGCTCTGACGTTCTGGTCACCTGGAACATACTGGATATGAAAATTAAAGTTAGCAAAGAACTCTGCCCATCTCATTTGTCTCTGGTTGAGAATTCTGGCCGTGCGCCAGTACTCCAGGTTCTTGTGGTCCGTGTACACCTGGATTTGATGCTGCGCCCCCACCAAAAAATGGCGCCAATGCTTGAAAGCCGCTACCACTGCTAACAACTCCTTGTCCCAAATTGCGTAGTTGGCCTCCGACTTGTTCAGCTGTCTGGAATAAAACGCACATGGCCTCCATTCCTGCGTCGGATCTTGTTGTAGTAGAACCGCTGCGATTGCTCTATTTGAGGCATCTGTCTCTATCCTGATGGGCTTGGTGGAGTCGACATGCAGCAATTGCGCCTCTGAAGCGAAGGCCCCTTTGAGGGCTTCAAAAGCCTTCTGCGCCTCCTCCGTCCATCGGAATTTCTTCTTGCCTTTCAAACAGTCCGTGATTGGCGCTGTCATGTCTGCAAATGCCGGTAGGAACTTGCGATAGAAATTTGCGAAACCGACGAAACGCTGCACATCTTTCTTGGTTTTGGGGCTCTTCCATTGCAGGATTGCCTCTACTTTATCAGTGTCCATGGCAATCCCCTTGTCAGAAAGACGATAGCCCAAAAAGTCCACTTCCGTCGCGTGAAACTGACATTTCTCCAGCTTGACACATAGATGATTTTCCTGGAGTCGTCTTAACACCTCCTTGACGTGTGTCACGTGTTCTTCCGGGTTTTGGGAGTATACTAAGATGTCATCAAGATACACGACTGCATGCTTGAACAACAGAGGACCCAGGACATGATGCATGAACGCCTGGAAGCATTGGCTGCCTGCCTGTAACCCGAAAGGCATTACCAAATATTCATAAGCTCCTAGAGGCGTGTACATGGTTGTTTTCCATTCATCACCCTCCCTGATTCTTATGAGATTGTATGCTCCCCTTAAATCCAGCTTGGTGAACATCTTGCCCTTGCGTACTGCCGCCAGCAGGTCGTCAATTCTGGGCATGGGATAAGAGATTGGTTGGCTGATGGAATTTAGGACCCTGAAATCACAAATCAAGCGTTTCTCTGTCGTATTCCTTTTGTCCACCCAGAACACTGGGCTGCCCCCTACTGCCTTGCTTTCCCGAATGAAACCCCTGGCCAGGTTCTTGGCAATAAAGTCCTTCAAGTTTGCCAACTCCTGCTCTGACATCGTGTAGAGCTTGCCTGGTGGCAACTGCGCTCCTGGCAACAGGTTAATCTGACAGTCATAGGGGCGGTGGGGTGGCAGTTTGTCCGCCTCTCTCTTGCTGAACACTTGCTGGAACTCTGCATACTCCTCTGGAAGCGTCACTTCCCCCGCCTGCAGTACTGCTGCTGCCATCTGGCTTTGGGGGTATAACTGCTGCAAACAGTTCTCCATGCAATGTGCCGATCCAAACGTTAGAGAGCGCTGGCTCCAGCTGATGACAGGGTCGTGCTGAGTGAGCCATCCCATTCCCAAGATGATGGGGGGACCTGCCAAAGAGGTGACATGAAACGCCAGCACCTCTGAATGCCTGCCTATTTGCATCTTCATGGGGGGTGTACTGTGCGTGACCGCCCCCCCTTTTAGCTCTCTTCCATCTATGGTGGTAACTTGGAGCGGAAAATCCACCTCCAGTAGATGGATCTGATGCTGCAGGGCAAAGTCTCTATCAAAAAAATCCGTACTCGCTCCTGAATCGACCAGCGCCGGGATTTGCAGTGTGCAGCCATTGGGTAGCTGCAACGCTATCTCTAACACAATCCCTGGCTTCGGAGCGTTGGGTGGGTGGGCTTGGGAAGGCTGAGCGGGGGAGGGCTGTGGGGGTGTGCTGCTTTGAAGCTGAACGGGTGAGGGCTGTGGGGGTGTGCTGCTTTGAGGACTCTTTACTGTAACTGCGCCTGGCTGCTGGTCCCCTCGTCTTGCCGCCAGGCATTTCCGTTTCCCGCCACCGCCGTTTCTTCCACCCCCTCCTTTACAGCCATTCCTGCCATTCCCTGCCACATTTTCCTTTGATCGCAGTGCTTTGCTAGGTGGCCACTCCTTAAACATACGTAACATTTCTTAGGGACTTTCCCGCCCTGCGCATCACTGCCCTTGCCCACGGTTTGATTTGAAAAAGGGCGCGCGCGGGCTCCTCCCAACTCCATGGGCACTTCCTGCCGGGTTTGGGGCTGCGCGCCGAAGGTTTTCTCTCCCGGGGGAGGGGCCCGGATGTTGAACCACCTCCCAGGCTTCCCCTCCCGTCTCACCTTGTCTCGGCACTCCAAACGCACTCCAATCGCTAAAGCGGCTTGCATGAGGCTGTCGAGATCCTCCAACGGTCCTGATTTCGCTAACGCATCCTGGACCTCTTCTGACAGCCCCATTTTAAACATGGCCAGCATGGGTGGTGATTTCAAATCCCAATTTAGACGGTGTGCCAGAAGAGAGAATTTGGATTGGTACTGTCTGACCGTCATGCTGCCTTGCCTCAGTGACAAGAGCTCTCTTGCTTCCACGTCCTGCGCGCTCCGGCTAGAATAAACAATATCCATGCCCTCAAAGAAATCCTTAATTCTCTTTAACGCAGGGTTCCCGGCTAAAATCAAAGGACGCACCCAATCTCTCGCAGCGCCATCAAAATGCGCAATCACGAAACCGACTTGCTCCGCTTCGTCTCGGAACTCCTCTTTGTGCAGCCCCAGAATGTAAAGCATGTCCGTTTTGAAACCCAAATAATTTTCCGGCTGCCCATCGAATCTGCTGCCGTGGGAAGGCATCCTCCTTCCTCCCATTGCCCTTCTCCCTGCATCGGCATGCCGCCTCGCCTCCTCGAGTTGAGCTTGAGCTACTTCGTACCTTATCGTTAGGTCCCTAGCTCGCTCTTCCCAGTCGACGTACAGCCCTGTGCCATCCGCTTCTTCCTTGCGTTCAGTCATCCCGGCAGCCTTTTACTCCTTGAGGAGGTTGCGATGACTTGGAGAATGCTGTGAAGGGGATGTGTGTGTCCTCCTCAAGAGTAAGCGACTCGACAGTCTGTTTAACTTATGTACAAGTTTATTTCACCGACAAGCTTTACAGTTCATCATCCTCCTCCGAGGAACCAGATTCTCCAAGTAAGGGTTTCCGCTTTTCCCCCCAGCATAAAAGCCTCTTAAAACTCCAACGCCTCCTCTCACTCCTCCTTTTCCGCTTCTTGACTCTGCCGGCCCCTGCGTTGCCCTCATCCCTTTCACTTTCATCCTCCCTGGAAGTTGTTGCAGAGGCTCCGGCTACATCCTCGACCCCTTGCTCTCCCTCCGTCTCCATGTTCTCCTCTCCTCCCATAGGCTCCCACGCCACCCGCTCTTCCTCCATCAGCACAGGTGGCGACACCTCTTCACTCCCACTTCTCCACACCTCCTTCCCTGTCTCTGGCGACAGCCTAGGTGCTGCCTCTTCCTGCTCCCATGCTCGCAATACCTCCTCTGGCGTCCATGGGTGACCTCCGGATGCCTCTGTCCCTTGCGCCACCCCTCCTGGCTCGGGCCAGTCCCTGACAAAAATGCTGGCGAGTTTTCATGATTATTTTAACTAACATTTGCAAATTGCTACAGAAATGTAGAGAAATGTTGGCCCATCCCTAAGTCGGAGGGCCTAGCTCCATGCAGTGCTAACTGTGGAGCCTGCAATCATATTGTTGTCTTATTTGATTACAGGCATTGGGACAAGACAATCTTCACTGGTAACACAGCATCTGAGAAGGTAGGCTTAACCCTCTCCATCGTCACCATGATCACAATGAAAATCCCACCACCCCTTCCCTGTGCTGCAGTTAGGCTTAGAAGGAAAGACTTCATTGGCATCAGTGGTTTTGCTTTGGCCATGAGGGTTGCCCTGTAGTGAAGGTAGCTACCCCTGGCCTAGGGATGAAGTATGCCCCCATTGTACATTGACCCAAGGATTGGCCTTGGCTTGTTTTTGATGTTACTTCTGTTCTGTTTGGGCACAACACATTGCTGCCATCAAGCCCTTGACCCGGACCAATTATAAGGAGCATGTGATTCCCAAGTTGCAACAGCTACACTGGTTGCCAGTCCATTTCTGGGCACAACTCAAAACGCTGGTTATGACCTATAACATTGTCTTTTAATATGTCTGCAGGGTGGCAACACGAGAATGGGCCTTTTCTGCAGTAGCTCCCCATTTGTGGAATACTTTCCCCAGGGAGGTTCGCCTGGCGCCTTCATTATACACCTTTAGGCACCAAGCAAAAATGCTGCTCTTCAACCAGACCTTTAGCCAACTAGCATCCTATAAAATTTTAAATGTGTTTATGGGAGGGGGAGGGAGGCTATTGGCTTGTTTTGTTCTTGTTTTTATTATATATTCTGTGTATTTAGCTTGTACTTTTATGCTGCGAACCACCCTGAGAGCTATGAATGAGGGGCAGTATGCAATTTAATAAATAGTAATAATTTATTAATAATAAAAACTCATATGTAGAAATACCGGTATGTGAAGGAAAGAAATTGCACATCAGAAGGCTTAAAATAGGAGCCTCCTGTAACATTAGAATACTCTGCATGTTTCAGTGTGCAAGCTTTAGCAGCTCTTCAAATGTTCATGTGATCACATTTATGATTCCTGAGAACCTGAACATTGTTTTGTTGGTTTGTTGTTGTTTTAAACAAAAAGAGAGTTGATCTCCCTTCTTTAATTTAAAAATAAATAAATCCCAAAGGCCTCCCTAACCAAAATTAAGTAACTTTCCATCCAAAATTAAGTATATTTGAACTACGTAAAATTTCATTCAGAAATAAATTAAGACATTGGGACTCAAAACATGCCTATCTTTGACTGGATTTCACAGTTTGTTAACCATAAGACTAAGAATGCTTTTGAAGTTCAACTCATCCAAATTGCTCCCTGGACTTTAGTGTTTTGAATTTCATGGTCTCTTATTTCTGCACTGCCACCAAGGCTTTCAGAATTTACCATAGCTTAGTTTATTACTGTATTTCCAAATTTTTAAAATAATGCAGTGCATGCAGTTTACTGCAGCTTTCTGTTCCTTTACGTCTTATCTACCACCACCCCACTGTAAAAAAAACCACAACCAACCACATCTATATGATTACATCAAGATTACTGTGTCATAACGCTGACTTTGCCATTTCCTGAGCAGATTATCCCATGATGACATCAGAATTCTTTTTGTAGTTTTACCTGTGCGCTTGTATGAATACATAAAACAATGTTAAAAAAAGTGGATTTACAGAAGAGCCAATGATCAGAAAGGGGCCCATCCCTGATTGGGACTCGATGAGTGCTAAAGAAATAGGAAACTCAACATTATTTATGACACATTAAAAAATAAAAGGCATGCATTTTATAGAAACCCACATTATCTTTTTTTTTTTTCCTTCTCCCCCTCAGGAATAATACTGCAGGATTTGACTTGCATAATTTCCTTCTGAAGTAATATCAGTCACTAAGCCATGCTTCAAGAGCTATGGGGCAGGGGGATTTTTACAAACTCTTGCATTTCCTGTCCACAGAGCTGTCTTTAAAGCTCCTGTCATTTTAGCTGTTGAACTTTCAGAGCTAGTTCATAGCAAGAGTGACAGGACAGGACAAAGGGGAACATTCCAAGTGTAACTGAAGCAGACATTTAAAGGAAATCTGCAAGCTCCTTGTTGGAGATGCCCTGGGTTTTTGGGTTTTTTGTTTGTTAAGGTGAGAGTCTAAATGGACCCAAACATTTCTGCTAGTGAAATAAAACCTCAAGAGAACTTGTTCATTGAAGAGAAAATCTCTAATAATTTATTGACCTTCAGTTTCACATTGTGAAAAAAAAAATGCAGTTTTACAAAACCTCAAAATGTAGTAGCAAACAAAGAGAGACAACATAGATATTTTACTTCTTCACTGGTACGGCTTTCCTCCCCCCCCCCCAATTTTTTTGTACGTGAACGGCATCTTCAATTGTCAGACAAGGGACACTATTCAGCTCTAATCACTCTTATTCAGACAGGTGTCAGGCCTAGAAAAAAGGGCCTACACAATTATACCAGAAGTGGTAGGCTGTCCTTTGTTCCACGTTTCCACAGCAACCAGCCCACAAAATAAAAACTTTTCTCTTCCTATGCCAAGGTTTTTGTGTGTACTCTGGTGTGAATTGCATTTCTCTCAGAAGTGTAGGGTGTTTTTCGGACTGGAATCGCCAAGTAGTAAGCCAGGATTCCCACGTCTATTCAAAGAACGGGAACCCAAAATATTTGCCTGCAGGGCTAGGGGCCACCCTGGTTTTTTGTTTTCTTCAACCTAGGCCCAGGAATTAAATCCAAGGACTTGAAAGCAAACCACTGCTTTGAAATACAACTGTGGAGACTTCGGGCGCTTCAGGAAATTGGATGGTATTACAAAATAGATTTGTGTCATAAGCTAAACAGTTATAGAGAGAGCTGCTGCAGACAGGATTCCGTCACTTCCCTAAACAAAGGGTTTTGGGCCATTTACTCAAAACACCTTGGGAGTAATGCATGCCTGTGTTAAGTGAATGCAAAAACATTATTATAGTTCGGCAAGGCTTTACAGGTTACTTTTTCTTTTATGGAAGAATAAAAGGTTTGTGGTGGTAACTTTATACAAACCAAATTTAAGTTTGGGTAGTTTTGTTTGTTTGTAAAAGCAATGTTCTATAGCTTTCCCCAGGTTTTTAAGTCATCCACTATGCATTACTTGGAAGAGGGTTTCCCATCTTTCACAATTTCTTACTAAACTTACTGGCATTTTTTGTTGTTGCTGTGTAGAAAAATCCTTTTCAGAGCCAACTTCAGCAGCGATACTTAAACCAACAAACAGCAAATGCCAACAGCCCTTTCTAGAGCAAAGAGTGACCTGCAGCAATTCACATCACCACTCCTACTGCACTCCAGTGCAGCTGTCCTGAGGGCACTGGCCCTCAATAGCCAATACACTAAGGCTTCACTGAAAAATTATCGATGGCGTTTAGGAACACTTTCGTTTTTCCTCCACCCCGGGCACTCGGTACATTTGAATCAATGTTTGAAAGGAGTTTTGTTCTAGAATCCACTCAAACAGCCTCCCTTGATACAGCTGTAATACCCGAAAACGTCAAAGCTGGTCAAAAACATGCAAATCAAAACAGTGGTCTGCAAATCAAACTTTATGGTGCATACTGTTCAGAGTTTCTTTAAAAACCTTTCTGGCTAGCCATGCTAAGAACCACTACTCGCTATTTGCAAAATTGCACACACACCCATTTCTCATTAAAGCGAATAGGAATACGTAAGAAATGCACATAATTGAGTCTGCAGAATTAGCCTATGGCAGCATGAGAAGAGGTCTTAAGACTGATAATGCCATCCTAAACATACTTACTAAGAAGTAAGCCCCACACAATGCAATGTGGGTTTACGTCTGTGTAAGCACCCATAGGAATGCAGTGTAAGATTACTGTGTTTCCCATATGGTGAAGAGTTGAGCTTCATCATCATCATCATCATTATGTAGGCAGGCATCATCATCATCATAATTCCTTTTAGGCATGCATGCATGCATTTTAAAGTAATTTTGCTTATACAACATTAAGACAAGACAACCAACCACGATGAGGACTGGCAGCTTTACGCTGGTTGAGCTGCACCGATTCTCATGGATAGCACAACTAAAAGTCTGGCAAAGACACAAAGTGTAAAAAAACAAACAAACCAAGAATGGAATGGAATGATCAGGCTTGAAAGTAAGAACTAAAAAAATAAATTCCAGGGGATGGGACTTTGGTCGGGATCCTATCTGATGCTTCCAGATAGTATGCATTTGAAAGCTTAACTTGCTAATTAATGAAGGAAATATTATTATTAAACCAATGTTTGAGCGACTTTTCTCCTTTGTCATCCTAACAATCATGCCCAACCTTGTAAGACACTGATGGTGTGTGTGTGTGTGTGTGTGTGTGTGTGTGTGTGTGTGTGTATCAAAAGTGGATGGACAAAGAGTCAGTGTTAATTTTAAAAAATAAAGAAAAAGCAAAAAATTAAAAAATCTCTTTCCCGCTTCTTTATTTTGCTTTGTATCTTTGAATCAAAAATACTTCCCACGGTTGGATGAAGTGGGTCCATAGTAGACATCCCATCGGCTAACTTTAAATAAATAAATAAACAAAATAATAAAATGTTGGATAATGCCATGAACAGGGCTCTGTGTAAATTAATTCTGCAGGGGCTTTCCACACACACCCCTTTTTCCAGTAGCGATGAGGCTGCACAAGAAGAAAACTGTTAAGGGACAGTGGCTACTTCCAGAGGAGTTCCTTCAAAAAATAAAAAAGGTAACACTAGGCAAATCAAGTGTAACAGGGATACACCACTGGCAAGCCACACAAAACAGTGGCCTGAGAAAGTGACCTCCATGGCTTCCTCCTTCAGTATACGTGTAATTTGAGATGCTACCTTATAATCCTTCAATTTCTGACTCCTTACCTCATTTCTCCTCTCCCCAAATATTACTCAGCACTTTTTCTTCTTGTGCAGCACAGCAAGTCACGAGACCACAGAATGTGCAAAACATACGATTCACATAAGCCCTTAAAAGACATCGTTTCCTCCGCATGCAAGCACTGAACAATAAATAGCTATATCTACAACAAGTAACAATTTAAGAGTAGGACAGTCATAATTAATAAATACAAGAGGAAATCAAATGCGCGGGGAGTGGGAAAATGAGTTATTTCCCTTCGCCCACAAAATGCTGCAAAAAAACCCAAAACCCTCTCCTCTTTCTCTCTCTTTTTCAATAGGTGTGCTGCTCCTTAGCAAGTAGAAGGTCACTCGCTGCAGCTACAACAATGCAGCTCAGCCATTTGAACCGATGCTCCAGGCACTGCCTAAGAGAACAAGCCCTTCCCTGTGGCAGGGGATGCAGCTGCATCTTCATTCACAAAGACATCTTGCTGCTCCAGACCTGGCCCATTTCCTCAGCAGCTGCTGCTGACACTTCAAGCTGTCACGAAGGAGAGGTGACAACCATTTCAAATTTTGCACACAAACAGCAAAGTCCATGAAAATCGAGGGTTTGCGCTGTGTTGTGCAGCGCTCTGAAAAGTTCAGCTCCCCCCCGATTTGAAGGGCTGATTAAACTTGACATTAATCCACAATTACTAACACAGGGATCGGATCATAGGTTCATTCATTCATAGTTAAACTATGTGCTGATACACTGAAGACAATATTCTCCCTCCCATTCCTTCATTTCCAGCTTTTTAAGAATTCAGAAGGTGCAGAATATTTTCTTCAAACTCAAAATAAAAAGGAACAGTTTGTTTTTTCTTCTTCATTAAAGCTGCTTCTCCACAGTTCCAACATTTCTTCACCAAATAATGGAACAAGCTAAAAGAAAGAAAGAAAAAGGAAGAAAGTTTAGAGGGATTCGATGAAACAACATACCATCAGACTTTCAACGTCAGGCCTAGATTATAGAAAACGCTGGTGCCTTTTTTAGAACTTGTCCAATAACCAGCAGCTGATAGCTCACAGACTACAAATATCAAAGTTATATAGACTCCAGTTGGTCCGCAAACCTATGCAAATTTACCTGGGAGTAAGTCCCATTCAGCTTAACAATAATAATAATAATAATAATAATAATGATAATAAAATTTTATTTATACCCCGCCCATCTGGCCGGGTCTCCCCAGCCACTCTAGGCGGCTTCCAGCACACATTAAAATACATACACATATCACAGATTAAAAATTTCCCTGAACATGAGTCTTATATCCGAGTAAACATGTATAGGATTGCACTGCTAAGCACTCCTCCTTCTGAGAGCATTCACAGCAAAGGTTTCTGCTTAATATAAGTAACACGGTGGGGGGGGGGGTGCGGTTCAATCTGATGGATTGATCCTGTATGGAACTCTCCAGTGAGCTGCATGAACAGATAATGTGGCAGAGACAGAATAAAAATTCATGTAATGCAAAGTTGGCTGGCAGAAGTAGCAAGACAGTCATTTTGGTCATGAGCCAAATCAAACTAGCCAAGCAGAGAAAGCGGCGGCTGGGGGGGGGGGGACCCAGCCTCTTGGAAAGAAAATCTCTACCCAATGCCCTCTGTTAACCATGGAGAATCCTGAATAGAATTGATTCAGCATATGAATGGCAGACATATTAATCCCCTTATTTAAAACGTTTCTGCTATTCATTATGTCAGAACTCTGCTTTGCTGTGCTTTGTCATGTGACAATGTAGTATGCTTCAATGCCTCTGCACTGAAGCCTTCTCCCCAACCCCCGTGCGTTGATTGTGCAGTGCAAAATATTGGCTTTGGACGCTGCCGTTTTTTTGGCGTCCAGACTCCACCTTCTCACTTCATTATTATGCTCAGAGCCAGTTTTCAAACCAGGCACCACGCTGGTTTTTAAAGTAGCAATTAATAGCTCTGCCAGAATGTATGAGGCAAAGTTTGATGGGATTTCCGCTGGGGTAATTGCAGAACTGCTCCAGTTAACTTGGTGCGACTGATTTGAATGTACATGTGTGTTACTGAAAGCTCAAGTCAACCTTAAACTAAAAGCACTGTACTAGAACCTCAGTACAGAAGAGTGCATTCAGGATAAATCTGTAGCCCTAGCTCATCGCCTCTTGCAGATTAAAGACACAGCCCCTTCATTATTTTTGAAATATTTCCTGCTGATCAGACAGTCTTCCACACATTCTTGTGCCTGGTGTGTCATTCCCCAGTCTCCCACCCCTCAACTTCTACTCCAGCCACTGAAACCAGTATTCACATTTTTGTGTGTGTGGGGGGGGGGGGAATAGGGTCCCCTGCTCAAGAGCCTACAAGTCTGAGAGAAGAGACAAAGCACACTTAAGATCTTCCTAACTGCTGTCAGGCTGGGGGCCACACAACACCATGAAAACAGAGCGCAATCAGAAGTAATTTCCTTTCTGTCCCTCCCTCCCACTGAGAAAGCAGCAGGAGACAGTAAAAAAGAAGAAGAAGAGATCTATTTGCTGGATGTATATGCAGCCCTAGAGACTGAATTCTACAGTTATCTTAATGCATTACAGAAGCTAAGGAATGGCTTTGTGTCTATGGAGTGTATGGGAGAGCAGACATCCGAGATGGGCAGCACAGCAAGCAAATTTGCTCTGCGCCCTTGCTAACATGAAAGGGCAGTCCTCTGATTATGTACATGATACCCATTCGTTTTATTACGGTTGTTATTTTTAGAACAATTCGGGGAAATCTTGAAAGACCGCATCACTGTGTCTCTGGGGACAATTCGGATTGAAGGATTTGTTACTCGCGAGATGATCATATCCATGGCCGCTAAAACAATAGACTACAAATAGCGTGATCTGAAGAATCACTATTGCACTCTAGGAAGGTTGATGTGATTTTTGTTGTTGTTGCTGTTGCTATTGTTATTTTGCTTAATTGTTTTAGTCAAGGGACAGTCACAATGATCGTCTTTGGCATGCAGGTTATTCTCAAATACAAGTGATATCAATGAATGGTCTGAGAGCATCTATAGGCCAATGGTGGCAACCTAAGGCCCGTGGGCCGAATGCAGCCCAATCGCCTTCTCAATCCAGCCCACGGACGGTCCGGGAATCAGCGTGTTTTTACATGAGTAAATGTGTCCTTATATTTAAAATGCATCTCTGGGTTATTTGTGGGGCCTGCCTGGTGTTTTTACATGAGTAGAATGTGTGCTTTTATTTAAAATGCATCTCTGGGTTATTTGTGGGGCATAGGAATTTGTTCATTCCCCCCCCCTTATATAGTCCGGCCCACCACATGGTCTGAGGGACGGTGGACCGGCCCACGGCTGAAAAAGGTTGCTGACCCCTGGTTGAGAACCTCAAGCTTGCAGGTTCCCCACCATGAGTTCCTTAGAATTAAGGCTGTGATCCTGCAACCATATTGGCTGGTGTTTCTACAATTCGGTGGCCCAATTTGCAATAGTTTTTATTGCTATGTCTAATGGCTCTCCTTGTTTGCTATGTTACAAAGGCAATAGTTTGTCCAAGTTTTATTGCAAAAACCACTTAGCTAGTTCCTTTTAATCTACCCACCAATTGTAACCTTCACAAGGAAAGAATATCAAAGAGTCTCTACAACCTGGCTGGCTTTACAGGCCTATTATGCAGCTTCCAAATGTTGGAAGAAAATACAGTGCAAGCATCTTGTAGCATGAACTGCATTTCTCAGACTACTTACATTGGAGTAGCCTTAGTTAATATGCAAGTCTGTTTTTTTTAAAAAAAAAATAATGATTTTTTTTAAAGGCAATAGTCAGCCATGAATTGGATTGGGCTGCACACATCCCAGGGAAAAAGGAAAAACACACACACACTTGTACTTGGGCCTGAAGTACAAGTTAAATTAGAAGTAAGCCCCTCTGAGTCTAAGGGCACAGATTTCCAAGCAAGTGTGTTTAGGATTGCAAATTTACCTTAAAATATATTTTACCAGTTTGGAACAGCAAAAGACAGGTGATAGGAGGCTAACTGTTAATAAAAGGCTATGTTTTGAGGAAGCTTCACTGGCATTTCAGAATTGGAGGGAAAAATCAGGAGGGGGAAAAAATGTTTGCACCAGCAAGAGAACAGTACAAGCACCTGCATGACCAAGTTGAAATTCAGAGTTGCTTGTAAGGAGATGCCATTCCGTTGAAGTCACCAGCAATGCACCTGCCCACATCATCAGGTGAGAACTTGGGCCGCCGCACTAAACTATAAAGTAGAATTTATGGGCTTTGGAACGCTCTGAGTTTGCAGACCAAATTATTACTTGAACCAAGTGGCATGTCTTCGTTTAAGCATAAGGTCAGCATGATTCACCATCGGGCACAGGAGCTAAACTCTTTTTTTCCTTCACAAGCAGAAGCTTTCTACTTAAATGTTATAAATAGTCCTGTTTCCACCAAGTTCAACTACCCAATCCCACAGCTTTTCCCTTTGATGTTATATACCAAATGTATTTTCGAAAAATGTAGTCCATGCAAACAGATGATAGTTGCATATTTATACTTTAAGGTCAGCAACTATCTTGCTTGCTCCGTGATTGCAAATATATAGGTAAAGGTAAAGGTACCCCTGACCATTAGGTCCAGTCGTGGACGATTCTGGGGTTGCGGTGCTCATCTCACTTTACTGGCCGAGGGAGCCGGCGTACAGCTTCTGGGTCATGTGGCCAGCATGACTAAGCCGCTTCTGGCGAACCAGAGCAGTGCACGGAAATGCCGTTATCCTTCCCGCTGGAGCGGTACCTATTTATCTACTTGCACTTTGACGTGCTTTCGAACTGCTAGGTTGGCAGGAGCAGGGACCGAGCAACGGGAGCTCACCCCGTCGCGGGGATTCGAACCGCCGACCTTCTGATCAGCAAGCCCTAGGCTCTGTGGTTTAACCCACAGTGCCACCCGCATCCCAATTGCAAATATATATCCCTGCAATTAATCAATTTAATTTATTTCCAGATAGTGTAGTTAGTAAAGCAGTAATAGGAGTTGGAACAGGAGTCTAGTAGATAACTTCATGAATAAGCTAAATCTCATGTAGTTCAGATAATGCTATCCAGTATCAGGGGGGAAAGTTTGGATATTTTCATTTCTGTATCTATGTGCAAGCAGTCTCCAACTACCCTCAAGTACATACCGTACTTGCACAAAGGAAGATAACATGTGAAGCAAATAATCATAAATACATCCAAAAGCAATTCTTGTGCCATGAATTACTAATGGTTGTTATCTATGATTGACTAGTCCATCATTATATTGCCCACACAACTGGGGACAATTAGGGCTGCTCACAGTGCTGAACAAAACATCTTGCGCAAACTGATCTTATATTGCAAGCCAGTGAGGTTTAATTAAGAAAGTGGGGTTCTGTTGCTGATTCTGTCAACATGATATGGCATTGGCTGAATCACACCAGCCTTTTCTGTTTCCTATTCCACTAACAAAAAGCATTATAATCAACATTTGAATCTCTTGAGCTTATGGGTAAGATATATAGCAACTTGTAACTTGCAGGTGTGGTTTCTTACCTGTATAGGCACACATGCAGTTAAGAAGGGAGATGCTTCCATGTGCTCACAAATGCAGTGGGAATTAGGGAGTAGGGCACTGTGGTTATGCTGTTCCATACATCTAGAGTGGGGTCATAGCAATCTAGCGTCTTGCATCTCTGGATGCCAAAATATCCCCCAACAACATACAGCTTGTTTCCCGACGCTACTGCATGGCAGCTCATTCTCTTAGCTGTAACATCTCCCACTTTAGTCCACTGGTAAGTTTCACTGTTGAATTTATAAGCTGAGCACGCAGAGAATTCAGTATCTCCACCCATAATAAAGATCTGGTTGCCCAGAACAGCTGCAGCTGTGTATCGCCATGGCTGGGGGCAGGTGGCTGGTACTGTCCATCTGTTTTCGCAAAGGTCGTAACACTGAACTTTGGGTAGCTTATCATGGCTGACACTGGTACCGCCAAAGGCAAACAGCTTCAGCTTTGCACTGACTACAGCTGCATTGCTTACTCCTTCTCGAAGTGGAGCAACCATTGTCCATTTGTTGGTCACAGGATCATACTGTTCTACTTGCTTTAAGGATACTGAAGGAGAAGCTGGGAGGCAACCGGTGGCTGCTGTGTGCCCTCCAACAACATATAGGCAATGTTTGAGTTCAGCAGAACCATGACCAAACCGAGCTACTAGCATGGGTGCAGCCTTGGACCACTCTTCATGAAGTGTATCATACACCCAAACATCTTTAGAGACGCCGTTTTCAGATCCCCGGCCACCTGTAATATAGACTTTACAGCCGATAGCGCATGCACTGAACTCTTTCCTTGGGCTTGGGATGTCAGCTTTTGGGATGATCTCCTTTGCTTTTTGGTCAACCAGGTACAACTTGTCACACATAAAGGTTTGTCCTCCTAAAAGAAACAGGGCATGGCCAGTTTTTCGAGGCCTCGCACACAAACTGGTGACTACACCGTCGTTCTGCAAAATCTTCAACTTGCACCTTATTGCTTCTTCAACAATCTCTTTGCTCTTCCTCTGCTTGGTGATAAGCTCCTCGGTAGCCACATTCTCCATCAGATAGATGGCTGGCAAAAGAGCCAGTCTCACGGTCTGCAACAGTTCTGGTAGATAACAGTAGCGTTTGTTCAGGTCGTAGTTAATCCAATTCATGGCAGACTCATACACCAGACGCTCATCTTCAGTCTCCAATTCTTCACTAGACAGGAGCTGCACAACCATGTCTTTGGGGAGCTGGAGAAAATCTTCGCTTTTGCTGATAGCCTGGAAGTTGCTAAGGCACATCCTCCAAGAGAGCTCATAGAGTTTGGTACACTGGTGAGCATCAGACAGAAGCAGCATGCCGAGGCAGTTAGTAGGATGAAGATTTTTCTCCAGGAATTCTGCACAAGCATCTCTGATGTCTTGAAACTCCAACATGTCTCCAGCCTCCAGAAGAGACTCAGCATTTTCTTCATTGATGATGACCCTTGAGGAGTATGCATAGTCCAGGAGAAGTTCTAGAACCTCTGGGTGGATGGAATTATGGAAGTTGACTTCACTGGCTTGGCTCTCCTTGAGTCCTCCACTGAACATGGCTTCAAAGTATCGACTGCAAGCAGCTAAGACAGCTCTATGGCAAGGGAATGACTTGCTCCCAGCATGGAGAAGCACATCCGTAAAAAGACGTTGTTGGCGCAGAAGGTTTAGATGAGTGAGAACGCTATCAGCATATGAAGATTTGTGGAACAGATATATGTTTATGGAGCCAGTGCTGGCTCTAGATTTGCGATTCTCATGCATGCTGACTGACATTTTCTTCCACACCTAAACATAAAAAATACAGTTAAGTCTTAGGAGATAACAATGATGATGATGATATTCTATCTTCCTCCACCACCCACATCTTGCAAAATGTAACTCAATTCTGAGCAATGCTAAACAGAAGCTGAAGACACAGACTATTGAGCCTGTTTGTGTTTTTCTGATACAAATTTCTTAACTGGCATATTCTGAAAATTGTTGCTCAAGATAGCAGGTTTATCTTGGCAAACTAGATATCCTACTTTCATGGCAATATATGTTGGCACTGTAACTCAGAAATGGGGGAAAAGAGACAGCTCTGATTTTTGTCACACCTCCCCAGTAAAGAGCAGCTGATTCACCAAATATGCAGATACACATATTTAAAACATTGTTGTGCTTTGAATCATAGCAGGATGAGCAACAAGACACACTACATTCAGGAATGTAAAAATACTGCTTGGAGCACCAACATCCACAAATGAAACTCATTAAGATACTATCCTCATACAACCGTTCCAAACACACCAAAAAGGTATGTAAAAGGAAAGACAGAGACCATGCCTAGCATATTTTACTTTCTGTTATGAGTAACAGATATTCTAAGATGGCAAGCACTGTGGTTTAATAATATGCTAAAACAAAATAGAGCCCGAGTTCTGGAGTATCCTTCAATTTTGAGAGCAAAAACTATTGCATTAATCTCAAGTGAGTTACATACCCTTGCGCATGTAAGTTCAGATTTAGTGACAAGGGATACAAGGCCATGGTAAGAGAGATCTATAAGCCAGCACCCTAACAAAATAGAGCCTTGCAGCCTGATAGGCCTTTATTAATGGTTCCAGGTTCAAGTCAAGACATTTTGTCCCATTAGGAAGACACAAGAGATAGAGAGGGCACCAAGAGAGAACACAAGTAGGAGAGGTAGATTTAACACACCACAGCAAAAAGTTCTCTCACTCATAACTGAGTTTAAAGTCCAGTGGGGTTGGGTCTACTTGCTGTGCAGGTCAGACCAGCTCTGATTCAAGTTTCATAGAAACAACCACAGCCCACAGAATAAGAGCCTAAGTAAGTCTTCACAGTCCAGAGGTAGGAGTGAAGGAAGTCTGGAGAGCAGAAAGTTATAATTTGCATGACCTCCATGAAACTTTCCCACAAGACTAAGCCTGTCACCCAAGCAGAAAGTGTCAACAGAAGAAAGAGAAGCTGAACTATTCATTAATCTGCAGCTGGGTGATGAGTCAGATATGAAAGGACACCTGAAAGGACGCGGCCAGTGACTTTTTCCCCCAGGAGGCACTGAAGAGTATGCAGTACTGGCACCTCTCCTTGTTGTTAAAGAGTGTGGCACATACTTTAATAACTTTGGTGAGTACAGGCACCTATTTTTATTGAAAAAAAGCACTGTACACGTGACCATACCCTAGACATAAAGCTCAGGGAAAGTAGGTATGTTTCATAATACAGTATGTCCACAATGCTTGATTAGAAGCACAATGCCCTTGAGAAAGGCAAAGAGCCGCTACAGGGGAGGAAACAGCCCACCAACCAACTCATATTTGAGTATTTAGTTGACATCTCTAACCTCTGGCCAGCAACAGTGGGTCTTCATGGAGCAACGGCACCACCACTGCCCTGCTGGACACACCAACTACGGCGCAAAATGGGAGGCCAGGCTAGGACAGTGAAGAAGTCCAGACTGGACCCACAGTCATCCCATCGTGATGACACCACCACCAACTGAACCGGCCTGCCACTTGGGTAGGTGTATTGGGGGTGTTCTTTGCTAGTGGGGGGGCTACTCTGGTGCTGGGGGGTACACCTCCACTGCATCCAAACCTCCTTCAACATGACCGATCAGGGGTTTCGATTGCTCTGCAGGTTTTCCTTATTTGATATCACCTGATGGAGAAGGTGTTGGCTGTCATTCTAGCTTTTGAAGCCTAGCTTTTTGAAGTACAGGTGCTGCTCTCTGCTAAGCACTTGTGGAAATTGCTATGAGACTAGAACCTTTTCAAGCTTTACAGCCTAATCTTAATAATATTTACTCAGAACGAAGTTATCTTTAATTTGGGAAATAAAGCCTCAGTTTGAGGGGAAATCCATCAATGGGTCGCCACAATGTACAGTCACCATTACAGATGTGGCGTACCTTGATGGTGAAATATGCAGCAATCCTTTTATTACCTGGATTTGTGGCCTTCGTGTAGAATGAACAGCACTGCAAGTGAATTTCTGAGATACATCTTGCAAAGCAGTTGCATAATCTGCATGCTGAGTCTAATGTTTCACATTTCTCCATTAACATGGTACAGTGTGAGCAATTAAGAAGAAAATGCAGACTCAGGCTGCAATCCTAAGCACAGTTACCATGGAGTAAACCACACTGATTCTACTTCAGAGTAAAAACATTTAAGATTGTGTTGTCTCACCATATATATCAAATTAGACACAGTGAATAAAATTGTTATTAGCTCTTACAGCTAAGCAAATTATCTGACAAACAATCATACATTAACCTGGCATTCAAAAGCCCCAAAAACTAATCTTGGATTACCATTTACCTTGTTGCCTCAAGGAGTCCCCAGTATACCTACCGGAAAGTTAGATGATGTTATCACCCCATTGAGTTAAAATCATCAAGTGAAAACTTGCAGCTGGAACCTAATACGTACTGTGCAACTAGCCTAGTTTTTCCTTAGTGTTTATAATTTACTACTGCCAGATGGAGGAATCCCCCAAAACCTCTAAGGCCTAGCCACTGAACTCATTTGGCATCATACGTCTAGAAGGAATCCATTCCTCATTCAGCCCACTGCAGAAAATCATTACGATCTGAATCCAGATTTTTGTCAGCAGCAGAAACCATGAGGAAAAGAAGCCTAAGAAATCGGAGATACCTGCTCAGATTAGTTAAGTAAGAAAGTTATCAAATCTGATCCTACAAATAATATTGACTTGCCCTCTGCAGATAGGATCCTTCGTGCTTGTGAAACAGACTGAGAGAACTACATTGGCTCCCAGTACGTTTCCGAGCACAATTCAAAGTGTTGGTGCTGACCTTTAAAGCCCTAAACGGCCTCGGTCCTGTATACCTGAAGCAGCGTCTCCACCCCCACCGTTCAGCCCGGACACTGAGATCCAGCGCCGAGGGCCTTCTGGTGGTTCCCTCACTGCGAGAAGCAAAGCTACAGGGAACCAGGCAGAGGGCCTTCTCGGTAGTGGTGCCCGCCCTGTGGAACGCCCTCCCATCAGAGGTCAGAGCGATAAACAACTATCTGACATTCAGAAAATACCTCAAGGCAGCCCTATTTAGGGAAGTTTTAAATTTGTGATATTTTAATGTATTTTGATGTCTGTTGGAGGCCGCCCAGAGTGACTGGGGTGACCCGGCCAGATGGGTGGGGTATAAATAAAAAAAATATTATTATTATTATTATTATTACTCTAGACAGACCTACTACTCTACTCACATAAAAGTTTATGAAGGGATCAAACCTTCCTAGAAGTAGTCCTTCGCAGGAAGACAGAAAGTCTGTGGCTTAACACACAGTGACCTGGTTCGAATGACACACTAAGCCAAACCTTGGTTTAGTGAGCGTACACAAATGGTCCCAGAGAGTAGCCACTTGGCTCCTCCTCTGTCCCTTTTGCTCTTGCAAAAAAGCAAACCATGGCTACGGCTTGTGGCTAGGGATGACAGAGCTCACCACACCTTGCGAAACCTGGGCTTAATTCAGTGCCAGCACAGGAGCAAAGGGGACAAGGAAAGAACAAAGCAACTGCGAGAGCCGACACATTCACGTGCTCCTGCTAAGCCAAGGTTTTGTACACTGTGCCATGCAAACCAGCTCAGTAACAGCAACCCAAGCTTAAAATATACAAAAAGGGATACTTGAAGCTGCAGCAGGTCTGGTTCCATGTAGTACTTGTAAGTCAAGTCTCTCCAAGGTGTGGCTATACAGCATCACGTAAGAGGAGGTCCTTAACATGTACGTTTAAAGCCTAAAGCTAAACCAAAATAATGTCTCAAATTAAAAAATTCCTCTAAGCAGAGATAAACAATTTGTAATCTGAGGGCATTTGCATAAACGGAACAAAAGCAGGAAAGAGTCCATCGATACAGATTACTGAAGGTCACCTGCCAGTATGGTTTTTCAGCAATCCATGCCCTTGTAAAGGGGTGCTGTGTCAAGCTTTTGTGAATCCGAAAAATAATAAAACTGCAATTTCGGAAGAATTCTGAGCAGAACAAGTAAACCTGGATTTTTTAAAAAGCAAACAACTTCCTTATGCTCACTTCCTTATACACTTCTAACAATAACTCAAAATACACTGATACAAGAGTACCACTGTTATTTATGAAATAATGCCTAAATAAATATTCTAATGCTTTTTAATACAATTTCATTACAGAGGGTTCTAAGAATGCAGTAGAACCCCGTTACAAAAAGTATGACCTTATGGCTAACTGGTTATCTCTCATATGGCTCCATCTGAACACATCTATTTCTATGAACTTCTGCTTATCTGGACATATGGGGGTGTCCTACAGTCCACTACTAGAATAAGTCATATTGCATTCGAAGCTATCAGTTTAAACACTTTGCTCCTTTGTTGCTGCAGATTACGCAAGCCACAAATATTTTAGCTAAGATAGCTTGGCAAAGACACAAAAAAGATGAGGCAACACCCTTTCAGGTAATTCCCCCCCCCCCAATAAAATTAACAACATGTAATCTGCACATAGTGCATCTCATACTGAAACACTGCTGCATTATTAGGAATTCAGAAGGAAGCATATCAAAGCAACTACACAACTGACTGATGGCTCATGCTCCTCATTCTTAAAAGCTTTCTAGAATGCAAGAAATACTTTGCTGGACCAGACAAATCTAGTCTGATCTGTTTCCAGCACCAGCCTACAAACTACATAGCATTCAGTTGATTCTGAAATCTCACAAGCAAGTCATGATGCCTATTCATTGTTTCACAAACATAAACACACACACACACACACACAAACACACACACAAACACACACACACACACACACCTGTTATTCACAGATATATTGCCACTGAACAGGGAGGCTCCACATTGTGTCCAAAGAGAAACTCTGACAACTGGGAGTCTTGGCCAAATCAATGAGCAAAGAACAGATTAAGAGTAGAGACAGGTAGAGACAAAACAAACATGTTATTGAAATGTTATATCCAGTGACTATTCAATAATTCAGCTGAGTGTTTATTCCTGAGTAACTTTTAAGAAACACACACTGGTAGGCTAAACACAGTCTAGCTGAAAGTCTCAGAGTTCTTTGGTGTTAGGATGAAATCTGGAAAAACTAAAGATCTGCACACACCTTGCTCTAAGCAGCTGATCCAATAAGGGTATCCCCTTACTAACTTTCTGTTTTTCATATGCAGCAATAATACCTCACCCAATGAAAAAGAAAATACCCTAAGGCTAAAAATCTTCTTTTGCTTCCTGTGTGCAGTCCTCTCTCAAACTTCAAAGGAGCTGCATGAGGGGTAGACTCAAGTTACTGTGAATTGCCTTGAGAACTGCGGGTGTAGGCCAGTATATAAATTTAATAAATAATAATAATAAGCAAATACTGATACAGTGTTCATCATTCTTTATCACATGCACTAATGTATGGTTAGGAAAATATTCCATTATATTGTTAAATAAACTGATTTTGGTTCACAAAGACCTCCTGGTCAGTGCAAAATATTAATCATTTTCGGGTAAACAGAAATGCATAGCCATAGTTCAACGGTTCATACAAATACCTGTCACTATTGTATCATCTTATCAGGGTAGCAATAAACGTAGTAATGCAAAAACAGATGAGCCGGCTTTCTTGAACCAGCACAGGAAGTTATTGTTCGGATAATATTTTGCACTGGGTTTTAAATATTCAAATGAAGTTTAGGTATATATATATATATATATATATATATATATATATATATATATTAAAGACCCCTCCATAGTGACCACAAGTGAAAAAGTGATAACTAGGATTTCCCAATATCTTTTATTTTTTAAGTTTTCTTTATTGCAGAAAACTTGAGCATAGTGGATAAAATCCCAGCTTCATAAAATTATATAGAACACACACGCCTTCGCCTCTCTTATTATTGAAATAAGATACTTCAAATTTCCCAATGATTTGGGGAAAGAGAGAGAGAGAGAGAGAGAGAGAGAGAGAGAGAGAGAAGGGGGGAGGTTTCATGTTTCAATGGATCACGTTGTTAGTTTGCAGTTCCGCCGATCAAAATACTTCTTGATTATGACGACTGAAATGTTAAACATGTAGAGAGCCGACTTCCTCGCCTAACGTGCCCATTCAGCAGCTGCCTGGAAGAGCAGCGCGCCATGTGCGTCTCTACAAAATACAAAAGCTCTGTCAACGGCTGCCTCACACTTCCCTCCGCTTTGAAGTGAAGCTAGGGGGCGGGGGGGGGGAGGGAGAAAAGCCAGAGCCATCTCTCGGAAGAGAGAGGAAGGAAGCAAGCAGCACACCCTCTGACCTTCCCTCTTCCTGTGGGACGGAAAGGCAAAACGTGCCCTGTCTGCAACCCGGCTCCCTTTCTCTGGGCTGTATAAACAATTGTCCCATCGGAGCAAAACCCCAGGCGCGCGCGTCACACACACACACACACACACAGCTGCATTTCAAAAAGCGAATTACAGCAGGGGGCGGGGGCCTCGATCCTACTTTCAAGTCCTACCTTCCGACACACTATCCCGTTTCACATTATCCCTCCATCCCACACTCGTGGATGCTGCTGCTTCTGGGTGTTAACTCGGCGGTGCCCTCTGTGCATGCTCAAAAAGCGCGCGTTGCAAACCTTCGCCCTGGCGCTCGACGCGAACGTGGGTCACAGGGCTGAAAGATGCAAATCCGTCTGAGTCTGAGCTTGCTTCCGAGTAAGCCTGCCCAGGCTCGAGCCAGGCAGAAGGTGGAACGTGTCCTCCCACCCCCACCCCCACCCCATCCATTGATTGACCCGGCGCGCGCCGCTCCGGGCACCACCAGCAACCCTCGCGCGACGCAACAGGTCGCGGGAAGAGGCTGGAGAGAAACTTACAGCCGGCGGTTCTTCGGGGACGCTCCCGTCCAGCTTTCCGAGACCGGGGCAGGCAGCTCACGGCATGGATACGAGGCCGGTCCTTCCTCGCCCCAGGTTCCGCCGGCGCCTTTCTCCCTCTGCGTGTGGGTTCTTCAGCCGCCTGCTCCCGAGCCAGGAGAGGCTGTCCTCGCTCTTCCAAGGTAAGGGACGCCGCGCCACTCCTGCCTGGGCAGCTGCCTCAGAGCGTCTGAGGGAGACGCTAGCGGCGGCGGCGCTGCTGCAGGAGCAGCAGGAGGAGGAGGAGGAAAAAGAAGAGGAGGCGGCGAAAGGAGGTGGGGCTGCGGCGCGCTGCCTGCCTGCCTCGCCTCGCGCTCCTGCTCTGGCCTCGGCTGGCGCGAGGGGAGAACCTATAAAGGGGGCTGCCGGCGGGGAGCGCCGCCTATGCAAAGAGTGCCTGTGACACGCAGGGGGCGGGGAAGCCAGGCCGCCGGGAGGCTCCGGGAGGCGTGGGCAGGGTGTCCCGTTGGGGGCCGGCGGCGTGTGGGGAAGCCGGGAGGAGCGCTGCTGGCCGGGCTCCCGAGGCGGTTTCCTGCCAGCTGCGCTCGTGGTCGCTGCATGCAGAATGAAGGCGCACAAATCTCAAGGGCGCCTTAGTGTGTGTGTTGGGGGGGGATATTCAGCGTTAGTCCCCAACATATATAGAAAGCTGAGGCAAAGGCACCCAATTCTAGAGTAAATTTATGTTAAGTAATTTATACCAAAGGTGGCGCTGTGGGTTAAACCACAGGCTTGCTGATCAGAAGGTCAGCGGTTCGAATCCCTGCGACGGGGTGAGCTCCCGTTGTTCGGTCCCAGCTCCTGCCCACCTAGCAGTTCGAAAGCACGTTAAAGTGCAAGTAGATAAATAGGGACCGCTCCAGCGGGAAGGTAAACGGCGTTTCCGTGCGCTGCTCTGGTTCGCCAGAAGCAGCTTTGTCATGCTGGCGACATGACCTGGAGGCTGTCTTCGGACAAACGCCGGCTCCCTCGGCCTATAGAGCGAGATGAGCACGCAACCCCAGAGTCGGACACGACTGGACCTGATGGTCAGGGGTCCCTTTACCTTTACCTTTTTAATTCATGGGGGGGGGGGGGACGGACGCATGTGCCCGGGAGATTCTGTGGGAGACTGCAAGGCCAGGAATCACGAGGAGAGCAGCGCTCAGGGAAACTTCCCCATCCCAGTGTTGTCTAGGACCTTTCTGTCCTTTAAATGTGGTTCCCCGGTGCTTCTTTTTTTTTTTTTTAAAGTGGCAGTAATCACCATGTTGTCCTTACAATAAGCTCCACACTTTTCACATTGGAGTACCCCCAGAAAAATGCACTACACAAGATGGTCAAGTCTGGCTTTTCAAAGCTCGAAAATCTTTGCATTTAAAGGGGGAAAGATCTGGGACAACACTGGGATGGGGAGGACATCATGTGGACGTCCCTGTATTAATGAGATAGGCAGGTGCAAAGCCACATGTTCAGGTGTGGACAGGCATGGCGTGCGTCCCAGGGGTGTGGTGCGCCGCCTGCGGGGGTGAGCGGTGCGCACCCCGGGGGGTGCTGCCGATTGGGGGGCGGCATTTTGTGTCGTCCCCCATTTGGAATGGCACCCGGAGCTGCCCCCCCCCCGGAACACCCCTGGACAAGCCCCAGGATGCTGGACTAGGTGGCCGGATCCAGCAAGGATCGTCTTATGTTATCATGTTACAATCTCATCTGCATGGGAAGGTGATATGTGCTGCTGCTGCAGTTTTGAAGAGTTAAAAGGTATGTTTCCCTATTTCGCTGCATCCTGGTATATTATAGGTTGCTTCCAGACAGGTGTTTATTGTGGGATTGGCACTGCTCTCGAATACACCTCCATGACATCAGCATCAAAATGCTAGGCTATATTTCATTCCTTTTATATTCAGAGTCACAGTTTTCACAGAAAATCAGTTAAGTTTTTTTAAAACAACAACAACAACAGCTGCCAATGTCCCATTTTCAATTTCTGAATGGTCAGTTTGCAGTATTAAGCCCCCAGCTGGAAGCACCCATAAACATTTCAGTTGCCTCACAACTGGGGTGAGGATAGGGCAGGATGCAATAATAATGTGCATTTCAAAAGTTTGTACAAAGCACTAGCAAAGGTGCAAGATCCTGCTGGTGGGTAAATATGTATTGGAAGGTACAGTATATGCTTGAGGGTTTCCTATAGGCATCTAGCTGGCCACTGTGGGAACAGGATTCTGGTCCAGATGAGATTCAGCAGGGCTCTTGTATTCTAGAGCAGTGTTTCCCAACCAGTGTGCCTCCAGATGTTTTGGGACTACAATTCCCATCATCCCTGACCACTGGTATTGCTAGCGAGGGATGATGGGAGTTGTAGTCCCAAAACATCTGGAGGCACACTGGTTGAGAAACACTGTTCTAGAGCACCAAACAGAGAGCACAGGGGTTGCTATAGAGATGTAGCCTCTGGTACAAGTTCATTGCATAGCAACAACTTAAAATACAGCATATTGTTTAGTGGTAGTGAACTCAGTTCTCTGTGCAAGCTTGAGGCAATCAAAGGTTTGCAAAAACTCTTCAGGGGGCCGGGGAACCACAAGCTTCTCAGTGAATGCTGAGCAGTGTGTGATCAGGAGCCATACAAATGCCTTTTGACTGTTGGAGGGGGATGAGAACCCGCAAAATCAGGTAATGGCGTATCCTGGGAGAGGATGATGCTTGTTGGCTAGAACCCTAAATAGGAGCACTGCACACTGTGACATTTTGTTGCAGGCTCCGCTTATTTATTTGTGATCTCCTCCCCTTCCTCCATGATGATCAGGGCAAGATGGTTGTTTACCCTCAAAAGAACTATGTTCCTTTCACTGCACCTCCTACTGCCTCTGCTTCAGGGGACTGACAGTGATGTATCCCTTTGCAGCTTGTAACTGATTGGTAATTATAAGATAATGTGGTAATAGTTCCCCCATGGTGAGTCCGAAGGCAGCAGGAGTTGCCGGAGGGTGGGTGGTTGTTAGGCTGTTGGCTATGCATGGCACAATACTTTGGGGGGAGGACAGGGAGTATCAATGCACCCTAAGAAGAGAAAACAGCAAAGAGAAGAATGCAGAATAAATATTATCTCAGGAGCTTCTCGGATGAGAAACCATAAAAATGATGGTCATTCCCTTCCCATCAATATCCAGAGGCCAGAGGAATAGTCCTGGCCCCAGGAGGATGTACTATATAGTCTATTATCAACTAATTTTAAAGCCATGTGCCACAAGACTGTGTGATTCAGTTGGATAGACTGTTGTGGTTGTTTTATTATGAGTGATACAGTATTTTATTGAAAAGGTGAAATGTGCACACTAGCTTCTAAACAGGTTATCTAGGATGAATACCTATTTTTGAAAGCAATAGGAAACAATACTTTTAGGGGAACTGTCTGTACACTGTGCAATGCACAATGGCTGCATGCAGTGATGGAATCTTGATTTGTCAAAAAGCAGCAAAGGAAAAGTTCGATTTTGTCTGAGAGAGGTAAAGCACAGGGAGGAATTTAAAACAGAAGATATAATCCTGTTTAATATATTTTGCCCAAATATGCATATCAGCATTTAAATTCCATTAAAGAACAAAGCAGTTGATTGTGATTCCATCTATTTGGAACTTGCCATGATCCTTCTGGTTTTGATATAGATGTCTCCTCTCTTTAGGAAACAACCAATCCCAGAAAAGCAAAAAAAAAATAAAAACTCTCCACTCTTTTTGCTGCAACCAATGCACTTTCCCCAGCCACTCCCCCCCCCCCACTTGTTTTCCGGCCAATAGCTGGCAGCGCTTGAATCAAAGCAAATGGCTCTCATATGTTGCATGCTGGATGGAGTATTCTGCAGAGATAAATTTGTTGCTCTTTGAATGCCCTTTCTTTGGAGTTGTAACATTTTAATGGCAGTGCCTAGGCCTTAATGCATAGTACATGAACACACTTGCCCCTCAGAGGGCAAAGCAGAAAGAAAGAAAACTGATACAGAAAGCAAACCTTCTTCATCAGGATTATTCATTTACTTTCACCAATGCCCATAAAAACAGATAGGGGGGAAAATAAATGAGTTGAGGAGAAGGTGGTTTGTTTGTGCACACATAGATTTGGTGAAGACCTTTATTTCAGCAGGCAAGCGTTTCTAAACTTATACACCGCTTAGAAAGTAAAGCACTAAGCAGTATATAAAGCATACATAGGCTTTTATTACATCATGCATGCTGCATAAACTGTTGGTTTTTCTTTATCTTAAGGTGGTCAGTGGTGCTACTCAGAGGTGTATGTTTGCAGTTTGACCTATTTAGCTGCACCACTAAACTATTGCACACTTGACTATTTGACTAATTAAAAGGAGAGTTTACTTTCTGCACTGGATGCAGGAAGGGATGTGATAGGATAATTGATTATTTGAAAACTGGATTTAAGTTGATTGAATGTTTTGTATGCTGCTGGTGAGGAGGAGTGATGGCTTGCAGCATTTGGTTGTTATGTTTTCAAAAATAAAACTAAGGAAAAATATTGCGGACAGCCTTTTATTTCTACGCTCCAGTCGCTGTGCGCACTCTTTGTTGGCGAAAAAGTCCAACATAAGCATCACTGTAAAAAAAAGATAGAGATAGTGGACAAAGGTACTCCAACTGACACTTGTTTACACACTGCTTGGAGTTTTGCTGAAATCAGCTGACAGTTCCTTGCATTATAAATTAAACATGCGGTTGAATGAAATTCCACCCCCACCCCCCAACTCTGGCTGACCTACTGTCTTACTGGATTTGCACGTGAGAGCACGTCTCTCAGGCCAAGGTTTTGACCCAACATCCTTGAGCCTTTCACAGAAAAAGCAACAACTGGCTGAGACGCTTCAGCCCCAGTGGAAGACAGCTCACCAGCTGAGTCTCCACAATCGACATAACTGAATAACTTTCAAGAAGGCTGCTGCTTTTTAACTGATGATTGGCTAGCGCTGTTAAAATACTTAACGTTGTAACACTTGGACAGTTTGAGTGCTGATGTTTTTCTGCCTCCCTTAAGTCAGAGTTTTAATTTCCAAGCCTGGGTATAGGAGCCTCAGGCCAGCTAAGAGGTGGCAAACCATCCTAGAGTTTAAAAATAACCCTACAGGAAGGGAGAATAAACCATTTAGGCTTTCCCAGGAGGAAGTTCACAATTTAACTTGGCTATTTGCAATTTCATTTTTTTCCCCTACGCAAAAAAAAAGGGGGGGGGAGAAAAGCATGCTGGAACATAAAATAATGACAATGCCATTTGAACTCACTTTTTAAAAAGTTTTTAAACAGAATTCTGTTTTCAAATATCAAGAACAACAATGAGGCATATCAAGAAGAACCCAAGGCATAATGTACGCTGCGAAGTATACTCTTCATTGTTGTTTTTTTAAAAAGTGTACCCTCTGATTAGCAAAATAAAATAAAACTAAATAGCAATCTGTGTATAGGCAAGCAACCAGAAATCAAGAATTCTGTAATGTCTGAACAGTCAGGTACAAGTCAGTAAGTGGATAGCATGGTGGCATTCTTGTAACCAATTAACAACTGAGTAGCTACTGCTTACCAGGGGGGAGAGGAGAAGGCATAAGAGAGATTGGTACTGTGCAAACACACCAGCAGGAACGTTGGATTGGCTCTGCCAGTGCATTTGCACCACATTGACCTCCCCCATTTGTCCACCTAACTCAGTATTATCTACACTGATTGGCCACAACCATAGCACTAGGGGCACCCGTGTTTGCATTCCAATACCACACTATAGGATTTTTATTAGTAGTAGTAACTTACTCATACTGCAGCATCAATGTATATAACACCTCACAGAGTTGCATGGGCAACGTAGGTCCTGTTTTCAATGCCATTAAGCAGATAGATCCTGAGCTTTTGCTTTGTTCAACCATTTTAACAAAATGATTTTTTTAAACTGCTGAGTAAACAACACGAGGTTAAATGTATTAGGAGCCTTCAAACATAATTTAGTTTCATGGTTTCCTAATTTACACTTTGAATTAATTAGACTGATCTAATTAATGCTAGGCTACAAACCTAATAGGGTCAGAGGCCTCCTTGGGGAATACAACCCCACAGACCCCCACAGTGACTAACACATGCTTTGCATATCAGTTTATTTTTATGAGTTTTCTTTAGGTTGCGCCTCTGTATCTTGTGGTTACACACACACACACACACACCTTTCTCTCTCGCACACAACTTTCTTGTGGCCATGTTTACTCTACTAACCTCACTTGCCCACACCTACTTCTGGGCTCCCTGCTTTCTGCCACTAACCTCTATTGTCAGAAGGTGGCAATATGTCTCTGAGGGCATCACTGAGTATCTGAGTTACTGAGTATCACAAATAGGAAGGGTGCTGTTACCATCATGCTGACAGGCTTTCCACGGGCATTTGGTTGGCCACTGTGAGAACAGGTAGGCCTTTGGTTTGATCCAAGAGGACTCTTTTTATGCCAGGAAACAGGGATCAGCTACAGCTCTCAGCTGAGTATGCCCTTACTGCCAAACCTGGTTTCGTTACTTCATAATAACAGAACTGCCCTTTTTCATTCCCCAGACTCCATTCCTGTCCCTTTTTAAGGAAGCACATAGAGCTGTGTTTCCTAAAGACACCTAGACAATTAACATTTTTATAGCACTGAAAGGACACATTTGACTCTGGGAAATATCCCTAATGACAAGTCACTGGAACGAAATCAGTGCAGTGCAAACATGATTCACAGACATAATTCTATACTGTTGTACTAAGAAGCACTGAGGCTGGTCCAGTTAAAATTAGATAATTTGTTAGGCCAATGTAAAGGTTTGTTTAAATGATGGAAGTCATTTTCCTTGGTTCAAAAGAGAATTGTAGTGTGAGGTGTACTACATAATTGTGAACTAGAATCTAGAGACACTCACACAGGACATTCTCCGCCTTCACTGGTTCTGATTTAAAGAAGAGGTATAGGTAGTCTTGAAGCAAGCCATTGTCTCTCAGTGGCAGCTCCCCATTTTCAAAATGGGGATGACTGTACTGACCCGCCTTACAGGGTTGTTTTAGTGAAGTCCTTTGACCACTTCTAATGCTGAAGATGAAGATGATTTATATCTGGAAATTAAAGGAGGAGTAAGAATTCTCCTGTTTTGTGTGTGTGTCCCCCACCAAGAAAATATTAATCAATCAATAATTATATTTGTATGCTGCCTTTCCAAAGTTGAAACCATGCTCAAGGTGGCTTATAGCATATAAAAAGTACAGTGGTACCTCGACTTACGAGCAACTCGACTTACGTATTTTTCAAGTTACGAATGACTTCCGGAAGAAAAAACATGGCCGCCGCAACCGAATTTTTCGACTTCCAAAAGGAAGTCGCGGCCGCTTTAATAGGATTTTTTCGACTTATGAATTTTTGAATAGGATTTTTTCAACTTACGAATTTTTTTCGCTCAATGCATTCCTATGGGGATTCGACATACGAATGTTTTCGACTTACGAAAATCGCGTCGGAACGCATTATCTTCGTAAGTCGAGGTCCCACTGTATATAACTACAAACATAACAAAAGTAGCCATGAACAATAAACACTACATCAAAAAGTTCTCAACCAAATGTAACAATTTCCACATAAATAATAAGATCCGAAATAAAGATACAAAAAAATTAACATCAACAAACCCCGCTAAACAATACCTCAGCCCATATAATCTAGTGATCATCACAGCTTTGGGATTTTTGGCACCGAAAGCATGAAATGTTTTGGCTCAGTGTTTTTCCTATTTATATAAAGAAAGACACTGACATTTTCCAGACTATGATTCCAAAAGTATAGTTTATAAGGTGTGACTTCAATAAAAAGTATACTCTTTTGAAAGAAAGAAAATATCAGTATAATATGCTAACTCCATAGTTAGATTCTAGTCCTGTTTTACTGATATATATTTACCAATGTTTTCAATAGACCTTATACGGGTATAAGGGATTGGGTCCTAAATGTTGTATTAACATTTTTTTGAAAGTCAGTTTGGGAGGGCATAACAGTTACTGACAGCTGGGGGCAGGATGGGGGAAATGGTGTGGGAGGGGTTATTTAATCCCCAAACAGCCCAATGAGCACTGACATGGATACACACATACCCCTAATACACAAATTTCAGTAGCCCTTTCACAGTGTTACTATAAAGGCTATTTTGATCTCTCATTCTATGTGTAACAGGGATGGGGAACCTGCGTCCTTCCTGATGTTGATGGACTCAAACTCCCATGAGCCACAGCAAGCATGGATAATGGACGATGGGAGTTGGAGTTCAACAACATAGAGAGGCCCATAGGCTCCCCATCTCTGATTTACATCACTAAGCTGCCTTGATGAAAAATAATACACCCACAAAAAAGTTAGGAATTACTATAAATCAAAATGGTCTCATATGTTTTATTTCCATCCTGGGAATAAGATATAAATTCGTTAGTTTGCAAGTCATATATAGTGCATTTGCATACATTAGTAACAGTTGTGAAACCACCAACTCATAAGAAGAGCCATTAGTGGCGGCAGCAGGAGGACAAAATGGTTTCAGGATCGTGGCCATTATTTTTGTGTTCTTCTAACTATTGATTAGATGTAGCAACTCTTAGCCCCTAATGAATGTTTTGCTGGCAGGCCTTTGAAAGGCTTTGTATAACATGATCGATCAAACCCATCCATACAGTCTATCGATCTGAATCCATAAAACTGTGTGACCTTCATAGACTTGAGTTTAGTTTAGTTTGGAAACCAGATGATTGGCTTTTAATTATATTACACATCTGATTGCCGCTCAAAGCAGCAAATTGTTGATATTTCGAGCTCGTATACCATTTGGCAATATGCAGGCCTTTCAGGCACATCCAGACATGCCCGCACCTGAAAGAAAAGATCTGTAGGGAGCAAAATGTATGTGTATATATTGGTCTAATTAAAGGGCTCCATTCAAAGCTGTTTGGAAATGAAAACAGCACAGCTCTTTAAAAGGCAGGTACTGGATCACTGCAGAACATAGAAAGCAGTGGTTACATAAGACCGTGTGAAAATCTGTGTTTAGATAGCAGTCCTATTATTGCCTCCTGTCATCTAAAATGATGGGTTATGGCGTCTGGAGTCATCCATAAGCTACGCACTGAAATGTAGAATTTGCATGTGTGCTGCAGATCCCATAGCCAAACTTTTTCTCCGAGGGCCAAACAAGACATTACAGACATGTGTAACTTTCCCTCAGCAGGTTTGGGGCAGTTCTACAAGGAAAAGCAGCCTGAGGAGGCGGCTGCAATAAAGGAGTGGAGGCTGATGGGGAGGGTGCTTAATTATTTTCCTGCTGGCTGTTTTTCACCTTCAGAACTGAGGTGCCCAGCCTCTTTCTTCTTTCATGGGGGGATGGAGCATAGGGATCTGTATCCCTTCTCCCCATGAAAACTAAAATATGCTCTGTTTCTCTGTTACACCTGAGTCAGGTGCAGCCATGCAAATCCTGGACTCATGCCTGGACCCAGCAGTCGGCTGAATGAGGGCCGGTAAGCTGGATCCCGATAAGAGTGGTTCTCAGGTCCAGGGACTGGGCAGATTGCCTGTTCTTGATGAGGTTGTGCACTCCCTGAAAGAACAGCGTGTATCATTGTCACAGGGAGATCCAAGTAGCTGTAGTAGCTACGAGTGCCTTTTACCAGCTTCAGTTACAGCCATTCCTGGTCAGGGATAGCCTGGCGAGGGATAGCCTGGCCACAGTGATCCATTGGTAACCTCAAAACTGGATTACTCTATGTGGAGCCGCCTTTACGACTGGCCTAGAAGCTGCAATTTGTGCAGAATGCAGTGGTTAGGCTGCTGAGTGGAGGGAGGAAAATTCTCAGGGACGACTCACACCCCGGCCAGCACCTCTTTAATCTCCTACCTTTGGGCAGGAGATATAAAAGTATAGTCAGCTGCACCAACAGGTTAAAGAACAGTTTTTATCCGTGGGCTGTTGGGCTGCTGAATGGGGGAAAAAATAGTGGTGCAATTGACTTCCGACTAGCATACAGAGTGCGAACAAGACTGAGTGTATGTGGGGGGGGGGGACTCGTTTAATTTCACTGCACACAGGTGGTGTAGTGACAATAAAGGTTTATTTTATTATTTATTATTATTATTACAAGCAGCACATAACATTATCTCCAAAAGAACTGCCCTGGGGCTGGGGCCAGCTCTCCCCCAGGCTCAGATGTTGAGATATCCACAAGCTGTAGATAAATAGGTACCGCTCCAGTGGGAAGGTAAACGGCGTTTCCGTGCGCTGCTCTGGTTCGCCAGAAGCGGCTTTTTCATGCTGGCCACATGACCCGGAAGCTGTACGCTAACTCCCTTGGCCAATAAAGCGAGATGAGCGCCGCAACCCCAGAGTCGTCCGCGACTGGACCTAATGGTCAGGGGTCCCTTTACCTTTACCCTCCTGAAGTTCAGCAAGTTGGGAAGCACCAACTCATCTCCAGCTGGGGCTGGTAGGGTCCCCTGCCTAAAACCTTGGAGAGCTGCTGTCTGTGCTGACAGTACTGAACTAGATGAGCAGTCACAGCTATCTTCCATATCTCCAGGATTCAGTTCAAAGACTTTCCCCCCTCTTTCACATTCCTTCTTTCTTTCCTTCCTTCCTTCTGGAGAATGGCAATTAAAGTCTGAAATAAACAGAAATTGTACAATAAATATAAATAAATACACACAGACACAACTCCACCATACATTTAAAGCACATGGCTTCCCCCAAAGACTCCAGGAAACTGTAGTTCACCCCTCAGAAAGATACAAACTACAATTTCCAGGAATCTTTCCTTCCTCCAATGTGCTTTAAATGTACTGTGTGTATGCACCCCAAATATAAAGTGCTATTCTCTCCCTTAGTCCTTCAGTTGTATCTAGTAACATTCCAGGGGGTTAAAAACTAAGAATTATCAGCATGTGGAAATAGCTCCAGAATAATTCCTAATTAATGTATTCATTTGGAGCATTTGTGAAGCGCACTCCTTTTTTATGTGCCCCTTTTAAACTGCGAGAGGTACCAAGTTTAGGCAGGCAAGAAATATGGTCTTGCCATATTTCTTGACACTTTCTCCTCCCGACAGTAATGTTACTGTGAAAATGCAACTTGTGCAGGATATTAGCCCTTTTGGGTGAAACAAGAGCGCCCCCTAACGTCTTCAGGATATGAGTATGTACAAAGAACAGGTGCAGGTTGGGGGGGGGGCAGAATAAATACCTAGTTAACAATGAAGACAGCACAGAACTTTCCTTGTTGCTAGCTGAAATAGTTAGCAATAAAACAAAAGGTCCAGGAAGTCACACTGCAAAGGAAAAAGATGTAGAAATCTCCACGAGAGCCATAATCCGCAGATAATCTGAGACTGTGTATTATTTCTACTAACACTGTTAAACTTCTAGTGTGCCTTGACGGGCCAAGGCGGTAATGTTTCTGAATACCAATTGGTGGAACAGAAACTGCTCTTCTGCTTGAGCTTTCCCCCACAACATCTGCAGGCGCTTCTCGGCTTAAGGATTTACCTTTGGCGGCAGCAGTCTTTTTCAAGCCCTCTTGCAGCTCATTCCTTTTTTTTGTTTTGCTTCCTTGGGGGAGATCTCCAGAGCAGCGCCAACATTTAGTGGGCTCCCAGCCTGCCCTCCCCAGCTGGTCAGTCCCAGCTGCCACCACACCACCTGTCTCCTGGCGCTCTCTTCAACCTCTCTGTAGAGGCTGCCTCTGGGTGATGGAGGAGGTGCGCAGGCCCCAGCCAACACCCTTCCTGGTGCCCTTGTCACCAGCTCAGCCACGCCAGCCCCCCATGCCATCCCTACCCAGAACCCCACCCAGAGCCTTGGCTGATGCCGCTGCCGATTCTGCTCCTGCCGGTGGGGCTGCAGAGAAGGCAGGAGGCAAAGGAGGGGATTGACTCTTTATTAATCTATATCTATATTTATATCTAGGGATGCAGGTGGCGCTGTGGTCTAAACCACAGAGCCTAGGGCTTGCCGATCGGAAGGTCGGCGGTTCGAATCCCCGCGACGGGGTGAGCTCCTGTTGCTCGGTCCCAGCTTGTGCCAACGTAGCAGTTCGAAAGCACGTCAAAGTGCAAGTAGATAAATAGGTACCGCTCCGGCAGGAAGGTAAACGGCGTTTCCATGCACTGCTCTGGTTTTGCCAGAAGCGGCTTAGTCATGTTGGCCACATGACCTGGAAAAATTGTCTGCGGACAAACATCGGCTCCCTCGGCCAGTAAAGCGAGATGAGCGCCGCAACCCCAGAGTCGTTCGCGACTGGACTTAACTGTCAGGGGTCCTTTACCTTTACATTTATATCTATATCTATATCTCTATATCAGTGGAAGACAGGAGTGCCTGGCGTGCTCTGGTCCATGGGGTCACGAAGAGTCGGACATGACTAAACGACTAAACAACAAAACAACAAATATCTATGCACCCTTAAAAACTCCAATTCCTAGGGAGGCATTTTCTGATTCACCTCAGGTGACAAAATATCTTGGGCCGGCCCTAACTAGTCATGATGGTTATATGCTACCTCCAGTGTCAAAGGCAATATACCTGTAGCTTGACTACCAGTTTCTGTGGAGCACAAGTTGGGAGAGTGCTGTTACACTCATGATTTGCTTGTTGGCTTCCCATAGGCACCTGGCTGACCACTATGAGAACAGCACACTGGATTCGATGGGCCTTTTGTCTGGTCCAGCAGAGCTCTTCTTGTGTTCTCATACTGTAGGACAGTGTTTTTCAACCACTGTTCCGTGGCACACTAGTGTGCCGCGAGATGTTGCCTGGTGTGCCGTGGGAAAAATTGAAAAATTCGAAAGATTTAAAAAAAAAAAAAGACACGTGTGTGTCTTTCTTCAATTCCAGCCAGAATATCAGCTTTGTGTTCAGCCAAACATGCCCAGGTTGTGCACTGAATAAAGTATTTTATAATTTTTCATATTTCTGTTTACTTACTATTTCATAATAAAGTAATTATAAAATACTTTCTTTGTGTTTATTTGATTCCTATTCAAGAGAATTACTTTATATATAGTCAATATAGGCACAGAGTTAAATTTTTTAACATTTTCTAATGGTGGTGTGCCTCGTGATTTTTTTTCATGAAACAAGTGTGCCTTTGCCCAAAAAAGGTTGAAAAACACTGCTGTAGGACATCTCTATGTCTATGTTATCAACCCTTGACTGCCAGATGCTTTCAACGGTCTTGGACAAAGGTCTTTCCCAGTACTTCCTAGGTGATATCCTTTTAACCAGAGCTGCTAGGCTTTTGAACCCAATGTGCAATGCAGAATATAGCAGGAAAACTAGATATCCTAGTACTGACCTTTAAAATGTTCTTGAAAACAGCAGTCAAAAGCTAAGGTAGGCTGAGTAGATTTAAACCAGCTCTTTAAGACCCATATGTTAAATTCACCCTGCAGAACCCCCAGCGGAGGTCTGTAAAAATGGATATTTTGCAGGTGGCTTTTGTGCAAAGTTATTATCTTAATGAGAAAATGGGAAAGGCTGAAGAATAAGCATAAAGAAGTAATTATTTCATAGGGCAGTAAATGTAACAGAACACAGGCCTACGCAGGATATAAACACAACTGTAAGATCAAAAGGATTCATGGATCACCTTCATTGGAATAGTCAGTGGAAATTTATAAGAAGCATTCCCCCTAGTTTGCCAGCTCTCCATAAGCGTACAGTTAAACTTCCATTCAAATTATGCCTATTGTTTTCTAGCAGATACACTCACTTTTCGAAGATTTATGCGTGACATATTGACAGCCTCTAATCACTGTGATACAATTCCCATTGTGAGTTATTAAAATATACCTTACATTTTAAATGCAATAAAAGGTATGAGCGAACATGCCTCCTTTCTTCATAACACATAAATGCCACATCTGGACCATAAAATTGTGCATTATGGAGAGTTTGTATGGATGCCAGATACTCCAAACTTTGTGCTGTTTTCTCCATTTAGTCTAATTTTCCAGATGTGTTGTAACTTGCAGACATGAGTGTTGTTGAGCAGTTGATTGAAGTATATTTATTTGAAGAAGTGAGGGGTAAGGTTAAGCTAAAGGAAACAGTTAACTGTTGTCTGATGGGGACCCTCATTTAATTCACTTGTAATTTTATTGCATGAAAAGTTGCTTTTAGCCTGCTCTACTGGCAAAATTTCCAGATGGCCTTGCAAGCAAAATGTATAACTTAAACAGTGGCACACTTCCCTGCAATATCATCATCGCATCGCATGGTCCTGCACAGCATTATATGTTGTGGTGCAGTGCTATATACCACACTAGCAGTCGCCCTCAAGAATCCTGTGTGCCAACCGAAATTAAGACCATCACCTACCATCTTGATATTTAGGTGATTACTAAAAATGTTAATGTGACTCAGCCATTTGTAGAGCTTTTAGCTTATTGGCTCTGTCCCTGTTCTCCTTTACCTGATTTTATTTTGCTGTGCACCGCTTTGGTACTGTTTGTTAAGCAGGTTATAGATCTCTAAATAAATAGAAGTAAAATAAATGTAGGAGGGCGTTCCACAGGGCGGACGCCACTACCGAGAAGCCCCTCTGCCTGGTTCCCTGTAACCTCACTTCTCGCAGTGAGGGAACCGCCAGAAGGCCCTTGGTGCTGGACCTCATTGTCCGGGCTGAATGATGAGGGTGGAGACGCTCCTTCAGGTATACTGGGCAAAGGCCATTTAGGGCTTTAAAGGTCAGCACCAACACTTTGAATTGTGCTCGGAAACGTACTGGGAGCCAATGTAGGTCTCACCCAAGGTGTATTTTTGCCATCCTTGCTATCTAGAGGTGAGCCTCAATGATCTATTTAACCGTTGAAGCAAACTATAAATGTGATAAAATGCATATGCATACTAAGCCACGGATAGATAATGAGAAATTCAGTATTAAATGCAAACTGAAATGAATTTCTCCCTCATCCCTACACATAAGTGTACCTCTGTGAAATATATGTTGGGATGAGGTCCAAATTTACACACCCCTCTCCCTCTGTCTTTCTGACACACACCTCCCCTCCCACCTCTCACACTCTCTCTCTTTCTTTCTAACCCCCCCTTCTCCTTCCCTCTTCTTCTCCCTCCCTCCCTATTTTCTCTCTCCTACACCCCTCTCTCTCTGTTGTCCCCCTTTCTCTCCGTTTCTAACATACTCATTTCTTTCTCTGTCCATGCCCAGAGTATGATGGCTACTCTCTGCCTCCATGCTCAGAGGCGGTAATGTTTCTGATTACCTGTTGCTGGAAACCATGCAGTGAGTGCTGTTGTGCTCTGGTCCTGCTTGCAGGTTTCCCACAGGTGCCTGGGTGGCCCATGTCACAGCTGGACAAGATGGGCCACTGGCCAGAACCAGCAGGCTTTTCCTATGTTCTTCTCTTCTTCCCTCTCTGGCCAGCACCTTCCCCACTGCTGCACAGCTGCTGTTGTCATCACCAAGAAAGCAACCACCGCCATGGGCAGCTGCCTCCCCCGATCAAGTAAAACAATAGAAATATTTAACTAACTGACCAGTCGCGATGGTCCTGCCCCCCTTAAAAAAGTCCTGCCTCCCCTAACAAAAATCCTGGCTATGCCCATGACCATCGCCCCTTCCATTTCCTGCCTGGGCAGCAAAACTTGTTGCAAGGTGGGAGGTCCAGCCACATCCCTGCTGTCAAAGCATTCTGCTCTCTCTGCGATGCCTTTTGAAAGTTCTACCTGGCCTCCACTTCTCCACAGGTATGGTTCAGGATTGAAGAGGTTGGGTTATGAGAGACACCACAAGACACATGAAATCCACTCAACGGTCACATCCTGCCCACCCTGTCTTAGAGGTGGAATAGAGCAAGACATACCTACAGTGGCACTGCATCTGGAATCGTGGTGGAAAGTGGACAGTACCACAAATGATATTCAATGGGGGAGGATGCTGGGCAAGGGCCTGGGTCTATATTTAGATAGATTGCACCGAGCAGCTTTGCAGCAGGGCTCCCAATCCAGCTGGCATGCTTGCCCGCTGCAAACTACAGCATGCAGCGTGGGTCCCAAGCTCCTAATTTTCTAACCTATGCCATCAGGGCAGCCTGCTAGAAGAGGGAGTTACTCACCTGTCATCTCCAGTGCCTCAAGAACATCATTACAGAGAGCGAAAGCTATATATATATATACCAAGTTTTAGGACTACAACACCCATCAGCCCCAGCCAGCGTGGCCAATGGGCAGGGGTGATGGGACTTGTAGTCCAAAAACTCTGGGAGTGCATCGGACAAAAAGGCCTCTAGGATTGCACCTGACCCTTTTAAAGCTGCTAACTTTGGTGTGACTGTTAAAACAATTCATCATTCAGGTACAGAACAAGCTCTTAAGAGTGCTAATCTCTATGTATTTACTCAACTGTTTCCTGGTTTATCTCTAAACTGCCAGCCTTGACAGGGACTTCACAGTATTTGATCTGAGCTTTGGATTCCATTGCTGAGTCATCACTTAAGTCCCTTATACATGTTTCCTCGTGGGAGGTGAGGGCATTTGGTAGGAAGAAGGAAAGTCACCACTATTGTTGCTGGTTAAGCTGCTCCTTGTATAACTTTTTACACATTGAATCCATAGTAACACAACCAACAGTCGATCGGAACCAATCCAGAATTTACAAGCAAAAGCTCATTTTCTACTTGTGCTGTGAAATAGAATTGTTGTTGTTTTCCTTATCACCATCCTAGATCCCTGCTCTGTGTGTGTGTGTGTGTGTGTGTGTGTGTGTGTGTGTGTGTAATTCCTTCCTTTGCCCTTTGCAGATGCCTCTTTATTAGATATTTTGCAGCAAGTTAAAACAAATGAACAAAAACCCTACACATTTCCCCGTTTGTTTCCGTAAAGTCAAGCTTCTTTCCATGGGCGCAGCCATGGGGGGACAAGGAGGAGCAGCTGCCTCCCCCCCCCCAATCAATAAAAATACATAGCAAACTCAGGTTCTGCCCCCCTAACAAAAGACCTGCCCCCCCATGAAAATCCTGGCTATGCCCATGCTTTTTTCCAACACTGTGACTTCCCAATCCTTGTTGTTAGAAATGCATGTCTCCAGCCTGTGCATCCCCAAATGGGATGACTCTGGAAATTAAATTATATTAGGGGAACTGGTGGGTTTTTCTTCCAGATAGATGGAGGCAATCTGTCACCATTTTCAGCTCCTCTAGGGTATTGCACGGATTGAGCCATACACTATGGCTACTTTGCTATGTTCTTGAAATTCAACGCAGATGCAAACCTGTTCCGACTGTGTCGCCAATGTAGATTTTATGGCTGTTTTGCATTACCACAGCATGGCAAAGCAGATGGCTGGCTGCAACCACATAGTTGGGCACGGCCTGTTCACAGAGAGCATGTGCTTTACATTGCTCCAGGAGATCTCTCTGCATATGGCAGCAAGAAGTCCCACTTGCAAGGAAAAGAAAGCATTGCCGTCGTGTTTGTGCACCTGTTCCTTATTTCAAGGAACGGTTCCTTATTTATGAACCTTATTTACTTGTGAGATGGGCCATAACTGCAAAAAGCCATTTTAATTCAGTACATTAACAGGCCAGTATATTTTAATAAAGTACTATTAATGTTCTGACTTGTACAATACATCAATTTCTTACATTCTCACCATGTGCTCCTTACCTTATTTCTTTCTGGGATTGCTCAGTCAGCAGAGCGTGAGACTCTCTTAATCTTTGCCCCCACATTGGACAAAAAGACTCCAGTTTTGCAGGGGTTTGGACTAGATAACCCTCAAGGTCCCTTCCCACTCTACAATTCTACTCTTCTTCTTTTCATTGATTTATTAAAAGTTTTCCAAACCACATTTCAAGGCAACTCCACTAGAAGAAGACAGCTAGTCTATGCCACTGTTCATTTTGGTGGCTATCCATAAAAGTTACATCCTTCCTCCACTGTCGAAGGCAGTGCTGAATACCGTTTGCTAGGATTCACAGGTGAGGAGACTGCTGTTGCACTCAGGTCCTGCTTGCAGACTTCCTATATAAGCATTTGATTGGCCATTGCAAAAACAGGATGCTAGACTAGATGGACCTTTGGTCTGATCCAGCTGGGCTCTTCGTATGTCCACTGTATGTCATGTGTGCTCATTGTCTTGCACTGTCCTATACAAAATGAAGCTTCTTGGAGTCAATGTGGTAAGTGCTAGGCTGCTTGGTATCGGAGCCCAAAGTATCTACTCAGAGGAAAAGGTGGCTGACTGATTGCCGGACTGTGGGAACCTGGAGCTGTGGAACAAGCCAGGAACCGAGGAACATATCAGAAGTCAGAACCCAAAACCAATGATACAGCATAGATCATAGGTAGGCAAACTAAGGCCCGGGGGCCGGATCCGGCCCAATCGCCTTCTAAATCCGGCCCGTGGACGGTCCGAGAATCAGCATGTTTTTACATGAGTAGAATGTGTCCTTTTATTTAAAATGCATCTCTGGGTTATTTGTGGGGTCTGTCTGGTGTTTTTACATGAGTAGAATGTTTGCTTTTATTTAAAATGCATCTCTGGGTTATTTGTGGGGCATAGGAATTCGTTCATTCCCTCCCCCCCCAAAAAAAATATAGTCTGGCCCCCCACAAGGTCTGAGGGACAGTGGACTGGCCCCCTGTTGAAAAAGTTTGTTAACCCCTGGCTCAGGCAAGGCTCAATATGAACCAGGAAGACTGTCCAGGAGCAGGCCTGGTACAAGGCAGTTAGGCACCTAAGGCAAACCACAAAATGGCGCGCGCACACACACACACTAGCCTAGAGAAGAAGGGGTAAGTGAAGATCTATATCAGGAAGAAGAGGGAATAAAGATCTGCCTGAGGCAGTCTCCTCACTATGCCTCATAGGTGGGCCGGCCCTGTCCTGGAGGATCCAATAGCCAACCTGAGTGGGCATGGGCGTAGCCAGGATTTTTGTTAGGGGGAGCATGCCTTTTGTTTCAGGGGGGGTCTTTTGTTTTTTGGGGGGCAAAACCTCAGTTAGCTATGTATTTATATCAAATTTTATTGTTTTAGGGGGAGAACTGCCCCTCCCTGCCCCTGCTTGGCTACACCCATGTGGGTGGGGAGACATCAGTCCGGGGCCTGAGGGTACTTCACTATGAAACTGCTACCTGTAGTTCAGTTGTTCACCACATGGGGCAGCTATTCCCAGCTTCTGTCTATCCTGATACTGTAGTTATTAATTGCTCTGCCATGAGCACTCTCTTTTTTCATATACCTGTACCGGTAATACAAATATCAGGAAGTAAACATGGTGGGAGATATGAGTGAGGATGAGTGTGTCAGCTCCACCCTTCTCCATTGACATTCTTCTCACACTCCAGCTTGTGTGAAGCACTCATGGAAACCCCCAGCACGTTTTGGAACCCTTCCTGGTACCGTATTTGTAATCACTAGAGAGGTCTCTGGCCTCCTTCCAATCAGTTCCCAGTGAACTTCCAGTGGAAGGATCTCTACACCTGGCATGACTAGACCTTTCCGTCACTCATGCAGCAGCATTACCAGTTGTGTCAGAGGAGGCACACCTAGAATGTATTTCAAAGGTAGACCTTTTGGGATATAAGCATGATGCTGTATATCTCATTTCAATGCTGTAACACTGGGGTTTCTCAATAATTATCCACCTCATCTTCTTTACCTTGAAACTGAGGCAGCAAATTCAAATAGGCAACTAATTGGCCGTCTTGCCCTTGGCTTTCTGTTGTCAGATTGCTCAATTAGATGTGTAATAGTTCCATGTAATAGTTGCCTTAAAGAGTTCGGTATTCTCAGTTTGAATGGGGCCTCTCCTAGTGGTTCTTGGCAGGTGAGCAAGGCTGGTCCTTAAGGTTTGGGATCTTTCCTTCAATCCAGTGAATATAAACATGGTCAGAGTTGTGGGAGATGAGAGGGAATGTGGATGAGGGAATATTGATTAATATTTCCTATCCCAGCTTGTGCTAACAAGCTCCAAACTAGCAGAGTTTCTCATCCCCAATAAAGCGCAGCAAAACGTGGCGTTTAAGTTCCTATGAACTTCTAGAACAAGGCAGATCCTGGCACATATTTCCCCTGGTTCCCTCTTAAAAGAAAATACACGACACATAAGCTTATAAAAGTATAAAGCTTTTACTTACAGACATTCCAAGCTCATACAGGCAGTCTCAGAAGGCAGGCTAGCTTAGATTAAATGTATTTACATGTGGAGATTCTCCTTAAGGGAGAAAGGCTCCATGTGGGCCTCTCTTGGCTGGAAGCCAAGAGAGCATCTCCTGAGATGTTGCATCCTCGGAGTCCTGGTGGGAAGAGAGGGAGAGTAGCAGCTCACCTGTATCTTTGAATAGCTACAGGTAAGGCCACTCCCACTTCTGGTCACACAAAGGAAGTGATTTCAGCCTTGGCACAGGAAACTCTACCTGGAGGACCAAGACCCCTTTGTGTACACTCTAGGAATGTTGTGATTGACTGCACCAGTGTTATACATCCCACAAACCCCTTCTCAGTCTGAACAACATTTAACAAACATAAAACAACTTTATTCAACCACCCAGAGTCCCAGCTTGACACGCAGGTTCTGGAAACTCTCTCGTGGCAAGGGTTTCGTGAGAATGTCCGCAGTCATCTCCTGTGTACTACAGTAGGACATTTCTACTAGTCCATCTTGGATCATCTGGCAAATGAAGTGATACCTGACCCCAATGTGTTTTGAACGTGCAAGGAACTTTTCGGTTTGCGCTAGCTGCAGGCAGCCTTGATTGTCCTCCATCAAGCTGACAGGTCCTTTTCTCGGCAAACCAAAGTCTGTCAGGAGTTGATCCAGCCAGATGATCTCTCTGCATGCTTCCGAAGCTGAAATATATTCACTCTCTGTGGACGATAAGGCTACACATTTCTGTTTATAACTGCCCCAAATGATAGGTGCATTTCCAAACATAAAAACATAACCACTTGTGGATTTGTAATCTGCCTTATCCCCAGCCCAGTCTGCATCACTGTACCCAACCAACTTAGGGTCCCTTACAGCTGGCAATTTTAATTTACAATTCATTGTACGCTTGAGGTAACGCACCACCCTCTTGACCCCACCCAAGTCATGTTCAGTGGGAGAACTCACTTTTCTGCTTAGGATCCCCACTGCACTTGCTATGTCAGGTCTGCTGGTAGTAACCAAATACAAAAGTTTACCAATCGCTGACCTGTATTCGCTGTTGTCTGGCAGCAGCTTCGAATCTTGTTGATTCTTTAGAAAATCTGTGGCCATGGGTGTCGCGACAGGGTGTGCACCTTGCATCTGCATGCTTTCTATCAGTTCTATTATCTTCTGCTTCTGGCTGAGAAGAAATGAGCCGTCCTCTTCTCTCTCAATTTGAATTCCCAAGTAATACTGGACAAGTCCCAATTCCTTTACTTCCACCTCTTTGTTGAGGTGTCTGACTATGTCTTTATAGTCTCTGTCATTGGACGTTGATATTAATAAATCATCGACAAAAGCCAGAATGTAAGAGAATTGTCCATTTCTGTTCTTAGTGTACAGGCACTTGTCAGCTGTTGACTGCTTGTACCCAAGCTGAACCAGCATTTCATGTAATTTCTGGTTCCATGCTCTCGCAGCTTGTTTCAAACCGTAAATTCCTTTCTGAAGTTTACATACAAGATGTGCCTCATTTTGCTTGATAAAGCCTTTGGGCTGCTTCATATAAATCTCTTCAGAAATCGTCCCATGAAGAAAAGCTGTTGCTATGTCGACATGACGGACAGATAGGCCCTTAGATGCTGCAATACTTAGAAGTAATCTAACACTGCTGTATCGCACTGTAGGCGCAAATACTTGATCATAATCTTCGCCATACTGCTGTGAAAATCCTTGTGCTACAAGCCTAGCTTTGTAGCGTTGCACCTCCCCTTCTGACCCCTTCTTAAGCTTGAACACCCACTTGGACCCAATTGCCTTCTTACCAGGAGGTAGCTCTGTCAGGGTCCAGGTCTTGTTGCGATGCAGTGCATCCATCTCTTCCTGCGCGGCTTGCTTCCAGAGACTGGCTTCAGCAGCTGGCAACCGTTGAACCTGTTCCCACGTGGAAGGTTCCTGTGGTGGCGCCGACCCTGCAAAGTAGGACAGTCGTAGTGGTGGAACGCCTCTGTTGGACCTGGAGGAACGTCTGACCTCTGGCTCTTGTTGAACCGCATCAGCTTCCTCATCTCCTTCCAATGGCGGCATCCCTGCATACGGGTCCTCTTCGTCTCTGGAGCCTTCTGACATCTGGTCCTCCGCGTCTTCTGGGGTGTCATCTGTAGGGGGTGCTACAACACTAGGAGGTACAATACTAGGAGGTGGATTAGTTTCTGGTATGGCTTCAAAAGGAAAACTTACAAACTCCTCTGTTGGTGGCTCATTGGAACAGTCAATTGCTGTGTTCCTTGTGTCAGCCTTTTCATACTCCTCAAAATGAATCACGTGATGTGAACTTGTTTTCCCTGTTTGCAAGTCCAAAACTCTGTAGCCTTTTCCTCCAGAGGCATATCCAACTAGGATACCAGGCTTTGCTCTGGAGTCAAGTTTGTGTCTGTGCTCCTTGGGCACGTGGTAGTAGCACAAACTTCCAAATACACGTATGTGTGACAAATTTGGGGCTCTTCCATGCCAAAGTTCGAATGGCGTGCGCTCTGTGCCTTTTGTTGGCAGCCTATTCTGTATATAAATCGCAGTATTTGCTGCCTCGCCCCAAAGTTTCTTCGACAAGTTGGATCCTTTTAGCATACACCTTGTCATCTCTAGGATGGACCTAAATTTCCTCTCAGCAATAGAGTTCTGTTGAGGTGTGTAGCTAACTGTGGTCACATGTGCTATGCCTTCCTGAGCCATGAAGGCTTCCATTTCACGTGAGCAAAACTCCCCACCATTATCAGACATTAGGGTGGTGGGTGCTCGCCGGAATTTGTTCTTGACCATGCTTACGTATTGCTTGAACAATTCCACTGTTTCACTCTTCTCTTTGAGAAGGTATCCCACACAAAACCTTGAATAATCATCCAAAAATATCAAAATATACCTATTTCCTCCTAAGGAAGGTATATTCATAGGTCCAGCTAAATCAGTGTACACAATGTCCAGAACTTTTGTGCTTCTCTTTTCTGCACAACGTGGGAAAGAAGGTTTGACTCCTTTTTCACTTACACAAGTTATACATTTTGGTGTGGGTGTGTTACTTTTGTTTACCTGTAGACCTCTCACAAGATCTCCATTCTGCAGTTCCTGGATGACTCTGATATCCCGGTGACCCAGTCTTCGATGCCAGAGCTCCAGATCTGCTTCATGCTTCTGCTTGGATTGGGCCACTTGTGCTGATTGGTTTTCTGAAACGTTAATCTCATAAACACCATTGATCAGTTTCCCTTGAGCATAAACCTCATCATTTTTCGTTACATTGCATTCTCCATTGGCAAATGTAACCTTGAAACCTTTCTTGTCTAAAGCAGACACACTAAGCAAGTTACAATTCAATTCTGGAACATATTGAACGTTAGGCACAGTTGTTTCAAGAGATTCATTGTTCACCTTGAATTTCAAACGCATTGAACCTGTACCTTGTGATTTTAGAACATTTCCATCAGCAATCTGGATTTCAGTCCATTCACTATCATTAATTTCTCTGAAATATTCTCTTTTATGCGCAAAATGGCTTGTAGCTCCCGAATCTAAAATAAATTGGTCACTTTTCCTTTCATTTCTTTGCACATTTAAACTCTTTTCTTGCAGTAGAAATGTACGCTCGTGACCCCCCTTCTTTTCACCTTTTGGTTGAAAGGGGCGGGACTTATTCTTGGGCTTCTGGCAACTCCTTGCAATGTGCCCTTTTAAATTGCAGTTATGGCATATTATATCTTTGGACACTTCCTTAGACTTGGGAAATTGTTTAGAAACATAACTTGTGTCCATTTTCCTTGGATTCCTTTGTGGAGAATCAAGGTAATCTCTGCATTCCTCTCTTAAGTGATTTACTAGTTCATTAAAAGTCAAATCTCTGGTGTGATCCATTATACTCTTAAATGAAGTAAATTCTTTTCCTAATGATGCCAGCATAAAAGTCACTTTGGTTGCATCATCAAAAGCTCTGGGAGTTAGGGCAATCCTTTGAACAATTTCATTAAAGTCCTTAAAATGCCCTGTAAATTGTTCTCTAGAATTCATCTTTAACTTCAGCAGTTTATCCAATAAATGTCTATAAGAGTTCTCTGATGATTGTGCATAAACCCTCTCTATATCCTTTAGAATCTGAGATGCATCACTTTCATAGTCAATCAGAGATAAATGCTCATCTTTCAAACTGCACAAAATTATGTGTTTAGCTTCATTGTTTTGCTTCTCCCAATCTGCTATCTCAGTTAAATTATCTGAGCTTAAATCAGCCAAATCAGGTTTGGGATCTATCACAGCTTTAAGAACTCGCTTTGCACCAAGATGCACTAAAAGGCGCTGCTTCCATTGCACAAAATTACGATCATTCAGCAGCATAAAGCTTGATCTTGCTTCACTATCAAATCCTGAGCTTGCCATCTTAATCCTCAAAAATTAAAAAATTTCCAAAAATTCCCAAAAATGGCTAAAATTCAAAAATCAAAACTCAAAAAATCTCAAAGTGCAAACTAATCTTCACTGCCTCTGAGGTCTGTGAGCTCTGAGGGAGGGGAGGGGTCGCTAATCCCCCTTTTCACAGCACAATGGAGAACAAAGGACCATGTGCTTACCAGGAAGTGCAAACAGAAAAATTCTACTCTGCCAAAAATCACAATCCAAAGCAATCCTTTAAAAATACACAAAATACGCAGCGGAAGCGTGCTGGGCCCATAACCCTTTGTGGGAGATGAGAGGGAATGTGGATGAGGGAATATTGATTAATATTTCCTATCCCAGCTTGTGCTAACAAGCTCCAAACTAGCAGAGTTTCTCATCCCCAATAAAGCGCAGCAAAACGTGGCGTTTAAGTTCCTATGAACTTCTAGAACAAGGCAGATCCTGGCACATATTTCCCCTGGTTCCCTCTTAAAAGAAAATACACGACACATAAGCTTATAAAAGTATAAAGCTTTTACTTACAGACATTCCAAGCTCATACAGGCAGTCTCAGAAGGCAGGCTAGCTTAGATTAAATGTATTTACATGTGGAGATTCTCCTTAAGGGAGAAAGGCTCCATGTGGGCCTCTCTTGGCTGGAAGCCAAGAGAGCATCTCCTGAGATGTTGCATCCTCGGAGTCCTGGTGGGAAGAGAGGGAGAGTAGCAGCTCACCTGTATCTTTGAATAGCTACAGGTAAGGCCACTCCCACTTCTGGTCACACAAAGGAAGTGATTTCAGCCTTGGCACAGGAAACTCTACCTGGAGGACCAAGACCCCTTTGTGTACACTCTAGGAATGTTGTGATTGACTGCACCAGTGTTATACATCCCACAAGAGTTTGGGAAAGAAGGAGAGGGAGACACCGTTTGCAAAGTGACAGGGACCTAGTTCTCAGGGCAAAAGTGGTGTAGTGGTTAGAGTTTCAGGCTAGGACCTTGGAGATCAGGGTTCAAATCCCCACTTGGCCATGATGACCATTGGGTAACTTTGGACTACTAGTCCTCAACTCTCAGCCTAACTTTCCTCACAGGTTTGTTGTGTGGGCCATATGAGATGGGGAGAACCATGTACACCACCTTGTGTCTGGGCAGGATCATGTCAGATTGCAGTTGGGGGTCCACTTGACTGAATTCTCCTCCTAGGGCAGGAACGGAGAATATGTGTGACCTTCTGGATGTTAGGCTACAACTCTCGTTATCCCTGACTATTTTGCCATGACAGCCAGAAGAGACTCACCAGTTGACATTGAGCTGCTATGCTAGCTTTCTAGAAGGTAAATTTCTCTTGCTTACCAAATGCGTGAGGGCTGATGTGACAGGGAGGTCAGCATGGGCACATATCAGCATGAGCAGTGGATTGGCTCCACCAGTCTGTTTCCACCATACTGCTCTCCCCAGCTCTCCCCTCCTGCCCAGTAGCAGCAGCTCCACTGTACCCAGCAAGCCACTTCTGAAGCTAACAACATCTGGAGGCACAATGGTACCTTACCTCTGGCCAAATACAAAAGTGTCCTGGGTTTTTAATATGTTGAAAGGGGCATTTCAGCAAGTGAGGGAATTTAACCAACTGAAATTCTTCATTTGTCACAACTTTTAAAGATGTGGGAGGCCTGCCCTCTTTTTTTATTTTTATTTTTTGTTTTATTTTTATTTTTGCAACCAGACACCCTACTTTACAAAGGGCTGCTGGTGTATGTATACGGCAATGCAAGATTCCAGGAACATGTTTCCAAGATAGCCGTAAGGCTGAGGGTGGAGAATGAGAGGCAGCTGAGGACTGATGAACAAATTTTTGCGCACCTAACCAAACCCTGATTGTTTCAAGGTTCGGCAACCCCCCAAAAAGCTCATTCCACAGTTTATCCTACGGTGGTACCTTGGTTCTCAAACTTAATCCATTCCAGAAGTCTGTTCCAAAACCAAAGCATTCTGAAACCAAGGCGTGCTTTCCCATAGAAAGCAATGCAAAATGGATTAATCTGTTCCAGACTTTTAAAAACAAACCCTAAAACAGCAATTTAACATGAATTTTACTATCTAACGAGGCCATTGATCCATAAAATGAAAGCAATAATCAATGTACTGTACTATAAAATAAATAAGGCAGTATTGTAGATGATAAAAATTAAAATTATTATTTTTTCTTAACTGCACTGATGATAGTCAGTTTGGATGGGGGGGGGCTTTTATCCATTTCTGCAGTCACACAATCAATCAATCAATCAGTAGCTGAACTGGGTTCCACACAGTCACAAAAACAAATTAACCGAAAAACCTCAAAAACAAAAAGGCAAAATAAATAGCAAAAACAAAAGCACCAAATTTAATCTGTTCCGGAAGTCCGTTTGACTTCCAAAATGTTCAAAAACCAAGGTGCAGCTTCTGATTGGTGCAGGCACCCCAGAAACAATAGCTGACAGCCGCATCGGAGGTTCAGCTTCCGAAAAACATTCGAAAACCGGAACACTTACTTCCGGGTTTTCGGTGTTTGAGAACCAAGGTACCACTGTACCTGAAATGAACTGAAAGCAACCTACAAAACTCATAGGTGTCTATTGCCACCTACTGGTTGAGATTTTACACTGATGACTCTTTGTCTTCTCATTTCGAACCTTCAAAATGATTCACAAAAGTTTTACGTTGGTGTAATCGTGTGAGCTACAATCAGGCTTCCGTGTTTGACAAGCTTCTCATATGCCATTTATAATGAAGTATGTGCATTTCTCCAAATAGTGTTCATAATATTAATAAGTCTGTTCCACCTTAGTCAGGAATACACAGAAAACTACCTAGTTCAAGTAAGTTCATTATTTGGATTCCCACCTTTGCTTCTGGCATTTCTGTGGCCTTTAGCAGTGTATGAGTGGGACCATTTCCCCCCAGCACTGAGATGCTATGATGTGTACAGTTGCCAAACTGATCAGAATTCAGGAACTTCTGAATTTCTCTCTCTCTCTCTCTCTCTCTCTCTCTCTCTCTCTCTCTCTCTCTCTCTCTGTGTGTGTGTGTGTGTGTGTGTGTGTGTGTGTGTGTGTGTGTGTGTCCCTGATTGTCAGGATAATTGGTGCATTTATTGTATTTTTATGAAACCCATAAGCAGAACCTAAGTGCAACAGCACTCTCTGCACTTGTGATTCTCAACAACTGGTATTCAGAGGCATACTACCGGTACCTCCCACAATGAAGGTAGAACACACCTATTGTGAGGAGGAGGAGGAGGAGGAAGAGTTTCATTCCAAGCCCACATTCCCAGTATGTTCACACTCCTGTCTCAGCAACGTCTACACTGGCTTGGTCATGTCCACAGAATGGAAGATGGCAGGATCCCCAAGGATGTGCTCAATGGGGAACTGGTTTCAGGCACCAGGTCTGTTGGCAGACCAACTCTGCCTTACAAAGATGTCTGAAAACGTGACATGAAGACTGGCAACATCAACCCCACCATGTGGAAATCCCTTGCAGACGACCGCAGTGCCTGGAGACAGACAGTCAGGTTGTGCATCCATAGCAGTGACTAGAGGGGAATTGATTGCTGGGAGGAACGCAGAGAGAAGAAACGCTATGGTGCATCTGCGGCAGCACAACCGGACGCCTTCATCTGCCCCAGCTGCAATGAAACATGTCTCTCTCATATCAGTCTCTACAGACACAGCCGGCGCTGTAACCTTCCAACAGTTTGGCTTCACTCACAAAGGCACACTCCACCATTGTCTCCCGAGACAGATGGATGTCAACAACAACCATTATCAGTTTTATTTGTTTCTTTATTTACTACCCAGCCTTCACCCTAAGGCCCCAGGGTGGGTTACAACATTAAAAAACAAGTAGTAGCCATTGATAGCTTTATCCACCATGAATTTATCTAACCCTCGTGGAAAGCCAACTAAGTTGGTAGCCATTACTACTTCATGTGGAAGTGAATCCCACTGTTTATGTGTTGGGGACAGGAAAGCTATTCAGGGTATCTTTCCCAAAATACTCTTAAGATTTGGCAACCACACTCCTCCCATTCCTCTCAACACATTTTAGCTCCAAAAGCATGGGACGGAATCTTGAATCAGTCAATATGTATGTGAATCTAGCTCAGGGCCACAGAAGACAACCTGGAGTGGAGACCAGTAACAGGGGACATGACGGGGCATTCATAAACAGCTGTTATTCTCTCTCACTGCTCCCTTCACCTCTGCCCAGTATGACACCATTTGTGTTCTTTTTATGGGTCTCATCCTAGAGCAGGAGCCCTCTGGATGTTGTTGGACTTCAACTCCCATCAGCCCCAGAAAGCATGTTCAATGGCAAGGGATGATGGAAGTTGTAGTTCAGCACTATCTGCTGGACCAAACATTCCCCAGTCTTTTTTTCCTAGATGTTCTGCTTGCCAAAAAAGTAATAAGAATTATTGATCAGTTGGCTAATTGCCCCGAATGACCAGCATTTGTGTTATTGTGAGTTAGGTCCATACAATAGTTAGGATGTTAGTTTTTTAAAAAGTTTTATTATGAAACCCTGATCTGAAAGACCTAACTGCCTTTTGTGGGTCCCTTTTGTAAGAGCACACGGAAACCTGTAACCAGCCCTTATCTATGTGTTCAGATCCCAGGGATGTTTAAGCAATTATATCTTACGAAGTGAAGGCTTAGGTGGAACTGGGGTGTGTGGTTACTTGTGTGGGTGACAATTGTGACATACATAATTACATAGGGTTGCCTACTGCAAATATTATAATTAGTTAAATAAGTATTCATTGAAGTCTCTGATTCATCTGACGTCTTCTAAAGAACTATGTGTTCAAATATTTGATTAATGCCATGTTTGACTGTTTATGCATGCAATTTTGTTGTATTAATTTGAGTATCCATGGCCTGTATCATTATTCTTGACCTACCTGGTGCATACCTCCTGCCTGAGATGTAGTAGCCATTCAAGGGACTAAACTTCCATTTCTCATGCTTCTTTGTATTCAACATCATAGCAAAAGCAGCCCACCTTTGCAATGTTTAGCTTCGTTTCATCACTGGCATCCCATCTGAATCCTCACCAGATAGTTTTGTATCCAAGTTGCTACCTTCTCATCAACCCGCTTTTGGATACAGGTTGGATACAGATTTAGCTATAGATCGGTTACCTCTTGAGGGGTATAAGAACCGAGGACTATCATCTCATTTAAGGGGAAATGTTTGGGGTAATAGCAAATGGGAAAACTAGAAGAGCTGTTTTGGTGGATATGGGAACTCTGTTTCTTCAGACAGTTTTGGTAGGTGAATGGTGGGTTTGTTTTAAGTTATTTACTGAGTGGGTAAGGTTTGGCCCACCTATGAGGCAAGGTAACATGACTGCTTCAGGCAGCAGGATCCACAGGTGCAGCAGATTAACACCCCACACACACACTCTGGCGCACATGCTTGTCCCTTCTTCCCTGGCAGGCATAGGGGTGCTATTTTGTGGTTCGCCCCTGGTGACAAAATGTCTTGGGCCAGCCCTGCTGGCTGGGCATTGTACTCTGCACTTCAGTCTCTGCTATATCGGATGATATGCTTCCAGGCTGTGTATTGCCTATGCTACCAAACAGTGAAATCTGGTAATTATCATGCCTGGCAAACGTCTGCTCTCTTGGAGGGTTAGAAATCTGAACAAAGCTTTTAATCCCATGAAAATAACCAGGGAAAACTGCCTTGTGGCCAAAATTAATCGGATAATCTAGTTTTGGCTCAAGCCCCGAGATTCTTATTTCAAGTTGCAGAGGTAAACTTGAAACCTGACTGCAGTGTTGAGGTCCCAAATCCAGAAATGAGCAAAAACAAGTCATGCACTTATTGTCTTAATAATGGTATTATTCTTAAGCAAACCTTTCTAGATTTGGGGTATGTGTGGCAGAATGGGCAATCTAGGAACACACACACCTTTTGCCATTATGTCTTCAAATTTGTCTGTGCAATCATATATGATAGAAATGACTACAATAATGTCCCAGTCCAATTGTCTTGGACATGTCTGTTGGGAGTTTTGACTTTCCCTCTTCAAGTCCTCAAACATGAAGGCGCTCTCTGGATTGAACATGACAACGAAACAATCTCAGTCAAACAAACAACACACCCTCCTTCTAATACCCTTACATTTATTTATGTGTAAATATGTAAATACAGTACTGAAAACATATTACAAACATGGTGTGGCCCATAAACCTAGAATGAGTCACAGAAGGAATGGGGCCTGGGAGTTTTTCTTCCTAAAACAGGAAGAGCATCTGGGCAAATACTAACTAGGGTGCTTTCTCAAAACAATGTGCTAATAAATGAATTCCAACTTCACAACACAAGGGTGAGGGATGCTGAAAGAACATCTCTTCCCTGATAGCTTCCGCAGTTCTTGAATTTGACATGCAACCACGGGGGGGGGGGGGATTTTCAATCTTATTTCTTGATTGTGGCATTATCCCTTAACAGCTACATGACAGGCAGTTGTAGCTTTTGCTAGTATGGAAACACAATGTTAGGAAAGCTGCTGATCATAATGGCTAGAAAAGGGCCAAAGGTGAAAAATCGAATCTTTACTGAGACCATGTGTTTACTGCTCAAGGATTATTGTCCTTGAAAGTTATCTAACAAACCCTGAGACAGAAACCACTCCAATGCTTTGCTTTAGTAATGAGTATTTATAGTGAACATGGACAATAATCACAATATACATTCCAATGGAATTAAAGAAAATGTGGACGCTTCTGTTACTATTCTTTGAAACTGCAGTTTGTTTCAAAAAAAGTTAACCGCGTAGGATAAATGTATTTAATTGTCTTTTAAAAAACAAAAAACCTGAAGGTGTTTTTGGGTGCTTCCTCTGCCGTTCAAGACAAGGACTGGCCCTTAAGTTAATCCATTTTAGTTCTGTAACCAGCCCTGGGGGACCTTAGGGTGAAGAGCAGCTAAATAATAATAGTAATAATGATATTATTTGGAGGGGGAGTTTGCCTCCGGGTTCAAAACGCCTTTGGGTTGTCTCCGGGCAAGCCTCTTCCCCACGCCTCAGTCCTGCCAAGGCCAGCGGGGGAGCCGCGCGGGTAGGAGAGAACAGAGCTGCCATTGTTTTGTAATCCGCCCTTCTCGAGCGTTCGCCTTTCCTTGGCCTGGAAACTAGGCTGGACTGGAGGCGGCCGGGGGGGGGAGTCCCTCTCCCTGAGCCCACGATGCGTCGTCCGGGCTCTGAGTTCTAACTCTGCCTGCCTCTTCCTCTCGAGCAGCAACTCTTGGGTGCGGGGGGGGGGGGGACTTCCTTCTGGGGGCGTGCAAGTAGGATGAGTAAGGCGTCGGCGCTGGGCGTTGCCGGGGAGAGCCAGGCCCCCTGGCCGTCAGGTGACTGCGGCGGCTGGGAGACCTCGGCGCTCCTCGGCTACCGGCAGCCACAGGAGCCATGGAGCTGCCGCTGGCGGTGCTGCTGTGGGTCTCCGCGGCGCTGGCTGCCTTCTCGTCCGCGCAGGGGCCGTCCAAAGCCGAGGAGCTGCTTTGGGGCCAGGAGGCGGCGAGGCTGCCGGGCGCGGCTTCCTCCTCCGTTTCCCTGTGGCCGCTGCCCCGCTCGCTCCGCGTCTCCGCAGCCCGGCTGCAGCTGGCGCCCAAGCGGTTCCAGATCGTCCACGGCCCGGGCTCCTCGGCGGGGCCGAGCTGCTCCTTGCTGCAAGATGCGTTCCGGAGGTGAGCTGCGAGAGCTTTCGGTTTCAACTCGGGCAGGGCTTCCTCCTCGTACCCCCAGCCCAAGCCGCCCTGCGATACCTCAGCTCGTGCAAGGTGCACCCCGCTCGAGTTGTTGTTGTTCTCTTGTCTTTCTCCCGGAAGGGCTGTTGTGTTTTTCTCCCGCGGCATGTAAAATCTGACAGGGGACGTGTTGACCCGATGTGTAGATGCATGACATCCATTTAAAAGCATATACATCTCCCCCCACAAAAAATAAAATAAAATAAAATAAAAAATCATGGGAATTATAGCTTGCATGGAGCTGCAGATCTCAGCACCCTAAGCAACCCCTTGTGTCTCTTTTAGGAGGAGTGATGTGCTTTAAAAATCATGGGAATTATAGCTTGCATGGAGCTGTAGATCTCAGCACCCTAAGCAACCCCTTGTGTCTCTTTTAGGAGGAGTGATGTGCTTTAAAATCATGGGAATTGTAGCTTGCATGGAGCTGTAGATCTCAGCACCCTAAGCAACCCCTTGTGTCTCTTTTAGGAGGAGTGATGTGCTTTAAATGTGTAGCTTTTAAATTATTGTTATTTTATTCATTGAATTTATATACCACCCTATACCCGGAGGTCTCAAGGCAGTTCACAGAACAGAATCAAAATATAAAACCACAAAATATATAATAAAATAAAAACAACCACCCAATAACCCCTCCCCCCCAAAAACCCAACATTTAAAAAAGGCATAGGATATCAATCAAATCAACCAAAGCTTTAAAAAGAACGTTTTTGCCTGGCGACTGAAGGTGTATAATGAAGGCACCAGGTGAACTTCCCTGGGGAGAGCATTCCACAGACAGGGGGCCACTGCAGAGAAGGCCCGTTCTTGTGTTACCACCCTCAGGACCTCTCGAAGAGGAGGCACACGAAGAAGGGCCTCAGAAGATGATCTCAGGGTCAGGGTAGGTTCATTGTGAAAGAGGCGGACCAGGATCGGTGTAATATGCTCAAACCATCTTGCTCCAGTGAGCAACGTGGCCACTGAATTCTGCACTAGCTGAAGTTTCTGGGCCGTCTTCAAAGGCAGCCCTATGTATAACGCATTGCAGTAATCTAACCTTGAGGTTACCAGAGCACAGACAACAGTAGTTAGGCTATCCCTATCCAGATAGGGGTATAGCTGGAAGGCCCCTCTGGGTCTTACCTTCCGTGGTGAGATGTGTCCATCCATCTCTTTTGTTACTAACATTCAGAAGCAATTTGAAAATGCTGCTATTCACCAAAGCAACTTTTTATTTTTTATACTGTGTTGTTCTGCTGCTTGGTTGTTTGCAGTCCTAAGATCTTTTGGGAGGAAGACCAGGATAGAAATCTAATTGATAATAAAAGAATGACTCAAAAAACCCTGACATAAGAAAAAAAAATTGGCTACCCTTAAGTTGAGAGAGAACCGCCCTTTAAAAGAAAACAGACGGAAGAGGGAGTGGAGCTCCTGTACCTTTGAATGTTGTGTATGTAGGCAAGGGAAATCTGACTCAAACAGCATCTCTCTCACCTGTAATACTTTGCCTTGACAATTTGCACCTGCTCCAAATTCCCTTGCCTGGAGAATTTTTAAAGGGACAGGATTCATGCCTGTCTTCCATCTATTCACTGAGTCCTAAGCTCTTTTGGAAGGAAGGACAGGATAGGTAATACCCCAGAGGACAGGATCACACTTCAAAATGACCTTAACAGATTAGAGAATTGGGCCAAAGCAAACAAGATGAATTTTAACAGGGAGAAATGTAAAGTACTACACTTGGGCAAAAAAAATGAAAGGCACAAATACAGGATGGGTGACACCTGGCTTGAGAGCAGTACATGTAAAAAGGATCTAGGAGTCTTGGTAGACCACAAACTTGACATGAGTCAACAGTGTGATGCAGCAGCTAAAAAAGCCAATGCAATTCTGGGCTGCATCAATAGGAGTATAGCATCTAGATCAAGGGAAGTAATAGTAGCACTGTATTCCACTCTGGTCAGACCTCACCTGGAATACTGTGTCCAGTTCTGGGCACCACAGTTCAAGAAGGATACTGACAAGCTGGAACGTGTCCAGAGGAGGGCAACCAAAATGGTCAAAGGCCTGGAAACGATGCCTTATGAGGAACGGCTTAGGGAGCTGGGTATGTTTAGCCTGGAGAAGAGAAGGTTAAGGGGTGATATGATAGCCATGTTCAAATATATAAAAGGATGTCATATAGAGGAGGGAGAAAGGTTGTTTTCTGCTGCTCCAGAGAAGCGGACACGAAGGAATGGATTCAAACTACAAGAAAGAAGATTCCACCTAAACATTAGAAAGAACTTCCTGACAGTAAGAGCTGTTCGACAGTGGAATTTGCTGCCAAGGAGTGTGGTGAAGTCTTGACAGCCACCTGTCAGGAATGCTTTGATGGTGTTTCCTGCTTGGCAGGGGGTTGGACTGGATGGCCCTTGTGGTCTCTTCCAATTCTATGATTCTATTCTATGATTCTAGGTGTGCTTAGATTCATTGGCTAAAGCATGCCAATGAATCTTGTGTTGAATGATGGTCAGTGTCATGTGAATTATTCAACAAAATGAGCAAGCACTAGCACTCTAAACACTGCTGTTTATCCAAACAAGGAAATAATCATCATCCTGATGAAGTAAAACAGTGGCTTTCAAACCTTTTCTTTTTTATTATTAAAAAAATGATACTTTACACAACCAAGTATCACAAACAAGGAAGTTCTCCTTCCTGATACAGTAGATATAGCCACAAACACAAAGCAGTTAGGTAAACAAAATGGACAATGTTTTGGATTGTGGATCTTGATCTTGAGTAACTTTGGTAAACCTAGTGTGGAAGGTTGTCAAGATCCATTACAACAGGACCAGGTTTGCGTGTGTTCAGACTTGCCTTGCTGTGGCAATGTTGGTACATCATGGTTTGGTTTGTTCTTAGGAAGCACATCCAGTTCAAGCAGCATGTTGTCCAGACCTATAGCCTGTCCTTGTTTTCCTCTGTAAATGGAACAGTGCATACCCAACACAATTGTGGGACTGCACATTCCCATAGAAGATTGTGAAATTTCTGTCTCCCGAGAAAGATTGCCCTTTGGGGAAGGGCTGTGGCCCCAGATCCTGTCTACAGAATCTCCACATAGGGCCACGAGAGACTCTTGTTTGAAACTTTGGTGAGCCACTGCTATACAACCAGGGGCAGCCCCAAACATTTTACCACTCTAGGAAAACATCTTGCTGCACACACACACACCTCCCACCTGCCTGCCTGCCTGCCACAGATCAGGGCCTTTTTGCCCGCACTGCCACCAGCCTTGTACCCTCTGTACCCTCAACTGAAATAGTTTCAATCATAATTTCCCTGCAGCTGCACCCATGCTGCTGTTATGATGCTGCGGCAGCAGTGAGGGCAAGGCACTGTGGCGGTAGCGTGGGCGAAGCTGCAGCGGGGCTGGTAGCGGCACAATGGCAGGGAAGGGCAGGGATCAGATCTGCTTCCCGAAGCTAATTGCTTCACCCAGCTTCTTGCCGGCTCCAGCCTTGCATATGGGGTGACAGCACTGAGCCCAGGCAGAAGAATGATTTTACTCTGTTTAAGAAGGCCACTTCTAGTGTTCCCGTAACCTTCTCGGTGAAACTCCTGATAAAATTTCAGGATTGTCCAAAGGCAGCTTGAAAATCTACTTGTCTAAACCATCCTAGTGAGGAGTTGTTCTTTCAAAATATGTGAAACCAGCTTGAATATTTTCATCTGCCACATACTGCTATACTGACCGACACATGAGTTTGCAAAACATGCCCATCCCTCAATTCACACTCTGTATCAACTTGAAGTCAAGATGGGGTTTAAAAACAGCACTCATCCTACTTGTGCTTTCTGCAAGCCTGTGTAAAGAAGCATTTCTATGAACCAGGGATTGCCAATCTTGTGCCTTCCAGATGTTGTTGGACTCGCAAACCCCATCAGCGCCAGGCAGCATGGCCAGTGATCAGGGATGATGGGAGTTGCTATCCAGCAACATCTGGAGGATCACAAGTTAGCCAACCCTGATAGGAGCTCAGTCTGTAAGAAATGTAATCAGACTGGAATACATGGGTGTAGCCAAGGGGGGGGACAGGAAGGGTCAGCTGCCCTCCATCATACATAGCAAACTTAGGTTCTCCTCCCCCACAAAAGACCTGCCTCCCCTAACAAAAATCTTGTTGGAATATATAGATTGTGCATAACATCTTTCTGGATTCACTTCCAGGTACTATGAATACATATTTGGGTATTCCAAATGGCAGAATGATGAGACGAAACCTCTTTTGGAAATGGAGCTATCCTCACTTCAGGTCATTATTACTTCAGAAGATTCTGAATGTGATAAATTTCCCAGCATCACTTCTGATGAATCTTGTAAGTATCTGATGGTGTAAATGTTTGTAGCGGCTTCTTCCTTCCCAGCTGTGGATTAATTACAGCATTCTATTGATCAGAGTGGGGAAACTATGGCCTTTCAGATATTACTTGACCCCCTCCTCCAATTCCCATCATCCTTCTTGACCATTGACCATGCTAACTGGGACTGATGGGGTTGAAGTCCAACAACATCTGAGAGGCTATAGGTTCCCCACACCTCTGTAGATCATCTTATTCCTTATACTGGTTTGGCTTGTATTAGACACGGGTTTTTTTCCTAGCATACACAGCTGGCTGTAATAATGAACTTTTATCCCATGAGTAATTGAAGAAAATAGATTGACCCAGTTAAAAAAAAAGTCTTGAATATGTGCTAAATTATGGGTGTGGAGACTTGCATTCTGGAAAATCAGGGACAAATGCTTGACACTTGTTGGTGCTTTATGGAGTAATCCAATATATACCCAGCCACACTGCTGATTCTTCCTTATCAATTGAAACTGAGTACACCTGTGTAACTGGAAGTTTAGAAGAACACAGGTGGAGCCTCCACAGAATATTTTAGCATGGAACACTCCTATTAAGTGTTCCAGCCCTGAGCCTGTCCTTTTTAAAATCTTTTTTTTTTTTGCCCTGGACAATTTGCATTCCATAGCCAATGAATTGAACAGACTCAGTCCTCATTAGGCTGTTTTTGGGTCCCTGCTGAGGGTTTGTGCTAAACATCTTTTGTACCATAATTCTGTAAACCTTCGGATTCATCCAGACCTGATGAGGCTTCCTTCTCTTGAATGGTTTGTGTTGTTTCGTTTGCATAAGAATAGCACAATTGAGTAAGTTTTGGAGATAGAGGGAATTCTATGCATTGGGCTGTCTTGGGGTGAGTTTGTTTGTTTTGTAAAAAGCATATCCTTTGTTTTCATGTTCATTGCTTTATGGAAACTGTTGTGTGTTTTATTTCATAAGCTCCCTGGAGAACGTGATCCAAATGGTGGGCTTATTTTTATAAAAAATAAAAATTGCTTTGTGTTACGGTGATGGTTGCTATGAGATAATGAGACAGTCTTGATTTCCAGATTTTGGATAAATAGTGACAGTTCTACTCATTTAAATATAGGAGGAGAGTCTTGTAAGTTCTGAAGGTGCTTGTTTACATTTTCCTAGTTTTCCTGTGTTCACAGAAATGGGGCATATTTTCAGGACGGCTATACTGGGCAGATGGGAGCAGGGAGAAATTATTTGTAAATATTACAGAATATTTGTAGGTATGCTGTGCCTACTGGATATATATGATGACCCTGATCCAAAGAAAGTTTGTCACAGAAATTCCATTGAAATCAATAGGGTGTCAGAATTACTGACTTTCTGTGGACTGGTGCTGCTGAGAGCAGAAATACAGGAAGGCAGGGGCAGTCTCTTTGGAAGGCTCTACTTCTCATTTCAGTTCTCCTTTTCCTTGGCTTAGTCATCTAATGTTGTTTGTGGTTACTGTCAGTCTCGGGGGAGGGCATTGGAAAGGGAATCTCGTGTCCTCACCCAGGGCTTTGAAGCAGACAGAGGTAGCACAAGATAGTTGTGCTGCTTTTCCCTGCTCCAGAGCCCAGTAGGATACAAGACGTTCCCCATCCCCAGTCATTTTTGGAGACTTGGGCTGCTTCTCTCTGCTCCAGGTGTGCATTCAGCTTTACGCGCTTGGCAGTTAAAAAAAATTAAAAAAAAATAGAGGGTGGGGAAAAGACTTTGGCAATCCCACCCACCATTGCACCCAGTGTGTTTGGACTATATGCGATTTTGGCTTTAGGCACGATCCCCAGGACATAGCTCCCATGTAATAATAATAATAATAATAATAATAATAATAATTTATTATTTATACCCCGCCCATCTGGCTGGGTTTCCCCAGCCACTCTGGGCGGCTTTCAACAGAGCATTAAAATACAATAATCTATAAAACATTAAAAGCCTCCCTAAACAGGGCTGCCTTCAGATGTAAGTTGAGGGATTACAGTGTGGCATGAAGGACTGGGGCAGCAGCAGCAGGGAGTGTCTTCTGATGTGCTGAGCTTTGGAGCAGGAAGGGTGGAATTGATCCAAACAGTTGTGCGTGCAAGGATTAGCACAAGTGCAACAGGATTTCCTTGCCTCCCCTCCCCAAATCTGCTCCAGAGTACTGGGGGGGCTCCCAGAACAGATTTAGGGGGGACGTTGGTGGAGGAGAGGTGGAAAATGTTCCGTTGCGCTAATAATAATAATAATAATAATTAATAATAATTTATTTATACCCCGCCCATCTGGCTGGGCTTCCCCAGCCACTCTGGGCGGCTTCCAACAGAATACGGTATTAAAATACAATACTGTATTAAACATTAAAAGCTTCCCTAAACAGGGCTGCCTTCAGATGTCTTCTAAAAGTCTGGTAGTTGTTCTCTTTGACATCTGGTGGGAGGGCGTTCCACAGGGCGGGCGCCACTGCCGAGAAGGCCCTCCGCCTGGTTCCCTGTAACTTGGCTTCTCGCAGCGAGGGAACCGCCAGAAGGCCCTCGGCACTGGACCTCAGTGTCCGGGCAGAACGATGGGGGTGGAGACGCTCCTTCAGGTATACTGGACTGAAGCAAAGAGAAATCCTTGCACCGATGGAACCAGTTACTTAGCGTTTAGGAGTCAGTGTCGTGTCGTGGTCAGAGGGTCGGACTAGGACCTGGGAGACAAGGGTTCAAAATGAAGTTCACTGAGTGGCTTTGGGCCAGTCATTGTTGTGTTTTTATATTCTGTCGGAAGCCGCCCAGAGTGGCTGGGGCAACCTAGTCAGATGGGCAGGACAACAAACAACAACAACAACAACAACAACAACAACAACAACAATAATTTATGCACCTACTTTTGCCTCTGGCCCCATCCACCTCTGGCATGTGGCCCCCAGAAGAGAATGTAGCCCTCAAGCTGAAAAAGGTTCCCAACCTGTTTTAAAAGATCGCTGGCTGTGCAGATGAAATGGTGTTTGGCTTATTTTAATTGAGAAGCATGCATCATTGTGACACTTAGGCAGGCAAGTGTGATGGTGCATGCTCCTCTCTGAAACAGGAACGGAGAAGTGATTTCTAAAATAACGGCACACTTCCTCTTGCATTTTTGTTCAGCAGTGTGGCTGTTTTTAAGAAACTGCTCAGAGTAGGCTTGCACAGCTTCATAGCCCTCTTTATAGTCCTGTCAGGGCTTTTGCTGCTGTTACTGCCAAAACAGAGGAGTTGTTAAGCGGCATTCAGGTGGCTGCAGTATGTGGCTCGGGATGCTGTGTTTGGGCCACAAGTGATGCACGCCTGACTTGGAGAAATCCTTATTCCTACAAGTCTTTTTATAGTTACATGAAGACCAGAGGTGAACTAGAATTAATTTTCACCTTAAGGCACCTAGGACTTAAAACGACTAGTTTATTATCAGTGTTGCAATCCAACCCCATAGGTTTGAATCCTAAGATTAGCTAACCTAGGGAGTTCCTGCCACACTGGCCACCCAAAAGCCTCTGTAGAAGACTTGGGGGCCCTCTTGAATGATGTGGGGTGGGTAGAGGAAAGTTGCCCGAGATTGGGCTTAGATCCCGATACAAATTCACTTGCAGAAGTTAATAAAAGGGAAATTTCCCATGCCCTCTTTCCCCTGCAACTTCCCACACGCCATCCCACGTTCTCTGGAGGGAAGGGGCCCCTATTGAAGAAGCTTTTCATGGGGCAAGATGGTTGCCGAAGAGGAAGCAGAGGATGGCAGACTTTCCTTACGTGAATGCATTTTCAGTTCCAAGCCAGAGACTGCTTAAGTCCCCCTGACTTCATTTGGATACAAGCAGCCTTTGTGCAGGACTGCTCCCAAATTCTTATAATTGGTTGTCTTTATATGTAAACTGATATTTTCATTACTAATACTCATAATTGTCATTTGCTCTTAAAGATCAGCTCCAGGTATCAGGACCTACAGCTGTGCTGAAGGCAGACAAAGTTTGGGGAGCGTTGAGAGGTGAGTAATGAAAGGTCTTCTCCTTCCATCAGGCCCTCTCAGCAGAGGGGGCTCCCTTCGTGTTTCAGTGGCTCAGAGCTGGTGTTGGCCCAGGAAAGGGCATTCTCCATAGCATCCCCCTAAGCTTCAGAACTCAGCAACTTAGAGTCATGGCTGCAGTGGTGTGTGTTGTAATCTGTGGGAACACAATCTCTGTCTTGGTTGGAATAGGAGCCCCAAATTTTCTTGTGTAAATCAGCCATAAGTAGTTTGTGTGTTAGACATATTTAATCAGTGGTGGCCATCATATTACCTTTATGACTTAAAACAAAATGAAAAAGGATGGAGCTACTCCAAACATTTAAAAAGTGGTGGAAAAGGAAGCAAGTTGGCAGACTTAAACTTTTGGATTTTGTCCAATGTAGAGATAGGTGCATATTCCTTGCAGGGAGATAAGAAGAGCCCTGCTGGATCAGACCAAAGGCCTTTCTACTTCAGCATTCTGTTCACACAGTGTACAACCAGAAACGTCTGGGAAGGCCACAGGCAGGACCTGAATGCCTGAACAACGCTCTTCCCCACTCTTGATTCCCAGCCACTGCTGTTCATCCTGTTCCTGATACAGGAGGCACTGGAGATAAACATTCTGTCCCAGAATAAGAAAAGCAAACATTCCCACACAGGGGCCCCAACTTCTCCCGCTGGCCAACCCTTGGTGGGCCAGCCTAGAAGCTAAGCTAGAAAAAAGTGCTAGTCATTTGTGCTCTCTGGTTCTTGGCACTTCCTTGGAACATCCAAAGTAGCTGTTGGATGACATCCGTTTTACTTTGCCAGTTATGGATTACAGTTCAATCTGTTTTGACTTCCAGGTTTAGAAACATTCAGTCAGTTAGTAAATGAAGACGACTATGGAAGTGTAAGTATTTCTCTTCATGGTAAAGGGTAAAGGGGCCCCTGACCATTAGATCCAGTCGCAGACGACTCTGGGGTTTCGGCGCTCATCTCGCTTTCCTGGCCGAGCTTCCGGGTCATGTGGCCAGCATGACTAAGCCGCTTCTGGCGAACCAGAGCAGCGCACGGAAACGCCGTTTACCTTCCCACCAGAGTGGTACCTATTTATCTACTTGCACTTTGACGTGCTTTCGAACTGCTAGGTTGGCAGGAGCAGGGACCAAGCAACGGGAGCTCACGCCGTCGGGGGGATTCGAACTGCCGACCTTCTGATCGGCAAGCCCTAGGCTCAGTGGTTTAACCCACAGCGCCACCCGCATCTCTTCATGGTACAGTGGGCTAATTTGGAGTTTTCCCCAAGTTTGGACTTCAGCAACTGCTTATTAAATTTTTCAGGCTGCTCTGCGTCAAAGGTTGACTCAGAGACTGTTTGGAAACTGTGGTGTACCAGTTGGTGGGTACCAGCAGCAGATTAAAGCTGTTCTGCATCATCTGCCCTGGCTTGCTGTATCCTTGCTGAAATAACTCCAGTTGCCTTTTTTGACCAGGAGCTAATAGCTGACTGCGTGGCTACATCTTCATGTCAGACCATAGAACTGGGATTCCAATGTCATATTCTGGGTATTAGCCCATTTTCATTTCAAATTCTAATTGCATCTCTTATTCCTTACATTTTTCTTAATGTATTGCACTTTGAATTATATGGAACACAATAAAATACAATAAAAAGCAATAAAAATACTATTAAAAACCATACAGCATCTAGCACAGTGAATTACAATTGCTACCACAGGCAGAAAAATCATTAGTTTTCAAGTGGTCCTTGGTGAAAAAGAGTTTGGGAGCCGCTGCTACAGTATCATATCACAAAAATTTATTTGGGAACCTGTTGAACCTTCTCTTCCTCTCTTATATTTTAATAGCTATTTGTCAATGAATCCGACATTACTGACTTCCCAAGATTTGCTCATCGAGGGATCTTGATTGATAGCTCAAGGCATTTTCTGCCTTTGAAAACTATCCTAATGACTTTGGTAAGTTGGCAATCGGCATGTTCTCACCTGCCTGTCTTCCGCTACTGTGGCAAGTTTAAATGAAACCACCTGTTTCCTTACCAAGAAAAGGATTAGAGTTCAAATCACTTGAAATACGTGATACTAATAGCCTTGCACTTGGAGTTGCTCAGGAATTCTGGGAAGCAAAAACATCAACCCAGTTTCGTAATTGGTGGCAAAAATCAGCCAGGTGGGAGAATGGCTGTGTTCCTTGTTGCTGGCTCCGAAGTGATATTACTTTCAGTCCATTGTTTGACTCGAATCCACCCATTGAAGTTCACACGCCACTTCTCTCCTTGACAGCCATTGAGTCTCATCCCTAACCTCCCTCCCTACCCCAAGACTGTATGGGGTGGGAAATGGTGCAGGAGGAGGCTGAGGAAATCATGGAATATCAAGGCACAGGCACCTTCTGAGCGGGGCTTCCTTTCAGTTCAGCATATTTGTCCTTTCTGGGTCAAGGATAGCTATTTCAAGCACCTGGGTTTTACGCCATGCTAGGAAACGGGAAGTGCTTACTCTAAATGTCTGGGTGGCTAGTTAATGGCTGTGCACTCCCACCTCAGCCTACCAAAGTATCTGGAAATGACCTTGAATGCTTGCTTTAGCAACTATATTGTTGTTGTTGTTTAGTCGTGTCTGACTATTCGTGACCCCATAGACCAGAGCACGCCAGGCACTCCTGTCTTCCACTGCCTCCCGCAGTTTGGTCAGACTCATGTTGGTAGCTTCGAGAACACTGTCCAAGCATCTCGTCCTCTGTTGTCCCCTTCTCCTTGTGCCCTCCATCTTTCCCAACATCAGGGTCTTTTCCAAGGCGTCTTCTCTTCTCATGAGGTGGCCAAAGTATTGGAGCCTCAGCTTCAGGATCTGTCCTTCCAGTGAGCACTCAGGGCTGATTTCCTTCAGAATGGATAGGTTTGATCTTCTTGCAGTCCATGGGACTCTCAAGAGTCTCCTCCAGCACCATAATTCAAAAGCATCAATTCTTCGGTGATCAGCCTTCTTTATTACTATATTACTGCCAGGCAATTACAATCTTCTTCTTTACTGGCTGCTTAGTAATGGAACCATGGATGGTGAGGAACAAAGAGCATTGCATTGGCACTTACTTAACAGCAGATTTAATGTACCTTTATTTAGGGTTGGGGGTAAAGGCTTCACTTTGTTATGGTGTTTCAGAATAATGTAGGTGTTGGAGAATAAATGGTAGGGTCACTTTACTCTGATTTATGTAGGGTTGCCATATTTCAAAAAGTAAAAAACCAGGACACCCCAAAAGTTGTTGAGCTCTTTAGGGAAAACCGAAAGTTTTTGAGCTTTTTTAAGACACCAAAGCAGTTGACTTTTTATTTTATGAAAATGCAAAAAAAACAACAAAAAAACCCACCACAATTTCTTGGTTTACTTCCTGAAGATCCAGGATAAACAGCCGACAGGACGTTACTTCTGCCTTTGAAATCCCAGTATTGTTCGGAAGTGTGGCAGCCCTAATTTATGGCACTGAAGAACACAAATTACTGGGGGAGGGGGGAGACTTTGCTAAGTGCTGTGTAAAAATCCCTCTTTAAAAACTACTTGCCTCTCCATGCAGGATACCTAACTGAAACACCATCTTTTTTTCCCCTCTTAGGATGCCATGGCATTTAACAAGTTCAATGTCCTGCATTGGCACATTGTAGATGACCCTTCCTTTCCTTTTCAAAGTGTCGCTTTTCCTGAACTGAGTCGCCAGGTAAGTAAATGGTCCTGTAGAACGTTCTGAAAATTTAGTGCCCCATAAATTTTTATTTTTTTTAAATAAAGAGCCTTTTCCAAACATGAGTCTGTTATGTTGTATTAGTTGCTTTTTAAAAGCCATAATACAAGGAAAAGGAACCTATGGCTCCCTGGATATTTTAGGGCTCCAAACCCAATCAGTCCTAGCCAGCATTACCAATGCTCAGGGGATGGAAGCAGTTGTACTCTCAACAGCTTCTGGAGGGCCACAGGCTCCCACTTAGTGGGAAAATGAGAAAGTTATCAGCGCAGATGGTTCACTGGAATGCCATTGTTGCACCTTTCTGAGAGGCAACCATGTTAAGTCTGTTGGAACAGATATAACAAAGAGTCAGTGAAACATTGAAAGCATGGAAGGCGTACCTGGGGGAGTCAGATCTCTGCCTCTGGCTCCCTAGCAGCTCCTCCTAAGTCTTAAGGACATAAGTGGAGCCCTTTTACATCAGATTGAAGGCCCACCTAATCCAGCATCCTGTTTTCCCCAGTTCAGGTTAAATAACCCAAATAGTCTTGGTGATTCCCGTTTTTGATTTGTTTTCTCAGTCTGCTTTATATAATATACTGAAAAAATGAACCTATGTTGCTAATACTCGTGGTAACCAGTGAATTTAAAGCAACATATGCAGGCACAAACAAATATTCAAAAGCAATAATGTATTCAGACAGTCTCTTATTGATAGTTCAAAATGGAGAGAAATACGCGAACACAATAAAGCAGAAGCCAGAGGTAAATAAGGAAATTCCTTGAAGTAGTTCTTATACAAAAACTTCTCAGTATCTAAGATTGTTTGTCTGTTGGCCCAGCTTCTGTAGATGTTATCCCACAAGCACAGACAGGGTGCCGGCGTTTAAAACCTGTTTCGCCACCCTGGGCTTCTTCAGTATGTTCTCTCTGGTATATTTACATGTATACAAAAGCATTTGCTACCATCTTTGAGTGGTTAGGCTACACCAAATGTTTTTTTACAGTCTTGAAAACTTTGCATACATTAATTCTCACCACCATTAAGGCTCACCACTGGAAAAAATTGAATATACGAATTAATGTATGCAAAGTTTTCAAGACTGTAAAAAAACATTTGGTGTAGCCTAACCACTCAAAGATGGTAGCAAATGCTTTTGTATACATGTAAATATACCAGAGAGAACACACTGAAGAAGCCCAGGGTGGCGAAACAGGTTTTAAACGCCGGCACCCTGTCTGTGCTTGTGGGATAACATCTACAGAAGCTGGGCCAACAGACAAACAATCTTAGATACTGAGAAGTTTTTGTATAAGAACTACTTCAAGGAATTTCCTTATATAATATACTGGCATGGGCTACTATTTTGAACCAGTTGTCACCCAGGCCTTTGTACATTATCCAGCCTTGGAACAACCACACTCTGGCCAATACCAGCTGTAACTTTATCGGCAAAAGTGCAGGCTTACCCCCCAGATGGGGACACTGAAACTGCTCAAAAGCTAGACTACATTGCCAGTAGTCCTTGGGTGCTGTAACACGACACTGTCAAGTTTAATCGGCTCTTCAGCCTTACTGGCATATTCTTGGCATCACATTGTAAAATAACTACACGTGTGGACATTTTCACAGGGGGCCTATTCATACAATCATGTTTACACTCCCACTGACGTCCGTCTGGTGATAGAGTATGCTCGGTTACGGGGGATTAGAATTATCCCGGAATTTGACAGCCCAGGACATACCCAATCTTGGGGAAAAGGTAAGATGCATATTACTCTGAAATGCTATTGATATTGATATTGGTCAGTGCAGACAATACTTAGATAAATTGACCAATGGTCTGCCTTAGGATAAGGCAGCTTCCTATGTTCCTAGTATAGACAACATTTCTAACAATGCCAATAATAAAAATGTAGGAAACGGGGGTGGGGGAGTATTTAGTAGGGAAACAAATGTTCAGTAGCCTGGAATGTGAAACAGAAAGTGCTAATCTCTGGAATAAAATGACAAATCTGGCAAGTGAATGCAAACCTCTTGTGACTACTGGTCCATACTTTTCAGAATCTGACCTATAGAACTCTGAAATTTTTAAAAGCTTAAAAAACACCGTGTTCTTGACCATATTTGGGGGGGACCCCATGTATTTAAGTTCTTGGAATTGTTTTTAAAACAAGCATAAGAATGCAACTATATATGGTGCAACAACAACAAATGCACCTTTTGAAGCTAATGTTTCGATGTATTTTATTTTAGGACAAAAAGACATCCTTACACCATGCTACAATGGAGCACATCCGAGTGGGACTTATGGGCCTGTAAACCCCATTTTGAATACAACATATGATTTCATGGCTAAATTATTCAAAGAAATTGGCAGTGTATTTCCGGATGATTATATCCACTTGGGAGGAGATGAAGTGGACTTCAGTTGTTGGTACAGTATAACACGAAGAGTCTTATCTACATTGCTTATTCACCTGAAATCTGTTGAGTTGGAAACTGTGACAGGAAAGGTAATAGGATAGGCAAGGATCCTTCAAGCCCTTCAAATGTGGCTCCCCCACCCCCAACCCCCACCCCGCTCCAGACTGTAGCCCTTTGCACTAGGTTGGGGTCCACGTTCCTCCAAGCTCGTGGCTTGTTAGACAAAGCGGAAGGTTGTACAATAGTGTTGTACAATAAAGGGGAGGGGTGCAGCTGATTGCATATAGTGGGACTTGCCAGTGGCTCACTTTGGATGAACTGAATCCTGGTCTGGGTGTGGATAGCAGATTGGGGAAAGACTTCGCACAAGCCAGCCCTACATGGCTTCTAGCTACCTTCTGTGCATACTGTTGAAAGCGGAAGAATTGCAATACTGGAGCAGACTACTGGTCCATCTAGCTCATGGGGGTTGATACTCGTTTTTACCCCAAGAGCAAATTCATCATTGACCAGCCTTCCAGGGGCTGCATGTCATTGGTGGGCATGACCAAAATTGCAGACCAGCTGAAGGGGAGGAGGTTATTGCCCCCTCCCCAGCTCATCTAATGGTTGATTTAATTATTGGAGAGAGGATAATCCCTTAAACTGTTGGGCTGGGAGGGGAGAGGTTTAAGCCCCTCACCACCCAACCCAAGGCCTTGTCTGCTTTAACCTTTCATTTTGCTGCTGCTGTCTGGAGTGGCCAGAAAAATAAATTGCCTAGGCAGCCAGATGAAGCCCCTGGCAGGAGGTGAACTACTGCTCAAGAGCCTTTCCAGAGCCAGCAGTTTGGATCACTTCATTAAGTAGGGCATGGTTGCAGCGACTTGCTAGCATTTGATAGATGGTGGGAAGATCAACGTCAAATCTTAACAGAGAGAACAGCTTCAGTGTTTGGTTAAAGCACAGCAGGCATGTAGAAGCTGTGCCCCATAAAGCAAAACACAGCCAGGTGCCTGCTGAGTGACAGACGCTGCTTCCCCCCCCCCTCTCTTTTGGAGCCTATCTGGTACTGCAACCACAAATAGGTTGCTGTACATGTCAGGTAGACAGTGTCTTAGTTTGTTGCGTCACAAATCTGGTCATTACCATGGCTTACAACCACTGATCAGCCTGCCTCCGTGTGTTTATTATCCCATGCAAGTTACAAAATCTCATCATAAGCTGACTTTATCTGAATTACTTGGTTTCTGTTCCTCTTGCTCATCTATTGTGGAGATGCAGGGTCACTGCCAATACCTCAAGGGCTGCCTCTCCCCGTATGAACTGACCCAGAGCCTGTGCTCATCTTCTGAGTCCTTTCTTCGCATGCTCCCTCCATTAGAGGTCTGGTGGGCGGCAACATGAGAACAGGCATTTTCTGCAATGGCTCCGTTTGTGGAATGTTCTCCCCAAGGCGGCTTTCCTGGCGCCATTCTTATATATCTTTAGGTGCCAGGCAAAATTTGTCCTCTATTACCAGGCCTTTGGCCTTTAACTATCTGTGGGTTTTTAGAAGCGGGCAGGATGTTTTTTAATGCATTCCTTTTTAAATGTAACTATGTGGGGTTTTTTGCCTGTCTGGTTGGTTGTAAGTTGCTTTGGGTTGCCCTGGGTAAGATAAAGCAACTAACAAATTTAATGAATAGTAATCATTTAGTTATTGTTTATTTTTCCTTCAGTAAAGCCATTGTCTGTGGCCATCCTCTGCCAGATATTTCCTATTCATAAGGGGGTGAGAGTTCTGAATGAATGCATATTGGAGAATTCTGGTGGTCAGTGGGTAACATGTTATTTCCTAGTAAGTCTTGGTGCAGAATCCCATTGGTACTTCTGTAGTATGCTGCTGATCTTGGCAAGAAGCATAATTGTGTTTTCTCTCTTCCCTTATAGGAGGTCCAATCCTGATATACAAGAATTCATTAAGAAGCAAGGGATTTGGTTTAGCTATGATAAACTGGAATCCCACTTCGTTGAGAAGTGAGTTTCTCTTTCAGGCAAGAGACTGCTTATTGGCTGTTTCCACACAATGCTAAACCATGGTTTAGTAAGCCCAAGTGAAGCTTCCCTACTGTGCAGCCAGGATAAAGACATTTGCTGAGTTTATTTTCAGTTTCAGTTTCAAATAATCTTGGTTTCCAATTATGTGTGAACCAAAACTTCTGGTTTAAAACAAATAATGGTAGGTTAGCCTGTCTTGTTTAGATGCTAAGTAGTTTGTTTTAAACCAGGATTCCTGATTTGTATGTATCCTCAACCTGTAGGTTCACTAAGTCATCCTCCCAGCTGTGTGGGAGGGTGTGTGTGCCTGAGGAGCTTCACTTGGTCACACAGAGACACATCCATGTAGCACTAAACCATGGTTTAGCATTACACAGCTATGGCATTCTTGCTGTTTTTCCCTCCTCACTCCTTTATCCATGCAAAACCCACCATCGTTATTGTCAGCAACACATTCTTGTAGTCAAAGACCTGTGATTCAACACTTTATCAGCATAACGCTCACACCTTCTCAGTTCCACACTGGAGCTCATTCTGTTCACATTAAGCACAAACAAAACCTAAAGGCCACAATCCAACACAGAATTAGGTACACACCTTGACTTAACTGTTGGCTTGCAACCAATTTCTGCAACAAGAAAAAGTTGGACAAATCAATTCCTATAGTGGCCCAAGGTGTTTCTTTTATTTTTAAAAAGAGTTATTTTTGTGTGCTTTGTTTTTAATACAATTTTTAATGTTTGGCAAGAAGCAGTGTAGTGGCTAGAAACAGAGATGTTAAGAAATAACCACCAGAAAAGGCAATGCAGAAAGGAGTGGGGGGGCATTTTCTCAGAGGCTCCCTTCTTGAACCCTGGAGACTTTGGCAGATACGCCTTGCATGTTTTAAAGTATATCACAGCCACAATTAGTGCTAGTAACTTGCTGTTCTTAATCATTTGGAGCCAATCATGGCTGAAATAAGGGGTATAAATGAAACAAGTAAATAGCAAGTACATAACATCTTTAAAATATTACTACTACTAGAATATTGGACATGGTGTCTTCTTTGAACAAGAAATCCATAGTGTGGCAGGAAGTCTTTGATCATGGAGCAAAGGTAAGGACTGAGCGATGATCTGTGCTGTTCTGCAAAAACTTGATTTTCATGTGCTAGAGTAACCCAGAAGACACCTGTAGCACTATCTGAAATGTTTAAGCCTTTCAGAATTGTGTGATCTGGTCTAAGGATCAATTTCATCAAGGCAATATAAGAAGCAAATACATTATAAGTCAAATGTAGTAGAAATGTGACTGTCCTGTATATTTCAAAAGTACCGGTACATATAATATGATGCTGGAAATGTGACATACTATATGTGGCTGTCTCATAGCTTACGCCTTTCTAAAATTGCATCAGTCTTGTAGATCTTAATATGCCAAAGCAGCCCTTAAAAAGGCAGACTGTCTGTAAGCCTGCTCTGTTTTTATGTTAAGGTTCATTATTTTAGGCAGTACTAGTTAAGTTTCTTTTACCATTTCAAGTGCTCCAATAAACTTGGTGTGGGTCACTCTGTAAAAATTGGAATAAATCTTAGCACAACTAAATGCTCTTGGCAAACCAGTCACACAAGTGGAACCCGCAACACTAAATTGCTGTGGATTCTCATCTCCTACATGAGTGTTTCTGTTTAGCCTACCAACTTGGCAGCCTTCTTTTCCACAGTACTTTAAGTGGGTGGTGGGGAGGAGGGGTTGAGCAAAGCAGCAATCAAAGTGGTTTGATCATCTGCTTGTATTCCTGCCTTGACCTCCAGGCTTGACAGCCCCGTCTCAGCCATCTGTATACTTCCTGTTTTGATACATAACCATTGGCCTTAGCGGTCAAAATGCTGCTTGTTCTGTGAGTAGGTAACTTTGGAGACTGGCCACTTACCCTCCAGTCCACATATTAGGATTTCTAAGAGGTTTCTTTGTACTTCTGAAATCTTGTCACTGGGGCAATTGCAAAGATGCTATAATTACCATGGAACAAGTTTATGTCACACCAATATGTGGACAAATCCCAATGGGACTCCATATGAGTGACATTAGTTTTCACATAACCATATCACATACCCTGGCATGCATATGCTTTGGAAGAGATGCCTGTAGCTGGACAGATTGTTTTCATGCTGTCTGAACCCCATGTTTTTGATGTCTTCAGCTACAGTCAGACGCAATAGTTGAAGTGTGGATTGGGACTTTTTATAAAGAAGAGTTAAGAAAAGTAACCAAAGCAGGGCACGGCGCCATCCTGGCAGCACCATGGTACCTAGACCTCATTAGTTACGGCCAGGACTGGAAGAAATACTACAGCGTGGAGCCACTAGACTTCCTTGGTTTGTAGTTTCCTTTTTCTTTGAGAATTATCCAGGCATTGGTTCCAGTGGGAAAGTTGCATGGCCTTGTTGCTGTGTCTCCCAGTTTTAATGAATGATAAAAGTTATATTCCTGCACACTCCTCCATACTCTCTTTTCACCCAAGTTATCTCCCCAGTTTGTTGGTGGAGATGGCATTCTAGACTGCTATAATAAGGGGAGACAAATTCTTGGTGGTGGTGGTGGTGTTTTTTAAATGAACAATTTCCTTTTTTATTGATTTCCGTTCTGGATGCAGGGGAATGAACTTTGTCACTGAAGTAGAGTTAAATAAAAGCTTATAAATACAAATATTGCTATGTTTGGTCATATGGGCTTTTTATGTTAAGTATTTAATATAATAGTGTATAGGCTGCAACTCAAATCATCTGGATTTATTTTAATAGTCATGACATTAAGATTTGGTATGACTTAATTAACACAATACTCAACTTGCAAGTGTAAAATACTGTACCTGTATCAGACTGAGGCTGCTTTTAAAGTAAGACACAAGCCAATACTTCTTTTCCTTAAACACAGAGTGGCAATCCCAGAAAGAGTTGGTGCTTGGTGGAGAAGCCTGTCTTTGGGGAGAATATGTGGATGCAACTAATCTCACACCAAGACTCTGGTATAGTTAATCACTCATTTTTTTCAACAGAAATGCTAACCATGTTGATCTAACCTTATTGATACTTACATCTGATAAAACTACGCTTGCATCTTGATTTTTAAACTTTACTTTCTCAAGTTGTCTTCCTTCCTCTTAATTCTGCCTATAAGGAGCATTAGTGATTGGCATAGTTCTCACTTACCATGGATATTGCATGGCACTTGGCTGTACAAGGGCCAGCTGAAAAAGATGAGAAGGCTCTTGCTTTTTACGAAATGACCAGCCTCAGCTGGTCATAGAAAAGTTAGATTTACTTGGAGTGACGCCCCACCCTCTCACCTACCTGCATTGAGTTCCTGATCAACCAGCAGAATTAACAAAATTCAAGGCTGCAGTACATAATTTAGTGCAGCCTTCTCCAACCTAGTGTTCTCCAGATGTTTTGGACTACAAATCCCATCAGCCCCAGCAAACACGGTCAATAGGCAGGGATGATTAAAGTTGTAGTTTAAAAGTCCTGGAGGCCACCAGCTTGAGGAAGGCTGAGCTAGCGTGCCACTTTTAATATTACATCTCACTGCTTTGCTCTTTTTGCACAGAGCAATGATGTAACTTGGTGTGCTTGATAGGGGGGGGCAGATTGTTTTAGGAGTACTGGCATACGTTCATGTTGCAAATACTTTTAAATCAAATTATTTTGAATGGACAGTAACGACTTAATATAGCCTTCTATTCATATTAATTCCAGGCCTCGGGCAAGTGCTGTTGGGGAGAGACTTTGGAGCAGTAAAAATGTAACTGATATTGGAGATGCTTATAACAGGCTTAGTGAACATCGTTGCCGCATGCTCAGGTAAGAAATACAGTCTAGTACAGCAGGTACAGTCCCATCAATAATCTCTGTAGATTTCTTGCATCAAAAGTTGGAAGTTTATTAGTTTTATCTCAAAAAGTGAAAGCAAATCACACTTCTCCCCCCCACAGGCGTGGAATAGCAGCGGCGCCTTTGTTTGTTGGATACTGCAGGCACGAAGCAAGAGACCCCTCACCACCTTAGGAGGACGTTGCCAGAAGTGCCTTTTCTGGGGGGAAACCTGCACATTCCTATTGAATACTGCACTGAAGCACTCATTTTGAAATGCTGAAATTTAGAGAATGTTAATTTCTTGTAGATGTGGAAAAAATAAATGATGTTGAACTTTTAAAGAGACAGTAGCTCATTCGAAAAAGGAACCTGGCAGATTTCTGTGTGTATGTGTTTGTTGCAGATGGATGGTTGTTGATCTACATGACTGAAAAGCTTGGGCCAAAGAAATGGGTGGATAATTATTGAGGCAAGGACTCTGGCACTATAATTCAAGGGTTAGAATGTATATAATGAGGAACTTGTTCCTCTGAGTAGGGAACATAGCATATACATTTGTCATTGTAAATTATTCGGAATGAGACACAAATATGCTCAGCGTTCTACGTAATCACTGAAAGTAGACAGCTGCAGTAATACAGTAGCCTGGAAGAGGTAGTTGCTTCTGTTTTACAAGATACTCCCACTGTGTGCATGCTAAGCAGAAGCCACATGCTTTGACAGTAGGAAACCTACAAAAATCCACTGCTACCTTGTTAGAGGCAATTCCTTGTTCCTCCATGCTGATACTACTGCAAACCACTCCTCTTAAGCAGAGCAGCTTGCTCTGGGAGACTCATCACTTGGTAGCTTGCCAATTCCAATGTAAATGTTGCAGAGCCAGATGTCAAAGAGCGCAAAGCTGTTGAATAACCCTACAACAAAAACCAATAGATAATAATTACTTTTATGGAAGTTGATACTAGGTTACATAACTACTACCTTTTTTTATCATTCCACTGGAACCATTAAGTAGTTTAATTCCTAGAAAAGCAGCCACCGCTCTGGTTTAACTATAGTTAAAGCTCTCTGCTAAAGCAAGACTAAGAACGTGTGCCTCTTAGTACTGCTGCCAATCAAACTGGACAGTATGAACTAGCGAGATGGATAACCATCGGTCTACCACAGAATAAGACACCTTTATACAAAAATCTCAGCACCATCAAAAATTATAGTTCCTACTTTTCATGAAAAGCAACAGTAGTTAAATTTCACACTTGTAGTGTAGGCATGCCTTGCTTTGTTCAACAGAGCTGCAAAACACCCTGGTAACACAGAACAAAATAAATATGCACCTTACGCACATACCATCATTTCAGCCAATGGAACAGATGCAATTACAACTTGGTTGTCTTGGCGACCCTGAATTTCCTGAATGCTGCCTCTTCTCTGTGCAAGGTCACCCAGTACAGCACCAAGGTGATCTCTGCCCACTGTTATTTCCAGGTTCATGAGAGGCTCCAGCACTTGTTTATCAGCTTTCTTCAGAGCCTAACAAGCAGAACAAGAACATTCTTAAAGGCAAATGTTTATTCAGTACAGTCATCAATATACATGACACTAACATATCACAAGATTAATTTGTAATCGCACCTTTGCTGGTTGTGCATGAGAATATCAACAGAAGTAAAGCAATTAAATAACAGAACTGAATATACGATAGGCCTGGAACTTACACGCAATTTACTTATGCCATCGCAGCCGTGTGCTTGTCATCAAAAAGTAAATAGAAGGAAGAAACCAATGGAAGGGGCTGTGCGAGATCTCACAAGAGCCTCCAGAAGCTGCTAAGCAAGGCTTTAAAAACTTTCTGTGGCAGGCAAAGCCTTGCTCAGCAGGCTCTGGGAAGGATGCAGTAAGCAAGGAGGGGCAAGGCCTGCTCCGGACAGGTAGGGGTGCTTGAGCAGTGGTTTCCAGGGGTCTTCCTGACTTTACATGATTTTGCTTTTCACATGGACCCCTGGAATGTAGCCCCCGTGTAAACTGTGGGCCTCCTGTACATCTGAAAATGGGCATATTACAATCCTGAATATGCCACCTATACCAGTGGTTCCCAATTAGCTAAGTACTGCAGACCCACTGTTTTTCAAAAGCCAAGCCATGGATCCCCTCCTTTGGAAAGTTTTGATATCTCTATGGTAGTTTTTGTTATGTGAATGGTGCCACGGACCGCCTTGGGTCCGCAGACCACCATTTGGAAACCACCGGACAATACCATTAAGGGAGACTCTGTTTAACCCTTCTGTAATTCTGTTACTTTGAATGAAGACTGCTGAAAATGACCTCAGAAAGACAGTTGGACTTCTATACCTTTTGCATGCAACGAGAAACACAAGCAGAAACCATCGTCAGAGATGTATCAGAGTTTACAGTCACTGCATGTACCGTCACTACTACATCTTGAACTGGAAACCCCAGCAGTGGTCCTACAACATGAAAATACAAAGAATGCATAACACCAAATGAACACTTCCTAGGAAGCTAGGAAAATGGCATTTCTTAATGTCTGCATAACATTTAGTTGACACTGATAGTAGCCAGGAACACAGAAATCTGCATTACTCAGAGTTAAACCATTGGCCATCAAGCTCAATACTGTCTACACTGACTGGTAGGGAATCTGTTGTTTTGGTCGTCTTACTAGCCTTGAAAAAGTAAAAGCACCCGTCATCACTAATGATAATCTACCTATCATTAGGTAAGGACAGCACTGGCAAACAGCACCAGACACACAAGCTTTGTTCTTTTTCTTAAAAAAAAAGAAAGAAACTGAGTAATCAAACAAAATAGGGGAATATATATTTACATTAATTTACAGTTTCCAATTTTCTACTAACTCATGGAATGGGAAAATAATAGGTATGAAGAATTCAATATTTAGGCAGGCTGAGCTGACATGTTGCGCCACCAAGAGAACAACAACTCTGATCAGAAACCAGAACTGACAGTCATGATTCATCCATCAACTGACTGGATTGATCTACCTCAGGCAACTTTTATCCATGGTTACTGCTAAACATACTTAAAATCTCTTTCACAGAATTATCAGGGTTGCAGCTCAGATTCCAGGCCACGCTGCCATATCTGTTTAGTATATTGGGGTGGGGGGACTTAAAAGATTTTCACATACAAATTTCAGAACACTCATTTTTTGCAGTATTTTCTTCATAACAACTCATAATCCAACCCAGAACAAGGGGGTAGGGACAGGCAAGTGGGGTGGCAGATGGAGAGGATGATTCTGATCATTATGTTGGATCCATTTCATGAAATGTCTCGGCTTGGGCTAGGCACTCAGAAAGTAACAATTCTAATAAATTCAAAATAAGGATTGAGGTGGCTCTTACCTTGAAGGTACGATGTATGGATTCCATTTGCTATAGCTTCACGAAGGTCTGGCTGGAGCGAGTCACAGATGTTCTCTGCATACTCAATGACTGGTGCTGTTGCTGACATTTCTCCCACCCACGGCCTCACTCCCAATTCTACAGTCACCTGGTGCCGTTTCTCTCCTACAGTTCTGTCCACCGTATCTGTGACAAAATAATGAAAATCCCACAGATCACACTGAACTTCTTGCCAACAAAATTTTAAGTCATTCATTTGCAGGTCCAAGATGATAGTTACTTTACCTATAGCCGTAGCAGAGTTTTGGATTGTTTCTCGGTAAGCTATCTGAAGAGGTCCCAGATAGGTCTCAAGTTTATGTTCACGTTTGATTCGGTCATGAATGATCTCAATGTGCAGCTCTCCCATGCCACAAAGGATAGTCTGGCAAAAAAATGTGAAAGTGTTCTTAACAGTTACATCAAAGTCATGGGGTACAGAGGTGAGCTACTTTTCTCTTATTTCAAAAAGGATAACTCAGATGAGATTTAAAACAACCTAGATCAAGGGGAACAACAACACAACAGGAAGCAGATTGCATTTTTCAGTGACTTCGGCCTACGTTGGTTCATTTAATTCAACTGAGAATAGTGAAGAGAACTCTGCAAAATAGATTAGCTTAAACTATATTGTTAACAGATCTCAAAAGTATATAAAAAGTATATAGCAAATCCAAAATTTCAATTTGCAAGCCATATATGAACTATGGGTTGGAGAATTAAAGGCATGGAGAATTAGAGGCACGTGAAAAAGTGACATAAAGGGAATATACGAGTTTATAAAATTTTCTGGATTAAAAAACAGAATAAATAAGGACAGCTTCATAATCTAAAACAGAATGCAGGTCAGTATTAAAGTTGCCAGTTTGAGATACATGTTTTTATGCCACAAAACAAGGCAAAAGAACCCTCAGAATATCCTTTACACTGGTAGCATTCATGTGGCTTCATTTATATTTTTCTCAATATTTAAAGAAATATTATCACCTGTTATAAACCTATGGGCCTCTTAACATATCTAAACAACTTCCCAATGAAGTAAACCAGTGCCAAGTCAAGCTGTGTGCAGTTTACAGGTAAAAGGTCACAGCTTTTAATGCAGCTATAAAAAAATAAAGTTGTAAAATTTGTATCACTAATACTTGCTTGTTAAATCTTCGTTTTTGTTTCTATTTTTAAAGCACATCTTAGTAATAGATGTTTCTAAGGTTATGTTACAAACCCAAATTGGTTTTAAACAGTTTAATCATAATGGCTTCCACAGAAGCAGCAGTACTGCAGATTTATGAGAGGGGAAAATAAAACAAATTCCCAACGTTTCTCACTGGAAAGCTATGGCACTTAGGCATGTATCCTAAAACAGCGCAATAGTTGTTGCATCCATAGACATTAAAAACACAGTCAAGGAAGCATCGACATTATAATATTGGGAGAAGTTTAGTAATTGGCACTAAAGGCCTTACCTGCCCAGTGTCTGAATCTATCTTGACTTTCAAACTTGGATCCTCACGTTGCAGGCAAGCCAAGGCATTATCCAGATCTAAAATAAAAGTATTGACTATATATTAAGTAGGAAGAGCACAACTGGGGTTTAAGTAAACTCTGCTGAGGATTTAAATAATCTGTGGAAGTTAAAGGTAGGAGAGGGAAGAGGCAGCTGTGTTTCTGTGTTCCTGCTCCCCTTCCATCAAAGAAAGGTTGGTGTAAATAGCAATATATAGGAATAGCAAAGCCTTCCAAATACAGCTAAAGTATCTTTAGCTGTAATCAACCTATTAATGTTTCTGTACTGCTATACTAAATGATTCTAGCTTCCAACAAAAGATAGATCAAAACTCCAACGATGTGATGGAAGGGAAATAATTCAAATGCTTATAGTCCCAATGATAATTTTTCTCTCCTTCACCTCCCCTTTGAACACTATGTTGCATCGTAAGCTGCTTTTGAAACCCCTGAATCCATTTCAAGAAATATTTTGTCACACAGGGAGCTGTCAATCACATCCATGCTTAGGAGTACAGAGCATGTTCCTAGACCAGAGTTTTCCAAACTGTGTGTCGTGACACATCAGTGTACTGGTTGTAGTGTGTGTGTTGCATGAACACTCCCAGGGCTTGAAAGGGGTTCATTTAACCTCCAGTTTGCTAGTAAAACTAAATTACTGTGTCGCAAAATGATGCATGTCTAAAATGTGTGTCACCAGCATGAAAAGTTAGGAAAGTTCCGTCCTACACTCTGAATTAGGCATTTTAGCCTATACAGTCGTACCTTGGAAGTAGAACGGAATCTGTTCCAGAAGTCCGTTCAACTTCCAAAACGTTCGGAAACCCAAGCGCGGCTTGTGATTGGCTGCAGGAAGCTCCTGCAGCCAATCAAGCCGTAGAAGCCCCGTTGGACATTCGGGTTCCCAAAAGACATTCAAAAACCAGAACACTCACTTCCGGTTTTCGATCATTCAGGAACCAAAACATTCAGCAACTAAGCCGTTCGAGATCCAAGGTACGACTGTACTTTAAACAACATTTTATAAACTGGCAAAGCATATTCATCCCCTCCCCCATCCTGGATCTAAATGAGAACACTGGGCCTTTTTAATATGTCTTCTTGAACATATTGTGCCTATTGAGAAACCACAGAACATTCTATTTCTTCAGGACTATGTATGAATTAAGAGTACACTATCAGCACTTTCAGTAATTGCATCATACCTGGTTGCCTGGCCATGGAAGGTGGCTCTATGGTACAAAAGAAGACTGGCTCTGGAATCTCAATGCCGGCCAAGATCAGATTCTCTACTTCGCTGCTTCGACCGTGCTTTGACCCCACATTTCTTCCAGCTTGTTGAGCTGCAGCCATTGCTGAAGCCTTTGACGAAACAATGGTGTCGCCAGTGGCACTCTGGTGGATGCCAAAAAGCACATGGCATGTCGTTTGTCAACATTTAATTGATTTTCATCATTAAAAAGCACAGAAAATTAGCCAATTGCCGAAGGCGGTCTTTTCCCAGGCAAAAGACAAGCCAATTTGGGATGACAGCAATTAGAGCAACTTTTTGGTTTTGCTTCAACTCACCTTCTCTAATTGTTTTTCTTTGCCAGTAAAGAGAACCATATTGAAAAAACTGGGACAAAAGCTTCTTTGATGTTTAACACATTGTTCCTTACTAGAAAGTGAACCCTTTGCTAGTCAGCTTATAGCTGCAGAGAGATTCCCTAACAGAACTAACAAAAAACGTACGTCATAAAAAATAAAGAAGTTACTAGAGAATTGGTTTCACTTTTTCCCAGTGATATTGGCAATCAGCAAAATGGTAGTAATTCTCCACATTAATGTTAATGCAATTTTTCAAAAATGTTTGGGATTCATATTTCTTCACCTGTTTCAATCCAACTGTGAGGGCAATATTGCCAGCCGTTAGCGAAGAGATTTCTATTTGCTGATCAGCAAAAGGCAGAAGCAGGCGACTCATTCTCTCCCTGCAAGGAATAGCTCAGATTAAATGCTACTCCTACTGAGGAATCCAAACAGTTACACTCACAATCCTTTCCTCACCCTTTTTTACTCACGTGCAGTTTTTGCTAATATTATAGACAGCTGACTGAGGCTTCATTGTGCCAGAGTAAATACGGAAGAAAACCAATGGCCCACGTTGTTTGTCATGAATAACTTTAAATGCTAGAGCGCACAGGTCATCTTTATACCACTGCCTGCAAAAAGTAGTGAAGGAAAAATATAACATTAACGGATATTTTGAATGATAAAAAATAGGGTATTTTCTCTGGCTATATGAATAATCTGTTTATTGGTACTAGTTTAGCCGAGCTAAAATAAAACTGCTTAATAGAAAATGAGGGACATCATGTACCCTGCATCCTTTTAGGAATCTGCATAGGAATTACTGAGTCCTGGGCTATGAGTGCACATTGCAGCACACCAGCTGCTACTTACAATGTGTGGTCTGTGCATGCTTCCTAGATCTATGCCTCATTAGAGCCTCTCTCTCCTCCCCAAGAACCCAGCCTATTTGTAAGCTCCCATAAGTTGTTAATAAATGGTTTCTTTTTCATGGCTTTTCTAACGCATGCTTAAACTTACTAAAAAGCATCATCTTACTCACACGAAGTCATAGCTGCGTTCATCCGGTGCAGGCAAATACCTGGTGACACCATCTAATAATGGCTGAACACCTTTGTTTTTCAGTGCACTTCCACAGAACACAGGTACAGCTTTCTGTGCTAGGGTTACTCTTCGTACAGCAGAATGCAACTGCAGAGGCACAAAGATTCATAATTTTAACAATGATCTACTTAAGAGTCAAAGGAAGAGTATATAGCTCAAGCATTAACTGAGTTGCACCTTTGGATGGTATTTTGTTTTGGTCATAAGGTGTTTATCATATACATTATTCCAGGTCCTAATGAAAAAATACTTAAGTTATGGGCTTCTGCTTGATATGCATTATGTGATATGTATCAAAGACCTCAGAACATTTCTTTTAGGGCATATTCTTTTCTCAAGCCACCCTAAAAAACAAAGCAACTGGAACAGGCTTTCTGGCCATATTCCTCAGTCTTCACCTTGCAAGCATTGCAAACACCTTCCTGAATATACCCTTGACCCTCAGGGTTTATAATATTGCTGCCCACAAAAAAACCCTATCCTTTCTATGGCTTTGTAGCTACTGGTACCATTTGGTTTTATGGCTTATGGCTCGTTTCAACCTAAATTGTTTCCCATTATAAACAGAACATATTAGGATATCATCTTAAAACATGTTATGATCAGGTCTTCCCATAAAACCATGCAGTTTCTAGAAAGAATTGCCTTCCTTATTAAAAAGAAAAAATGCTTTAATACCAGTAAGACATGCAGCTTAACATTATGCACCCCAGCGCTGCCGCTTTTAAGCATTCAGGCTAGGAGAGTGCTACACGAGGTGTGCCCAAAGACTTAAGTGTACCCAATAGCTTTTTAAAAACTATTTTTATTTGCACAGTGGGCCCTATCCACATCTACTGTGTCCCAAGCTGCTTGTGAAACTTTTTTCACTTTCAAAAGTCATGGGACTGTATGGATGGGGTGCAGGCAACTGTTTGCAGCCTGCCAGTTCAAAGTTCCCCTGGACTCAATGAACTAGTTGTGTGGCTCTGCAAGTTGACTTGTATCAATATTTTGTCTGGAATAAAATACTGACGCGGAGCAGAAGATAACTATCCAGTCAACTGCAGGGGGGCAGTACCCTTTTATTAACTATTTCTAAATACTGTCAATACGTGTCATGCACCTACTGATTTAAATCAGCTTTACTCTCGTCTTCCTTCCTTCCCTGCCTGCTGCCATCTCCAACACTCCCTTTACCAAATCACATTCCTGCAGGTTTGCCACAGTATCCTAGCATTCTCTACCAAGCGTTAATAATTTTGTTGCATCACACATGCAGGAAAAAGGCACTCTACCCTGTTATGTACAAATACAATAAAACTGTAATAATATGCAGTTCATATAATAAACCCCCAGAGCCATGTACCTTATCAGCTGGCAATTCATCAAAATTCTCACTGAAATCCCCAAGGACCAGCTCAGCAAATTCATCATCCAGGTCTGCAACCTTATGAAGAGAAAAAAAATTCTACACTACTGCCATTACACACTATTCAAGTTAGTCCCCCAAATGTCTGTTTGACTATCTGCAAACCACCAATTGGCATGTAAAAGAATATATAAAATCAAAAAATACAGTATTCAGCAAAGTGAAAATATAAACTTCCCTAATTCTGCTTTTATATTTTTAGCCTTTTTATCTCCAACCCAGAGAGAACAAGGGTTGGGCAAAGAGGGGAAGAAACTCAGACGGGCAGTTCAGGTTTTCCTTGGAGAATGACAAGGCTGCAGATACCACAACATCACTTATACTAACTAAACAGGGAACATTTTTTTATATTGAACCAAAATTCAAAAATGGGTAGGAGTGTATAAATCTGCAAATTAAAATGCAGTATGTATAAATGGAAATATAGAACTTTTATCTCTCCCGGTACAAAATATGATAATTAAAGTATCTAGTGTATCATTATTTAAAACATCCCAATATATATTCAGACATATTTGCATTAATCAAAGGTTTCAGCTGTTTTATATCATATTTACTTTAGAACTTTACTTGTTCTATTAAGGCATTTCTTGCATCCCTGGCATCCCTTAGCAAGTCAGGATCATCAGTTTCTTCCAAGGGTTTCTGTTCAAAATTCTTTCCATCATCCAACTCAGTTGCAGCTTTCCAAATAATCTGGTTCACGGTCACGACATCAACTATTCCCCTAAAGTTCTTTCCTTCTCCAATTGGCAACTGGATGCAGTGGGGAGGAGAGAACAAAAAAATAAATAAACCCAATTAGATAGTAAGACATAGCAATATGAAGGAAACACCAAAGTTAAAATGCATTATGATTTGTAACTAAAGCTAATTGTTTAAAAGTAAAAGTTTGTTTTACATTACCTGTAAAAGCAGAGGCTTAGCCTTCAACTTCTGCCTGATACTCTCAACTGCATAGGTGAAACTAAAGACAAATTATTACTCTTAGAGGGAAAATCACGTCCTTATCTTTATCCAATATGTCACTCCTCCAAACCAAAAAACCCCACCTGAGACATAGATAGGGAACTAAATAAAAACACACGTGTTTTAGCTAAAAACACGCCAAAAAACTAAACATCTGAGAAAGGATCCAAATGTGGAAATCTCAAGTTCAATAACAACCCTCCCAACTCATTGAACAGTCTGATTTTTTTAGCCACACACAAACGAATTCATCTTTAAATAATATGCACTTGTGACCCTAATGGTTCATTAAGTTAGAATGCAAGAAACCACATGCTAATAATCAAACCCCTGGCTCATCCAGCAGCAAGGCCCATCAAACCCAGCACATCCACCACAACACGTAGCTGTACTAACAAAGAAGTAGAACCTAGGCCTGAGCATCAGCAGCCACAGCTACTGGTTGAGCATCAGCTTGCTATACTGGCTAATAGTAGCAAGCTGCTGCCCAACCCCCATTTAGTAATAGGGGTGATAACCTGGAGTCAGCAGGTAAAGTCATGGTGCAGAAATTGTGCCCATGTACACAGTCACATGTACCACTCTGGCACGTGAGAAGCTGCTAGACACACAGGAAAACCAGGGCAATAAATGAACAGACTAACACTTTCACCATCAGGGAGTCCTGTTTGCAAGGCAGGGTGCCATAAACATTTGAGACACTGCATCTCAAGCAGCTCAATCTTTTAAAGAAATTTCTAGGTTGCCTGTTAAGGTCAAACTTTCACAAACTAGCTTCTAATGTATAAAACACAATACCAAAACCGAATCTGACAACAATAAAACCGAATGCAGTTAACAACCATATTAAATAGTTAATTTCCAGGCAACACAAAGCCTATTTAAAAACAGCTACGCCCATCTCAGTCCAAGAGAAAGCAACTCAAAACAAACTGGGCATTAGAGCCTTTCTGAAGACCTGAATTGATGGGACCATGTGTACGTTAGTTGGGATTTTCCACAAAAATGATAGGACTAGGGTGTCAGTTATGCAGATTAAGTACATATTTTGCAAGCATTTAACTTCCTTTTCTGAATATTTTTAAACTGTTTTGCAAATATCCAGAGGTTTTTTAACTCACACCATTATTTTTTCAAGCCCGCCTTTTCATACATACCTATATCAAAGTTATTTGTAGAATCAAAGGATGAATCAAACAAATTTTGTAAAGTTACCCTGTCTGGTGACCAGGAAACATCCCAAGCAACCAGGCAAGTGAGCATTTTTGTAAATTTCATATAAAAGGAATTAAAGCAACCACTGCACAGTTAACGTACATGTGTTGTTAAGTCACACGAATCTTGGATAATCAGAAACCACCCTAAAATATAATACAACCTATCAGCCTTTCCTTGCTTCACCGACCCTGGAAAGAAATAGACATCTTAGTACCTTGCTCCATTTTTGTCCATCTTGTTTAAGAAGCAAATCCGTGGTATGTGGTGCTTGTCTGCTTGTCTCCACACTGTCAAAGACTGAGCCTAAGGCAAAGATGGAAGGTGTCAATCCTTTCAGCAAAATGAGTGCCTGCTGTCACCTAAAATTGTGTAAACACTTATTTAACACTTGCAATGTATGAGGCATCAAAATGGGCATGGCTCCTACACAGAAAGTTTGCAGTAAGACAGATGAGACAAGATGTGTAGAAGTCAAGAGACTGAGTGACAAATGAGATGGATAAGGAATGGAGGGGAGGAGTTGGGTGGCAGCTGACAGGCACCTTCCAAGAACTGGAGCCTTTAAAAAAAAGCTGTAGTCAATCTGCAATATATGTCACTGAAATCAGTGTGTCATTAAAATCTCTGTGTATGGTACTTGTTGGGCAAACAACAAGGGACATGCCCATCTTGCATACTTCAAGAAGCATCTCACTGGCTGCTACTGGAGAAAGAATGCTGGTCCAACACAGCATCTCTTATGCTATCATGCAGATGATGCCATTTTGGATCATCAGATTAGATCCTCAGGATAAATGTTCATAGCTGTGGGGCTTGCATTTTGCATAAATGGGGGCAGCTTTGACAGATCACTGACCACCCCCCAAAAAGCTCTTGTCTTGCCTTTTCCTCCATCTGATGATGTATAGCAGACATGCGCTCTCCTTATAATGTGAGGTAAGCATTTGCTGGTGGAAGTGAGCATCTAGGCTCCAGGTTCTCATCAGTTAAAAATATGGCTATAGAAACAGGACTAAAGTGAGGTAAAGTCACAGCATGCTGTGGTCATTCTTACTTCCACACCAGCCGAGGCATCAAATACAGCCACTGCTCCATCCAGCACTCTCAGGGAACGTTCCACCTCCACTGTAAAGTCCACATGACCTAACATACAATTTACACAGAGAAGTAACAGAGGTCATAAGAATAGTAATGCTTTAACAATATTAGAAAGGCAGCATGTCTTCACCCAATAACTTTTTACTGGTTTGTCATAAATAGGCACTCAGTCTAAAACCACAATAGACACTCTTGGATGAAACTGATGATCTGCACCCATTCCAGTCTGCACCAGGCCTGGTTTGGGGACACCCTGGTGGGTGAACTTCAAGAGAGAGCAACAGCAGGTGCATGATCCTGTTGATTCTCCAAGATCTCTCAGCAGCTTTTGACACAAGTGACCACTGTCTCCTCCTGGATCATCTTTGTGAAATGGGAGGACACCGTTTTACAGTGGCTTTGCTCCTATTTGCAGGGTCAGTTCCAGAGACACCTCAGCCCTCTGTTAGCTGATTTGCAGAGTGAGAGAAAGTGTCACCAGCATGCTGAAAATATCAGATCTATTTCTCTGTAACATCTGAATCAGGAGAGGCCATGCGTGTCCTAAACCAGTCTTTGGGTGCAGTCACGGGATAGAAAATCACTAATAAGACTGAGATCCTATGGTGGGTAGTTCCAAGTTCCTAGAATTGAGTTATGTAACAGTTCTGGGTAGGTTTGCACTTCATCTGAAAGAGCAGAAGTGTAGCTTAGGGGTGATCCTAAATAAATCACTGTTACTAGCCTGGTGAATTCAGTGGCTTACACATTACCTGCACAGAGATAGCATAGCCAATATGGTCCATGCACTGGTTGTTGTGGCTAAAGTCTTTGAGGGCACAAACTGGGAAATACTGGGAAATCCTGGTTCATTCTGGAAAGTTCTGTTCTTTTCTGCTGAGGCAGCTGGAGATATTATGATTTACGTTCTGTTATCTCAAGGTTACGCTGAACCAGACAGATAAATCTGTGAGCTCAGTGGGCTGGTTTCTCATTCTTTCTTTTGTTTTCTAACCCTTCTGAAGAGTTTTGGGGGTTTTTTGTAATGAAGTTGGAAAACCTTTAGTAAAATTTCTTATTTTGCTAATGAACTTTGCCTCTGCATGATTTATCAAGAACCAGACACATCCACTCCAAATAAGCTTCTGCAGCACTGATATGCACCAGGACATGGAGTACCTTGGAATTTAAGGCCAAATTGTGTCACTGGTAACCTCGCAATTACACTACCATAACACACTGTATGTGGAACTATCCTTGTGTCTGGTTCAGAAGCTGCAGCTGATGCAAAATGCAGCTACTAGGGTGCTTAGTGGGTTGAAAGATCTGCACTGGCTGCCTATTAGCTGCCAAGCTAAGTTCAAAGTTTTGTTGCTGACATTTAAAGTCCTAAACAACTTGGCACAATGATACTTAGCAGACTACCTCCCATGGTACAGACCAAACTGATTAAGATCTTCTAAGAAAACCCTACATGTCATTCCATGTCCAGTGTGTAGCAGCAGCAAGATGCATACACATTAATTCAGTGAAGTTGAGTTTATTTAAAGAAACAAAAGAAAACAACCAAGCCTCTAGTCTGGAGCTCCCTGCTCTCATGACCTCTGTCTACTCTGTTCAGGGTAGTTCCTCTTCCCTTTGAAACCTCGCAAGAAGACTATCCTCTTCCGCCTCCTCTGCGACGACAATTTCCCTTTCTCTTGCACCCCACCCCTCCTGCATTCCTGCAAGCTAAGAGGAGCAGGTAAAGGCTCTGACCCACAGCTTTCAGAGAGATTCGGACTTGCCCTGAACTGAACGCTTCTCTCAGACTTATCAGATGCTGTATCCATAACAACCTCCTCTCCTCGCTCTTGGCTGCCATCCCAGTCAGCCTGCTGCAGCTGCTGGCTACTTGGCTGTAACCTGACACTGGATTGTTACTTGGGGATAGCACCCACTCTCTGAAAAGAGCCACAGACAGTAATGCTTTTAAATGTCTGTTAAAAACTTATGTCTACCCAAGTCTTCTTGGACTCTGATCCTGAAATAGACAAAATTATAAACACAACATGCATCAAATAGATGATCCAAGAACAAGCATATGGCCTTTGTGGATTTAGCCAGTTACATTATGAAACCAACTTGTTTAACGATGCGAGGGTTTTTATGGTAACAGACCATAGTCAGCAGGAATTTCTCCACCAGATAGATAACTTTTGCATTCTTGCACAGCTCCTATTCTTTTTAATTGACATGACACAGGGGAAATTCCCAGAAGAATTACACTCACTATATAAGTACATTAATTGAAAAGTGGAAGTTTTCAAGACTTCATCAAAATTTTCAAAGCTACACGTTTTCAATGCCATCTGATGTTACTTGGTCACGATTGCCTTGACTTTATCTTGCTCACTCAAAATAACATACCTGGTGTGTCTATCAGATTTATTCTGTAGCCCTTCCAATCAAAAGTTACAGCAGCAGATTGAATGGTAATGCCACGTTCTCGCTCCTGTGCCATGAAATCTGTGACTGTGTCCCCATCATCAACATCTGATTAATAAAAGAAATGTAGCTTTTTTCAGTTTGGCCACTGTAATATGATCTTAGCTCTTGATTCATTTTATCAGAATGCAATGTATCACAGGGGAAATGCTATAAAACAAAATGCCTAAGGCCCAGTTCTCCTATCTACTGTCAAATACAGGGAAAGCTGGTTAGGATGCCAAGTACGTGGCCTTGTATAAGGGCAGCAGTATCCCTGCACCAACGGAAACGGAGGTCCTATCCCTTGAATGGATAGGTGAACCATGCAAGGTGCTGGACAAACATCAGGTGGGAGAGGTAGAATGCATTGCAAGAAAGTCAAGGCAGGGACAACGTAAGTAAATAGCTCATCCTTGATGCCACAGCCAAAACCTCACTTTGTATGAGTGCAAGGCTGCATTTTTAAAATGCAAATGATAACTTAAGCCAAACCTTAGTATCAGTGCAGAGCGCCGTACAACAAGCAGAACAAATCCTCCTACACACAGGACAGAAATACAAACTACAACAACAACAACAAAAAACACCCCTGCAAACAGAGCCCCATAACCTTCATGGACATGCCCAGAAACTCTCCCTGTGCCAAACATGGGACAGGGCAGCAAGCAGACCTCATAGGGAAAGCACCAGGATATTACTCAGTAACCCTGGAAAAGGACCCCAGAAAGGGAAAAATAAAATGACAACTAGGCAAGTGGAAGGATAGGAGACTGTCCAGTCTGCACCAGCACAAGAAAGGTGACAGCCAACTTAACCTGAGGTAGAGGCTTGAGTGGTGCAATACATTATATGTATGTTCTCCCTATATAAGAATGATAACACCAATTATAACCATAGCAGATTTTGTTAACTAACCTCCAAGGTTTCTTGTGTATCCAGAATAATACAGCATCCTTTCGGTGGTAGTTGTTTTTCCTGCATCTATGTGAGCCATGATGCCAATGTTGCGGATTCTGTTTAAGAAAATCAAAGAATTCCCATTTAGCCCCTAAGTTGTTGTTATTGTTTAGTCGTGTCCGACTCTTCGTGACCCCATGGACCAGAGCACACCAGGCACTCCTGTCTTCAGCTTAACTATTAAAGGCAATTATAACTTTACAAATAATACATAAAAATAACTTTGCTCATCTGTACAATAGGGACACGGGTGGCGCTGTGGTCTAAACCACAAAGCCTAGTGCTTGCCAATCAGAACCTAGCAGTTTGAAAGCACATCAAAGTGCAAGTAGACAAATAGGTACCGCTCTGGCAGGAAGGTAAACGGTGTTTCCGTGCGCTGCTCTGGTTCACCAGAAGCGGCTTAGTCATGCTGACCACATGACCTGGAAGCTCCCTCAGCCGATAAAGCGAGATGAGCGCTGCAACCCCAGAGTCATCCGCGACTAGACCTAACGGTCAGGGGTCCTTTTACCTTTACCTTTACATGAACAGTATTTAAACTCTAGGGGCTGCATTCCAGTAGTGAGTAGCATCAGAGGCACAAAAAGGCAGAGCAACAGATTTGACATTTACTTTTGTACCACTGCCATGCAGAAGTCAAGAGAGGTTTCTACACACCCATTTCTTCATCTGGGCAAGTAAGAGGCATTATAGTTCAATGACATTCCAACCAGACAAAACACAAAGAGAGCATACAGCACAGCTGGACAGGGGCTTGGCCTACAGAGAGTTGCAAGAGCCAAATAGAGAGACCTGGAGGGCCACATCCATCTGCTCAGCCTGGTTCCCAGCCCTTTTTTAGTACAATATTTCTTGTGGTTTTACTGAACAAATTCTTTTCTGTTGAATTTTAATGTAGCCTACCCTAATACCAGGGACCCAGGTGGCGCTGTGGGTTAAACCACAGAGCCTAGGGCTTGCCAATCAGAAGGTCGGCGGTTCGAATCCCTGCGACCGGGTGAGCTCCCGTTGCTCGGTCCCTGCTCCTGCCAACCTAGCAGTTCGAAAGCACATCAAAGTGCAAGTAGATAAATAGGTACCACTCCGGTTGGAAGGTAAACGGCGTTTCCGTGTGCTGCTCTGGTTCGCCAGAAGCGGCTTTGTCATGCTGGCCACATGACCCGGAAGCTGTACGTCGGCTCCCTCGGCCAGTAATGTGAGATGAGCGCCGCAACCCCAAAGTCGGACACAACTGGACCTAATGGTCAGGGGTCCCTTTACCTTTACCCTAATACCAACGCGTGAAGGGCAAAAAATAAATAGGAAAAATAGAATATATGAAAATTTATTACTTACTTAGAGGCAGGTGGAGTGATAATAGAGCGCAAAGACTTTACTTCACCTGTTAAAAGAGAAGTGGCCAAAGCATTTAAAATGTTTCCAAAGAGCCAAAGTTATGTTTCACAGCACAAACATCAGTACCAATCAGAGATCCTCCTGCACTTGAGTCTACTACTGAACATGAGGATCTCTCTCTCTCTCTCTCTCTCTCACACACACACACACACACACAAACACACTTTTTCCTCTGGCTGATGTGATTAGCAGCACTGTCAACTCTGAATGGTGTCTCCCCACCCCCATGAGAAAACCTGGATAACTTTGTAGACAATACCGAGACAGACAGATTGTCTGACTTGGTATAAAGCAGTTCCCTATGTTCCTATTATCAGCTACAAAAATAATTCCACATACAGAACCTTTACATACAGCAACAATAATACTGGCATGTAACAGTTATGCACAGAAGCATATTTTCATAAGTACATCTCATTCCTTTTTATCATATTATAGTAGATTTGTATAAAAAATGTAAGCTGGGAGTTGGGGAAGGAATTACCTGCTGAATAACTGTAACTTCTCTGAAGAGTCAAAGTACCTTTGAAGCATTTTACAGCTATAATTCTTGATTTTCTGCAATACATACACTTCAAAAGGGGGGAAAATCACAATTATAGAAATCCAGCACACCTCACCAAAATAATTTTATCTACACAATACATGTCACTGTCAGAAGACAGATGCTGATTTTTCCAGATAGAACTAGCTAGCTAGTTTTTGATATCTTAAGCATAAGTCACTGATACAGCCTAGGTCAACCAAACATAGAATGTTATCATCCAGCAAAAAAACTCATAAGCTTGGTTAATTACATACTCTCCCTGAAAAAGCAGGTTCATAGGTCCACCTGGCACTAGAGGCCCAGGTGTCCTCAGTAGCTTTAAGTGAGTTTTAACGGCTTCAGCTGATAACACAGTTACAGCTGTTTGTAGGCCAGGACAGCCAGCCATCATCCATGCACTGGTAGCCTCCAGTTTCGATTACTGAATTGTGCTGCATGTGAAGCTGCCCTTGAGGTTGGACCAGAAGCCGCACCATATTATAAGTCTACTATGGAATGAATTGCACTGGCTACCAATTAGCCACCAAACTAAGATCAATGTGTTGTTTTTGGTATACAAAGCCCTATGCAGTTTGTGGCCAGGATATCTTATGGTGACCTCAGCCCTTATATATGCAATTAATCATTGCCCTCTGCAGTATAGGACCTCCTGTGGAAACCATCTCATCAGGAGGTCTGTCCAAATCAGAAAATGGGCCTTTTGTGTGGTGGCACCCTTTGTAATTTCCTTCCATTACACATCAGACAGACACTATTTATATTCTCTTTCCGGCACCTACTGAAGACCTTCATTTTCCAATAAGCCTTTTAAGTGGAATATCTTTATTCCATTTGAAACTAAAATATTGCATATGCTTTTTACAAATGGAATTTTTAATTGCTTTTATTGTTCATGTCACTTTGAGATATTTGCTGGGAGCTGCTTAATAAATAGAAATAAATAATAAATGCAAAAACAGTCCACATAATATTATCTGTGTAACACTGGCTATTTACATACTGTACTTTCTAGGTTTTTTTAAATAAAAAAATCGATTGGGGGGGGGACTTACCACACTGTGTAAACATACCACTTTTAGGGGACCCAGTAACAATTTCCTTGTATCTCGCAGCATATCTACCGGTATCTAGTATCCTGGTCACATAAGCAACTGCTACGGGTAACGGCGCAGAGTTAAACGGCTTTAAAAAGCCTACTGAAATCGATGGCCAGGTTCTCTCCAACACAAACAGGCACCGAATTAAACCGGCTTTTGTTTCTTTCTTTTTGGTAAGTAAACAGTCCAAACATTCCTTTTAAGAAGCGGTTATTCGGCAGCCAAAACGCCGCCTCCGTCAGGTTACTATTGCGTGAAATCCTGCCTCACCGCCGTCCATCACTTCGCTCTTCAGAGTAAAGCAAAATCTCCGAGAAGAGCATTCATTGCGCATTCCTAGAAACTTCCGGTTTAGTCTCAGCGTGCCACACGCGCTACTTCCGCCGGATGCTCGCCTTTCTAGTCCGCCCTCCTTACTATTTCGTTCCGGAAGGCGTTTAAAAAAAAAAAAAAAAAAGTCTTCGTATTTCGTAAATCAGCCGCTGCCCATTTTCCCGGACTCGAAACTGAGCAGAGCAGCGCGTGGGGAGAAGAAGCGCGCGACCGGCACCAGGGGACACCCGACACCTGGATCTCCTTCGTTGGAAGCGGAACGTCAGGAAGCGGAACGGGTTGCGAGCCGGGGCCGCTTCGCAGCAGAACCCCCCTTTTCCTTTCGGGTCCGCAGCCGGGAAGGAGAGTCGCCGAGAGTCCCGCGCCGAGTCTAGTCCGTTCCGAAGCACCGCGGCGCCATGGTGAGTAGCAGGAGTGGGGGGCTCGGCGGGCTCGGCTCCGAAGGGCTTCTTGGAGGGGAGGGAGGGGGCGAGAGACGTCTTCCTTTAGATTTCTCAGTCTCCCCCTTACATTAAGACGTGCGACACCGGTATAAAGCTATTTATTTGCTTATCATTAAACGAAAGCGAGGCCAATTCACTGAGAATAAGGCTAGCCGTGCTGGCTTATTATGTTCCGCTCTCCGCTGCTGGAGGGCAGCCTGCCTCTGAATACTCGCTTGTGGGCTTCCTTATAGGCATCTTGTTGGCTTTGCTGGACTACACGGGCCTTTGGTTTGATACAGTTGGGCCCTTACGCCCTTATTTAACTTTAAAATGCATCAAAATACAAACAGCTTATGCTCATTATTATAACGTAGACAAGGCACATCTCTCATTACGCTATAGCTAAGGCTGCAATTTAAATACCTGTTTCCCTGGAGAAAGAACCAAGAGCAGAGAGGTGACTTAGTTACATTAGTACATTGCTAATTTTAGGATTTTTGTATTTCAAGTACTTTTGTAGTCATTTGTTTTGGTTTTCTGTACACCGCTTAAGAGATTTTTTTTTTCATATACTAGGCAGCATAGTAGTAGTATAAATAAATATATAATCCTATTGAGCTCAATGGGATGGACAGCCAAGTAAAAATAAGCAGAATTTCTTACACCATCATGAACTGACAAAAGTAGTTAAACCGGTTTGATGTTGATCTATTATCTACTGCATCAATTTAAAAAATCTGAAGGACAGTCTTTGACCCTTGAACCCTGGGTAATTTCAGGTATGATCATTTCAGGTCTCAATAAAAACATACCGGTAAGCTAAAATAACATTGCATAGTGGTACAATTACACTGAAATAATTGGAGCTTATTAGGATAAATAAGGGATTTTTCTTACTGAAACGTTTCTGAAGTGAGTGGTAATAGTAAAAACTTTCAACTTTCACAAAGTATTTCTTAGTTACATGGTTGTGTATATAAGCTCTTACAAATGTTTATTGTTGACATTAAAAAAAACTTCTGAACATTTAATTTCCTTGCACTTTGCAGCCACAAAACGAGTACATAGAGTTACATCGGAAGCGATATGGTTATCGTTTGGATTACCATGAGAGGAAGAGGAAGAAAGAGGGCCGTGAGGCTCATGAACGCTCAAAAAAAGCTAAGAAAATGATTGGACTGAAAGCTAAGCTTTATCATAAACAGCGCCATGCAGAGAAAATACAGATGAAAAAGACGTAAGTGGGCTTTTTTTGTTCAGCTAAACTTCTTTGGCATAGTGAAAAATTGATAAGCTCCACTGGAAGACAAACTAATGATTACTCCTTGAAACTTACTGTTTGCCTATTACTGGGCTTTTATAAACCTATGCCAAAATGTACGTTTCTTTTTAAGCACTGTGTAACTATCTCAGACAACCATTAGTCTTCAGTTGACATTAATTTTGCATAGCTTGTTCTGCTGATTTAGTCATGTTCTCTGTTAGGAAAAATATTGTGACTAGTACAAAGCATGTGTTGATGTAACTATTTTCAATTGACTTTCATCCCCACCTGAAATTTTGCTTTTCAGTTTTTTAAAAAAAATAATTTGTGCACATTCTATTTTTCTAGTATTAAGATGCATGAAAAAAGAAATACCAAGCAGAAAAATGATGACAAGACCCCAGAAGGAGCTGTGCCAGCATATCTGCTGGACAGAGAGGGTCAGTCCCGAGCTAAAGTTCTCTCCAACATGATTAAACAGAAGCGAAAAGAAAAAGCTGTAAGTACTGTAGAAGTTCAGGTTACCACTATTTGCCAAGTTGTAAAAATACTGGTTTTCAAGCTGGTGGCTCTGGTATCTGTTCAGGGTATGAAATACATACTGTTCTCCGTTTTCAGTTTTAACCAGGCAAACTCTTGTTTATCCAGTGAGGAATTATTGGACTTGCCAAGACAAATTTATGATTTGCGCTAATATACTGTGTGCGGTGTACTTGCAGTTTAGCAACTCTCTGCTGCATATCATACTCCAAAAGCTGATTTAACTTCTACTCATGAATGTGTGGGTTTTTTTTTTTTTTTTTTTAAAAAGGGGGTTGCATGTGGTTGTATCAAGACCTAGTTGGCCTAAGTTTCTGGTTAAAATCCAGTGTTGTGCAAACTCGTTCAGTGGGACTTCTCCCCCGCATGGTAGGGTCATGCACACTGCCTAGCCCTCCAGAGCAGATATGGGGTGAGGGGCAGTGCATTGCAGAAGGGAAAATGAAGTCCCTTTCTGTTCACGTACCAGCAGCATTGGATTCAACCCTCTAAAACCAAATTAAGGTAGCTATGGACTTGCACCTTGTCAGAGATGACCCCCCAAATAAGTTCCAACACACAGCAGCAGTATAATTTCTTTCTCTGCAAGCTAGACACTTCACGGAGATCTGGAGTAGGTAGAAGCTATAGCATTGTACAACATTTAAAAAATCACCTGTGCAGGTGAGGCTGAAGAGAGTAGCAGCACTGTTGCACTGAACTTTGGAGAAAGCAAAAGCACTGTAATACATGCTGTGCTTCTCCCGGCTCCAAAATCCAGGTCACTTTGAGCAGAGGCCTCATGCCATAATCAGCTTTGAAGTACATAGAAGCAATAGATCTCTTCCCCGTTTCAGAGCCTATGGGACCTTCTGTCCCCCTAGTCCTCTGGAATGAGCAGACGACTAAAGGCAAAGTGTTGGTGGTAATAAAAAACAATGATTGGCTAGTAAATCAAGCAAAAATGTGCATACACATGCACAACTATAGTATTTTTTTCATGTTATCAGATGGCAGTCAGTTTTTTAAAAAGTAGTTGGTCTTGACTAGTTAGACAGCATGTTGTTCATTCTAGTTGTTCTCCGTCTTTATCACTCTTAACCATTTTTTGCTGTTTCATTGCAGGGGAAATGGGAGGTTCCTGTACCCAAGGTTCGTGCTCAGGGAGAAACAGAAGTGCTCAAGGTGATCCGTACAGGAAAGAGAAAGAAGAAGGCTTGGAAGAGAATGGTTACTAAAGTGTGTTTTGTTGGGGATGGTTTTACCCGAAAGCCGCCTAAATATGAACGTTTCATTCGGCCAATGGTAAATGATTTGTTTGATTATTCTTTACATAAGTTGTTGCTTACTTCACGATTATCATCCTTGAGTGGAGAAAACTAGCAGTTTCAACAATGTTGTAATAGAACATTTTTCTTTGAACTGATAGTCGTTTATCTACATTTCAGAACTAGATAGCCAGTACAACCTTTTGTTATTTGCAGGCATTGGATAGCACAATAACTTACAGTAATACACACACTAAAAAGTTAGCATTTAATACCAAACATCTAACAGAGATGCCTCTAATTTTCTGCACTGTTAATTTGATTCTTGAAGCACCATCATGGCTCTATTTAGTGTTTACAGCAATCTTTTGTTACCTAACAGGGTTTACGATTCAAGAAGGCCCATGTAACACATCCTGAACTTAAAGCCACTTTTTGCCTACCTATTCTTGGTGTAAAAAAGAATCCCTCTTCCCCTCTGTATACATCTTTGGGGGTAATTACAAAAGGTACCGTCATCGAGGTGAATGTGAGTGAGCTTGGTCTCGTGACACAAGGAGGCAAGGTCGTCTGGGGTAAGTATTGAAATATCAGTTACCAATCTTAATGTTAAACTTATGTGTAGGGTTTTTTATTGCATCAATAGGGAGGGGGAATTTCCTCTCAATGCAAACACTACCTTCAGATGAATGATTTTCCTAAGGATTGCAACAGGAGAACAAAATTAAATTCTGCTTTCTTGCCTAACTGCCCAACTCCAGCATGAAGGATACAAAATATTTCACCCCCCATTCCCATATAGATCCCCCTGTACAGTCTCTCAATCAAAGTTAGAATATATTTTTATATGTCTTGTGGTATAGTTAATTTGGCCTGAAACTACATTGTGAATGAACTAGTCTTATTTCTAGTCAAAATAAGACTAGCATCATATTACATGTTACATTAAACTGCATTGCCCATAGCTAATTGAACTCTTTGTAGGCCCCAACTCTTACATCAAGACCTGACTTAATTGGACAGTCAGTATGAAGGCTTATTATCTTTGAGCTTGGTGGAAAGGTGTACTCACAGGTGGCTATGTCTGCTGGACAACAGCCACAGAATCAGACTAACTAGATAATGGGTTAGTTCAGTGATAACAGAGCTCTCCCCCTTTAGGATGTGAAATTTGAAGTTCCCTTTTCTTCCAACTTATTCATCTCAAAACAGCTTCTTTCCCCACTGGTCCTCTGTTTAAATTTCTTATCTTTTTTTTTGTTTCATTTTTAAGTGCTGTCTCCTTGCCTTTAAGGGTTTTGATTTGTGTATTTGATAAACATATCCACATATGTGGAGACGGAATTCCTTTTCATTATTTTGTGAGAGGGTGGTTTAGTGTTCTACTAACACTGCTGCCCAACTTGACATCTGCCCCTTTTGCATCTCTCAGATGAGGCATATTCCCATGAGAGGGAGTGAACAGTGGAAACTTCTCATCTCCACTGTAGACCCAGGACCAAGGTTGACTAGCCAATAGGCCATGCCTCTGTCCTAGCCATGGGTGGAGGGAGAACTCTGCCAGATGCTACTTCACCTACCATATTACAATTGGTGTGTGGAAAATAAATGCATGAGCATGTGCCATTTCTATGAACATAAGTGCAGCTTAGTCTCACTTTAGTAAGTGCTAATATAGTTCTTTCCCATTTCAGGAAAATATGCACAAGTAACCAACAATCCAGAAAATGATGGGTGCATTAACGGAGTTCTGCTTGTCTAAGTGGCATCTTACAGTCTTGGATACACACAGTTACTTTTCCAAGGAGAACCATGACTTCCTCAAAACATTTGCAGATAAAGAACTTGTTGTGTCAAAGCATCAGTATGTGAAGTCAGGAAATGGATTCTAAGAACTGTTTTTCACTGAACCTTAACAATCAATAAAAGGAAACCATTGTGGGCCCAAACTAGTTAATCCCAATCATTGCAAGTGTTTGACTTGTTGGAAGTGGCTTATTCTGCGTTTAGCAGTTAGATAAATTGTAGGAGACTACTCTTGGTAAACACAAAGTGTGTGGGGGGGGGGGTGTTTCACATTACTGTCAAGTGTTTGTGAATGCATGAAGATGGATTGCAGGCATTGGCCATGCCAGTGCATGTGCCTGTTGTCCTGGCCATATATGTTTGGCATCGTAAACATGCAGGGCGCCTTCAGCCCAAGAAAGAATTTTTATTGTCCTATGATTTGCCCTCAACAGAGGAACCGTACCCTTGATGCTGGTAATGCTAGAGTGCGTAGTCCTCTCCCACATTAATGAAGTAGGAAAGAAACACATCTGCCACCTATTCCTAATTTTAAGGAAATTAGAAATGTGCTAAAGATAGAATTCTTTGAAAATGCTACTCAAAGGCTAGCAGGTACAGAAATGCTAAATGTCAAAGCAAATAACAAGCAATAGTTTGTGTGGAGCAGTGAAGTGAAAAGTGTTACAGCACATTTAACAAGGCCTAAAGTGGTGCTGTGGGTTAAACCACAGAGCCTAGGGCTTGCCGATCAGAAGGTCGGCGGTTTGAATCCCCGCAACGGGGTGAGCTCCCGTTGCTCGGTCCCAGCTCCTGCCAACCTATCAGTTCGAAAGCACGTCAAATTGCAAGTAGATAAATAGGTACCGCTCCGGCGGGAAGGTAAACAGCGTTTCTGTGCGCTGCTCTGGTTCGCCAGAAGCAGCTTAGTCATGCTGGCCACATGACTCGGAAGCTGTACGCCGGCTCCCTCGGCCAGTAAAGCGAGATGAGCGCCACAACCCCAGAGTGTTCCGCAACTGGACCTAATGGTCAGGGGTCCCTTTACCTATTATGTGTATATTATCTAAAGTATTACAGTTCTCTCGAGGTAGTTTACAAATGAAGATAAAAACAAACGGAATAACATAGTGTGTCATAACCACAAAACCCAAACATATTTTTAGAAAAAAATTACCGCTCCGGTGGGAAGGTAAACAGCATTTCCATGCGCTGCTCTGGTTCGCCACATGACCTGGAAGCTGTACGCCGGCTCCCTCGGCCAATAAAGCAAGATGAGCACCGCAACCCCTGAGTCGTCCGTGACTGGACCTAATGGTCAGGGGTCCCTTTACCTTTACCTTTAAAGTTTAAATACATTTCAAATTTCCACTTGTCTTCTCACTTGTCTAACTTTAGCATAATAGCCCTACCGGTATTTCTTGTACAGTAGGATACAGAATAAAAAGTCAAACTGAAACAAAGAAGCTCATAATAAAAGAAACAGTAAAAAAAATACAAATGCAGTTAAATAACATCAACATTAATGGTTTCAAAAGCAGCAAGACAGATCTAAATGGCAGAGCAGAAAACACACCCAACAGGCTTTCAGGACAGCCTTTGAGCTCAATTAAAAACAGCCGTTGCAATGGACCACTGCAGTAGGGCCCTACAGTCCTCCCTATAAACCATCCCATAGAACTGGCACCAAAACCAATAAACCTCTTGCAGCTAGTCAGTACCCAAACTTCAGTAGGTGGAGGCATACACAGCATGGCCTCAGATGTTAAAGAAAAAACAGAAGTGGGTACATAAAGTGTGTTTTGTTGTTAGCTACATAGTGTGAGGTGGACTACAGGTAAGTGTACCTACCTTTGCCATATGCACTGGTCTATTTTTGTGTAACACAAGCATATATCCAAGCGCTTGTGTGAGGCATGAATATTGCACATATGGAAGTGCAGGTGGAACACTGATACCTGTGGCTTGTGTAACCATTTTAAGATAAATAATCCACTAGCTGCATATTAAACAGAAAGATTAAGCTTAAAAGCTTACAGAAGGCATTTTAAGATTTTTAGTCTGGCTAAGAATAAGCAGCCTGCAGTCTCCATCTTGGAATTGAGTCTATAGTACATGCTAACCTCATGGACATAACGTAAGAGCCTAGGTTCCCCCCTCCCCAGTCATTTGCTTTTCTGTAACAACTTGCCTCATCAAGAGTGCTGGAGACCTCACTTGCCAACAATGTTGTGGACATTTTGATCGGTCCTTAAAAAAGGTACCGGTATTTCTCAACTGGATTTTGAAGTTGCATTGGCTGCCTGGGGACAAGAAACAGCCAACATTATTTTATACAAGGAAATATTTGGGGAGGTTGTGTGTTGCTAGTGTGATGTCTATTAGTGGGGTAGTAGAAGATGCACAGTATCGTAACTCCTAGTAGTAGTAACTGGAGTACAATTTCTACCCTAGCACATCAGTTTATACAAGTGGTTTGTTTAGATGTCCTTTTTCTCATATCAATGAACTGTTATCACAAGGTATTGACAGAAATCATATGCAGCCCTACTTGGGACTCATTATAACTGTTTCCATTCAGCACAGGTTATTTGATCCAATGTTTTAACATGATGTAGACGCAATATTAGGTGCCCCCTTGCACCACATAGCACAAACAGTGCCAGTCTACAACTTGCAACAGGCAGCAGTTACTGCCTCCTGGATGAGCACTCAATATGGTACCCAGCAGCTGTCAGTCATGCTGGTTATGGGTGATGGGTATCCAGTTAGCTTACTGCAGGGTTTCCCAAACTTGGATCTCCAGCTGCGTTTGGACTACAACTCCCACCATCCCTAGCTAGCAGGACCAGCAGTCAGGGATGATGGGAATTGTAGACCAAAAACAGCTGGAGACCCAAGTTTGGGAGACTACCATTATATTAGCTATTTTGGGAGTATACATTACATACATGGGTGAGAATAAAAAGCACATTAACGTTTAGAAGACCTCAAGCCACAGAAACCAATGAGAAAATTACAAAACAATTTTAATTACTGCTGAAACACAAACAATACCGTCTTTCCCCCTTTTTAAGACACAGTCTTATAATTTTTTCCCCTCAAAAAAACACAGGGTGGCTTATTTTCGGGGGGATGTCTTATTTTTATTATGTCAGTATGGTACGGTACAGCCTCTCCCTGCGCGCTGAGCAGGCGGGGCAGAACTCCGCAAGAGGCGCGTTTCCCCCCCGCGCCTCTCGCTGGTTCGCTGGCTCCCTGCGCACGCAGGAGGGGCTGAGGAGGCAACGGGAACAATGGCAGCACCACGGCTTACTTTTGGGGTACGTCTTACTTCTCACAAAGGTAAAAAAACCCTGCCATGGCTTACTTTATGACTACGTATTAAAAAAGGGGAAACAGGGTATATACTAAGAAGGGTCAAACTGAAAGACACCAAATAACGCTACTGTACAACAGCATCACATGAAGAGATTGACGAACAGAACAATTAATGCCATGTTTGTGACCATTCTCTTAAACTGAAGACTGAATTCTGCAACAGTACTGAAAACAAGCAGCTGAAACCTGAACTATGTACAGTGGTACCTCTGGTTATGAACTTAATTCGTTCCGGAGGTCCGTTCTTAACCTGAGGTACCACTTTAACTAATGAGGCCTTTCACTGCCACCGCCATGCAATTTCTGTTCTCATCCTGAGGTAAAGTTCTTAACCCAAGGTACTACTACTGGGTTAGCGGAGTCTGTAACCCGAAGTGTTTGTAACCCGAGGTACCACTGTATTGCTTTTGTTTGCATACCGAGATAGCAGCACTGAGAAACAAAGAGAGACAGCAAAAAAGCTTATGTTGAGCTAAAAGGGCAAAACATTTTATTCCTAACACAAGATGAGGTCCTACATTATTTCATGCAACAGATTCAGAAGTAAAGCAGTTCTGCATGAAATAAAACCTTTTGAAAATGGTGCAGTGAGCATGGGATGTAAAGCACATTTCAGACATTAGGAGAAACAGTAAGACATCCAAACAGGTAGTAGTGAGATCTAGCAGAACTGCACAGCTAAAAGCAAAGTTGAGTCCACACACTAACATTCTTTAGGCCAGTTCCTACAACTTAAAAGAGTGATTAATACTGTGTTTGAATTGTATGCAATGGTCCACATGTTTTATAGTCACATTTGCTCTGAACTACAGTGAAGAATTGGTCCTTTTCTTCCTTTCAAGGAGTCATAAGTCTTCTATGGTTGTCTACAAAACTTCAGTGCTGAACAAGTAAATAAACTTCAAGCACTTGCTCTTCAATGTGGCATAAACTTTCAGTCACATAGCCTTCTTTCAATTTTACAGACCTGTTCTTAACTGATCATTTCAGCATAGTTCTAGTAATTTGGTGTACTCTGTAGCAATAGGTACATTTTTAAAAAATACAAGCCGGTGAAAAGGAACAAATATCTAGTTGTGATGCTTACTAGAGTGAGACCATCCAGATGTGGCTCTGCAAGAAGGAGAAGCTGTAACTGCAGGGTACACATTATCCATAGAGGGTCTTCACAACTTCTGAGATCCTGGTGTCTTCCAGATGTTTTGGAAGCCAACTCCCATCTGCCACAGCCAGCTGGGGCCAATGGTGTTGTCATCCAAAACATATGGAGGGCAACAGGTTCACAAAGGCTGACTTATATGTTTCGTTTATCAACAAAGCATGGTTTGAGATATACTTATCTTGGTTAAATGCATGCAAACAAGAATCACTCACGGCTAATTAACATGATAGGCTATGGCAGATGGGCAAGCCTTTCCTATGTTTGCATGAAAAGGAAAAAAAACTTGCTACTCTGGTTTATGCACAAAGCAACCAAAGGTGTGCTCCTGGACCCACTTCCATGAATATTATGGTACCTTAAAACACACCCAAGAAGTGTGGAGAAGCTGAGCTCTAACTGAAGAAATATACATTTGCAGTAAGATGCCACCACAGGCCAGTTGAAGTTGCAGAATGAAGACAAAAATTTGACTCCACTAGCAAAGTTCCATAGCTTTAAATGCAGAAGGACCAATGTATGATTTGGGGGAGAACACACACCGATTTAAAAGCACACTTAAAACTGTTATCACTGTAATCCAGAAGCCATGACAGGGATACAGACTCGAGTCACTTCACAAAACGCAGCTTTGATTTACAGAGCAAGAAATGTAAAGTCCCACAAAATGTTTACTTTAATAAAGCTTAGCCCAACACACCTAACATTCATATCCTATATTTGTTAAAACTCTGTACACAAGGTTCTAAACCCACCCCATCATCACCCTCAAAAACTCCAGTCCTAGTGACGTGGCAAAAGCTGCAGACAATTCTTAAATTGTCAAGGTGTTGTATTTTACAAAAAAAGCTCTTAGTACTACAAGAGACAAGCCTTAAACGGTTTTTAATGTGCTTTGTAAGAAAGTATTTAATCAAACATTAAAAATGCTGAAGGTTCACTTGAATATATTGTTTATAAACAACTAATATTTCTGCACATACACTCCTAATCCACAATACAGAATGTACATTGGTAGAAAAAATAACACCCTGAAAAACCCACTCAACTTGGCAATTCTATGCATGTCTCAAACCTTCTCATGACATGCTTCTTTTTTATAAAAAAAACAACAACCCAGCACTTTTGTCAAGACAAGAAAAAAAGTTTTTTAAAAAATAAAAAACCCTACCAGTCAACTGAGCTATTAGAAAATAGCCAGAAATTCTGTACAATCATAAAGCCAAAACAGTCCAATCCTCAGCACATTGAAATAAAAATCTTTCCACGCTATTCAAGTGAACCTTTTTATTAATAAACACTAAAAGAGCAATTGCTTCAAATTTAAAACGTAACATTTTTTAAACGAACCTTACCAATTGCCGCTACTTATAAAAAGGTGTAACCGTACAAATCTGAGGTTCTTATCTTACCGTTAACTTTTAATTACTCTTCAGTTTCCATCTCTTATTTTAGAAGCTTCGTTAGTCAAACAATCTGCTTTATTCACAATGTGAAATAACTCCCAATATAAAACAGAATTCAGGATTAGCTGATCCATAGTTGGGAGCGGCTGACGCTTGACTTAATGAAAGTGGATATAGCATCCTTGAAGAGCCAAAGATGCAACAGGGAACAATGCTCACGACTAAGCAGAAATAATGTCAGATATTTTGCATTGTGTTAAAACAGGATTTTAATTCGCTACAAAATAATGCTCCAGGGCTTGAAAAATAACTAGTCGTAGCTTCTGTTCCCGATAAGCCTATGAAAGTTAGCTCTGAAGTTGCCAGGGTGTGTCTACTTCCACACCACAAGGGGCAGATTCACAGCATGTTCTCTAAGCTAGAACCAGAGAAGTACACATAATAAGAACATACAGGACAATAGGTGGCACTTACTTCTAGGGGAACAGCTGTTGTAAATAATGGCTTACGAATCAAAAGCCTTGGTAATTTACAACTTGTCGCAAAATTTGTTTGGCCTCTCCACAACTCTACTGTGGCCTGATGAAAAGATTTTTTTGTGGCTAAACAAACTGGGCTAAAATAGGTTCTACTATTTTTTTAAAAGACTAACCGTTTACCTCCAAATTTGTTCTCCTCATATAGTGGTTAAACACACAAAACGAATAACTGAACGGGGAAATGAAGAGTGATTTCAGTGTTTGAATACACGTGTGTTCTGGTGTTCCATGTAGTTTCATAATTTGTTTTTCTTTTCTTTTGTTTTGTTTTTTAAGAAAAATACGGAAAGTGATCCAACTGGGTGGAAACAATGCTCCTCTTCCCTTTTCAAATGAGCTTTCCTTTTTTCTTGGGTGGCCCTTTGTATCCTTTGGCCTTCCTTCTTAAGGTCCGCCTGTCCACTACGGGCACTTCGATTTCCACATCCTCTGAACTGCTGTCTGCGGCTTTCTCAGATGCGGGCTCAGCTGACTCTTCAGACTGTTCATCCAGTTGGTTCTTTTGCCCTTCTGGGTGATGCGAGTACGAGATATCCTCCAGTTCAACCATCACTAAAGCGCCCTGGCCTAGAACAACGGGGGCCTCTGGGGTGTCAGAGCCTCCTTCTTCACTCTGCTCCTCCACAGAGGAAGTTGTGTTAGGAGACACGTTCTCAGAAATGGTATCTTCCAGAGCCTCAGCAGTTGCTACAGAGTTCGAAAGGCCGTTGTTGGCGGGTTCTTCCTTCTCGGCTGCAGCGACAGGATCTGAATTTGGAACAAGGGTCCTTTTCCTTTGCGTTGCTTGTTGTTCCTCTTCTGCATCTGCAACACTGTCAACCTAATGGATAAAAACCAACTCTTGTTAGCCATTTTGTTAAGTCAAAGGCGAGGAAACTTTTTGACAATATTCTGAGGGCCACAGATGAGATTCTTAATTTTGTACGGCATGCTACATTCCAATGGGCTGGATTTCATTATTATTAATTTTTTTATAATATTGCCAATGATTGTACCAATATGGCGGAGAAGAAACTCTTTAAGCATCGCTTATATATTTCCCCTCACCTTATCAGAAACGTTGTCATCACTGTCTTCAGTGGATTTTACTGACGAATCAAGGATTAATGGGACAAGTAAGGTTAGAGTTGTTTCCTCTGGATTTTCCAACTGCAGCTTTGACTCTCCATCCACCGCTTCACTTCCTGTTTGTCCTTCAGCCACTATTGAGACCTTGATAGCATCTTCCACGAGCTCTCCGTTGAGTGGCTCCACTTCCATTTCCTATAATATGGCATATACACATCAAAATGGCGCAAAGCCACTTTTATCATGTCAAGTTAACAACAGAATTCAATACATCAGTGACAAGAGTCTCAAATTATAAAAAGCATAGAAAACAACAAAAGAAAAAAAATAATATTGCTTCCTGGTTGGATGCACACATTATTCAGACAACTCATTTTCCACTTGTTACAAGTAAAGCAACCTTGCAACAAAGATACAACCTTTCCAGAGTTTAGATCCGGGGTAGGCAACCTAAGGCCCGTGGGCCAGATGCAGCCCAATCGCCTTCTCAATCCGGCCCACGGACGGTCCAGGGATCAGCGTGTTTTTACATGAGTAGAATGTGTGCTTTTATTTAAAATGCATCTCTGAGTTATTTGAGGGCATAGGAATTTGTTTATCTCCCCCCCCCAAAAAAATATATAGTCCGGCCCACCACATGGTCTGAGGGACGGTGGACTGGCCCACGGCTGAAAAAGGTTGCTGACCCCTGGTTTAGATGCTTATCTCAGTGCATACAAAGCCTTCTGTCCAAGCAGAGAAGGCAATAGTAGGCGGAAGACGATGGCTTACTCCTCTGTCACATTTGGCAGGAAAAAGGGTTGTCTGAGCCTCAAACAGACAAATTGTTCTTAATATATTCAAATCACACCTCTTTATCATCTTGCTTCTCAAATGCAGGACACATCTGTGGTGCTTCTTGGGCTGGTTGTTTCTGGTTTTCAACTAACACCTCCTGCTCACTTTCAACCACATTTTCTTCCATCTCCATCACCTCTTCCGAACTTTCAGATACACGTGCATCAGGTTCTGGTCTGTGCAGCAACAAGAAAAATGAACGTGAAATACTCAAGGTACTGTATATGTAATATTGAAATGCACACTTTTAGTGTGAGGGACGCAAATGAAATTAGGCAGCGGATAATAAATCAGTGTGGCATACAGACAAACCCAACCAGTAACTTCATCCAACAAAACATTTTAAAAAATCAAGGAAGTATTTCATTTCGAATGACACTTTATAAAAAAAAAATCAATTTATTGCATTTGTTCCTATGAGCAGAAATTATTTATGCCAACTCCAAACTGCCATGGATGAGGGAGCCTGATCCCGTGGCCTCTTCAGAGAATTAAAGGGGAATGGATCCAGCAGATCCAAGTTTGCCTCTCTCCTATGCTGCCCCCGAAATACCTTCTTTTGGGGCATAACTCCAATGGTGGTAGCCAAGCCTGTGGAGTTTTCTGTTGGGACGATTCTATGAGCCCATACATCGAAGCAGCATACACACACGCACTGACACGCATCTCGCCGTGCTGGAATGTCACGGTGGCTTCGTGCCAGCGGGGGCGACGTGTTGGCAAGCCACATTTCCTGCGGAGGCGACGAAGAGGCTGTCACTTCTCTAAGGGAACAATGGGCTATGGCAAAAGGTGTAACATCTGGATCAACACAGGAGAGAGCACGAGGAGGGTGCATGGACTGGAGCATGCAGGATGAGCACGTACCTAATGGCGGGGTTCTGGGCGAGGCTTAGAGGTGTCACCCCTTACCTTATTTGGGGTGGGAAAGTTTTGAAAAGTTTCCCCTGTTGGGACAGTTCCTATGCTAATGTGGTTAATGCTTATGCATGATGTTAAACTCAATAAAAGGGAGCGCCCAAGAGAGATCGAGGTCGCATTCCTGTTATACCTCAACCTGCCTCAAGGTCTCGTTATCTCGCCATCTCCGCATTGTGGTGACCCCGACGTGATCCTTATCCATCGCTCACTAAAAGAGAAGGAAAATCTCTGGGCCCACAACGTTCGCGTTCCCGTGAGTATGGGTATCGTTGGAACAACTCAGCATGCCAGCCGTGCCGAAGAGTTGCAGGAAATTGTAGGAACTTTTTCCCAGGCAGGGTTAGAAAGGGCAGATGCTGAGGAGCTGGTAAAAAAATTCCAGGATCAGTGTCCGTGGTATGCAGAAGCGGGTTCCTTAGATCTAGCAGATTGGGAGGAATTCGGGAAAGGTTTGCTTTCCCAGCCACGGGCTCCTGTGTCAGTAATTGCGGCATGGAAGCTATGCAGGGACGCAATTGAGAAGATGGGAGTTCCACAAATCAAGGCACTACTCTCATCGCTAAATCCTCAGCTCCCAGAGGAGGGTCTGTCTGCCACCTCCTCGCCCTCGGTCCTCAGCAAGTCGCTCTCATCTGAGCCGGCTGAGGTAGGATCGCCTGCTGCTACCCCCCAGATATCACTTAACAGGGCAATGGGGGCAGTTAGAGTAGGATTCCGGAAGGAAATGCTTAAGGGAGGTCTTAGCACGGAAGAGCTAGAAGCAGGAATGCAGGCTTTCCCAGTGACTAGGATGGTTGATCAGAATAACGTGCTTCACTATCACTGGGCACCCCTGAGCTACCAAGTGTTGAGGGAGATCAGGAAGAGCATTGTAGAAACAGGACTGAAGTCGACCTTTACGCAGGGGCTAGTTGAAAGTTTGGGATCGTCTCATAACCTTGTACCCCAGGACTGGAAGGACCTTTTCCGAATGGTCCTTACTAGTTCTCAGTATGTGGTTTTTTGATGCGGAGTATAGGAGAGAGGCTATTCATGAGGGTAACATCTCAGGTGGGGTATACACTCCAGATCAATTGTACGGTGCTGGATTGTTCTCCACCGTTGGTCAACAAGCGGCAGGAATCCCAGAAGTAGCATATCCGGTGATACTCCGCTGTGTTTCAAAAAGCCTGAAACGTGTCCCCGCTTCAGGGAAGCCAGTAAAGTCCTTTTCTAGCATTAAGCAGGGAGCCTCAGAATCTTTTCAAGATTTTGTGGATCGCCTCCAGGAGGCAATTTCTCGCCAGGTCGATAATGTGGAGGCCAGCGCAGAACTTATTAAGAAGTTAGCTTTTGAACAGTCAAATGCTGACTGCCGCCGCGCTTTACAATCAGTGGTGGCCAGAGAAGATTATGGCTTAGCAGACATGCTCCGCGCATGTTCAGATATAGGAACCAATGCTTTCCAAATGGATGCATTGGCTGCAGCGCTCCGCGGGGGGGCTATGGAAGAGAGTCTAGTGGTGAGACTGGGCGCAGTAAATCTACTGGTGGCGACTGTTTTAACTGTGGTCGCACTGGTCATTTCCGTGCCAATTGCAGGCTCCCCGGTGGGGGAGCGCATAAAGGAATTCAGGGAGACGGTTCGGTGAGACCCAAAACTGTCTGCCCGAAGTGCAAAAAGGGATTTCATTGGGCTAAGTTTTGCCGCAGCTCTGAGTCTCCTCAGGGAAACTAAGTTGCGGGCATGTGGCTAGCCCTGGACACAAGGTCGCAACAGATGTCTCCAGCTCTCAGGCAGCCACCCAGGGTAGTGCAGGGATTGATTTGGTTAATCAGGAGGATAAAGTTGTAGACTTCCCCAGGGTGGTGGTGCTCATGCCTACTCAGCTTAGAGGACCTTTGCCACGGGAGACTGTGGGACTTGTGCTTCCTCGTTCTTCTGCTGGACAAAAGGGAATTTTTATAATTCCAGGAGCTATAGATGCAGATTATGAGGGAACTATTTTAGTGCAGATTGAAATTAACTTGCCTATGACTCTGCGCAAAGGGGAGTCATATGCACAGCTAGTCCTGGTTCCCTATGTTCTGCCAGCAGGAGGAAGGTCCAAGGTGAGGGGGAAGGGAGGATTCGGGTCCACGAATTCCTCCTTGCCTCTTCATCCAAGCATCTTAGCTGTATCGGAAACGTTAAATGAAGTCAAGCCTAAAAGAATCTATTTGTTAAATAATAGGCCGTTTGAAGGGATTTTAGATAGCGGCGCAGATTTGACCGTCCTCTCAGAAAGTAATTGGCCAAGCGACTGGGAGACAGAAGAATCAGCATCAGTGTGGGGTGTTGGAGGATCACAGGCTGCGCGAAGGAGCAAGTACTGGCTCACGGTAAAAGCCCCGGAAGGGAAGCGCACAGCCAAGATCCAACCAGTGATTCTCTCCATTCATTTAAATCTGTGGGGGAGAGATCTAATGAGACAATTTCAGACTAAATTGGTGATTGATGATTAGAATAAAATGAGTTTGTCCAAAGCCACAGCTCTGCCTCTCACATGGCGCTCGGCTGAGCCCGTGTGGGTAGAGCAATGGCCACTCACTAAAGAGAAAATTGTCATTCTAAAGGAGTTAGTTCAAGAGCAGCTCAAAGCAGGGCATATTCAAAAATCCGTAAGCCCGTATAATACTCCCATTTTCGTAATTAAAAAGAAATCTGGGAAATATAGATTTTTACATGATTTGATACAGATTAATTTATTGATTGAACCCATGGGTCCGCTTCAATGTGGTTTGCCAAATCCAAATATGATTCCACAAAGATGGGAGGTCATGGTTATTGACTTAAAAGATTGTTTCTTTACAATTCCACTGTGTAAAAAAAGATAGAAAGTATTTCGCATTTACGGTACCGGTGATTAACAATACGGAACCGACTGAGAGATTTGAATGGCTAGTTTTACCTCAAGGTATGATCAATAGTCCAACCATTTGTCAATATTTTGTGGCGCAAGCATTAAAACCATTTAGACAGCGCCACCCTGAGGTTTATGTGGCTCATTACATGGATGATATATTAACGGCCGCTCCGGTAATTGAGGAGGACTGGCTGAAAGAATTAACTGCTGATTTGGCTAAATTCAGTCTTCAAATTGCTCCTGAAAAGGTTCAGGTCAAAGAACCTTTCCTTTATTTGGGTCATAAATTGCTTCAAACGTATTCGCACCCGCAGATGCCTCAGTTAAAACTTCAGAGTACAATGACTTATGTACAACTTCAGCAGGTATTGGGATCTTTGAACTGGCTGAGGCCATTCACGGGTCTGCCTACTTCTCTTTTGACATCGCTCTTTGAAGCATTAAAAAATAAGCAAGATCCTTCTGACCTCATAGTCTTAACATCTGAGCAAAAGGAGGTCTTTAAAAAGGTCAATGAAGCATTAAAGGTTATATGGGTTGATCGTTGTATATCAGGGTTGCCTCTATCTTTGATCATAATTTCTACTGAGAAACTTCCGTCTGCTGCAATTGTGCAAGAATTAGAGATTTCCCCAGAGAGAAAGAAACCTTCTGTGTTAATTATTGAATGGGTTCATTTGGCTCATACTCCAGGAAGTACCATCTTGACTTTAGATCAAATGTTTGCAGAGCTCATCTTTAAGACAAGGGAAAGGAGTAGAGTTTTAATTGGCTTAGATTTAATCAGGATTGTGATTCCCCTACCGCTCAAAGACTGGGAACGCTTGGTGAATTTGTCATCTCAATTACAAGCGGCTCTTACTGAATTTGTAGGAAAAATTGCTTATCATATACCCTCAGACCCGAGACTATTAGCTTTAAATAGGGTTCCGGTGTCTGTATATTCAATTATTTCGGCGCAACCTTTAAAAGGAGCGATCACCTTGTTTACAGACGGTGGTCCGCAGGTTGGTGCTTTAACTTGGATGGAAAAGGGTGAATGGATTAAAAGGCTCACCCCTCCTCAAAAATCTTCCCAACGTTCAGAACTGGCTGCGATAATATTGGCATTTCAATTGTTCCCCAATCAGGATGTAAATGTGATTTCGGACAGTCAATATGTGTGTCAGGTAGTCACATCTCTCCCTGGCGCATATGTCACTCCTAATTTAGATAATAATTTGTTGTCTTTGTTCCTAACATTAAAAGAATTGCTCCAGACACGGACGTGTCAGGTTTTCATAGCGCACATTAGGTCACATCAATCATTTCCTGGTTACCTGTCAGAGGGTAACGCAGCAGCGGACACTGCTACAAAAGAGGGAATTCTCACTGTTACGCCTTGGCAGAGTCATTCAATGTTTCACCAGAACGCTAAAGCACTTGCGAAACAATTTAAGCTTCCGGTGGAACATGCAAAAGCGATTGTGCAACAGTGTCCTGACTGTTCGCAGATCACACCTTGTCCTTCTATGGGAGTAAATCCTAGGGGACTCAATGCGAACAAAATTTGGCAAATGGATGTTACTTTGTACGTTCCTTTCGCTCCATGGTCCAGATTGCACGTTTGCGTGGACACCCATTCTCATTTTGCATGGGTCACCCCTCAGAGGGGAGAAACTGCAAGGCATGCCATTAATCATTGTATCCGCACTTTTGCGGTGATGGGGCTGCCAAGGGTCCTTAAGACTGACAATGGTCCCGCATATTGTAGTCAAACTTTTGCTCAATTTTGCACAGAGTGGGGAGTTAAACACATTATGGGAATTGCTTATAATTCTCGCGCTCAGGGCATCGTGGAACGTTTTAATCGTTATCTTAAAGAATCTCTAGACAAACATAAACAGAAAGCAGGGACTCCTCTATCCCTACCAGGAAAGCAGGAATGGTTAAACAAGGTCCTATTCACATTAAATCACTTAAATATAAAAAAATCAAACTTCAGCTGTTGAGGACCACTTTGGTAAGAAGCAAAGTTTTCCCCGCCCTCAGGTATCCTATAAAATGTTGCCAGATCCAACCTGGAGAGGGTCAGTACCGTTGCTGGCGTGGGGCCGGGGGCACGCATCTGTTTTACTTGATCCTGCAGGTCCGGTGTGGGTTCCTGCAAGGTGTGTCCGGCCGTTCCGGGATGGAGTGGTACCCGTCGCGCGACACCAAGGAGAAGCTGAGGGAGATGCAGAGGGAGAAGCCAAAGGAAACGCAGATGGCTCCGCTAGTCCTCGCTTTTCCGTCATCAGACCCGAAGCTACACCAGACGATTCGTTACATGGGTCCTGTTCCTATTAAGGATGGCGGCGAGCCTGATTTTGAGGCCCTTCGGAAGCGTGAGGAGAGTATGCGATCACCGCAGAGTTCGCACTCAGACCCCAGCACTCCGGAGGGAATCCCTGACATCGCATCTCTTCAGCTGAGCAACAGACGACGCGATAGAAACCGCGCGCCAAGACAACATCACAGGGTAAATTGGGGACAGGTCAAAGCGCTGACCTGTCAAGCCGAATAAGTTCTTAAAAAGCAGCAAGTTGCCCCAACTACAGAAAATTTGCTGATTGCTGCTTTCAGCTGCCTAAGCATAAACTCTTTAAAAAACATGGATCATGATTACGCTCGTACGCGTCCGCGTTAAAAGGACAGTGAGCTGTAAGAAAAGCGCGGACAAGAACTGTGCTTTTGAAAGTTCCAGTCTCTCCGTTGAGAGCAACAGTTTATTGAACAGTTCCAGTTACAAAGAAACAGACATATAGTTACACAAGCCCTCTATTACAGAGAGACTAAGTATTCTTTTGCTGCTACCGTTTAAACTGAAACATTTATATCTGCTAAGTTATTGATACAAAGTTTGCACTAAGTAACCTGTTTAGGTAATAAAATGTTGCATTGGATTGGTGGGAGGCTGGAGAGGAGAATTACATGCTTGGAAAATGTCTTTTTCCTTCGTTTTATTCAGCCCGTAAAAGAGGCGAAGGTTACTCATTCACAAAAGCTTTGCTATTCCATTCATGAAAGCTGACCCCATTCACAAAAAGGTGCTCTATTCATTCATAGAAATTGCTCCAAGTGCACGAGCTCTGCTCTTCCCGTTTCAAATTGGCTATTCTAAAAATAAATAAATAAAAAGTAAAAAATCTGGGGATGTTGGGACGATTCTATGAGCCCATACATCGAAGCAGCATACACACACGCACTGACACGCATCTCGCCGTGCTGGAATGTCACGGTGGCTTCGCGCCGGCGGGGGCGACGTGTTGGCAAGCCACGTTTCCCGCGGAGGCGACGAAGAGGCTGTCACTTCTCTAAGGGAACAATGGGCTATGGCAAAAGGTGTAACATCTGGATCAACACAGGAGAGAGCACGAGGAGGGTGCATGGACTGGAGCATGCAGGATGAGCACGTACCTAATGGTGGGGTCCTGGGTGAGGCTTACGAGGTGTCACCCCTTACCTTATTAGGGGTGGAAAAGTTTTGAAAAGTTTCCCCTGTTGGGACAGTTCCTATGCTAATGTGGTTAATGCTTATGCATGATGTTAAACTCAATAAAAGGGAGAGCCCAAGAGAGATCGAGGTCGCCTTCCCGTTATACCTCAACCTGCCTCAAGGTCTCGTTATCTCGTCATCTCCGCAGTTTTCTGCAGGTGAAATAACGGCTTCCACAGTGGAGATTCCCACCTTGCTAAATGAGCTCTTTTCTACTGCTCTTCTCCACTGGAAAACACCTCAACACAATCCTAACTCCCTCCAGCAAGCAGACCTTGCTCAGTGAGGCTACCACCTTATACACACTAAATTGGGTAAAGGCTCCATTCCTATTGAACTCAACGAGACTTAATTTCAAGCAGTCATGTATAGGATTACATTGTCAGAATCCTAGATGGGTGAAAAATCAGGGTTAAAAATTTTATTTGGCATGCAAAGTCTCTTTTAATTCTGATAGGTTAATGATAGGGAATAAAAAAATAAACATTAACAAGCCTTTCCTTGCAACAAATTTCCTTTGTTTGAAACTGTTTTTAATACTATATTTGAAATTGTTGAAACTCTCCTGGGGATCTTATGGTGAAGGGCAAATAATAAACTGAATAAATAAATAGTATGAGTAGTAATAATAATAACAATAATCACATACCAAGATTTCAATACATCTACAACTACCCAAGTATATATGCTATTCCTTTGTACAATTCAGTACAACAAAGACCCTACATTTCTTATACAACACACACACACACACACACACACACACACACACACACACACACAAGTATACCTGCTTTCTGGTGTTTGAAAAACACTTATATCTTCATCTTCAACTATTTCAGGCTCTTGGAACCTTTTCCCCAACTTTGGACGTTTGAGATTATTGCCTCGTGATCGTGTAGAAAGCTGAGCAGCATTAAGTTCTGAGGGGAAGAAAAACCCACACGCTCAAATCTGAATTCATGTAAATAATGTCACAAAGATTGAACATGCCTAGAAACCCAGCCTGCGCTAACCTTGTGCTGCTGGCGCTAGAAATCAAGTATTTTACAGTTTTGTGTAGCCATCTAAAAAAATCAAGTGCTGGTTCCTAGGAATCTGAAGCATATTTTCTTATGCTTTTTACTACTTTTTGGTACAGGCAGTGGCTCCTCCTTCAGTGACATCCATAGGAACAAAGATTTTACATACGCCTTTGCAGGTTCAGAGGGGAGCACCATAAAGAACTGCCCATTCTCCAAAGCAAATGCAATAAACTATCATCTGAGCATTCTTCAAATGAAGAATACCTTTACTCTGTGTATAAGGGCAGACTTGCTGATGATCAATTAAGCAAGGGCATTTGATGAGCAGCACCTATCTGCTGCTTAGCCCCTTAATTCCTATGGAAGCAGTTACGGGTGTACTTATAGTTTCTCCATTTTGGCTTTATTTCTGTTAAATAAATAATGAGACGGTGTAATATGTTATGTGCTGTTGTTCACCTGAGGTTGTATTTACCCAATTTGAAGACCTGCTAAGGAACAGAAGATTGTTATTATGTCTTCGTATGTAAAACCACAGAATTCAAAGAGGGTAAACTTTCTTTTTCCCGTGACTGTGCAAGTTCCACACTGCACTCCTATGCATGTGCCATGCACTCAGAAGCAAACTCCATTGAGTTCTATGGGAGTTATTCCCAGGTAATTTTATCTTTGAAATAAACCTGCACTTTTACATACTGTTTTGACAGTGGTGAGTTCAAGGCGCAGCAAGTGGAATCAAGTAAATGGGCCTAAAGCGGAGGGCTGATTGGAGCCTATTTGGCAAATCCTCTACATGGCTAAACTCATTCATTTAGTGAGGGTCAGAGAAGATTGGGAGTGTATTAGGAAACTAAGGATTTGTGTTATAATTGGAACAGTTTTGTAACAACTTTTTGGAACCTGAAAAACAATCAAGATGTCCACTCATAAGAGAGATTCCAGGTTAAGTAGAAATGTTTTGGAATTAGTTTATATTTTTTATTTTCTGGATCATAAACTACTCTATTTCCTATTGAGCAATTTAATTAAGTATTCTGAATCTTGGTTCTTATTTGGATTGTACTCAACTAATTTGCATTTTGTGCATTATACGATTAAAAAAAACCCCACCACCTAGGAATACACAAGTTACTAAGCGCTCTACTTAATTTCTCTCCCCCACCACCCAGGGCTCCATTAAAGTAAGTTAAAATGTGCCATTTTTTTCCATGCATGGTTTTTGACTTCTTAAAAAAGAAATCTCTCTTTGGTATTGCATCACTGCAATGCAGAGGCATTAGTTAAAAGTGAAGAACCCAAAGCTTAGGTGGTGATGGAGCATATTATGGACTGCAAGAAAGTTCTAACAGAAATCATGCAAGCTAGACTTCTTTTACCTTCGGATGTGCCTTCAAATACTTCTAAGCCATCTTTGTTTTTATGAGCATCAGCCTGGAAGAGAGAAACAACAAGCTTAAAAATAAATAAATGACACACTGCTGAAGATCCTTGGACTTATGACATTATTGGCACATTTTCTTGCATTCGTATTATTATTCAATTATACACACCATCTGGATTTTGACAAAAGTTAATTTAATTCCCTTTGTTGTCTGTGTGAAATACACGAGAGACATTTTCTTACCACCCTGAAAAGTGCAAGCTGTGCCAGCTGCTTCCTTCCTTTTCACAGGCAATCTTATGAAAAGGAGTCAAAGTTTCCCCTCCGTCACCTGCCTAAGGCAAAGCCTTCACCCAATTCACCTCTGCCCAGGTGGATGCTCTGTGGCAACAGCCAATGGTCCCTGAAGAGTCTGTGTGTGCCAGGACTGCTTGATCTCTGGGTTCTGCCAGAGATGCTTTTTGGCAAACTTCATGGCACCCACAAGCCCCCTTTTTCTCAGTCTCTATCCTAATCTCATTTCTGTTCATTGTTCCACTTCCACATTCCTCGCCCCATATTTCTTTTCCTGATCCTTTATAAACTGCTGCTCCCTCACCCCCCTAGTCCCTATACCTTATATCGTAATTAAGATGAAGTACAGTATGTGTAATTTATATAATCCGATTCTTTCCCGTCCGTTCCCATCCCTCCATTTTTTCCCTTTCCCTAGCTCTATTTTAAACATAAGCCCTTGTTCTTTCTTTAGTGCTGCTTGTCTAGCAGCACCTTTAGGTAGTTTTGACTAAGTATGTGCCATCTGGATAAGTTAGACTGGACCTTGTGGCAACAGCCCTCTGCACTCTTCGGCTGGGGAATTGTTTAGGGGAAGTTGTTGCTATTATTGATGTTTATTTTTTGTATCTTTGTTTTAGATCTTATGATGTACAGTGGAACCCCGGGTTACGCATGTGATCAATTCCGGGGTCACGCTACGTAACCCGGGCGTGCGTATCACGAACGCACGAAAAAAACCCCGGAAGAAGCGCGATTTGAGCGCTTCTGCGCATGCGCGAAATGCGCAGAACGCTTCTGCGCACCTGCGCGCACCTGTACATCGCGCGTGCTCTGCGGAGGACTTCTGGGTCGCCGCCATGCTTATCCCGAACGTACGCAACACGGAGCGTACGCAACACAAGGTATGACTGTATGTGGAAATTGTTTAATTTGGTTGTGTACTTTCTGATGTTTTAGTTTATGACTACTCTTATTATGTTTGAAATTATGTATTTTTTCCATGCTGTAAGCTGCCTTGAGCATGGTTCGAACTATGAGAAGTTGATATACAAATCAAGTTATGTATGTATGTATGTAGTCCTACCTTAGAAGCTGAACGCCTTGGCACTCATACGTTTTGACTCCCGAACGCCGCAAACCCGGGAGTGTGTGTTCCGGTTTGCGAACGTTCTTTGGAAGTTGAGCGTCCGGCGCGGCTTCCGCAGCTTCCAATTGTCCTGCAAACAATCGGAAGCCGGACCTTGGTTTCCAAACATTTTGGATATCGAACGGACTTCCAGAACGGATTCCGTTTGACTTCCAAGGTACGACTGTATGTCTATGTGTATGTTTAAAGTCTTTTACCTAGCCAGTCAGTTTAAGGATTGCTTTTTTCTGTTTTTAATGGTTCTGTGTTTTGTTATACACAACCAAACACAGAACCATTAAAAACAGAACAAAGTAATCCTTAAACTGACTGGCTAGGTAAAAGGCTTTAAACATACACGTGTTGCTGAACAACATGTGCATCACATGCACGACGATGTTTTATGAGGGAGCAACAAGTACCGTATTTTTTGCTCCATAACGCGCACTTTTTTCCTTCTAAAAAGGAAGGGGAAATGTCTGTGCGCATTATGGAGCGAATGCATGGTCCCTGGAGCTGAATTGCCCAGGGACCAAAAGAAGATCGAGCTTTTTCTTTTACAAAGAGAGAAGGGGGTGTTGAAAGACTGCCGCTTTACAGCTGATCAGCAAGAGATCGGGAAGAGAGATAAGGTCGCTGCAGAGAGAAAGAGATCGGGAAGAGAGATAAGGTCCTCCTGCAGAGGAGGCTGTTGGTTTCCCCAGCGACATGTGACTGGCTGATTAGATTATCTGTAGAAAGGGCTTTGAGCTGATCCTTTTGCAACTGCTTTGAGCTGATCCTTTTGCAAAGAAAAGCCCCAGTTGCAAAAGGATCAGCTCAAAGCCCTTTTCTCCTTTGCAAAGCAGCAGCACAACAACTTTGAGCTGATCCTTTTGCAACTGGGGCTTTTCTTTGCAAAGAAAAGCCCCAGTTGCAAAAGGATCAGCTCAAAGCCCTTTCTTTTCTCCTTTGCAAAGCAGCAGCACAACAACTTTGAGCTGATCCTTTTGCAAATGGGGCTTTTCTTCTTCCAAAAGAAGATGCACAACTTTGAACTGATCCTCAAAAAGGGGGGCTTTCCCCCTTTCCTCCTCAATAAACTAGGTGCGCGTTATGGTCCAGTGCGTGTTATGGAGCGAAAAATACGGTAAATCCTTTTATAAATTAAAAAAGCCTGTCACACGCTTATACATGCAGCACCTGTTACCTCTAAGAACAGTGGAAGCACTTCACATATCCTTTCCAAACATTAATTTTTTATTATAGAAGAAGAATATCACAAAATGTAGTGGAAGTAAATTTGGGAGGAGGGGCAGAGCACCCAACTTGAAGCAAACTTGCTTTTTAGTGTTCCCTGATGCTCCTTCCCACTTCAATAAAACTGCTCAGAAGTTCAAAATAAATGGGACACACAAGTTCCAAACTAAAACAGAGAAAACAGTTTGTGTACCTACACTTAACTGTGTTTCCCTGGGCTCAGATGCCTGCTCACTTGTGGTGTTCACGGGAGTCTGCAGAAAACTTTCATCAGCCTGGAAACCGATGTTTTCTTTCTGTGAGCCTTCTGCTCTTGGAAAAATTCAGAAAAATATGCAAACGTCAATTTAAAACAGCCTCTCTCCAAGGTCCACATCAGCAATCGTCTATTTTTCAGCACCTCATCCCATCCGCTCCCCCAGCCATGCTTACACCATGCCATCATACCTATGCATTTGAAACTTTCTCTCTGCAAAATGCTAGCTACAGTTTTCCGCTGGTGAAAGTTGCCAGTGCCTTCAATTTCCCACAGAAGGTCATGATCCCCTGGATACCGTTCAAAGTACTTCTGGCAAGCTGGGGAAAATATTAACAAAACGGGTTCAGTACTTGCATAATGCATAATTCTTTACAAAGTACTTTTCCTCCTCAACATGATGACACACTTATTTTAAAGACTTCTCCAAGGAAGTGTTACAGAGTGTCAGCTCAGTCACAGACAGGATAATTGCCCTACATAATATTTTGAATTTTCAAAACTTTTTTTTTACCTATTTGCAACACCACACCAACTGTCTCATGTAAATAAGCACAATTAGTTTTCCAATAAGTATTTAGCAGCCTATATCTGTAAAGGATAGGCGTGCCTGGCGTGCTCTGGTCCATGGGGTCACGAAGAGTCGGACACGACTGAACGACAGAACAACAACAATCTGCAAACCATCTGTTTTTTTGCCTTCATGAACAGCTAAGAAGGCACCTTTTAACTAATGAATGTTTTGGAAAGTTGTTTGTTCACTATGCATTTGGATATCTCTTAATATATCGTAACTAAACTCTGCATGATAGTACCTGGTCTCAAGGAGTTGGTTTCTCACTAGGATTGGATAAAACTGGATGCTATGCAGAATCAAGATGTTGGACTGAACCTTTCAAAACTACATTGATTTTAACCAAATTTTGCATGATAGTTCCTGGTATCAAGGAGCAGCTTTTCATCTATGTTTGGTTACAATTGGATGTCGTTTTGAAACAAGGTGGCAGATGGAACCTTTCAAAACTACTGATTTTAACCACCAATTTCAAAACTGCAGATTTTTGTTTGCCTTTTAGAATTCCCAAGCAATACAGAGTACAAGGCTGCTAATACTATATACCGCACTGGCCTGAATATAAGCCTCACTTTTCCCCCAAACTCCGGCCGTGCAAAGTTAAAGTGCGGCTTATATTCACGACTTTACGGTATGCAGCCAGGAGCGGGGCAAAGCGGCGCCCGCCCTATGCAGGAGCAGCAAGGAAGGAAGCGGCTTATATTCGGGTATTTTTTCTTTTTTTTTCCCCCTCCAATTTTAAAGGTGTGGCTTATATTTGGGTGTGGCTTATATTCAGGCCAATATGGTAACTGAAAGCAATGCTAAAGTAACAGGAGCTTCAGCATCTATGAAATGCCACCAGTTAAAATAACTTTTGGGACACTGACACAGGGGAACAGTAAGCATATCTGCAATTCTTTCTCTTCTATTGCCACACCCAAGGGATTTCAGACCCTAAACTTTCAGAACAGCTCTTCATGGCAGACTCCATGTCTTATCTTAATTGCCTGGTCAGGTCTTTGAAGTATGCAAAAGGATACAGCCAAGTCTAATTCAAGTAAAGCCAACAGGAATGCAAAAGATCCGATCCGGTAACTGAGGTATGAAACATTTATGTAAAAACCTATCCTCCTAGCAATTCCCCAAGTTGTGTGCAGATACCGTTTTGAGGCATTTGCCCAGTTCTGATGTACCTGATTCCTACACTGTTTGAAAGTTATGAACAGAGAAATTATATGAGGACCAAAACCAACATTCCCATTCAGTATTTCCACAGGTCAAGTAAAACAAAAACATACAAATCTCCCAAACTAGCCACTGGGACCCACAGTGATGACTGCAGAAGGAAATGGGGTGTTTAATGGCTGTAGCTGGTTCAAGGAAGGGAGGGAACATTCCAAACAAGGATGGAGAACTTGTGGCCTTCCTGTTGTTGCTGGACTAGCCATGCTGGCTTGGCCTGATGGAAGCTGGGAATTCAACATCACCTGGAGGGCCACAGGCTTCCCAATCATGATGCAGAATATATTTCATTTGTCTAAGAGAACTGCTATATCTTGGGCTTTTCTCTCTTCTTCCTTGTCTGTGTACTTCCTCCTTCTTCCCACCACAGACACCAACTCTATCTAAGGGGTCCAGGTCCCTTGGGCGGAACACAGAGTTCCAAACTGTGCCAACTGGGACGCCTCTGGCGATATAGTCAGCCCATTTGGCATGACTGTTCCCAAGCTGGGAGGCGCAGGTTTTGCCCTATGTTCAGAAACCTTCTGACGCCATTTTGAATCAAGATGCTGGTCGGAACCATTTCAAACAGTGCTGATTTGGACACCTCTGAAGATACTGTGGTTCCTGAGATAAAGGAGGTGTCTGTCTCTATTTGGATATAATTGGATGGCCCTTTATTCAGAACCCTAGAAACTAAAAAAAATTAGATTATCCCTATCAGTATGGTTTGATGCAATGAGACGAACGGAAGGGCTTACCAACAAGCATAAAAGACGTGAGTGGGAACCGCAGGCCAAGAGCATCTTCTGTGAAAGAATCCACAAAATCTTCCAGCATCAGGAGCCCAAAATCTTTCCCTCGATGTTTCTTCCTCACAAACATTGTGTCAAGGACTGGAAGCTGGTAGCTCTGGGTCAGAAAGGCACCGCATATGCTTCCTGAAATCATAACAGCAGCTCTGATTAGCATTCGTTCCGTTGCTGTGCCCAAGGTGTTCGTCAAAGACAACTAAGCAACCCTTTCTCTCTGCCCTGCATGCATTTCTGTAACATCCCCAAAATCATTATCTGGACAGCTTATGAACTTAGCAACTTACAGTATATTTTTGGTTATGCACCTCAAAAATGTTCTATTTTCTTTTTGCACCTTCTTCTCTAAACCCCACCCCACCCCCCAAAAAAGAAAAAGCTTCACTGCTGCCCACTTCTACTTTGATCAGCTCATTACTTTTCTTTGCCCTTTGGGTTCAAGTTGTATCTAAAACATTGCTATTAGTAAAAGGTAAAGGTAAAGGACCCCTGGACAAAGGCGACTATGGGGTTGCAGCACTCATCTCGCTTTTGTCCACAGACAGCTTTCCGGGTCATGGGGCCAGAATGACTAAACCGCTTCTGGTGCAACGGGACACCATGATGGAAGCCAGAGCGCAGGGAAACGCCGTTTACTTTTCCACCACAGCGGTACCTTTTTATCTACTTGCACTGGTATGCTTTCAAACTGCTAGGTAGGCAGGAGCCGGGACAGAGCAACAGGAGCTCACCCCGTTGTGTGGATTCGAACTGCCAACCTTCTGATCGGCAAGCCCAAGAGGCTCAGTGGTTTAGACCACAGTGCCACCCACATACCTGCAATTGCTGTTACATTAACATTGGCAAGTATCGACTTTTTACCTTTCTGTTCTTACCCCATTACTCTTGATTCTGGCAGTGCCAGGCTAACATAACAAACCTGGGATGCAATTAGGCGTGGCAAGGCTGGACAAACAGTATTCAAAGTAACTTACTGCAGAACGTTATCCTCACTACTTCTAGTCTAAGGTGATGGGCAAGGGGTCATACTTGGGTCTGCCAACTTATTTGGATGATTTTATAGCAATCACTTTCCTACCCACAAAGAGGAACGATTTAAAAACAACAACAGGCTACAAATCCCTGAAACCAACTGTAAACTCCAAATATACTTTGAAATAGTGTCTTCCGTTCAGAAAGGTCAAAGTATCAACAGGAACAAACACACAAAAAGACTGCCATCTGCTTACTGCCTTCCCCTAAGATGCGGTTAGCTACAGCAGGCTAGAAACCCATCTGCCCAAGTATCAAGTTTCCAACAGACATCAAGGCTATATAACGTATCGCACTTGGCAACCAAAGTCCCTGGAAATTAATCCATTCGGCCCCCAAAATACAGCAAGTGCAATTAGTTTTGCAGACATCCATTGTAGGTTTATTTGTGGAATTAGATTGGCAAGATGTTAAAATAAGTATTTTTTTAATACTGTTATGTTTTTAAAATGAACTTTATTGTCCTATTGACTTCATTCTTTTCCCAAGCTTCATAGATGCCATTTTAATTCTGCTTTCTATTTTATATGCTGCTTTTATAATGTTATGGCTTTCAGTTTGTGCATTGCCTCCATTGCCACTACCACTTATCACCCTGAAAGTAAAAATACAAGAGAACTACAGGCATAGTTCTCAAACAATGTAAAAATATGGACTTTGTTTCTCTCTGCCTTGCATTAAACAGCATTTTGTGATTTTATTTTAAAAGGGAAGTCTTACCTGGAAGCTTAACAGAATAAAAACCAATTGCCTCTCCTTTCTTCCATAGTATTTTCGCATAATCATGGCTACCATGGCAGAGGAATGGGCATTCATTTTTCTCCATTTCTTGCTTGCGATAAATTAATCTATTTAGCACATAAAGGACCACTCTCTCTCCAATGGATTTCACCTATAGTAAACACATAGAAAGAATTTGCCTATGATTGAAGAAAATATTGTTCCAAAAAGGCCATATGGCTAAATTTTGCTGAAATCCACATCCCTACTTTCAAGGTAGCAAAGAGGGGTAGATTAAATTTTTTCTAAAAATATGTTTGGGTTTTGTTATTCCGTTTGTTTTTATCTTCATTTGTAAACTAACTCGAGAGAACTGTAATACTTTAGATAATATAAACATAATACATACACCATAAAGCCAGGAATTAGATCAGGCATCCCCAAACTTTGCCCTCCAGATGTTTTGGGACTACAATTCCCATCATCCCTGACCACTGGTCCTATTAGCTACGGATGATGGGAGTTGTAGTCCCAAAACATATGGAGGGCCGAGTTTGAGGGTGCCTGAATTAGATGAACACCTGATAGGGCAGACCCACATTAAAGTGTTAATTTGTCAGTTGTTAAATTTGTATCCTACCTTTCCAGCAAAACAGTGCTCATGGTTCAGCTATTGTCACTTTTTTCATGAGACCTGGAGGTCTGAGGAGAAGGCTGCTAATTACGTGAGGCAGCCTGACCACTCACTCAAAAATATTATCTGCCAGGATTTGCTGAGGAAAAAGCCATTATCAGCTGAGCCATCTTAAATTTGTAGTGTATACATGCTTTTTTTTAATAAAAAAAAAGAGGCAGCTTCCTGCGACACATACAAGACGCTTGCGCCACAACCCGAAAACATAATCAGAATTATAGAAAGCACTGTCTGCACATCTCTGTGCATGGACACACACCAATTCTGTTCCAAGTAAATATGAATTAGACACTCTGAATACATTACGCAGTATCTCTGTTTGGATTAGATGGCTCCTCAGATTACACACACACTTAACAGAACAAAAGCTTTACTTACCTGGAAAAGTCCTTCTCTGGAAGGAACAGATGTTCTCACAATATCATCAATAGGCCACCACTGATCAGCAAGGAACAGGGCAACAGCTTGAATGAGAAAAGAGAAATATGAAGCTAGGGTGATTGTGGCGGTTTCCAATGGTCTTAATTATGTTAAGTGTAAAGTTGCATAAAAGTAGGTATAACAATTTACTACAGTTTGTTTGTTTTTAATCTACACCAGTTGGTTGTAATTTATCTCTAAGAAGTTTCCAAACATTAAAACGGTCGCCAAAGAACAGTTAAAAACAGGTATTTTAAAATATTCAAATCTGGTTAAAATCAACAGTAGCTTTAAAAATCCAAAAACATAAAAAAAAAACACATGTAACTTCTGCATGTCTGGAGAGACTTGCTTAACTAAAAATATTCTAAGCAGGTGCTAGAATGAATCTAGCGAAGGCACATGCCTGATGTCAACTTTGGGAGTTCCTAAGTGTATGGGGGGGTCACACAAAAAGATAAATATCTTGTGTGGAACAAGTATTCTGTCTCATCTGTAATCGTCCTGCGAACCAAAGCTCTCAAGGTTGCATATATGGAGTAGGGCAATCCTCCTGGTCCCAAACTGCTACTTTAATAGAGGACGTATTTCTAACTTGGGAGGAGTGGTGTGTCCACTGTTGCATCAGCTCTGACAGGCTTATTCCAGCCAGAGCAGAAGTGGGGGTTGGGTCTTCCTTTTGGCAATGCCAGATCCTGGCTGCTGTAGCTGAGGAACTGGGGCACTGGACCCCTTGGGGGATTGGAATCCAAAGATGCCAAAGCTCCACCTCCATCCTGTTGTTTTGAGAGTCTTCTTGCTTGCTACTGCTAGCAGTAGCTTTCCACCTGCTGGTACCTCTGCTGAGGTGCAGCTCCCTGCCTTCAAGCAACAGTCCTCTCTGCAGGTGGAGAGGTACCTGTGTATCATCCTAACCCTTGACCTCCAAAAACCCTCATCATTAGGAGCATTGGGATTGCGCTTTAAGGGTTATTTTTATTCACAGTTGTTCAACACATGTCTAAAAGCAACAAGGGAAAGATAGAGGACTTTATCCATTTTTTCTTCCACTGCCCTCTATATGTTACAGTTAGACCCAGGCTTTTCCTCTTAATCCCACCGACCATCGCCCAGGACGACGACCGCATGAAATACTTATTGGTAGACGCCAACCCCCTGGTCACACGTGGTGTGGCTATCTATATTTTACAGGCACTGAAACTCAGAGCCACCTTCTCGGCTAACTTGCCATAGACCTAGCCCTATGTAACTTCCTGACATAGTCACTGTCGACATGCCCTGTTATTGTTTCTTATTTTATCTGTTTTACTCTGAATGATTTTACACTTAAAGTTTTTAAATGTATTTGTACAAAATGTACAAAATGTATCTGCTGTATTTTATGTACATTCGCGACAGGTTTCCGCCTGGTTTCGCATTACGTGCTATGGCCATATGGCTAATGCAATAAATAATATTTGATTTTGATGTCTAAAAGCATTACATTTCAGTCCTTGCCACTTATTAAGCCTTAGCCAAAAGGGTTCCAGCAGGAGGGGCAGTGTGGGGAGAGGAGAAGCTAGCTGGCCTTTACAGTAGCGTTGACAGACATAGGCCCTCCTTCAAGCTGCAACAACAAACCATGGCCGGTTATGAGGACGAGCCAGATTGCTACCTCTTCGCCTCAGTGTGCAAGTAAAAGAGATTCAAAGCTCCTTTTCTTGGCTTGCTCTTACGGGCAGTTTCCTGTTTTGTCCGAACTTGGAAAACTGTGGGTTGGGTGAAAAGGGGAAACCATGGTTTGAAACAACCAGGAACAGAAACTTTAAACCTCTTCTGTTCTTGGGTGGAGAAGGAACGCATGACATCAAGGCTCATACTTGTAACATCCAACCACGGTTCGTAGTGGCGCCCGCCCTGTGGAACGCCCTCCCTTCAGATGTCAAAGATAAACAACCACCTGACATTCAGAAGACATCTGAAGGCAGCCCTGTTTAAGGAAGCTTTTAAAAATACATTACATATTTTAATGTATTTTTTATTTTTGTTGGAAGCCGCCCAGAGTGGTTGGGGAGACCCAGCCAGATGGGTGGGGTACAAATAATAAATTATTATTATTATTACTACTACTACTACATCTGAACCTCAGGTTCTTTGCTTCCATTCAGTAATGGCAATCTGCTCCTGTTTCCAAAAAAACAGAGAAGGGGGCATGGGAGCACTATTCCATTTCACAGCCAGGGATGTTCTCTGGGATAACCTCCTTAGGTTGCATAATCTGTCAGTGCCAAGACAACACTGACAGACAGGTTGCAGGTCTTTCCTACAGACCAAGCATTACACAGTTGGAGTGGGAGCAAGCTGAACATTCGCCTAGCCAGCTGCTCCGCACCCTAGCTTCAGTACCAACTAAAGTTATTATGGTTCTGAAATGCACAATTACAGAGAGATTCAGGAGCAAGGACAATGAATAAGTAAGCATAGTAAAAATAAAAAGACTCAGAGCAGAACACTACAATACTGAAACAGAAAATTTAAGTGAAACCTGTGAGCGAATCCTCTGGCGCAAACAAAGCAAGGACTTTGTGTCTTTCCTCTCCGCCATAAAGGGGGACAAAGCCTACTGTGGATAGACGAATTGGGATCTGGGGAGTGGGAGCGGGAAGGAGAAGAAAAACATTATCATCTTTTCATGTTCTTCTTCTGCTGTAAAATTGCTAGCACAGTCACACATTAAAATATGCTACAGAAGAGACAATAGACTCATTTGTTCTGCTGCAGTCGTCAAAGGTTTTTTTAAAGAAAGAACCCAACCAGACACGGTCTCTCCCTCTGCTTTGCTGCGTATCAATTTACCAAGGACATGCCAGGATCCAAGAACGAAAGATTTAGCTGTGGCATTAAATTACAAAGAGAAAAGCAAAACAAAAAGCTGGAAATTGTGAGTGATGGGTTGCAGGGGGTGTCCATCTCCTTGATTCTCCTATGACATTGGTCTTAAAAAAACAGACAGACAGACAAACAACTGGGCCCTCAGCGCCTCCAAAACAGCCTTTCCCAACCTTCGGTCCCTAGGTGCTGTTGGACTATAAATCCCATCATCCCTAGATCCAGCAGGACCAGTGGTCAGGGATGCTGGGAGTTGAGGTCCAGCAACATCTGGGGACCAAAAGCTGGGAAAGGCTGATCCAGAACACACAATGCCTGTGGACACAGGACATACAGGGCCAGCGCGTCCATTTAGGCGAACTAGGCAGTTGCCTAGAGCGCCAAAATGGAGGGGGCGCTGGCCAGCCTGCCCCCTGCCCCCCGTCCCAACCAGCGGTGGAGCGAGCAGGTTGGGGCAAAAACCGCGGCGGCGGGGGCGCCAAAATGGAGGGGGCGCTGGCCAGCCTGCCCCTCGCCCCCCGCTGCCACCCGGTGCCGCCCCAACCAGCGGCGAAATTCGCAGCGGCGCGGGGTGCCCGGCGGCAGGGGGCGGGGCACCGTACGTCATGCGCAATGACGTCACGTGGCCCGCCCCCTCGCCTAGGGCACCAAAACCCCTAGCACCGGTCCTGAGGACATATATACCCCATCCGACAAATGCTGGGAGAGTAAAAAGCTTTGAGTAACAGTGTATTGAAAGCCATTATAAATGTACAACTAAAACCCACTGTTAACAGACATATAAAACACCAAGATGCCAAGCTAATTCTCAAGTCTTACTTTGACGTTACCGGCAAGGGACAGGAACTCTGGGTTTTCTGGATCCCCACACCTGAGATCAGACATATAATCTTCTCCAGAACTTTCCAGGTCTTCATGACTGTAGTTTTCCAGTAAGTCCACAGGGAAGGCCATCCCCTTGAAACAGAGAACACTTTTATTGCTATTGCAGGCAGACAACTAAATCATAAGAATCCAACTTTTATTTGATTTCAACTCCAAGGCTATAAAATTTAGGAGAGGACCTCAATTACATCCCAATCTAGTCCAGCAAATACAAGCATGCCTACTCACATATATATGAACTGCAAAAATCTATTTGCGACATTATTTTTCCTTTCAATATCTTGTGCCTCATGTTCCACCATGGACCAACATGCTGGCTGCAATCAGGCTACTTAGGCTTTCAAAAAACATTTTACGAAGTCCCTAACCAGCAGTGATTAGTATTTAACACTAATCACTGTATTTACTAGTAAACTCAACTGCGGGAAGCTTTGTTTACATTTTTATATCCGGAGCTCATGGCAATTAAAACTAATGAAATTAACACAAATATGATAAGAGGATGTGCACTGATTGCTTCCTTTTGTTTAACCAGCAACCAGGCAGCAAGAGTAAATATAGCCTCACAGTGGAGAAAAATAAGAAGCGAAGTCTCCCAAGGATCTGCACTGGGACTGTTGTTATTCAATTTCCTCATAATTAAGGCAGAGTAAGTGCCCAAATTTGTGGAGGACCCCAAATAATCCAGGATGGTGAAAATCCAAGCAAACTGCAAAGACCTTCAAATAAGGACATCTCCAAACAGAGCAAACAGGCAACCACAAGGCAAATGAGATTCAAAGGATGCAGACAGAGATAAGGTGGAACTGCTCAACACCTACTTTGCCTCTATCTTCACCCAAAAGGAAAGCAGTGCCTAAAGCTAGGGGTAAGAGAATAAATGATGCAGGGAGGGAGCTGCAGCCCAAGACAGGAAGAGGTGTGGTAAAGGAACACCTAGCTACCTTACTTCAAATAAATTCAAATCTCCAAGCCTTGATGAGAAGCACTGTGAGGTTCCTGATTAGGATGACCCTCAGGGTACCTTCCAGCTCTACAATTCTATTATTTTATACTGGGGCAAAAAAATAAAAAAGCTATCCTCACACATGTACTGACAAGATTTGATAATTGCACAAGGTAAACACACATACGTAAGTATATAAACCACATGTCTAAAACAGTACAGGAGAGCAATCCAAAAGCCATCTTGGCTCTCCGAAAGACTCTTAAGTATTTCCTCTGCCTCCTTAATCCCCCTTGCCTGAGAACACGGAGGCAGAAGGGATTCCTCTCCTAGATCTATGAACCTCCTTTGTATTAATTGTCATCGTTTGCCCAGATGCTCTGCATTAAGGGATGTCTGACCTGCATTCTGGTTGTCTTATCAAATGCTGATGTTTTGTGTAAACTGTCTGGAACTATGTAAAACTAGCTAAATCCTCAGGTATATCACACCTTTGGCCTGCCTGAGCCACAGTAACCCCACCTTATGTGTGATGTAATTTCTGACTCTTTGTAGAGGGGATGTCCTTTTTCTACACACCAAAATGCAAACCCTTAAAAGGGATATTTCTTCTTGGTTCTGGGTCTCTCTTGCCTCCTTGCTAGGAGGGGAGGGAACTCAGTTGCAACAGAAAAATAAAAGATCTGGCTTGCTTTCACTGCCTCCATCTATTCATCTCTGACCCATCATGGATTCAGGGAACTCTGTCCCTTGGGGAGTGGGGCAGCAAAAGCCAACCACCCCTATTTTTCTATATCAAAAGCAAGGAGGAATAAAACCTCAGCAAAAGTCTGCAAACGATATGCCATAGACAACACTTGTAATATCCTGTTTTCCTGGTAACTCACTCCCACACGTGGTACAGTTAAGCAGGGAAATTTGTTATTATGGTTAGTTAACACAGTGCCTACACCTACAGGTGAAACTCAAAAAATTAGAATATTGTGGGAAAGTCCATTTATGTAAGCAATTGTTTTCATTAGCTACTGGAGTTTAATATATGAGATAGACTCATGACATGCAAAGCAAGATATGTCAAGCCTTTATTTGTTATAATTGTGATGATTATGGCGTGCAGCTGATGAGCACCCCAAAGTTGAAATTGTTACTTTGGGGTTCTCATCAGCTGTACGCCATAATCATCACAATTATAACAAACAAAGGCTTGACATATGTCGCTTGGCATGTCATGAGTCTATCTCATATATTCATTTCACCTTTTAAGTTGAATTACTGAAAGAAATGGACCTTTCCACGATATTCTAATTTTTCGAGTTTCACCTGTAGTACAGCTGTAATTTTGATATTTCATTGATAATGTAAGCTATGCAAAGAACATTTTTAGGCAGCATATATGCCCTTGCTTACAGTGCATAGTGTGCATATACCCTTAGTATGGACAAATGGTTCACACAAAGCTTTGACAGATACCAGAAGCTACTTCTCCCAACTCCAAATGAAGGCAGAAACTACAATGACAGCTTTGCATTTAGGAAAGTGACACGACTGCCAAGGATGATCCAAATCCTATCCAAGCCTGTTTCCATAAAAAGACAATTAAGGTAGGATTAAGGAGGAAATCGTTTGCATTACGTAGCACCAGGAACTAGTGATGGTCTGAAGCCTGGGAGGCAGATTAACAGCTTCGTGACATTTTATTCGTAACCCTTCTTCCAAAGAGAATAGAGCAGCTAATGGTATGGTGCCCAAACAGTCTGGCTGCTTGCAGTGTTAACACCTGCTCAGTTTTAGTAGTGTAACTCGGTCATGTATTTTCAAAACTGTACTCTAAACCTAAACGCTCAAGGCTGAAGTTCACTAGAGTAGAACAGTGCAGCTGAAGAACCGGAAGCAAATGAAAATCACTGCACTGTATACAACCAAACTAAAGGACATCCAATAAAAGAAGTGGGAGAGGGTAAGAACTTGCGCGTTACAATGGAAGTTTCCACCAGGCTTACACAACAGTGAAATATGCGAACCACCTGCCCCATCAAAAACCCTCTAGGTCATCATCATTCCTGACATTTTTAGAATAAAGCAGAACTGAAGCAGAAAATGAGCAGCAGCAACTGCTTAACTGCTGCACTCTTTTCAATTACGGAAACATTCCAGGAGAAGAAAAATGTTGTGCTTCATTTGTGTGTTTGTAATGAACCATAAGTTTGCATTTGCATTTGCATTTCAGGAACACAAGTCAATAGTTCTTCCTCAGCTTCTGCTTCTTTCACAGAACCAGAAAATCCAAATGAATTCCTGTCATATATTTCATTCCAATGCCTAGTGTAAAAAATTGTTAATTTCTCTCATTTCAATCTTTCACAATTCTCAGGTCAAATACACTGGCTTTGCTTCCAGGATTTGGTGAGACAAACAAGATTCACCAGACAACATACACACTTCAATAAATACTTTTCTAGGAAATGTGTTTCATTGTCATGATCATCAATAATCTTAATAGGTACTGGTTTACTTTAAACAGGGCATAGGGTTTTTCCAGTTCTGAACACTATCCATTACAAAAGTGAACTCACTGCAATAAACAAATTTCATCTGTGACTTTTATGCCTGTTTGTAAATATACCAAGGACTTCTGAAAGTAAAACTATAAGTCTGGATTCAAAAGCTGACGTCTGGTCCATATTGATGCGTATCTGTCACTGCTTAGCTTTCTTTTGAAGTTACATAATAAGCCTTTAAAATATGGAGCATATTAAAATTAGCGCTCTCTCACTCTCTTTGATAGGAGAGAAGAAATGCCATGGTGCATCTGTAACAGTGAAGCCAGATGCCTTCATCTTCCCCAGCTGCAATGAAACATGTCTCTTCAGTACTGGCCTTTACAGCCACAGCAGGCTCTGTAAGTCTCTTAACGATTTGACTTTACCCCCAATGGTGCACTCTTCCATTGTCTCTCGAGACAGATGGATGCCAACAATGATCCATTATATATGATAGCTAGATAGATAGCCAGATGGATGGATAGATGATAGATGATAAGGTGATAGACAGACAGACAGACAGATGATAGATGATGATAGATAGATGAGATAGATAGATAGATAGATAGATAGATAGATAGATAGATAGATAGATAGATAGATGATAGATAGATAGATATAGATAGTTCCAGTTACAGGTGTATCTGAAGAAGTGTGCATGCACACGAAAGCTCATACCAAGAACAAACTTAGTTGGTCTCTAAGGTGCTACTGGAAGGAATTTTTTTTATTTTTTATTTTGTTTAGATATAGATAGATGATAGATAGATATAGATAGAAGAAAGAAAGAAAGAAAGATGATAGACAGACAAACAGACAGACAGATGAGCCAGACAGAAGCAGCTGTTTATCCTGGAAAGCATCTTGCATCATTTCTGACAACTGAGGACAGCACAGATTCCTCCTACAACACCCAGATGCCTGCTTCTCCTTCCTCTTGCTTTAAAACCTCTTTCCATTGCATGACAGTAAAACTGTCAGATCAAATCCTCGTCATGCACTCGGGGTTGTGCTCTGTTCATGAGATAACTACCCGATTGGTCAGTGAATAGTCTGGCTGACTGAACAAACGTGATGTAGCCTTAAGCAACACAAATTGTCATGGCCATTCATGCAAAACGGAAAGTTGAAAAGGGAAGAGAGAATAATTCCAATAAATTCCAAACACAACCCATTATTTAATTAGGATTACAGCGCTTTTGTATGAAGCAAGCATGGGCACTCTCATTTTATCATACCGTTAAGAGGAGGGGGAGAGAGAGAGACGCCACCGTGCGCGCTTACATAACAGCATTAAAAGGTTCTTTGTGCTAAGACCCAGAAGTCGTGCCTGCGTTCCACTGTAATAGCTACGGACCTTCCACACTCTCCGTGGCCGTGCAAAGTGACTACGCTACAAGCAGCACGTCCTTCACTAACAGAATGTGCCATTGTTGTGGCTTCTTAGACTGAATTCAATGCAGCACAAAATAAGCAAGTATGGGCACCGTGAATCACTTCAGCATTTTCAATGTCAATATGGCTGATTACAGGAATATCCTCTAGTTATACAATGATGAGCTAAAGGGATTTACCTAGGAAAAAACAGGGCTGTGGCTGAACAAGAGGAGGAAAGGGCAGAATATGACAACAAGCACAGAATTCAGCTTTGAGGGACACAAGGCTAGCCCATAAGGCTGCAACGTTTGTATGAGTAATAATAACCGCTGAAGTCTGAGAGCGGAGAGGCGCTGAATAACATTTGTTCAGGTTGGGAGGTTCAAGTATCCTTTCCTCTTCTGTGACAATTGTGCAAGACAGCAGCAATCGCAGAACAGTTTGCAAAAGTAAGAAACTGTGCAAACATGATCCATAATTTGCTGAACAGGCTGCAGATTCCAGCTCATCCTAGCTTAATTTTTTAAATTTTAATTGCCACAAAATCTTTTTTTTTTAAACTGTGAATGCAGTTCAACAAGCACATCTCACAGGCAGCCCATTAATGACCAAACTGCTGTCACTGAAAATAAATGGGAGTTACTTGGTCATTTATGTTACTCCCACTGCATTTCAGTATCACACTGAAATATAATATAAATGTAAATATAAAGAAATATAATAAATACAGCATGTTCAAAGACTGCTCAGCCTAGAAAAGTGGTTTTCCAGCTGTGTTTGGAGGAACTTTGGGGTACCTCACTGGCACAGTCAGTAACGGAAGACAGAGATGCCTTTAATAAAAAAGACCCCTAGCTCTGGCAGGCAAGGCTACGGTCATATGCAGTACAGCACAACTAAGCTTATACAACCCAGCAAAAGTTTTGTGGTGGTCACACTGCTTCATTTGCAATCAGTACATATCCCCTACTCCCTGCTGAAAACTCATATTTATTTAGCCAAACAGTATTTATTAGTTTTCCATTTTTTAAAACAAATCAATGCCAAATTACATCAAATTTAATACAATTTTTCCAAAAAGTTGACTTCCCACTCCTAGTCATAGTTACGGTCCATAGTTTTCCCCATTGCTGTTTGATATTACATATTTATCTCTAATTCACATTTCATTCCTTATATTCAATTTACAATTTTTATTTTTTAAAAAATTTTTATTTACGTAACAATATAGAACACCACAAATGTTTGGGTTTATTTTCACCTCCCTTTAGCTGCATTATTGTTGTTGTTGTTTAGTCGTTTAGTCGTGTCAGACTCTTCGTGACCCCATGGACCAGAGCACGCCAGGCACTCCTGTCTTCAACTGCCTCCCGCAGTTTGGTCAGACTCATGTTAGTAGCTTCGAGAACACTGTCCAGCCATCTTGTCCTCTGTCGTCCCCTTCTCCTTGTGCCCTCCATCTTTCCCAACATCAGGGTCTTTTCCAGGGAGTCTTCTCTTCTCATGAGGTGGCCAAAGTATTGGAGCCTCAGCTTCAGGATCTGTCCTTCCAGTGAGCACTCCGGGCTGATTTCCTTAAGAATTGATAGGTTTGATCTTCTTGCAGTCCATGGGACTCTCAAGAGTCTCCTCCAGCACCATAATTCAAAAGCATCAATTCTTCGGCGATCAGCCTTCTTTATGGTCCAGCTCTCACTCCCGTACATTACTACTGGGAAAACCATAGCTTTAACTATACGGACCTTTGTCGGCAAGGTGATATCTCTGCTTTTTAAGATGCTGTCTAGGTTTGTTGCATTATATCCTCCCAGAAAGCAACGATGAGCTGGCATTGGGGAAGGACCGCAAAACAAGGTAAAGAAGAATCAACCCAACACTGATGTACCATGATTGTGTAATGACTCAAGAATATGTCTCAGGAGGCACCTGAAACAAAACTTAAGTCTGGAGGGACCACCCCTACATTCCCAAAATTTTGAAGTTCTCATTCTCAGCCTAACTTCTAAGCCTTTACTCTCAACTTGCCAGAAGATATGCCCTTCTCTGGTTCCTACATCACTTACTACCACCAGCATCCTATTTACTTAATTTATAGCCCACTTTCCCACTGAAGCCCTTCACACCACCTCACCTGGCTCAGAAGATAAAGGAGGAAGGTCCTCAGTACACTGATATCACCTAATCACAAATCCCCAGGCAACCTATTCCGGCACTTTTGTGTAGACACTAAAAATCATGGGATGGGCAGAGTAAGATCTTCCCTAGATCTTCATACAGCTGAATGCTACAACAAGATTACTTTCCACCGTCTTGTTTGTCAGATTTAAAAATAGGTTGTCAACATCCACCAAGCAGTCCAGATTAATGCACCAACCATATTATTTGTAATCTCTTCCCAAGGAGCTTAAACTGCTCTGTATTAGAAAGTGAGACAAGTCATAGCTTTTGATCTGAATTCAAAGGGAAATTAATGAAGACCCAATTCCTACTCCTCCTCGCCCTCAGTCTTCATCTGTTTCAACAGATTTTATGTCAAGGCACAACTATTTATGAAACCTGAGAAATAGCAGCTGCCATGCTTTCTGGCTCTCATGAAGGTTTCATGTTTTTAAGAAAAGTTTGTTCTTCTTCTGAAAAACAAAGTTCGGTAGAAAAAGCCTCTGACATGTAACGCTACAAATATATATCATGTTGAATTGCAAAAGGAAAAATAAAATGAGCAAGGGTCAAACATTTATTCGGCAGCAACCAAGGGGAAATAAATCATGAACCAACTAAATGGCATATTTCAGAGCCAAACTAGATGACACAGCAGGAGGTCTGACCAAGAGAGAGCCAGCGTGGTGTAGTGGTTAAGAGCAGTAGACTCGTAATCTGGTGAACCGGGTTCGCGTCCCCGCTCCTGCGTGTTTGTTGTGGGGAAGGAAGGGAAAGGAGAATGTTAGCCGCTTTGAGACTCCTTCAGGTAGTGATAAAGCAGGATATCAAATCCAAACTCTTCTTCAACCACAATTTGTTTTTTAAGCTAAAAGCAGCATTGTTGGGGAGTGGATCACAGAATGGTTGGGTCACGACACTGGAGGAGAGCAGCTAACTTCTACAGTGTAGAATACACCAATTGCCCCAATCAAAACTCTTTCCTGAAGTTCAGGGTCCAGCTAAAGATTCTGGGTTATCAGCCAAATCCCGCATGCCGGAAGGTTTTCCCAATAGATTTTACCCCACCCCCAGTCACTTTTAGGATCACCAGGGAAGGTCCAATCAAGATGGCATCAATGCCAAGGGATAGCCGAGGAAGAAAGAAACACAACATGATTCTTACGCTTGTTATCAACATCTCCCACAAGCATGGAACCCAAGCTGTCCCTGAAAATAATTAAACCTACAGTGCCTAAGAGAGCATCCCGGGGGCTATAGCAAACATCGGAGGTCATTCTTCAAGGGGGGAACTGTGGCGAGGAGGCATCAGAGGTCGTTCTGCAAGTGTGGAGGGGGCAGCAATTGTGGCAAGGGAAGTCTGGTGTCAGCCACCTCCTCCATAGAGCTCCGACATCCGTAGGTCCAAAAGGAGGAACTGCGAGGAGAGGGTCGGGGAAAAGGCACAGCTATCCCAGTCGCCTGATTCACCTCCAAACCAAAAGGAAACACACAGCATCCCTAGAGGCTGGTGTCATTGATTTCCCATCCATTGTTCGCAATGGGAGGGCAATCATTAACGGAGGAGACAGAAAAGGACAGAGAACCACAAGAGCTCATACTTCTGCCCTGAAAGCACAAGCCCCGCAGAGCAATGGATGTGGCACTTCAAACAGCCAGATCTCTCTGCCTCCCCTCTTCAGGATTGCAGACTAGCACCGCAATTCAAAAAACCCTCACACCATACTGGAGCAGAAGCAGGGTGGACAAAAATAAATGATTTTTAAAAGGAAAAATGATTTTTTTTATTTTAAAAAAAGTAATTTTTTTTATTTAAAAAAAGTATTTTTTTATTTAAAAAAAGTATTTTTTATTTTTAAAAAGGATATTTTTTTATTTAAAAAAAGGATATTTTTTTATTTAAAAAAAGGATATTTTTTATTTAAAAAGGATTTTTTTAAAAAAAAAAATGCTTTTGGAGGAAAAATCTTTCTAAATATAGTTTTCTATTTAAGTTACATTATAGTCCAAAGGCTATTCATCAGGAAATATGTTTTAAGTTTTTCATGTGTGCTAAAACTCAGTCTAAGTTTTTTGTTTTAATTGTTTAACCACATCAGTTAACAAACATGGATACATATGCTATAATGTTAAAGGTAAAGGTAAACAAATTGCTTAAATTGTTATTAAGGAAATGATTATTTTTCTCCTTCCAACAAAGTACAGCAGAAAAGCTGTCCAAATATAAACAGTTAACTTATTAAACCTCACAATGATTTCATAATTATCTGTCTATGCATTTCTAGTAGCATAACCAAATCAGTAATTCTTGATGTAACTGGAAAAACTACTCTGAAAATTTATTATTCCGAAAATGAAACCTTCATCTGGTTGTAAATATTATTATACCAGCAAGAATGAGTCTTTCTGTTAAAAAAAAAAAAGATTTAAATCAAGTCTTACTGACTTAATTTGATTTAAATCAAATCTACCCTGAGCAGAAGTGTCTCTCTCAACTTGTGGCATGCTGGCAGGTTATTCGCCAGAGGAAAGTCTCAATACAGGCTGTAGAAAAAATATTGAGGGGTAGGGCTGAGCTGGGTTCCAGGGATCTGTTGGGTCTCAATCTGGTCTCACTGCCATTGTATGATGGCATTAGGCCTGATCCAGGCTTGATCACTGTGCTAGCCTGGAAATGGCATAGGAATCGGACCCAAACATCCGCATCCTGCACAACCTTCCACCATAGTCAGCAAATCTGCAGATATGGCAATAGCTCTACCACCCTGTGGGGGTTGGGGTTAGGATTGCCACACAAGTAGGGCTGGGCGATATATATCAATATATCATCCAAAATTGGTTTGAAGTCCATATTGTGATATTGGTTTCATAAGTTTTGACCTGGCAATATCACGAATCTGTGTGTGTGTGTGTGTGTGTGTGTGTGTGTGTGTGTGTGTGTGATGCGAAAATCACAATGTGGGGGAAACGGTGCTTCTCTCGATTCCTGCAGCCCCTATTAACTCTGCCAGCTCAGCTCTTCCCTGCCTTATGCAGGGGGCAGCGAATCACAAGAGCAGGCGCTGGAAAAAATCACAATGCAGGAAAAACCATGAAGCCAGACAATGCCTCTACTGTACATAGCTCCTTCCTTATTTCATACATTGTGATACATCAACATATTGCGGTGTTTAGCTGGTGATATATCATACTGTTGAAAACCATGTATCGCCCAGCCCTACACACAAGTGTTATCAACGCCATCAAGATGAGTTGAAAAATCCACAGAGAAATAACATCTTATTTGATTCATTCCTTCTGATCCTTTAGCATTATTTCCCACCACATTTCCAAACTTCCTTCGGCCACCAGGAGAGCTAGCAATTTATAATCATACACAGTGGGAGAACAAGAACTCACAGGACTTTTACGAACTTTTACATTGTAGAGCAGGCATGTCCAACAGTTAGTTCGTGATCTACTGGTAGATCACTGGATGTCTGTGGTAGATCACTGGTAGATCAGTGGCTCCTCCCAAAGAAGCTAAAAAACTTTGGCTCCCCTAAAAAAAGGTCAACATCTTTGCCCTGCACCCCTAAAATGACCTGAGCCACCAAAAATAGGGCTTTCCTTCCTAAAAAAAGCTCAATGTCGCTTTACATTTCCCTAAAGAAGCTCAACAACTTTTACGTGAACCCCCCCCCCCAAAACAGGGCTTTCCTTCCAAAAAAAAAAGCTCAACAACTTTGACCTGAACGCCCAAAAAGGGGGTAGATCAGTGCCAGTTTTTAACTCTGTGAGTAGATCTCAGCCTCTTGGAAGTTGGCCACCCCCGTTGTAGAGGATACAAAACTGCCCTAATGAACTTTCACACAGCTTGTAAGCTACAGACAGCCCATCTCTGGGAAACCGTAAGGCTTTCAAGCAGAAACCATATGGGTGAAAATCAAAAATTGACATCTTTTTACGGCTCAAGCAGAACAATGACCTTCTGTCAGATCAAAGTCTAACTCAAGGCAATTGCTCCCCCCCCCCCCCGGGAATGCTCTGCCTAAGAACTGCCACATGTGTTAGAAAATGGCACAGAGAAGTAAAAAGTTCTGCTGGCTCATCTCATCAGTGCACCAGGTTAAATATCCGGCTAGATATTTTAATCCAATTTAAATTGGCCAATATTTGAAATGTGCTGCTTTGGGTGTTTTTAGCATTATAAAATCAACAGGTTACAAGACAAAATTAATCTGGATGGGACAATCTAACGTCACCTGAAGTAGTTTATCATTATTTAAATATTTATAAACCGCACTTTGGTATATAAAATACTGCAAGGCGGTATATACGGTAACATACAACTTAAAAACACAATACTGGTTTCATGATCCCACAAAGTCTCGTGCAAGGATACTTATGTCAGTTGTCAAACAGATTAAAAGGTATCTGGAGCACATATGTGAAACCTAAAATAACAAAAACGCAAGATTGATTTAAATGAGTTATAAGATTTATATACATATATACTGTATATAATTTTCTCCATTCTCGACATAGAGTCTATATGAGAAACAACAAATCATGCGGTAACCAGAATTAATTACTCTCATGAAAGCACACGGCTCTTTCAGTCTTCAGAATAGTTGAAATGCCTTGAATACCACAAAGGCAGGTTAACAGGGCCAGGAATTGATAGGAACACAGGGACCTTTCCAGGGTCAGAACTTCTACAGATATGCCTCTTTTAAGGGCACACAATTTAGAGTTGCACACACTGCATTGGTAGGGAGGTAACTCCCACAGCTCTTTGAAAAACTGAGCCCCTTTAAAGGCACGGGAAAGGGAGGAACGCTGTGCATTAAAAGTATATCAGTACAGATAATGGTTGTCAACTGTGCTTGCCAACATCAAAGCGAAGCTTCCAACTTTTTTGAACTATATGTTGTGTTGCTGGTGTAGCACTATGGTGCGGAACCTTTTTTCAAGCTGAGGGCCACTTTCTTTCTTAGTTTCTTTCAGGGGGCCACGTGGCAAGGGGTGCAGCCGGAGGCAAAAGCATGCAAAGCAATGAATGTGAATTCTACCTCTGCACAGTAGGCTAGTTTGCATACACACTCACACACCCCTCTCCATCCTCCACCGAGGCAACATCAGGGACACATGGACTTAAACAGAGTTAATTTGCTAGGATGATACTGAACCAGCCGAAACTACCATTGCAATGCAATCATCTCAGGTGCGAGAACAAGAGTGTCCAGAAAAGTTATTAAGTTCCTGCTGCTCAGAGCCAGTGTGGTGTAGTGGTTAAGAGCAGTAGACTCGTAATCTGGGGAACCGGGTTCGCGTCTCCACTCCTCCACATGCAGCTGCTGGGTGACCTTGGGCCAGTCACACTTCTTTGAAGTCTCTCAGCCCCACTCACCTCACAGAGTGTTTGTTGTGGGGGAGGAAGGGAAAGGAGAATGTTAGCCGCTTTGAGACTCCTTCAGGTAGTGATAAAGCGGGATAGCAAATCCAAACTCTTCTTCTTCAAATATGCTGCTGGTTGCAGCCATCTGAAAGCAAATGCTTTCGTCACTTGTCAACTTTACGTGGTCAAAATGGTCTTTGCCATCACGTTACGTCACGAGCAATGGCGCAATCAACAAACACTTCATGGGTAGCAGCCCCATGTGACCCACCTCCTCTTGCACTTCCAAGGGAGCCTGGCAATCTTTAGCATTCCAGTCGATGCACACATGGGTACCTGGACTAACGTTTGTCAGGATACTTTTAACTGACAGCAACAACCAAGAGAAGGATGAAGACAAACATATCCAGCTGGGATAGCTCAGTAGATACAGCACAAGACTCTTAATCTCAGGGTTGTGAGTTCAACTTGTGCTAAGGAGTCCTGCATTGCTGGGGGGCGTGGACTAGATGACCCTCACGGTCCCTTCCAAATCTATGATTCTATAATATAAAAGAGAGCTCACACCACATTCCTCACCCAAAAGGGGAGCCTGGTAGCCCCCACCCCCATTGACAGTTCGGCTGATACAAACTGAATGCTTGTTCAGATGCAACTTCTGCATCTCCTTCAAGGCTTAGACAGGCAACCTGCTTGATCTTTTTATTTGGTTCTTTAAGCGTAACATGCATATTTATCCTTGTTTTAAAAATTGTGGCTTGGATCCTAAGACAAGCTGCTGTACTAAGGAAATTCACAGGAAGTTTCACGTGCTCTCCTTATGCCATTGCCTTATGTGCACCGCGAAAAGCCCCCCTGATAGGCTAAGGAGACCGACAGGGTGCAGATGTGAAGCTCTGCCCACCTTCGCACAATTCCCCGCTGCCCCACCACATCGTTCAGGAAGGTCCCCTGGCCCTACATCAAAACTTTTCAGGGGACTGGAAGTTATCCTTCTGTGAATTTCCTTAAGCTAATTTATCTTAGGTTCCAAAACAGGGGTCTCCCCACTATACCCACCTTCCATCCTCAAGGTACAAGCATTGTTCCAGGGATTCAGGGCAATTAAGTGCCTTGATTCCATACATTATGGGGTTTTCGCGGAGGAAGGCTGGGATAGAAATGTAATAAATACACTGGGAGTGCCAGTCAGTCTGTCAGTGCTGCCTAACAGCTGGATTCCATTGCAAATATCCAGAGCACATCTGAATTGGAATCACAGTTCTCATCCCACCACAAAGGAAACTTCAATATGCTCCAGAGGGGTTTGCTTCCAAGGAAGCAAGCTTAGAATTCAAATGGCGGCAACTTTTGCAATGAGGCCCTTTTATTTTTTGTACTTTTACATACTTCCCCCCCCCCAGATATAAACAGCCCTTGTTCTGCATATAACCTTAGCAGATTTTTGTACCACACCCCCACGCTGCACAAAGCTGCCAAGATAGATAAATGACCAGTTTACAAAAATGCTTGGTATTCTGCCAAGCATGGGGTACCTCTGTGGTACAGCCATTTATTTTATTATTATTTTTAGCAATTGTTGTTCCCCACACAATGGAAGCTGGATATAAACAGATTAGAGAAAGCAAGAGCGTAGTCAATGCTAACAAATACTCACAGTCCCTGGGGATTTGATGTGGTCAGACAGTTTATGCTGGGGAAAAAGAAAAACAGAATTATTAGGATCCAGAGGTGAAATTTACTGAGATGAATGGAGGTATGACATACCTCTTGTCAAAGTTATTCTGCCAGACCTATTAAGACAGCTTAAAATTCACACTTCCTGACAATGAGCTTTGTTTTCTAGCTCATTGGTTTGCAAAGTTCTGAGCAATATGAGGCATTCCATGACAACGAGATTGGAAGCCAGTTTGTCCCCTGATGCTGATCTTCCCTCACAACAGGAGCTATTCTAGGGCACTGGTTGTAAACTGGTAGATTAGGACCCACAACTAAATTGCATCCTGATTTCACAGGGGTGGCAACAAGAGAACTGCCCCCCACATCCTTCTCGACATTCCATCTTTAGAAGTACAAAGAAAGGGTCTTTTCTGTGGTGCGCCCTAACTGTGGAACACATTCCTGAAGGAGATATGTCTGGTGGGAAGTGGGACTCCCCATCTCCAATGCATGTTCTGGGTGAAACTGGACCCCAGATCTGAAAATGTTGAAGGCTACTGGTTCTAAGGTACACCCTCAATTTGCACTGCCAGGCTAGAGATTTTGAGGGCAAATTTTAAATGTATGCAATATCTATTTTATTATCAAACCTAAAGCAGTAAAACTTCAACAATGTCAAATAATGTAATAATAATTTATTATTTATACCCCGTCCATCTGGCTGGGTTTTTGAGAATCCCCAGGTCTACCAGTCAGCTCTGGTTGTCCTCCCAAACCGTGATGAGTAGGCAGCATTTTCCGCAGACTTCTCGGACCAAACAGGGTTTCCCCAAGCCATGCATCGTTTATAATTTAGCACATAAAATTGTACTAGTTGGCATAGTTATGGAAATCTACAGATGTTTACTTCACAATAAGGCCCACTCTACGTAATGGAGCTCATTCCTAGGTAAGCATGCATAGAATTGCAGCCTTGTAAATGCCTTAAGTTTTGTACACACAAAATTGAAAATATACCATCACTAGAGAGAGGGAACTGCACACTGCTGCACCCTATGCTCCCCTAGGGTATCTGCGTCAGTCCTTTGAGAAGAGAGACGAAAAGCTCCACCGCAAGGGGTCAGCCATATCAAAAGGACAGCAGATACAGGGTGCTTGCTTCTAATATCTCCAAACTAGATCGAAGGTCACCAGAAGGAGGTGGCAAGCTGCAGCTAAGGCTCTCTTAGCTCTTCTCATGGACATGGCAGTATAGTCTAGGATGCATCTTGGACTGAAGTCTACACAATTCTGAGGAATTAACCTTCTCTCCAGCAGTATTTTGTCTTGCACAAATGAATTCATACTAAACATTTTGAGTAGATAACATTATTATCCTGGAGAGCATTTCACTCCTTCCAAAACAAACACAATATTTCATAGAGCAGTGATGGCTAACCTTGACACTCCAGATGTTTTGGGACTACAACTCCCATCATCCCTGACCACTGGTCCTGTTAGCTAGGGATGATGGGAGTTGTAGTTCCAAAACATCTGGAGTGTCAAGGTTAGCCATCACTGTCATAGAGGGTAGGGGGTTTTTTGCATTTCCCCAAATGGCCATTTGGTGGTGGTTGGGAAATATGGAGAGGAGGAGAACAAGTCCTTCCTTCCTACCCACAATTTTCAAGTCGTTCCCCCACTACCACCACCACCAAGCAGGCCTCTCTGGCATACCCACACAAACTGAGACTGTCCTCTAGAACTAGGGTGATTTGATGCAAATGAGGAAAGGGCTCAGGCACCTTTAGTAACTGTGCAAAAGAGGGAGCTGCAACACCTCCTGAAATCCTCTCTCCATCTGCATCTGGCCCCTCCTACAGCAAGGTTCTTAGTGGGAGAAGGAAATACCTCTCCTGAGCTTCTCAACAGCAGTTCTCTTTTAAGGAGTTATTGCTCATCTAAGCCCCTACTCTAATGCCATTCACATGCTTTAAAATGGTCTTAGCAGGCGGTGCTGTAAACAACACCTTCAATGTGCATGGTGCTTTAGGGAATACAAGAGGATGGGTCTTCATTGCAGCACTGCCAGTAATTGCAATGCAATCTGAAACAGTCAAGGCCCTGGGTATGAAATCAGTTTGCATCCATCCAGGTCCCAAAGTCTGGGGAATAGAGATGGATGCATGCTAAAGTAATTCTGAATTAGAGCCCCGGTAATTCCTAGGATGCAAAACAGAATTTTGCCATGGTGCAGATGCAGAAGTTGTCCAACTTGATCAGAAAACCAATTCTCAAGGCTGTAAGAATTATGAGGCTCCTCAACTTTGAGACAAAATGTGAAACAGATGATTTGGCTGAGGCAAGTTGATAAAATGACAAAGGGCACGTACAAGACCCATGAGCAGAAGGGTGTGAGGGATTCTATGGCAACGGAGAACTTTGTGAGGGGGGACGGGACACAAATTGCTTGTCACCCTTGAAATCAACCCAAGGGAGCATGGGGTATTAGACATACTGTACTATAAGTAGTCACTCACCACCACACAAATTGGAGAAGCTCAAGGCAGGCCAGTTTGGAAACACATTCTTAATTTATAATGCCTCTGCATGGTGATCCCCTTCACAGCAACATGCACAAAGGCATGCACACAAGGGACACCATCATGTCTATTGTTAGTAGCACACCTTAATTTATTTACACCAGCAAAAGCAACATGGCACACAAAAGCATCTTGCTAGAATCAGGTATGAAATCCCTCAAGAACAGCAGAGACGTAATAAACTTGCTACTACAAACCCACAGGCAAAGCCCCAAGAGCCCAGACTTCCCTAGAAACTCTCCAGCATACACTTTGGGAATCACCACTCCTGGTAATTAACCTAAATTTAAACTGCACTCCTGAACTTACTTGCCTGGGAATGAAGCTGACCAGATTTGTCTCCAAGTAGGATTGGACTGTGCTGTAACCATGTGCAAGACTACCCATTCCTATAAGCTGGGGTGCCCAAACTTTTTTCAAAGAGGGCCAGATTTGATGAAGTGAACATGCATGGGGGCCGACCAATGTTGTTGAGCTTTTTTTTTTTTACAATTTTAACCCAAAGTTGTTGAGCTTTTCAAGGATTTTACCCCAGGACATATGCTGCCACAGGGGCCGAAACTGGTCCCCAAAATGGACTTTGGACATGCCTGCTATAAGCCCTATATACCAGTAAATCACAAAGTTAACCTGTGACTTGTTAAAAGATCCTGCCAAATACTTTCATGTAAACCAGGATAGGTGAAAGGTAGATCCTCAGGATCTACAACTCTAGGTGATTTGCAGTTGATAAAAGTTACTTCTTACTCCGTATAATTTAACGCAAGTGAAAATATATATTTCTCTGGCATGGCTAGTCTTGTTGTAAGTTCCTCTCCTATAAAATATGATTATTATGTGTTTGCTATTATGCCAATAGAGACTGAATGAATGAAATGTGTTTGCCTTTGACTAGGTCTTTGTGCAGTTCTACTGGCCAGCTTTAAGAGTCCTATGTGTAAGTCCCTGATCTGTAGTAACTTAGATGCAGATTTGTACTCTTATATACAGTACTTTTTTTTCTCAGTGTATAGCTTACAGGACATGCTGTCAAGTACTGGGGTACAAAGCCCTACATAGCTGGGAACCAGGAAACCGAAAAGATAGTCTCACCACTTGTATACCCAATTGATCACTGTGCTCTGCAGGAGAAGGCCCCCTGTGGATACCATGTTATCAGGAGGTTCCTTTCTTGGGATATAGGAATCAAGCCTTTAATGTGGTAGCAGCCTTTGGAAAGCCTTTGAATTCCGTATTAAACAGGCAGTCTGGGGGGGGGGGTGTTTTGGCACCTACTCAATACCTTTTTTTCACCAAGCCTTTAAAGCTGAATATCTTTATATCCCAGTCTGCATTGGAACTAATTTTAACTCTTTTTATATGTAAGTGTTTTGTGCATGGAAGTGTTTTTCATTGTCCTTACACTTATCTTTATGGTTGTTAGCTGTTTTATTTGGTATATACAGTAATTGTTTATTTTTTTTAGTTGCTGTTACCCACCCCGGGGGACCTTATGGTAAAGGGAAACCCAATACTGTAAAATACACAGCTGCTGACTCCACCGTTCACACTAAGTGTACATTACTTTGAATTTCTAGCAGAAACAGACCCCACAACCCCGAAACCGACCCACCCCGACGTAAACAATCCAGAAAAAGCAAACCTCTCTCACACCGACATTTTAAAAATGCACATCCTCCACAAATATTTGCAAATACCTCCTCAGAGTCCACCACCCCTTCCCTCCCAACAGGCTTAAAACGAGCACTGGGCAAGAATAACGCGCACTAACAACCCTCCCACCACAATTATTGGCCTACATACAACATCACAGTAAGAAAAGGCAGAAGGGGGAGGGGCGCCAAGCCGCTGGAACAGAAAAGGGAACCTGGCCAATTATTATTATTGATTATCCCCCCCCCTCCGGATTACACTTGAACCCCTCGAAATACCACGCGCCCGTTACCTTCGCCGCCGCCCTCGGTGACCCCACGCCCAGCGCTGCGCCCGGAGCGCGGGTTTAATTCATTCTCCACAGCTGAGGCCGGCAAGAAAAGGCTGCAGGCGCACGCCGCGCTCCGGAGAGACGTGGGCGGGCGAAAAGCCGGAGGGGGCGGACGGGGCGCCGGTGTGAGGAGGCACCTTTGGTCGTTCCTAGCGGGTGCGGTGGGGGTCGGAAGCCCCCCGTGCAGCGCCCAGGTTCCTTCGGGCACCCGAGGGACGCAGACACTCGGATATATGCAGGCGCAGCGCAGGAAGGCCTAGAGAACATGGAGAGGGTGGGCTTAGAGCGCACGCCAAGGGGGAGCGCAGGGGAAGAGAGACGCACGCACACGCCAGCGGCCGGGTCTCCGCTCCCCGCGCCTACCTGGCTTTACGCGACGACAACAAGCAGTCACTTCCTTTCGAGGAGGAGGAGGAAAGACCCCGAGCCCCAGGGCTGAGTGACCACCACTCCCACCCCGGGCTGCCTAGCAACAGCTATGAATCCTGGATCCGGTGCTTGCCAGGCCTGGATTATTAGGGAGAGTGGGGAGCAGGTTGTCATCAGCCGAAGGCTGCCCCATCTCCTTTCACGCCCCTTGCATTCTGCATTCACTCACCTCGGGCAAATCTACCTCCTCCGGGGCTGCAAAACGGAGCGGGGGTGGCGGCGGTGGCTGGGCCGGCTAGGAGTCCACCTAGGCTCACCTTCTGCTCCCCTCGCTGTTGCTACTGGGCGCCTGATAGCATCATCGGCGTCCCTCCCCCTGTCGTGCTCGCCTCTCTCCTCTCCCTGTTTCTGACGCACTCATTCTGCAACGTCTGGAGCTTTCAGCTGCACCCACTCCAGCGCGCTTGCAGCTCTCCCTCCTCAGTGCATCGCCCAGCCGGCAAGAAGCTGCTGCTGCTGCCGCCACCGCCGCTGCTCCAACAACAAAAGAAACCCGGGGACAAGCGAGACCTTGTGCGTAAAATCAACTCAAGCCTTCCTTTTGTCGTGCTCCAAAGACGGCACAGCTGGGCGAAGGATTTATGAATGCAAAATGAAGGGTAATGTTGGCACAACACACCACCTACCTTTCCTTCCAAAAGGCCCCCAATCTATTGCTGCAGCAGTGCTCCACTACAGCAGTCGTTGCAAATATTCCAGAGAACAAAATGACTGATAGCTGCCAGTTGATGGGCAGGCGGCAAAGAAACGCAGCGATGGAGGCAGGCATTTGGAGAGGGTTGGCGGCATTGCGATCTCTTGTTTGGGTATGGCAGAGTAGCGAGGGCTATAACGTTAATGACAACCTTTGTTGAACGTGCAGTAGGGAAATGCTTAGAAATTGATTGGAAAGATGATTGTACAACAAAGGGGGGTTTGGAGCTGGAGGAAAGGATGTTCATGTATGTTACCGCAGTGAAGAAAAGAAAGAGCAGGCATTAGTGATGGTCCATGTATTTAAATAAGCCATAAAACTGGCATAGGATAACACAGAATAGAATAGAATAGAATAGAATATTTTATTGTCATTGTCCCCTTCGGGGACAACGAAATTACTTTCGGAGAAGGAACGTCTCCGTTTTATTTAATAAGAAACAAGTGTATTTAATCTAGGCTCGTGGACTGCAGGTGTTTGACTGTGTTTTGCAATGTCTCCCAGCGCATTTGCACAGAAGTAAATATCACTTTGCTCAGTGGGATTAAGTCCTGGTAAATCTGCAATCTATACATGCTTATTGTGGAGTAAATTAAATGGAACCGCTGGGACTTGCAGCTTGATTCTCCACATATTTACTCAGAAGTCAGGTAAATCCCACTGAATTCAATGGAGTTGACTCCCTAGTAAATATGCATGAGCCTCAGTTACAATAAATACAATGTGTGTTTACAAAATCAAGTATATATTTCCTTTGGGACCTTTATAAATTTAAATCCATCTGCCCCATTGGGCTTGTTGTAAAGATTGAGTTTAGGCTAAGCTTTCTTTCTAGCTCTATGCCAGGTATGGGAAACCGTTGGCCAGGGATGATGGGAGTTGTAATTCAGTAACATCTGGGGCTCCCCCATACTGTTGTTTAATATGAACAGTAAAATTCCAGTACCTCCATTAATTCTCCATTGGCCATATGACGTTCTCTTTTAATCACCAACCGCCCACACTCTACCCTCCACCAATCCAGATTTTCTTATACCAGGGATACTCCAGAAAGGAGAGGATATGAACAAATATGGATTGAGGGAGGGGAAAGTGTGGGAAGGCAGTGATTTGGAGGAGAGCGTCATATGGACAATAGAGACTTAATGGAGGTCGAGGAAGCTTACTATCCACATTAAATGACATACAGATGAGTCCCTGGAGGGCCAAGGGTTCCCCAACCTGCTTCGTAGTTTTATGTCCCTGAAAATGTGAAATAAGCTATAATTCTAGAGAACCATCTAAGAATTTTGTAAAGATATATTAATAGGATCCTGTTCCAGATCAGAGGGCAGTCCCTTTCCAAACTTATACGCCTTTATCTTTAGCTGTGCATTTTGTGGAATTGTACCCAGGTAAGCACCACCTGTCCTCTTGTGATGAATGCTTGCACAAAAGTGTCCCACCTTCTTCACTGTGTCCACATGCAAGCACAGCTACCCATGAAGCTGAAGTTGGTTCCTAGTTACTTATTTGCATATATATACCGGTATGTATGTATGTATATGTATATATATATATATATATTCATTCAACATAGAGCTCAGCCTATGGTTGCAAAGCAGCTGAGATGTACATGATTTGTTACTTAGTTTATAAATTGATTAAGAAGGCTTTGTTGATCCAAATAGTCAATATTTTTTTTTTATTTAATGGTATTAGTGCACTACACCTCAAAGTGTTATCAGATCAAATGTATGATTTCCCAACTTCCATATGGACCTTTAAAGAAAGCTTTGCCCTATTTGAGTATTTTATGCTACCTTTCTTGTTCCTTATGATGTTGCCCCGATGAATATACATGCACACTCAGAGTTCATTCTCTATGAAGTGTGTAAGTGTATATTCAGAATTTCTAAGCATTGTGAACAAGTCCAACTTTTTTCAGGACAGTGTTCTACTGCCAAGCAGCATATACTGTCAGAGGTTTTTCCTAGCATTTAGCCAGTCCTCGTTCTTGTAATTTTGACCTTTGGTTCAGGCTCCACCATCTGGAACAACAGAAGACAAATTTGCCTGTTCAGCTACAGGCATGTACACAACGCTTGTGAGCTTGTTTCCCCCCACTGCATTTTAAGTTGTGTTTTACATTGCTGTACACACCATTATCTGATTTGTTTCACTGTACTTGCACACACACAAAGAGACACCTGAACCGAACTCCTAATTTAGTGAACCCTTCATCTGTGCATGCATTTACATGTGCAACAAATGTGTGAAATGCAAACACATTAACTTCAGCTTATGTTTTCAAATTGGATGAAAGCTGGTTTGAGGGGAAACGCATCAAACAATATTTCTTGAGAAACTGCAGGATACATATGGTTGGTTGGTAGGTAACATCATGTGTACTTGGTTTCAAAGACCAGCAGAGGGAGCGCACGAGCTGCTGCAGCAATGGCAATGTGTACAGAACCTACGCCTCAGCCCTTCAAATATTTAAAGGTGGCGATCATCTTGACTATTAAGTTTCAGCAAGTGTTCATGGAAAATAAAGGAACTAGCACACAAATTAGCAAGTCGAGTAGCTATCATACGATCACAGTTAATAAGCTGTCAAAATGATTTGAGCATCCACCTGCATTCCACACATATACAAATCACACAGGTTTTCTGTATTTTGGTAATGCTGAGCCTTTTTTTAAATTTCTCTTTCCCAGAGATATGCTAGACCTTCACACACATATCACATTCCATTCATACCTATCCCATGCCACTTACTTTATAATTCTTTTGCAGCCATATACAAACATGACTCATTCACCTATACTCAGATTCCATTCCAAAGAGAGCCAATGTGGTGTAGTGGTTAAGAGCGGTAGACTCGTAATCTGGTGAACCGGGTTCGCGTCTCCGCTCCTCCACATGCAGCTGCTGGGTGACCTTGGGCTAGTCACACTTCTTTGAAGTCTCTCAGCCCCACTCACCTCACAGAGTGTTTGTTGTGGGGGAGGAAGGGAAAGGAGAATGTGAGCCGCTTTGAGACTCCTTCGGGTAGTGAGAAAGCGGGATATCAAATCCAAACTCCTCTTCTTCTTCTTCAAAGATCCAAACTGTTCTTCATGACTTGCTATCTTTCTATTCAGAGGAACATAGATAAATAAACAAATGTGCTAGCTGAGAACTCCATGCAGTCTTATACCTCAAGTTTGAAGTTGAAGTCTTCTAAAAAATACAATATGTCCCTGTGAAAGCTCATGTCTCAGGGGCTGTTCATGATCCTGCTCCCAGCATGTGGCAATCATGGTCCTGAGCGTCGCCCCAGTTTCTTCTGAGGAGGAAAAAACTTAAACACAATGCATAGTGCCCAAAAATGGACCAGAGGCAATTGTAGTTCATCCAGTTGCAGCACTTACAAAAACCTATAAACTTATAACAAGACTAAACCTTAACACTAAGCATACTATGTACAGAACACCACACCAGAAGGAAGAGAGATAGAAAGAGAAAGTAAAACCCAGGCTCCTTCTGGCCTATATTTATAGTCAGCATGACCTTAATTGGAAGAGATAAGAGAACCAGTTCAAACCAGCTGTACTCAGCTTCTCTGAAGGTATAACTCAAACAATAATGAAGCTTCTTTCATACAGAGCAGCTTTCAGAAGCTTCCAGAACCCTCTTGAATTAATCAGAATAGGAAAGATTTCTACACATCAGATCAATACTTTCTGCACTAAGAAATGCAAACTGACACTGAGTCAGTCCGTTCTAACTTCCAAACTCATGAGGATCTACCAGCAAGACATTTATATGCTTGCTGATCCCATATGTATAGCTTTCAGCCAGCCTAGGAAGGTCTGGGGGGGAACAAAAACAAAGACCTATATATATGTTTTGAGGTATGTTGGGAGCTGCCTTGAGAGGGGCAGGCAATTCTGAAAGGCGACCTATAAATGCAAAAAATCATCATCATCATCATCCCATCAGGGGTGATTCATAAAACCCAAAGTGAGATCTGAGCATGCTTTCAACAAATTCAGCAGTGGCTGACCATTCAATTAAGCAATACAGTATGTGCTTTAAAATCAATGGTGTTGACTTCATTGGTTTTGATGGGTCTTCTCTGAATATGACTTAATTGGATCTCACCCAATGAATGTTGAGGTGGGTCACATAATAAAATAAATGGTATTCTGATTGCTCCGCTTGGCCATATCAATTTCCAGCACACGTTAAGGTCAGCAGGAAACAATTGATTCAATTCCGTGCTTAAAACTTCTGGCCACAAGGTGGAGCTATCAGATTAACAACTCTTCTTCACCGGCAGTATTAACGTGCATTGAACTTCGTGCCCATTAGGGTTGATTTTAGTTCACAGACGCTTATGAGTGGGGTATGCATCCATCAGAGGATTACTGTATTTGAAAGCCTATCCAAGAAGTGATCCAAGTGTCACCAGTGTGGTGCGGTTGCTGCTTCTGCCACACTACTAGCTTTTATATACAGTACAGATATATTGTGATGTAAGCTTTAGGGACTAGTTCCCACTTTGTTGGTTGCATGATATTGGCCTCAATCGGCATGGGGAGCATGTGAGCATGGTCATCTACTAATACTGGTCTGATGTCGGAGGGCCTCTTAGGAGAATCTCATTCTTTTCCTTTGTGCAAGGAAGAGACTGTTTTATAGACTGTAACAGACTGAGACAACTTACATTTTCCTTCAATAAAAATGGTGTGATTAAAAAATAACTTTGCTTTAGGGGGGGGAAAAATACTGGTCTGATGTCCAGATATTAAAGAGACAGAAATGGGCCAGAATGCATTCTTTCAAGTTAGCTGGCAGCCCTATTCCCCTCCTATTTATTTATTTATTACTAGTTGAAGGTAGCCCGTTACATTAACGGGTGCTAGAGGAGGAGGAGGAGGCGGCAGAGGCTGGCGGCTGACTGCAGCTGACAGGCAGCCCCGGCGGCGGCTTCGGGCGGGTAGGCCTCGGGTGAAGCCGGGGGCTCGCGTGATCGGCGCGGCCGGGGGAGAGAAGGAGCGCGGTGGCGGCCGGAGGAGGAGGAGGCTCCATGCAAGGCGGCGGCACTGCCCCAACTGACAACGCGCGTGCGCCGCCGCTGCCTCCCGGACACGCCCCCCTCTCCGGCCGCTCCAATGCCTGCGTCCCTGTTGCGGGGGGGAAAGTAGAGCTCTCCAATCCGTGCGTCCCTGTGGGACATGCGCACTCGCGCAGTTCCACTGACACACAGTGGACGCAAGGACACTTGAACATTATTATATGTGATAACCCATCTTTCATCTAAAAAGCGTAAGGCAGTTTTTGGTTCACTGTACTTTTGGTATCTGAAGAAGTGTGCATGCACACGAAAGCTCATACCAAAAACAAAATTAGTTGGTCTCTAAGGTGCTACTGGAAGGAATTTTTTTATTTTTTTATTTTGTTTGTGCTTTTGGAAATTAGAGCTTTGAAGAGAGCTTGAAGAAGACACCAGAACAGCAACAATAACTTCCAGTCAACTGTCATAGCTCAGCTAAGCTACACGATCTTAGGCCATCATACTTTGCACCACCATTCGAAAACTGAATTATTGTTTAACCACCAAAAATATATTGACTTATATTGATAAGGAAAATAATTGACATAAGGAATGAGCAGTGCTTTGTCATGTAAGGCGCTCCATAGGATTTAGCATTTGGTTTTTGTGAATCACTTGCAATAATCAAGTTGGTCTGCAGATGGTGCACATGTCTTCTTTTCTATGATTACCAGTTAAAGCATCCTACTTCCTGTTCCTTATATACAGTGCTATTTTTCTAGAAAAAGCACCAGAAACGCTTCCCTTGTTCTCTTATAATGGCAATGGTGCCCACCTGAAAGATGCCAAAACTGAGTTTCAGCTGGGGAAAAAAGCTTTGCTTATATATATATTTTAAATGCACAGCCCTATTCTTAGGGTGCTTCCCAGACTGTCACTATTTTTGGATCAGATTCAGTCACCAGCAATCCATTTTGCACAAGTACAGTGGCACCTCGGGTTAAGAACTAAATTTGTTCTGGAGTTCTGTTCTTAACCTGAAACTGTTTTTAACCTGAGGTACCACTTTAGCTAATGGGGCCTCCCGCTGCCGCCGCGTGGTTTCTATTCTCATCCTGAAGCAAAGTTCTTAATCCGAGGTACTATTTCTGGGTTAGCGGAGTCTGTAACCTGAAGTGTCTGTAACCTGAAGCGTCTGTAACCCGAGGTACCACTGTATAATCAATTGGTTGCTATTGCGCCACAAACCCACTTTCCCCAAAGATAGTATATTTTTTGCCATAAGGAAACTGAAGGGAAAACTGGAAATTTTGCGGTAACACTTGATCCTATATATTTTGGAAAGTTCTTTGTTTGTTTGCTATGCATTTGGACACGTCTTAAGATATCGTAACCAAATTTTGCATGTTGTTTCCTGAGACCAAGGAACAGGTTTCCATTTGGTGTGGATGTAGTTGGACATCATTTTGAATCAAGATATCAAGATGGCAGGCAGGAGGAGGCATGGCAGTATATTGTGATTCTATTAACAACTCCATAATGATTTCCCTTAATACCAAAACGATAGATAGATAGATAGATAGATAGATAGATAGATAGATATAGAGTTTCACATGCTGGGGGAAAATAATCCTTTAATCACCTGCTTGTGATTGTGTGTTTCTCTGTTTGAAAACGTTCAATTAGTAATACATATATTTTAAACTTCCTGGGTTTTGGATGTGCAGCATGGACCCAATTTATGCCGTAAGTAAATGTGTTGATTAAATAAATGCCGGAAGTAAATTAGAAAGATTATCAGTATTGTATAACACGTCTTGGGAATGTACTTTGTACCTAATCATAGCTGGCATCTTGGTAATTAAAGGGATGGAGGTAAATATAAAAGCAGTCTTTCTTCAGACCCTGTCAGAGTGTACAAATTCCTCTGCTACCATACTTTAGATATTTAGGTCACCATCCAGCTCGTTTAATACAATGTTATTGAACAACTCCTACTCATTTTGTGAAATAACTTTTCTAAGAACATGCCTGTGTCTTGCCAAATGCAAGGTGGTTCTTTTAAAAGAGATTCAGAAGCAATACAAAACACAAGTGAGTGAGAAGAAGAAGTCCATTCGACCTCTGAAAACATTTTAAAATCAAGACACGGCTTCTGATTGGCTGCAGGAGCTTCCTGCACACAATTGGAAGCCACGTCGGATGTTTGGCTTCCAAAAAACATTTGCAAACCGGAACACTCACTTCAGGGTTTGCAGCGTTCAGGAGCCAAAACGTTTGAGTGACAAGGCATTTGACAACCAAGGTACAACTATACAGTGGTACCTCGACTTACGAGTAACTCGACTTACGTTTTTTTCGAGTTACGAGTGACTTCCGGTAAAACAAAATGGCCGGTGCATCCAATTTTTTTCGACTTATGAAAAGACGTCGCGGCTGCTTTTAATAGGATTTTTTCGACTTACGAATTTTTGACCCGGATTTTTCGACTTATGAATTTTTCCCCCCAATGCATTCCTATGGGGATTCGACTTACGAATTTTTTCGAGTTACGAAAATCGCGTCGGAACGCATTATCGTCGTAAGTCGAGGTACCACTGTATATACCAAGCATGCACTTCTATCTGCCACTTGGAAGCCCTCAAGAAGTGGCGAAGTGACTCCCCCAGGTGGCCTCAGTTTGCATCAGTCCGTGCATGAGCTTCTGAAAAACTCTGCCCAAACCACCCGGATGTTCTAGATAGCCACCTCCTCCCAATGCCTCACTTTAACCATTTCCAACATCAAAGAAGTTTTTCAGCACTATCCTCCCAACTGATTAGGGCATCAAAGACTATTCTCACACCTTCAAAAACTTAACTGCTGCGAGGGAGGGGGAAGGAACAGAGGCAGGAAGGGTAACCATGCCATGTAAGAATCACAAACTCCTCGATATACATTTTGTCTTCAGGATGAATTTCCCAAACAGCCTGTTTTCGAACCTGATTTGCAAATGAGCTCATGTTTAACTATTTAAATATTGTGTGTATTTGTGGTTTTTGCTTAATTTATTATAAAAGAACTGCAAAATGGGAAGTGGGACTGAACTGAGCAAGAAGAACAAATAGTCCTGCATTGTGGGGTTTCTATATTTACTGAGACGTTTTTGCCAGCAGGCACACTGACACCTGCGGACACCCCAATGGCAACCCCTACTTTAAGGCTTCAGCAGCCAAATACTAGTCAGTGATGGCTAACCTTGACACTCCAGATGTTTTGGAACTACAACTCCCATCATCCCTAGCTAACAGGACCAGTGGTCAGGGATGATGGGAGTTGTAGTCCCAAAACATCTGGAGTGTCAAGGTTAGCCATCACTGCCGGTTGTGTGAAAAACTGGATCAAGAGAGAGCTAGTTAAAGGTTATCTGCTACTATGCCCACACATCCCTCTCCCTAACTTTTGTATTCGGGGCTAGTGGTTGTCTTCAGTGTTGCATCTCAGGGGCTGCCATTCCTAAGTCCAGGTGAACGGCTGCAGGGAAGTGATTGCTGTGCTGAACTTCTTACTAAAGATCCTGAATGCACAGGGCGTTTTCTCCTTTAACCCATGGAAACTGTTGGCAGTCTCCTCACCTTCCCATCAATCAAGGGAAGAGGTGAGTGTGGAAAGGAGAGGTGGAGCAGGCTGCTGAAGCAATTAGCTCTACCGTAATTATTTACACACAGGGACATATCGAAACAATGCTCCTATTAGGAAAAGCCACTTTGCTTGATTGCAAACATGCATGGCCAGCAATTTCAATGGCAGCTGAGTTTAGATATTGAGATAGATTTCTGGGAGTGACACAAATTAAGCCCTGCCTAATTTCAAATAAACACGTGTAGAAATGCATTGTAATAATTTCCCGAGCATTATTATTAAATATGTATCCATAGATAACCCTTTTCTGCAAGTGTAGCTTTTACTCAGCGCTAGATGTTATACAGTTTCCTCCCCTGCTTCCTGCATATTTCCTTTCCTTTGTGAAATAATGTGATCAATCCTCTTTTCAACTCTTTCCAATGTTTTTTTATTTTCTCCAGCTATGATTTTTTTTAAAAAACCAACTCCAGCTTTGAATTAAACTTGCATTCATTGGTGCGATGCTCCATTATATTTACTAATATAAAGATATCTGAAAAACTGCACATCAACAATGCCAAACTGTGAGCAAGACAGCCGCACAAAGCAACACCTGAATGTATCAGACAATAAATAATCTATTGCTGTTCTTGTTATCAGATATTAGGTTGAAACTCAGTAACGCTCATTTTCCACAACAACTGCTAAGCGTTCCGCGTGTCCTCAAGAAAGTGGTTCAACGTAAGACAACAAAGCAAAGGGTGCCAATATCTACCGGTACCTGGAAATGTTCATTGCACTGTTTGTATATTGCTACTAAGGGCATTGGAATCAAATTCCATTATGAAACATGCTGCAATTGAAATCCGTAGAAATATTGTCTCAAATTCTAAAACTATAATTCCCCCTTCATTCTAGGGCTTGTGCTGTAGTATTGCTTTATTTGTTATCTGCTCACCTTTGGCAAAACTGCAAATAACTTATATTTGTATAAAAGAAGGATAATTTTTTTAAAAAAACAAACACCAGGGTATACATCTGTTTTGCTGCACTGATATGACCTCCCAGCCAGAATACTGCATGATCCAGTGACCCTCTAACAAACTCCCCCACTGCTTTGACAGTTCAAGTCGCAGCAGTTTCTCAAGAGCTCATTCATCTCGGGTTCTTATTTCTTCCAAGACGGATCCCATGAATAGGGAGCCTCTGGTGCCCCAGGTTTTGGTCAAGTCCATATGACCTGTTTAGTGAGCATTCATCCTGATTTGTTTGAGGCAAGCTTATACAGCATTGTTCAATAATTATGCTATACTTTTCAGCACACTTTCCAATTACTTGGCGCAAAATGTTCAATCCTCAGGGAGAGCTGGCTTCTGGCACACAATCTCCCCCTCAGCTTTAGGCTGTACACACACTATATATTTAAAGGTAAAGGTAAAGGGACCCCTGACCATTAGGTCCAGTCGAGGACGACTCTGGGGTTGTGACACTCATCTCGCTTTACTGGCCGAGGGACCCGGCGTACAGCTTCCGGGTCATGTGGCCAGCATGACTAAGCCACTTCTGGCAAAGCCAGAGCAGCGCACGGAAACGCCATTTACCTTCCCGCCGGAGCGGTGCGTATTTATCTACTTGCACTTTGATGTGCTTTCGAACTGCTAAGTTGGCAGGAGCAGGGACCGATCAACGGGAGCTCACCCTGTCGTGGGGATTCGAACTGCCGACCTTCTGATCGACATGCCCTAGGCTCTGTGGTTTAACCCACAGCGCCACCCGCGTCTATATCTTTAGAGCACATTAAAAGCACTCCCCCCCCCCAAAGAATTCTGGGCCCTGTAATTTAAGGGTCACTGGGATCTGTAAGGGGTAAACTGAAGTGCCCAGAACTCTTTGAGGGAGTAAATGCGCTTTAAATATATACAGGTAGTGTGTATCATGCCTTTAATGTGCAGTCTGAATTTGCCAGGATGCGACTGAATCTGGTACTTCATGGTTCCCGTGCCACTATAATGCCACAGGACACAAGTCTCTCCGCCCACTCACATAACCTTACAGAATATATTTTTTCCCTTATCATTAAAAATGTTTCCTAGAAACCCACACATACCCACACATGTAGTGCAGCATATTCATACAATGTAACTAGACAAAGGCAACCCCTTATCTCTCAAGAAAGAGAAGAGATAAGACGTTGATATTCTTACAACAGTGGTAACACCTGTTGACATAGGCCTGCAGGTTTACATAAGGAAGGTAGGCTGCTTCACCTAATTGTCTAACTTCAGAGCAGGCCTGTGTTTTGTTTTTTAAGAGAACTTGCCCATGTGCTAACCCCCCAGCCCAGGAGCTAACCCATAAATAATGAGACACGACAACAGATGTATGGGATAAAATGGGAGAGGTGGGTCTGCTGGAGCCCTGCTGCAATACATGGTCCTTGCTCCGCCCCACAGCCGGCAGCCGATTGGGTAACCGGGGAGGGGGCGGAGCAACAGCCAGCAACCAAAACAGGGGTGTCACCCTGGCATGGGAAGCCCAGGGTCACAAACCCTGTTCACTGCCTTGATGACTGAGCGATAATTATAGAGTTTTATTTGTTTATTTACGCAGGGATGTGAGGGCATCTGGCCTAGAGCCAAATGTGGACTCTTCCAGGCCTCTCTGCCCAGACCACACCCTTCCCCACCTATGTTCTGCACCTCCCTCAGGTACTTTTGCCTGGCTAGATGTGTTATTAACTGTAATAATGAGTCTTGCTAATGCAGAATGTCTGTAGAAATCTCAAGCTTTTGCCTGGCTGGAATGCAGCTTGTTGGACAGTAAAAGTCATATCCTTTGCTACTCCCACTTTTGCCTCTGGCATGATGTGGCCCTTGGAAGGCTGGTCCACAAGGGAATGAAGGCTCTCTGGCTGGGCGAGTTTCCGTAACCCCTCTTTCAACAGTTCAGTTCCTTGAAGAGCACCTACACTTCCACTCCCTTTGAAGGCTGCACACTGCGGCTCTTCTGAGCAGGAGTGAGCAACTCCCCCAGTCTTAAAGAAATTCCAGAAAGAAATGAACAAACATATTATTTATTATTTTTTACCCAGCAAGGCAACTTCTCACGCCTGTTCCGAAGAAGAGCACAGAGGGAGAAAACCTCTTTAAAACATAATATGAAAAGCCACACTCTTCAAACCACTTCTCTTGAAAAACAAAACACAGGCCTGCTCTGAAGTTAGACAATTAGGTGAAGCAGCCTACCTTCCTTATGTAAACCTGCAGGCCTATGTCAACAGATGTTACCACATTGGAAAGAAAAGCTGCAAATTCTGCCAGGAAAATAATTCCCCTCCCTTTAACGCTCACAATTAAATTCAAATAGGAAGCTGTTCCTTCAGAAGCACGGCAGAGTTTTTCTCAGTCTCTGTTGCCTACAAGGAAACCATTACTCTACACCAGCTTCCCACAAACTGCTGCTTTCCAGATATTTGAGACTTCAACTCCCATCAGCCTCAGCCAGTGGATGGGGTGCTTATGCCTTCATTTGTACCCATTAGGACCCACAGTACGGAGTGAGCTTTCCTCAGAGCAGTGAAAAAGAGTCAAAGAAGGTGTCCTCCAAAACTTCTCAAGAACTTGCTCACTGTTGTGTGACATTTTAGATGTTCATGCTAAAAGTGGATTTTGGATAATTTTTCTAACCATAGCTGCATTGCCATTTTTGTGCATCTATGAGGAATAGGGGGTCATTGAAGCAGTAGGGGGGAAGAGCAGGACAATGTGGATTTTGTTCAAGGTTTGAGGGGGTCAGGGAGAAAAGTAGGAACTGTGAACCCTAAGCCCCTGAACTAGGGGGGGGGTAGCTCTAAGCCCCTAAAGTTTAGGAACCTGAAAGCCAAATCACCCAAGCACCCACATTCCAATGCACAGCTTCCTAACTTTGCTACCGGTATATATGCTTGATTTGATTTGAAGAAATTCTGGCCTTCTTTTCAAAGCAGTATCACATGCAAAATATGACGAAAAGTGGTAGATGTTGTTCCTGTTACTTCAGTTTCTTTGCTAATTAATTGCCTGTCGGTGTAGCATAATTTTATACTTTACCCAAAGTGGTAGCAGCATGAACCAGCTCCTGTCTAGTGTAAGAAATTAAAACCCACATAAATTCATGTTATTTTTCTACACATTGTTGGTTAGGTAGAGCTTTCCACAAAAGTAGTTATTATATTGTGACTACTTAGGATCAAAGAAACCACAATGGCACTGAATAGCAAAGAATAACATTTTTAATCTCTTGCTCCACTCCCGTTCCAATTAGCTGTTGCCTGCAAGTCCTATCCCGGAGATTAGTTCAAAAAATCACCTTAATCCCACCAGCTACAATGGGACTTAGTTTGGACCAAAAAACACATAGGATTGCACTCAGGTCTTTAAGGTGCCTCGGGCCTCTCCTTCTTTTGCATTTCTTGTTACAGACTAACAGGGTTATCCTGGAACAAATAAGTGAGTACTCTTAAGTAATTAGGTAAATGCCTGGTTTCTTTCTCATACATATGTTTGGAGGCTTTGCAATCTGTTAATCCAGGCTGTACATAGCATGTTTGACATAGGAGCCAAGGAAAGATCAATACCTTTTGAATGTAAGTTAGCAAATATGTAGCCTTCTTAGGCTGTGTACACATTACAGTGTGGTCCCACTGCTGGTGTTTGAAGCTGTGTACACATGACATCAGCTGCAATCCATATTTGTGCTGTAGTTTCTCGAAAAATACTGCTGTTTGATACCTTTTCCTTAAACCAGCTTACATCCAATTTGAAAACGTGAGCCACATTCACGTCGCAGGTAAGCTGAAGTGTGTACATTTGAGACAGCTATTCCATATGCACATGCACAGTGGACAGCTTTGTGAATAGGAGTTTTAGGGAGGGGTTGCAGGCAAAGAGAAACCAGATGGGTAATACATATGGGGTTAAGTAAGACATCACTGCCCCCTCTCTGGTGTGGACAGGAATATTCAAATGCAGCTTGAAACACTGCAAGCGGTGGTGAGCGACTTCGCTGAGTTTTAAGCCACTAATGTATGTGAACATAGCCTTAGTATGGGGCTATTTGTTTAGTTCCATTCTATTGTGGATTATGTTTCCTTTTTTCAAAGTTCTCTCAGATGCTTTTAATTCTGTACAAATGTATTCTTCTGACTGATGGTTGAATAAAAGAATGATGATGATTCAACATAGCCTTAGTGTTCAGAATGAAAACAAAAGTTACATGGAATCTGTGAACTGTTACGGAAAAAATCCCAGGCACGAGTCCTCTCAGCAACCGGGCCCTTCAGACAGGAGGTCCATGGTACTACGGAGCTAAAGATGAAACCAACCAGCAACTGGAGCAAAGAACAAAGTCACTTTATTGCACAACAGGTTCGAGTAACAGAGACTGAACCCTGAACACAGGGTGACAAGGACTTTTAAAACTTCCCGCCCTGTCCCAAGATGCAGTTTGGAAGCATCATAACTACATCACTATTACATGGGGAAAACGTCAGAAAAAGGGTGGAGAGAAGGAGGGTCAAACATGATTAACATATGGGTAAACAGGATTAACATACAGGTGATGGGTTTTAGGAGCATGTGAATAGCAGTTGAGTGGGTTTAAATACATCCTGAATATCTACCCAGGGAGAACAATGGGAAAACATTGGGAGTTGTCTGGCACATAGGAAATCAGAGGATGGGTACTTGAGAAAGATTACCCAGGTGGGGCATTTCCTGGAGCCCCGGGTGTGTACGTGGTGTTCCGCTTAGGAGATTATGGAGGACCAGGGGTGACCTGGGGGGCAAGGCCAGCAGGAGTAGAAGGGCACAAACAGGGAGAAAATCCATGGAGGCTGTGATTTTCTATGAATTTCTAAAGGTTTAAAGGCTCTGTATGTGTTCAGAGTTCAACTTGATACAATGTATCCAAATAGTATTAATAAACACTTGAAACTGAGTTTCGCGAGGGTTTGTGTGTGTGCTTGTATTACAACTTGTGGGGTGAAGGGGGAAACTAGAGAAGGGGGGGACCCAGGCGAAAGAGGGTCCCGCACTGGCTGCTGCTGTCTCTGCGGCAAGCGGAGGGGAAAGACAGCAAGAAGGGGGGGTACCCCTCCTCAGCTACCCGTATCAGAACACAATCACAGGACCTGTTTAGACACACTGAACCAATTATGTGCATAACAAAAAATCTCTCAAGAGTTTTGAATTCAACTAGTTTTGAATTTCTAATGCAATTTTCCACAAAGGAGTGAGGGATTCTGTTTGGAGCGTTTGTGTGCCAAACTCCAGAGCCATTAGCAGAATCATCAAATTAAATAGTTTTCTGGAGCCTGGCATTTGTCTTGAAGCTTGCCTCTTCTCTTTCGCTTTTAAAAAATGTGTAATGATCAATGGACAATGCAACCATTCAAGTGTTTCCAGTCTGCCCATTTGCTCATGAAAGCATGAATTGTACAGAGTTTAATGCATGGGGGGGACGGACGACATGCAGCCCATTATTACTAGATACACACACACAAACACAAACAGCAGATTAGAGCTGGAAAGTCTCATCCTGCTACAATACATATTTTGTCCCCGATTGTGATATTCTTCTGCAGTGCCCTTGCTTTATCTGATCCTGACATAATTTTGAAGGAACTGTCAATGTATTTGTATGTTAATATACAGTAAGCCCTCAACAGTTGGGACGCGGGTGGTGCTGTGGTCTAAATCACTGAGCCTCTTGGGCTTGCTGATCAGAAGGTCGGCAGTTCGAATCCCCGCGATGGGGTGAGCTCCCGTTGCTCGGTCCCAGCTCCTGCCAACCTAGCAGTTCAAAAGCACGTCGAAGTGCAAGTAGATAAATAGGTACCGCTCCGGCAGGAAGGTAAACGGCGTTTCCGTGCGCTGCTCTGGTTCGCTAGAAGCTGCTTAGTCATGCTGGCCACATGACCCAGAAGCTGTACGCCGGCTCCCTCGGCCACTAAAGCGAGATGAGCTCCGCAACCCCAGAGTCGTCTGCAACTGGACTTAATGGTCAGGGGTCCCTTTACCTTTACCTTTAAGCCCTCAACATAACTTGCAGGCTTACTGTAAATCATTTTGAAATTTTTCCTCTGTAGCTCTTAACAAAGATTGGCTTTAACAAAGGAAAGCTAACAACACAAAATGCAAAGATATGCAAACTGATCAGTATGTGCAGTTCATCCACCCATCTGTCCTAGGTTTGGTAGCACACACAAGGCTGAGAATGCAAGGAGTACCATTAACCCTTTCAAACTCATCACCCTACTGCAGCCACATTGGAAACGCCCGCCCCCCTTTGTTTCGAAGCTGCTATTTGCTTCCCTCCAGCACCAAGTAGAAGTTTTGAAGGGGAGCAGGATTTTCATGAGGACTACAACATGGAGAAAGGATTAGAGCGTCTGCCCTTCCCATGCCCATATGCCATAGTCCCAATCCTTATTAAACCCCTCACAAAATATTCTACTAAAAAAGGACCAAGCACGTATTAAAGGCAACCAGGCGTTTCATGCATCATGTAACTTGTGAGTTGCCTTTGGTTTGAAAGGGCAATTCCAGGCCAGCCTTGACATTTACAACCCTTCTGTGCACAGCTTATGTTTCTCCTACGTGGCCTGACAATCTGAGAGAAATTATTACCCTAGTTTAGCAGTGCGTAATAATCCTTCCAGACTGAAGGTGCCCTGAAAATGCCTCAGGCAACATTTTAATAAGCTTTTGCCGGATTTTCATACACATTAAAAGCAGAAGCCTAATGGATGTTTATTATACTTCCTCCAAATAAATGTATCTGTTGTGCCTTCTCTAATTTCAGCCTATCAGACGCTTTGAGAGCAGTGATCCGCTAACCTTCTCTCTCTCTCTCCATATTTGCAAGCAGTTTATGCAACACCAGCAGTGTAAAGGCCTTGAGGGGCTAAACAGACACGGGGGGGGGGGGCATGAAGGCCAGGGGCAATTCTCCCCCTTGTTCTCCTTCTGCTGCACCACTGAGTGCGGCACTTCCTTCTGTTAACACAAACAGGCCCCAGAGGTGGCAGGGAGAGAGATCATAGGCTGCAGTCCTCTATACACAGCGTTGTACACACCAGGGAGGGGCCAGATAAGTCTGCAGATTACCTGCTTGTTTCTCCACCCCTCACAATTTACACAACTCCTGTTCATGATGCAGTCATCTGCGTATGCACAATGAATGTCTCAGAAGGTACACACCTCAGATTAACTGCAAGGTCAATTTGGCTTACACAGAACAGCATTATTTCTTACGAAACAGCAGGATATCTCTGCATTGTGTGTAAAGTTGTGCACGCAGTGATTCAGATTCCAGTGATCGGAGCACACTGGAGCCAGAGTAAAAGGTACAACAATGTGTACGCAGCCTAATATAGTCATTGTATATTTGTTTACCTATTTTCATAAGGTATTAGTTTTCCCTTGGTTCCCATATCAAACATAGCCAAGGATGATTAATTGGTTGTAAGTCCTTTAAACATATATATGAAAAAAGAAATCAAATATTTACCTAATTGAGAGTTCTCACGTATAACATGTAACATAGCCCTGCCTGTTACAACAAATGCAAAAAAAATAAAAAATAGGGGGAATGGCTTGTGGAATCTTAAGAACCTTACTGCAATTCTACGCAAATTTGCTCAAAAGGAAGTTCCACTGTAGCTGATGGGATTTACTCCTTTGCATAGGATTGTAGCCTTAGCCTGCAATCCTGGGCAGGTCTACCTAGGAGCAAGCCAGTGAATGTAAAAAGAAAAAAAAAGTGTCGGTAGGTCAGCAACCAGGTAGGGCATGATGTTCAGCAGAAAACCAATGTGGGGCTACTTTCCCCCCTAAAAAGTAAGTCACCAGGGCAAGCACACTTGTTCAAACACTTGGCATGACTAATCCCATGTGTAACCTGGCCCTTAAGATCCATCAGAAAGAAGTATCTTCCACTCACTCTTGTTTGCTTAACGTTGTTACACGCTTACCCAATCTCCACAGCAGTGTGAGATTCCAGGGATCCAGGTGTTTCCCCAAGATTCGTGTTTCCTTTTGGAAATGAAGCATAGCGGAAGCTGCAGTGTCTTTATGCTAAATAAAAACAAAATAAAAAAATTCCAGTAGCACCTTAGAGACCAACTAAGTTTGTTCTTGGTATGAGCTTTCGTGTGCATGCACACTTCTTCAGATAGTTTATTTACACATACATATACAACCTGATCCTACGATAGAGGGTCCCTAGCATTCACAACCCAAGAGGACCCTGTTTCTCCCATTGCTGCAGCCTCAAGATACACCACTCAAGATTTCATCACCTGATTGCCCAACACCCAGTGATTCACACAGCTGAATGTGTGAAATGTTGCTATTAAAAACCATGGAAGTGAGAGATTATTCATAGAAAGTTATTAATATATGTGATGCCAGGTTCCCTAGGTGCAGCAGTAGCACTAAGAATTTCAGTCACTGAGTGACAAACATGTATGTGTGAACTCACACTAAGAATCTTTTAATCTTTTATTTTATTTTTAATTAGCACAAGGCTAAACAATAGAACTCTGCCACGAACACCCCAGCACTTCAAACTGTTGTGCTGTCATGAGCTCAGGAACATGGCAAAACTTTGCTTGTTTTGTGTCATCTCTAATAAAACTGTTCCAGGGGTTTCCTGTTATGTTGGGCTGGGAACTCTGATTCAGAGAAGCTCCACGATCACAGAAGGTAGAAAGTAATCGGAGGGAGTGGTGGTCAGTGAGCAGTATTGGCTCAGAAAGAAAGTATGCAAAGGCAACAAAAGGGTAAAAGGGTCAGGCTGCGGATCAGAAAGAATTGCTGGACCTTTAAATCCTCCCAAAAAGCAAGAAACCCAGCAGCCACAATTTCTCCCCCTATCCTCGCTTACCTGCTGCAGTGAGTAGGATCCTAGGTATGTCACATAGTAAGTATTTTGGTGGGAGGGAATGGACAGAAGAAGCCATTAATGAAAGGGCCAGGGGACCAAAGCCAGAGGTTAGCCAAGCCAAGGTTACAGCTGGGAAATCTGTTCAGAAGAGAAAGAAGCTTAGACTGGGAAATAGAGAAGAACATGAAACTAAAGGCAAGCAGATAGATCAAGAATGTAGAATGGGATGCACACAGCCAGCGCTTGAGTGTAACAAAATTTTACAAAATACATGGAACATGCTTGGGGTTTCTTTTTTTTAATGTCAAATCTTGATCTCAGAATTGAAATGTTGAAACTGAAATTTCATGTCATACTTCAAAATCCAGCTCAGTAATCAATGGATGAAATATGGAGCATACCACATTCTAGCGTACTTAGTTGTCAAATACTGATTGCTACTGCATTTCTGCTGTTAGATGCTGTCAGATACTGATTGATATCTTCGACTGCTACTGCACATATGGTCAAAACACAGAGGAGCTAAGCATGAGTAACATTCAAATCATTTTGTCTGGGTAGAGAAGTGCCTTCACAAAAAGTATATGGGGGAGCAATGGAGACAAATCAGAGCTTTTTCCGAAAAATGTGGTGTTTATTAAAATAATATAATGAACAGAAATTTAAATGCTTAATTATGAAGCTTTATAAGGAGAGAGAGGAAAGGAGGGAGACAAGGAGGGTTGATGTAGCTGTATGGTTTGGCTTTTGACCAGAGAAAGTGAAGGACCTCTTGGACACTTTAAGTATCTATACATTTTAATTAATTCACAAAACATGTCTGACTGATGACAAGCAGGATTCTGAATCCACTTATTTCTGTGATGCTGCTGCTTAACTGTGTCAACTGTCAAATATTAAATGGCACTGTCAAACACTGTATATTGTATATACTGTATGTGTAAATAAAACCATATACAGTATCATAAATGGACCAGGGTCTCTAGGGACCGTCACTCCAAGGAAACCAACCCCAGAGGAACCTCTAATCTCTAAGTGCTTGGAAATGGATGTACGTGCAACAATATTATCCATAATGGGATTGAATTCTAGCCATCACAAGTATAGTTCCTCTCCCAGAATAGAGCTCATCCATCCCCTTCTTTCCACAGCACCGCTCCACCAAAAAACAAGTTTCTGAGGGATGGGGAACTCCAGTTTAGCGCAGCACGTGAGCAGGCAGCTCAGTTCGGGAGCAGCTCAGGGGCCGGTCAAACAACCTCCACGGGCTGCTTCCGGCCCATGGGCCTTAGGTTGGTGACCCCTGGTGCAGAGGCTGTCACTTAAGGAAAGAACTAATGGAAATTAGATTCCCTACTCCTTTGTATTGAACTCAGATTTTCAAAGTTTGAGCCAAGCCTTCATCTCTCAACATGAAAGAATTAAATCCAAATCTTTACAAGTTAGTTTTGCACAGGAGCAAAATCCAGTTATGAAAATTAGGAGTTATCAGCTCCATGAAACATAGTTTAAGAAGCCTGTCTTACTCTATTTTATACAGTTTGAAATAGTGGTGGAAGTTGCTATTTTCACGGGCATTGTTTTGAATCTGGAAAGTCTGAACTGAAAGTCAGGAAGAGGATGATGGAAGGTTAGGAGCATATAAGTCTGTGGCACAGAAGAACAATGATTTAACTGAGCACTTACTTTCCTAACAATAAACTGTCTTGTTTCTGAACCTTCAGTGGCAACTGTGTTTTCAAAGGTCTTCCCAAGCCACAAAGGCTTAAATACTGCATAAGAAACAAGAGGGTTAGATTGTCAGGTTTGCCTTACTAAAGTCTTAGCCATTTCATTTATGCTCTTAAAGACGTGCCAAAGCATCAATATTAATGTCACCATGGGATTAAAAAGCAAAGCTACACCACTAATGCACAAGAAATGCCTTTCATCTCATCAGACCAATTTTCTTATTCAAATAAAACACTCTAATACAGTAGTCTTCAATACAGTAAAGGTAAAGGGACCCCTGACCATTAGGTCCAGTCGTGACCAACTCTGGGGTTGCGGCGCTCATCTCGCATTATTGGCCGAGGGAGCTGGCGTACAGCTTCCAGGTCATGTGGCCAGCATGACTAAGCCACTTCTGGCAAACCAGAGCAGCACACGGAAACACCGTTTACCTTCCCGCAGGAGCAGTACCTATTTATCTACTTGCTCTTTGACGTGCTTTCGAACTGCTAGGTTGGCAGGAGCAGGGACCAAACAACGGGAGCTTACCCCATCGCAGGGATTTGAACCGCCGACCGTCTGATCGGCAAGCCCTAGGCTCTGTGGTTTAACCCACAGCGCCACCCGCATCCCGCGTCTTTAATAGATTTTCTTAAACCAAGGTGACAATTCAATCCTAATATTTTCAGTGCTAATATTTGTGTGGTTCTCTTTTACTATCTGTTTAAAAACTATTTCATTCCCAAAGCAAAGTAAATACTAAAATTCCATTTTCTTCTCCCTCACCATGCTAGGCATATTTTATTTCCATTATAAAATTTGTGCCCAAATCCTTTTTTTCTGTCATAAGTGATACTTTGGTTGCCAAAAGCTTTCTTTCACTTCATGGAAAGGAAGTATGAATATCCCAATTTGTTTTCCATTTGGACTGAAGCTTTTAAGTACTAAATGTTGAATCTGATGGTGTTAATGAGAATTTATTTGACATTAACTTTTGTGACACTCAGTTGGGTTGTAATCAAGAGGATGGCAGCAGCCAGTGGGCAAAGTAAATGAAGGAGTGTTCCATACACCTGTTATTCAAGCTTCTGGATTCATTTCTAAAAAGGGGAAGTTTCACATTAGCCAAAAGTTGACCGTGGTTTCAATTGTGATATCGTAAGAACGTAAGGAGAGCCTGCTGGAACAGGCCAGTGGCCCATCTAGTCAAGTATCCTGTTGGTCAACAGTGGTCAACCAGGTACCTGTGGGAAGCCGGCAAGCAGGACCTGAGCACAACAGCTCTCTCCTCTCCTGTGGTTTCCAGCAACTGGTATTCAGAAGCATATGCTTCCAGCCGCGAAGGCAGAACATAACCACCCTGCTCAGCAGCCATTGATAGCCTTTACCTCCATGAATTCGTTGAATCGTTTAAAGTTGGTGAGTTCCATATTTTAACTAGGCACTGTGTGACTAAGTACTTTCATCTGTCCTGAATCTTTCAACATTCATCTTCATTGGATGTTCACAAGCTCTAGCATCGTAAGAGATAAAACCTTTTCTCTATCTGTGCATTGCTTTATATACTTCTATCAAGTTACTTCTTAATCACCCTTTCTGTTTAAACTAAAAAAAAACCCCAAATGTTTACAACCTTCCCTTTTACGGGACTGGCTCCATCTCCTTGACCTTTTCAGTTGCCCTTTTCTGAACCTTTTCACACCTCACAATGTCCTTTTTGAGGCAAGGTGACCAGAGTTGTACACAGTATTCGAACTGTGCAGATCTGTCTAACGCCATTATCCTGGAATGAATGGCTGGCTTATAGAAGGACTGGCCACCAATGTGGCTGCAAGCCAGCTCAACCCAGGAATTTCCCCAACTGAATGAACTAATAGAGGTGGCGGCCAACGGACCCCACTGTGAGTTACCTCCTCGGATGTACGGTAGCTCTCAGAGGCAACTAACAGAAAAATGCAAGGGAGAGCAAGGGGTGAATGGAGTGTTATCTACCCATTAGTTGTGTTTTTCACTTGTGCATTTAAAAGTGAAACAAAAAGGTCAGAATTAGCATCATTTATAGGCCTTCGAGATTTCCAATGTGATAGGAACCTTATGGGTGAGTATTTGAATGTAAGTACCGTAGTAGATTCTGAGAAAGAACAAAACACTGAGTTTGTGGGGGCTCTCATTATCTATGCCTGTATAAAGAGCCAAGAGGAGAAATCAACTCACATTTGTAGGCAACATCACATTCACATCAGATTTATTTTGGCATTTACAATTATTTTCCACAATAATATCCAGGTAAAATCCTGAACAAGGCCAACATTCACCAAATGCTGCACAACAGCAAGATGTTCTCAGCATAAAAATTCTCAGAAACTTGACATTTTATCTTCACCTCACATACAAAAACGCACTCCTTAGAGAGAACTAGGTGTGTTATTTTCAAAGCTGCCACCATTTGTCACAATTCCTGCAGAATAGCCCTGATTGTCATCATCATCTGTGCAATGAATAGCTTTCACCATCTCCTGAGCAATGCCTGAAAACTATACTGGTTGATTTATCAAATGTTTGAGTTAAAAGTAAAAGTTGTGTTATGAGTCTATGCACTTGCTGCACTAAATTCTTTAGGGGACTCTCAGAAAACAAAGTGTGGAAATAGAAGAGGGGCTATGAAATAATTTTTTGAGGGGTGCATACAATTTCCACTAAGCCTAGTAGGATTATTTGAGCACAATGCTTCTCAAAGGTAAGACGGACCACTCTATAGAGGCAATGGCTTATAGGTACAAATACACCTGCAGTGTATTTGCTGCATGAGCCACGCAGCAGACATCTAGCTCCATGTGTACAAAATAAGATCCTCTTTGTGGCCAACCCTCTGCGTTTATTTTGCTAGTTCTTGAGTTCAGGAAGGGACACAGAATAGACAAAGGAATACTTTTTTGTGAGGTAAACGATTTGTTTTATTTAAATAATCCAATAAATATGGTACTTTACCTGTTTTGTAGAGTGCATGACTAAAACCACCCTTATCCATTTTTCCCTCTGAAAGAGAGAAAACGACCTTTTATCCTGCTCTCCATTTCCTTTTGATCTGTTTGTGCAAAGGGTAGGCACCATTACTTGGAGGCTGCTTGCTGCCTTTTCCCTCCAAGTAGGCTTAAGGGATGTGCCTCAGACGCAGGCAACTGCTCTGACTGCAAAAGGTTATTGTCTTCAAGAGAAATTAAAAGGGGGGAGGATTAAACGTGCCCCTTTTCCCCACATACAACCCCAGCAAGTCACTTGGCACCTGGGTTCAACTCGTGCCATGTGAATGGCTGAGATTTGGTGCATGGAGAAGGTACAATTAACCTACTCCTCTTCAATTTATCATGAAAACTGCACACACAGAAATGTTTCTCAGGTTCTAACCTATTTGTGCCACAGAAGGAGGGCAAGAGTGGCCCTGCAAAGAACAGTATATAACAGGAGGCTTCTTGGAAACTGAAAGCTTCATACAGTGAGCACATTGTGTGCAGTGGCAAACCGTTTGAATAAACTGCTGGCGTGGCATGTATTTCTCCACCCAGCTTATTATCCATATGAAGCATACCTAAGACACTGTAGCAGAAGTCGCTCCTGTGAAGGTACTCTCTCATGTTATCCAGTAAGTAACACTATACATAGTTGTACTCTGCAAGATCCCTGCTGGATTAAGGTAAAGGTAAAGGGACCCCTGACCATTAGGTCCAGTTGTGTCCGACTTTGGGGTTGCGGCGCTCATCTCGCTTTATTGGCCGAGAGCCGGCGTACAGCTTCCGGGTCATGTGGCCAGCATGACAAAGCCGCTTCTGGCAAACCAGAGCAGCGCACGGAAACGCCATTTACCTTCCCGCCAGAGCGGTTCCTATTTATTTACTTGCACTTTGACGTGCTTTCGAACTGCTAGGTGGGCAGGAGCTGGGACCGAGCAACGGGAGCTCACCCCGTCGCAGGGATTCAAACCGCCGACCTTCTGATCTGGATGGATTAGTCTGACCTGCTGGATTAGTCCAATGGATGGATGGACTGACCTGCTGGATTAGTCCAATAGTAATCTATTCCAGCATCTCATTTTCTACAATGGCTAGGCTGAGGTGACAAGCAAGCAACTGTCCGCTCCTGGTATTCATTGGCATACTTTATTTCCTCTTAAAAAGTGCATGTAGCCACCATGGATCTTTATAGACACTGATAGACATATGCTTCATTTATTTGTCTAATCCCCTTTCAAAGGCAACTAAACTACTGACCCATGACATCATATTGTGGCAGCAAGTTCCATAAATTAATTAGGTGCAGTGTCAAAAACCTAATTTCCTTTGTCTATCCTGATTCTCCTGCCAATCGGTTTCAATCGGGTTCAAAATCTAGTATAGATTCTCCACACCACACATAATTTTGCAAATCTTTTTCATGTACCTCTATAGTCGCTTTTCTTCTTCATAGGGAATATGTTCCAGCTCCCGGTGGTTTGGTTTCCATACCTTCCAAGGTTTACAAACACCCCAGTCTATTGCAGTACAGCTCTGCATCTGTCTCAATCTCAGTAACAATATCATCATTGACTGTACTTTAATAGCTACCATATTCTAGCTGGAGGGTTGGAAGAAGAGTGGACAGAATGAACCATTACTCATTGAGTAATTGCTACACAAAATTATGGCACAAGCAGATGGAAACTGTATTAATTGGGCTTTTAAAACCTAATAATCACCCCAAAACAAAATTATGTTAAAGAAAATACACAGAAAGGTTTCACCTTAAAGAAAAACCCCCAGTTCCAGCTAGGGGTCCAATTGATTTCTTATTGCTCTTAGGCAAGCTACCTGGTATCTATCTCTCAAACACACCTTTTAAAATGTTGAGGGAATGCAGATTGTACACAATGTTCTGTAACATACACTGGTTCTTGGAGGCCTTATTTTCGAAGTGTCCACCAGACCATGCCTTATTTACCATTGGTCCATAAATAGTATAATTTACTTGCATGACAACTTGTTTTATTCCCTGTGCTGTAGATTTCATTTCCTGATCATCTTACGCATATAATCTTTTCTTTTCTTTTTTGGTCACTATCCATATTGGTGCTATATTATATCATAGGGTGGGGGTTTCAAAACATTTATGTGAACATTCATTTTAACATTCTTTACAAGTAAGTTTTAAAGAAAAACAAGAGGGTTTTTTGTAGGAGATTATAGATCAGGCATAGGCAAACTCAGCCCTCCGGATGTTTTGGGACTACAACTCCCATCGCCCCTAGCTAACAGGACCAGTGGTCAGGGATGATGGGAATTGTAGTCTCAAAACATCTGGAGGGCCGAGTTTGCCTATGCCTGCTATAGATAATTATTATTGCTGTTAAAAATGGGAGTAACTTCATCCTTATTGCTATGTTTTCTCTAGACCAGATCCTGCACCTACATTATAGGAAACATAGTACAAGGCTATTAAGTTTATCCAAGAAACCTAAATGAACACAATGGAGAAAGAAGGAACTTTTATGGAGGGAGGATCCTTTGATGAGATAGGTAAAATTGAGAGGGGAGTGTATATCTTTCAAAGAAACAAAGATAAAGCAGAGGAGAAGGAATCCTCGGTCATGTTTGCAACTTTTGACTATATAAGCATTCTGTATAAAAACAGTAAGCAAGAATAACTAAACCCTAAGAACTCCTAACAAGATTTTCACAGGCTTAGCTAAGAAGTGAATCTTGTCATCAGCGATGTTCCCATGCACCGTCTTAACAGATGCCCATGACAGTGGTACGCTATCTCACGCATAGAATCTCAGTAACAGTGCTAGTAAGGGAAGAGAATTACATTTAAAAGTCAAATTGCAGCTTGCATGCTGGATTTCCAGCAATGGTGGCAGAAGCTGGAAGGGAGATACCTGTATCCCCCACACCTGAACAGTTACAAGTATGTCATGTCGTGAAATAAAACACTTGTACTGTACCAAGTTCTGGGCAAGAATTATTATTGCACAGGGAAGATGCATGCTGAATTATATATATACAAGTTGGCTCAAAGAGATGCTCACCACAAGAACCTCACTGTTAGACTACGATTTAAAACATTTTACTGTACTATACAGTGGTACCGCGGGTTACAAACACCTCAGGTTACAAACGCTTCAGGTTACAGACTCCACTAACCCGGAAGTAGTACCTCAGGTTAAGAACTTTGCCCCAGGATGAGAACAGAAATTGTGCACCGGCGGCACGGCAGCAGTGGGAGGCCCCATTAGCTAAAGTGGTACCTCAGGTTAAGAACGGTTTCAGGTTAAGAACAGACCTCCAGAACGAATTAAGTTCATAACCAGAGGTACCACTGTACTGTGGTGTGCATCTTTTTTGACCAGCTTGCATATAGCATGCTCAGAAGGAGCACGAGGACCAGTAAACACTATTCCAAAGCTACTCAGCCAGCTTCGAAGGACACAACAGCTTAAATAATAACATCATCTATCAAAGGCATGGCACAGAAGTTTAACAAAGAGGCGATTGATTTGGTAATGTTTTACAATCACTTTGCATAGGAATAGTCAAATGACCACATGAAGTAAAAGATAATGAAGGCTCAGTATGGGCATAATCATGAGCAGAATCTGACACAGTGTCTTATATGTGTTAAGCCAGCATTTATCAACCTATGAGGTGGGCTCCTCCTGGAGGGGGTGAAATTAAGAGAAAGATGTGGCGCTTATTCCTACAGTCAATAGCAAAGACCTGGGTGGGTTGAATGCCCTAGCAGGGGACTGAGCTTCATTCAATTTGTGGATGTGATTGTTCCACAGTACATCACCATCCTAACCTGATTTGGAAATAGCGGTTGCTTTTTTCACCTATGCGTCCTTGCGCATAGTTTGGAGTAGGGGTGGTCAGAGTTGCCCTCTTCTTTTTTCTTCTAATGCTGGATTTGGATTGGTACTCCTTGTCTATAGATCCTTGCATGCAACATGCACACACATGACAACATGCAAGGATCAACGGTTTGGGTTTCACTGTGGCAGAAAGCAGAGTAAATTTGTAAGGGGGTGCAGAGTTCAAAAGTATTGAGAACCACCGGATTAAGCCAGGGCCCTTCTTGGTCTTTTTAATTGCTGTAGAGTGCCTCTCACTTCCCAAGATCCTACCTCTACTCCAAGGATCTAAACAAGCCTTGCATTTAATTGCATGTATTAGCAGTGTACTAGAATTCCACTGAGACAGATCAGAGAGATGCTTTTAGGAGGTATTCCAAGGAGTGATATGGCTCGATCCAGCAATTCCACATTTTAAAAATTGGTAGAAGTCCAACCATAGGTATGCTATATTGCTATGAGACATCTGTAAATGTCCTGTGCATAAAAAGTTTTTCAGAAGACAAGTCAACCCATTCCTTCTGCTGGTCTGCAAGCATTTCTGCCAAACATTTTATTAAAACCGGGTCCACTTTTGTGTCGAATTTGTTAGCAAACCAGTGCCCATAGTTTATAAGCCACCTCAATTCTGCAGCTGCGTAGATGCACACACTACGGAGATGTGTACCAGTACAGGGAGGATAGAGATGGTCTTCAAGGTAATTCCATTTTACTAAACGAGTTTTGCTCTGAAGATCTGAGATATCCTGAGCTGTCCTTGAAATCTCTCCAGGTGTTCCAGGAACACGAACAAGGGTTGCCCAGAAATGTTCATCGGGAGAATAAGTGTCCTTTGACCATTCAAAAAAATCTTGAGCAATGGAACTTTCTAGGACATGCTGTACAAAAGCTCGACATAACACAAAATAGGCACTGCCTACAAAAACTTCAATATTGTGGGGTGGCAGGTCCTTAGAGATATTGGTTTTCACAGGCATCTTCATGTCATAAGGCATTTTCTGAAGTTCGTAGTGATAGGTAAATCGTTCCTTTTTACTGCTACTCGGTTTGGTTGTCTCCAGCATGTTTCCTTCATTTAACTTCTTAAATTCAGACACCAGCTCGAAGTTTGATCTCAGAGGAAAATCTTGGCCACATAAATTGATTACATACTTCCATGGGATGGAGGACTTAAGCAAATCAGATAAGCAATTCAAATCTGCCTGGAGCCTTGAAATATGGGCATATTCCACCACCTCCAATTTGGACGCAATGAAAATATTGGGGAAACATTTGGCCAGATTATCCAAAGCATTCTTAAAAGTGCTAGAGGACTTTTTGTCATAATGGATACAGTAAACATTTTGACTGCTGTATATTGTATGGATGAGCCTCTCAACCATTACTGCATCTTTATGAACAACCAGAGAATAAGCTAATGGGAATTTTTCCTCTTCCAGAGAGACGGGCTTTAGGTGATATCCTCTAATTGCACGGTACAGCTGACAGTTACTAGTCATTGTTGCAACATCTTCATCATCTAAATCGATAATGGATTGTCTCCTTATCTCTAAAGTTTTCCCAATCTCCACAGGATCCTGATCGTATATGGAGGAACAGTTAATCTCATACTGGGAGTCTTTTTGGGAAAATGTGTATTTGTTTTTCACAAATGATGAGGTGCTTAAAAAAGGTTCTACAAAATAAATATTTTTGTGAGGGAGCAGCTCAACTCTGAGAAGTTTCAGCAGCAAGAGCAGCCACGCTGTTAAAAACAAGATCAAGAGATGCCGTCTTGTTGGATAATTAGAGGAGCATTTATGTCTCTTCATTCTGTGAAAAGAAAAAAGATACAGTCAGGGAACTAAAGACAATTCTATACTTTTCACATATGAGACAAACACTGACAAGACTGCAGCTCTAATGAGATGCTTCTACAGCTCCTTACGATCATCTGAAACCATCACCAACTAAATATGAATTATTAACTTTACACAAAACTTTGTTTCCTGAATCCTAAGTCCGACCAGTAAATGAAATGAAGTACCAGCTGTCATAATTACTGCTGGGGTTACTAAAAAGGTAAAAAGGTAAAGAACCCCTGGACAGTTAAGTCCAGTCAAAGGCGACTATGGGGTTGCAGCACTCATCTCACTTTCAGGCCAAGGGAGCCAACGTTTGTCCACAGACAGCTTTCCGGGTCGTGAGGCCAGCATGGCTAAACCACTTCTGGCGCAACAGAACACCGTGATGAAAGCCAGAGTGCACGGAAACACCGTTTACCTTCCCGCCACAGTGGTACCTATTTATCTACTTGCACTGGCATGCTTTCGAAGTGCTAGGTTGGCAGGAGTTGGGACAGATAAATAGATAAATAGGAACCGCTCTGGCGGGAAGGTAAACGGCGTTTCTGTGCGCTGCTCTGGTTTGCCAGAAGTGGCTTTATCATGCTGGCCACATGACCCGGAAGCTGTACGCCGGCTCTCGGCCAATAAAGTGAGATGAGCGCCGCAACCCCAGAGTCGGACACGACTGGACCTAATGGTCAGGGGTTCCTTTACCTTTACCTTTACCTATAGAGGCTGAATGTCACGGTTTAAATTTTACCAGTTTGGGGGAACATCTATATAGGTAGCACAAAGGATTTGGCTGATGCATTGAATAAAACTTCAAAAGAAATAGGTAAAATAGGCCAGCTCTTCACAAAGAATGGTGAATAATCAAAATCCGTATTTAGCGCAATACCCTTAGTAGGCCAACTAAAATGGCCAAAATGCATTTCTCTTTCACAAGAGGCAACCTGAAATCTGCGCAGCACCTCGCAGGAACATCTGCCACCTCCCACACTGCATCTGAAGATGCTTTTAATGGCCAACATGTCTACCATTACTTTTTGTGGATATATCAGGGATGGCCCCCACAATCCCATCATTGCTGACCATGATGGTTGGGGCTGATGGGAGTTGGAATCCAACAGTTCCTGGAAGGCTACAGGTTCTCCATCCCTGGTAGAAAAGCCAGTACCTTTCTCCTGCTACAACTCATCATTGAACATTGGACATGCTGACTGGGGCTGGTGGTAGTCTAAAACTTCTTGGGGGGCACCACAATGGCTACCCCTGCTATATAAATTGATTAGTGAAGATTACAGTCGTTATTTGTTGTGTTTTCCCTCCACTGCAGTATTTTAAAACCCTGCTATTTTTAACATACTGTGCTTTTGTAAAGTTTTGATCTGGGTTTACTTTTCTGCTCCATTTCCTTAATGAACTTTTCCTTTTTATGTGCCAATGTGCATATTTTTAAAACAATTTTTGGTTTGTTTTTTTAAACAAATACTTTTTTTTAACCATTAAACACTTATCCAGCAGCACATCTGCTGGTTTTTGTTTTATCCATTGTCTCTAGACATACACTTACACGTTCAATATCAAACATATTACTTAATGTAACCCGTCCACTGAGAAAACTGAGCAGTTGGTATAAGAAGGTTTTGATTTTGGACATTATCATAGTTAAAGAAAGGGGTCCATGATTCTTGGAAGGTGTCTCTATTCATTATGCCTTTAATTGCCCTCCTCTGTCTGGTGAGACGCTCAGAAATTGCTGTATCCCAGATATTATTTTTCTATAAGTTCAGGGGTATTTGTTGCTGAAGGACATCGCAGCATTAACAGATAAATGTTTTGTAAAAACAGCCATGTGGGGCAACAGGTGAATGCTATACCTGTGGGTATAGTGTGGTATATAAATTCAATAAATAAATAAAACAAAATTGCGCCAATATTTCAACTGCATGAAGTATTGGTGGGGTGGGGGACAACACAACGCTGGGTGTTCCTAAAACTCAGTAATTTTGTTACTGTAAACAAGAAAACAAAGGCATGCAGTGATCCACACACAAATATATTGCTTTTAGCAGCAACATTGCTGGGAAACAAATATTGTTAGATGAAACATACTGAGGATGCCAAACTCTCTGCTTTTAAATGGAACTATGCATAAAGGCTGAAGCTTCAAAAATTCCTTTTCTCGTGAAAAGGAGTCCTCTCACATCAAGTGCCTGGGCATGCAGTCAGCAGTAAGGGAAACACTAGGCAGCTGGGTTAGCTCCTCACAGATTTGTTGAAAGAGACAGTTCAGAAACACACCGTCAGCAGAGGATACACATGCACAGAGATTGGCAACACGATGCCTTGTTCAGCAAATACTGTACAGTGGGTGCATTGTACAGTCTTTATTATGCAAAACCTGTTACAATTTGAGAGCTTTGCCCTCAAACAGACTGATGAATACATAAACGGTGAACCAACATAATTTCTGAATGGCTCCGGAATAAGTGTTGGATATAGCCATATATTTTCTTGTGGCTAACATCATGTGGACTAGCAGGGCACCTCATTTTCTAAACCCCAGAAGGCTGAGTTTTAACTATAAGGCAAAATATTCTAAACACAGCACCATCTTCAGAAATCCGGGTGTACTGAAAAACCATAATGATTTAGCTGCAATTTCTCAAAAGGTTTTATGTGATGCATGAGATCATGCTAACTCCAAATTCACAATCTCTAATCTGCCACAACTGTTCTTGATCCTAGGGCTACTTAGCACTTGGCCTTTCAAAATGAGAGGCACTAGTTTTCTGTACAAAATAAAAAAATTCTTCCAGTAGCACCTTAGAGACCAACTAAGTTTGCTATTGGTATGAGCTTTTGTGTGCATGCATGAAATTTATTTTGCTTCGACTACGGCAGACCAACACGGCTACCTACCTGTAACTAGAACTAGTTTTCTGGTTTGCATCAGAACCTTGTGTTTAGTGCAGGAGTGAAGAACCTCAGGTAGAGGCAAATATGGCCCTCTATAGACCTCTTTGTCTGGCCTTTTGGACTCTCCCCAGGCCACACCCCCTCACCTGACCCTGCTTTGCACTCCAAGTGTTTTTGCCTGACTAGAATGTGTCACTTGCCTCTTCTTTGGTGTGATTATGCATGTGGATAGAGATGAATGTTGGTAGATTCAGGGCAGACAAAAGGAAGCACTTCTTCATAAATCACATAGTTAAACTATTGAATCTGCTACCACAAGATGTACTGATGGCCATCAACTTGGATGGATCCATAGAAGGATTAAGCAAAATCATGGAAAATAAGACTACTAGCCACAATGACTATGTTCTACCTTGACTGTCAAGAGGCAGTGTGCCTCTGAATGCTGTGTGCTGGGAATTAGAGGAAGGGAAGGGGCTGTTACACTCAGGTCCTGCTTGTGGGTTTCTCATAGGCATCAAGTCAGCCACTGTGAGAATGGGATGTTGGACCAGATGGGCCCTTGGCCTAATTGAGCAAGACTCTTCTCATCTTTTCCTCATTTGCAAAGTTGCCCCCAACTTGTGGAGGTCAATAGGAAAGAGATTTGGGAGGTGGACTGTTGAATAAACTCAGAAGATGAATGTGTTCAATAGAGCTTATTCCCAGGTAAGGAAGGATAGGATAGAAGCCTAAAAATGCAATCCTATTCTCATTTACCTGTGAGTAAACCCCACCATGCACAGTAGACTATATTCCAAGTAGACATTTGTAGGGTTGGGCTGAAAGCACATTTACTTGTAAGTAATCTTCACTGAAAGGGACACGGGTGGCATTGTGGGTTAAACCACAGAGCCTAGGGCTTGTCGATCAGAAGGTCGGCAGTTCGAATCCCCGCGACGGGGTGAGTTCCCGTTGCTCGGTCCCAGCTCCTGCCAACCTAGCAGTTCAAAAGCATGCCAAAGTGCAAGTAGATAAATAAGTACCGGGCTTCCGGGTTTGGCGCCTGATCAGTCGGCTGCGTTCCCTTCGCGCTGCGGGGGGAGCGGCTGAAGATCGGCTTGGGGGTTCCGTTCCGTGCAACGGACCCCCGTTAAAACTTCTGGCGGGGCTGCCAGAAGGCTTGGGGAACCGGCGGGTGCCCCCTGCGACCTCCCCCCTCCTTTAAAGACCCCGTTAGGGGTCGGAGAAGGCAGAGCGGGTTGAGAGTCAGGGCACTGCGGCTCCGGAGAGCGGCCACTTCAGCGAAGCGGCAGAGCGGGCTGTTCCAGAGCGCTGAACTTCTTCTGATAAAAGAAGCAAAAGGACCAAAGGAACCGTGAGTTATTGGGACTAATTAGGTCTTAATTTGAAGATTGATTTGGCCACGGGAGAGATCAAAATCAGGAGATCAGTCTCTCCCGACTGTGAATGGTGCGGCAAGACTCTATCTGTAAATAGCGTAAGCTTTTCTTTTTTTTTTTTTATTCGACTTTGGACAGCTGTCAAATGCCCCCCCGGGACTTTGCAGCATAGGGGGGGTAGAAGTACTGATGTATTTGGTTTTATTTATTACTGCATTGTTGGATTAGACCCACTGCCACCCTCTGGATTAGCTGGAGAAGCCGGGTCAGTGCGGGGGTCGAAGACAGGTTAAGACTCTGCCTTTTGATACTCTGTTTCTGGTTTGGATGTTTGCTGTATAAAAACTGCTACAACCCATTTGGATTACAAATTTTAAAATTTTGCAACAGTCTAACATCTTCCTTTAAGGGCTGAATTGCCTTAACTCCTAAAGAGAAAGTAAAGTGGAGAGACTGGTGAACTGTTAAATTCCTGAGCTCCCTCTGTGCTTATTATCTCAACAACAGAGCAGGAAGCCACGGCTGAGAGTGACCTTGACGGTGTTTTGTTCCCAAAGACAAAAGGACCCTGTTGCTAGGCAAAAGATAATTGTGCTGGATCATAGAAGTATAAACAACAGCTGCAGAATACATAATATTAAGACAACCCCTGGGACTTTGCCTTTTGCTGAAAATAAATGTCTAGAGGTGTAGGAAGGGGGGTGTCAACAAGAAGTGCGACGAAAGCAGGAGAAAGTGAAGGAAAAGGAGACAAAAGGAGGGCCTCCCAACAACTAGACATACCCGCAATGAACCAACTACTTGAACAATTTGAGGCCTTGCGGAAGGAGAACAAACAGAATACAGAGGAATTGAAGAAAGAACATAGAGAAACCTCCGCGGAATTACGGAAGGACATTGCAGGTATTAAATCGCAACTGGATGAGTTAGGGAAGCTCCAACAAGACCTACAACAAACCCAGCAACAGGTGGCCAAAGTGGAGACACAGGTGCAGGCATTGGAACAAACACACCTTAGAGACAACTATAACACGCAGGTGGCCCTTGCTTTTATTCAACTGAGACAGAGATCCACGAATTTGAGACTGAGACATCTGCCACAGGAAGAATAAGACGATCTTAAGGCCTATATCGTAAAGATCTTTGCAGAATTTTGGCAAATTGATCCAGAAGTATTAAAGGCCACAATTATCAGAGCCTATCGTTTTGGACCAAAGGACAGGAAGAATACTAAGACGGTGAATGATTGTCTTATTGAATTCCAGACCAAGGTACAAAGGGACGAAATTTTGAATTTGCATTACGGAAATAATCTTGAAGTCAAAACTAAGAAAGTCATCCTATATAAAGATATTCCGAAATTCTTCCTGGACCTAAGACCCAACTATACCGACTTAACACAGGCACTGAGCAAGAAGAAAATCAACTACAGGTGGGAATTTCCACAGGGCCTTTCATTCAGATTCAAGGAAAGGATTGTCAAAATCAAATCAATCGAAGATAAGGCCAAGTTTCTACAAGACAACGTACAAGACTTCCCTGAGGCACTACAAGGAAGACCGGATCCACTAAGAGGCTTAGAGGGAGCTACAGGAGGAACAAACTAAGTACAAATGGCTCTCAGGATTTTAACTTGGAACGTTCGAGGTTTAAATATACGGGCGCAGAGGAACCAGGTGTTCCACACTCTTAAAAAGCAGAATCTGGACTTGATTTGTCTACAAGAGACCCATGTGATAAGAAAACATAGAAGAGTCCTCAAGAACAAAAGATTAGGACAGGAATTCATCTCATCTGCAAAAGTAAATAAAAGAGGAGTGGTGATTTATGCCAAAGAAAAATATAATCCAAAATTAAAATTCAAACATGAAGATGGAAGATATGTTGCGATAGAAATTACAGTAGAAGGCGAAAAATTTATAATATTGGGACTGTATGCTCCAAATGATGCAAAACCGGAATTTTACAAGGAAATCCACGACAGGCTGACAGACTATATGGACTATAAGATAATTCTGCTAGGAGACTTTAATGCGGTGGCCTCCACGTTGATGGACAGATCTCAAAGACTGAACTTTACAAATGATGGAAGGCTACCGAAGACATTCTTTGAAATGACAGAAAACCTAGACCTGACAGATGCATGGAGAGTAAAGAATCCATTAGAAAAAGAACCGACTTTTTACAGTGAAGCAACAAAAGCCTGGAGTAGAATTGACCAGATATGGGCATCCAGGGACTTGGTACCCAGGATGCTCCAAGCAGAAATCCATCCAAGGACATGCTCAGACCATAACCCTGTACAGCTGGATTTGAAATTGTCGCCGAGGGGTTCCTACAGATGGAGAATGGATGATTCGTTATTGAGAAATCAAACAATTTGTGAAAAAGCTCAAAAGGCAATGAAAGACTATTTTGAACTTAATTTAAATTCAACGGTGGAGAACAGTGTGGTTTGGGACACTAGCAAGGCAGTTATGAGAGGATTCCTAATACAACAGAAGGCGATTAAAACAAAGCAACAGAAAGAGAACAAGAACAAGATCTTAGAACAACTGAAAGAGAAGGAAAAACAATTGAGGAAGAATCCCAAGGACGGGAAAGTTCTAAAGGAAATAAAGCAACTTCAAGTGGAATTCTCTAAATTAACCAATTGGGAAATTGAATGGAAGATAAAAATGTTAAAACAGAAATCATTCGAGTCAGCCAACAAATGTGGGAAATTGCTAGCTTGGCAATTAAGACAGAGACAGAAACTCAACACCATAACAAACATTATAGTCGACGGCAATAATATAGTGAACCCCTCGGAAATAAGGAAGAATTTCAAAAAATATTATAAACAACTGTACAGGGAAAATCCACAAGATTTGGGAAAAATAGAGCAATTTATAAGAGATAATGGACTGCAGAAAATCCCAGAAAATTTGAAAGGCCCCCTAAACCACCCAATATCAACAACAGAAGTGGATGCCGCTATCAACAACATGGAACTAGACAAGGCTCCAGGACCAGATGGACTTTCAGCAAAATATTATAAGACATTGAAAGGTTGGTTAATCCAACCACTAACAGAAGTGTGCAACGATATACTTAAGGGAAAGAGGGCACCGGAGTCTTGGAAGGACGCTTTTATCACCTTGATACCGAAACAGGATGTAGATCGGACACAGATGAAAAATTACAGACCTATCTCCCTCCTTAATGTGGACTACAAAATATTTACAAATATTATGGCTAGCAGACTCAGGAAGGTCTTGAAGGAGGTTATCCACGAAGACCAGCCCGGGTTTTTACCGGAAAGACATCTAAACACCAACACAAGAAACGTGGTGGATATCCTCGAAAGACTGGAACAAAAGATCAATTGCAAAGCAATCCTGATGTTTGTGGACGCCGAAAAAGCATTCGACAATGTCTCTTGGAATTTTATGAAAGAGAATCTAAAACACATGGAGGTGGGAAAAGTCTTTATGAATGGCTTAGAAGCGATCTACACCGAACAGAAAGCAAAGATAATAGTTAACAACGTGATCTCGGATAATATAAGAATTGAGAAGGGAACAAGACAAGGTTGCCCTCTCTCCCCATTACTTTTCATCACAGTCCTGGAAGTACTGTTAAACATGATAAGAAAAGATCCAAACATAAAAGGGGTGGCAGTGGGGGCCAAGGAGTACAAGTTAAAAGCCTTCGCAGACGACTTAGTATTGACATTACAAGATCCGAACCCCAGTGCCAAAAGGGCACTGGAGGTGATACAACAATTCGGGGAAGTAGCAGGATTTAAATTAAACAAATCTAAAACAAAGGTTCTAGGGAAAAACCTGACGCAGGATGAAAAAGAATATCTGGAGGAAGAAACGGGCCTGCAATTTGTGAAGAAAGTTAAGTATCTGGGCATTAATCTGACACCAAGAAATCAAAATCTATTTAAAGAAAATTATGAGAAAGTGTGGAATGGAATCAAGAAAGATTTAGAGATCTGGAACAATTTGAAGTTGTCCTTGATGGGCCGAATAGCAGTTATAAAGATGAACGTTTTGCCAAAATTATTATTCCTTTTTCAGTCAATTCCAATTATTGACAAGATGGAGCCATTCAGGATGTGGCAGAAGACTATATCTAAATTTATCTGGCAGGGGAAAAAACCCAGAATAAAATTCAAGATATTAACAGATGATAAGAAAAGAGGGGGATTTTCCCTGCCGGAGCTAAGTATCTACTATGAAGCAGCAGCCTTCTGCTGGCTGAAAGAATGGTTCCTATTGGAAAATTCGGGTCTATTAGATCTGGAAGGACATGATAACAAATTTGGATGGCATGCGTACTTATGGTATGATAAGATAAAGGCACATCAAGGCTTCAAAACACACATAATCAGGAAGGCTCTTTATAGAGTCTGGATGAAATATAAAGATCTGCTAGAAAGGAAAACGCCCAGATGGTTATCCCCGTTAGAAGCAAAGGCCCATAAGAAGATCAATATGGAAGGTAATTGGCCTAAATATTCTGAAATTTTAATACAAGAAGGAGAGCAAGTCAGGTTGAAACCCTATGAACAATTGAAAGACAGAATTACAGACTGGTTACAGTACCATCAAATCAATGAACTTTTTAAAATGGATAAAAAGACTGGTTTTCAACTGGAAAGATCAAAATTGGAAACAGAGCTATTAGAACCTAAAACCAAGACTTTGTCTAGAATGTACAAATTGCTGCTGGAGTGGCACACGCAGGACGAGCTCGTGAAATCTGCAATGATAGATTGGGCAAAGGATGTCGGACATAACATCATGATGGCTGACTGGGAAAGACTATGGAGGAGAGGCATAGAATTCACTGCTTGTAACTTGTTAAGAGAAAACATAATGAAAATGATTTACAGATGGTATTTGACCCCAGTAAAGCTTGCAAAGATCTATCATTTGCAGGACAATAAATGTTGGAAATGTGAAAAGGTGGAAGGAACATTTTATCATATGTGGTGGACCTGCCCCAGGTTGAGAGTCTTCTGGGAGATGATATATAATGAATTAAATAAAGTGTTTAAAAACACATTTCTGAAGAAACCAGAGGCCTTTCTACTGGGAATGGTCCACTCAGAGCTACCTAAAGAAGATCACACCTTTTTCATGTATGCCACAACAGCAGCAAGAATATTGATTGCCAAAAATTGGAAGACTAAAGACTTACCAACCTTGGAAGAATGGCAGATAAAGCTGATGGAATATATGGAGATCGCCGAGCTGACCGGCAGAATCCGCGACCAGAGGGAAGACGCAGTGGAAAAAGAGTGGAAAAAATTTAAAGATTACCTTAAAATTTTTTATAAAAAATAGTACATGAACCAAAAGTCGAAAATAGTGGTATCAGTTTATAGAAGTAGATAGGAATTAATATAAGATAATTTAGAAGTGTTAAGAATGTTTTAAGATGATTTAGATTGGTGATAGAATATAATGATAGATTTATGGATGATTTAGAAATATTGATCGATAAGGATGTAATCTAAGAATGATAATAATGATAATAATTAAGATTGATAGTAAAGAGAATATAGATGATGTAAGTAATATGTAATAAGAAATTGCCTTCAGAAAATGTTAAAAAATAAATGTCACAGAGAGAGAGATTGGAGGAAGTCCAAGCATAATGTTAAAGAACCTAGAATAGGAAATTAGGAAATTTAATTTTTTATTGATGTGTCTTATTTGTTGTATGGATGCTTTGTCTGTTTGTGTGATGTTTTATGTGTTTGAAATTTAATAAATATATTTTGAAAAAAATAATAATAAATAAATAAGTACCGCTCCGGCGGGAAAGTAAACAGCATTTCTGTGCGCTGCTCTGGTTCACCAGAAGCGGCTTAGTCATGCTGGCCACACGACCCGGAAGCTGTACGCCGGCTCCCTTGGCCAATAAAGCAAGATGAGTGCTGCAACCCCAGAGTCGTCCGCGACTGGATCTAATGGTCAGGGGTCTCTTTACATTTACCTAATCCTCACTGAACAAAATAGGGCTTACTTTGAGTAGACCTATGTAGGGTTGGGCTGTAAGATGGCTCTCATTCTTTGAAAGATTCCATCTGGTTTCTCATGTAAGTTTGAAATACACTGCATGATGTAAACAGGCATTTACACCTTAGATACTTTTCTGGGCAAGAGGTGCTAAGTGACATTAAAGTATTTTAATGAAATTATCACCTCAGCTGAGTCACAAATCTTTAAATAGCCCAATGGGTACCAAGCAAGATTTCTTGTAGTTGCACACCCCCACAAATGAAGCACAAAACATTTTGTGCAAATGTACAGGTTATCCGTGTGTGTGTGTGTGTCACAGGCTTCATGCATCTCTTGTTTATAAAAACGAGCAAGAATTAACTTGTCATTTCTTTTCTCCCTGCCACATTTAGAATGCAATTTATATGGGAGAGGAGAAGAAGTGCTAAAGGATTACCAAATCCTTGCTAAAAGTTATAAATTTGTCTTGTTTATTCCAGGTCTAAGGAGATACCTAATTACCTGGAGATGCTTCTGTATATATACAATACATACACAAGGCCTTGTTTCAAGCTAGGACTGGGCTTCTCTCACTTTTTACATTTTGTTGCCTACAAATCACTTTTAGCCCTTATAAGGTCTCAGCACTGACACTCAGGGGTTGACAATACTAACAGGAAAGCCTCGCAACTCTAGAGCTAAGCATGTCATCTTCCAATTTCATTATTACCATTATGGTTCTTTTGCTTCCTTGGCCTACCCAATTTTAATCATTTCAAGGGCATTACTAATATGCTTGTGCTGTGATCGTGCAAGTTTACCAAGGGCTGAGGAAGCTATAGTTTGGCCTTTCCCTGTTAGGATTTATACAAAACAAAGGAAATTGAGTCATACACTCTTTCCTCCCTGCATGAATGGCTCACTGCACAGGCTGTAAACATTCTGGAGTTCCCACCACAGCACTGGACACAGGAAACTTCCATGTAAAGGTAATATACCAGCACTATAAGGGGTTCTGCTTATAGAGCTAACTTTCAGTTAACAAGAAGCCTCCACATAGCTACTTTCCTCTCCTAATTGCGTGTTTACTCACAATGGGCCAACAAAATTCAAACCTGTTAGCTCGCCTTCCTGTTGTTTCCAAACATCTCTGAGTCACCCCCAAACAGGTTTATTCCTGCTGTCATGAGTCTGGATATGCTGGTTTCATTTCAAGAAAAGCGACATGCAGCAGACAGAAGCAGTGTTAGAAACTCAGTTATGTGCCAAATGGCTCCTTAAACCAGGGTTAACCTCACCAAAACAGAATGTTTGTTGCCATTTTTGGGCCAGACGGCATGAAAGTCTATTTTTCAATATAGCTTTTTGGTTCCTGAAATTCAATCTGATTGTGCAGATAAAATATAACAGAGATACAGTGGTACCTCGAGTTAAGTACGCTTCAGGTTAAGTACGCTTCAGATTAAGAACTCCGCTAAGAACAGAAATTGTGCTCTGGCGGCGCAGCGGCAGCAGGAGGTCCCATTAGCGAAAGTGGTGCTTCAGGTTAAGTACGCTTCAGGTTAAGAACAGACCTCCGGAACGAATTAAGTACTTAACCCGAGGTACCACTGTAATTCTACAAGATGTGTTGCTAGTGTAGGAAAACAGTCAAGATCCAAGGATCCCCAGGCATGCACTTCCAGACTGTGGAGACATCAGGTGCTATCCTGGCACCCGGGCATTTTTGTTCGATTCCACGTGACGGCGTGAGCTTCTGTTATTCTGTTCCATCTTCTTCCAACCTAGCAGTTCAAAAGCATACCAGTTCAAGTAGATAAATAGGTACCGCTGCGGCGGGAAGGTAAACGGTGTTTTGTGTGCTCTGGGCACTCGTCACAGTGATCCGTTGCACCAGAAGCGGTATAGTCATTCTGGCCACATGACCTGGAAAGCTGTCTGATGTTTGAATATCCCAACTGCAATATGCAACATATGAATTTCAAAGAGGATTCTAGAGAGGTTAGACCCACCGCATTTGTAGACCTACCTTTTGTATCTCTCTGTATCCTGTTTCCTTTGTGCTGGGTTGTAGGTTACTTTGCAGTCACCATGTAAACTGATGGGTTACATCGAAATATTTCTTTCCCATATTTGTATCAGCTCTGCTCTAGACCAATCCCTCTTTTCAAGTATGCAGCCATTCTATGCAAGTATGAAGGAAAAACACTTCTTTCTGTTAAGGTCAAAGAAAAAGGGGGTTAAGATGTCTTAAAATAGTTTCCTGCACTGGCATAACAATCTGAATTTTGAATGCCACTGTGAACTCTACTTTGGGAAATAGCTTTTAGACTTCAAATACATAAATACATCATGTGGACAATGGCTCTGGCCTACATTTTACTGTATGGTGCAACGAAGACATTTCTGTGTTGTTACATGAAGTAGCACACAGATTGTGATGAGGCAAGGTGTGCTTGGACTTTCAAAAAGCTTTCAAGAAGGAACTTCATCAAAGACTCCTGAGTAAGCTTTGCTGTCATGGAATTATAGAAGTCCTTTTATGAATCAGTTATTGGTTAAGTAGCAGGAATAAATGGACAGTTCTCCAAATGGAGAAATAGAGAGAGTGGAGTCCTTCAAGGATTGGCATTGCAATTTTAACTTGTTCATAAACGATCTAGAGTTAGGACTGAGTAGTGAGGTCACCAGATTTGCTGACGATACTAGATTGTTCAGGGTCATTAAAACAAAAGGAGATGGTAAAAAGAGCTTCAAAAGGACCTCTCCAATGGTCCAGTGGGCAGTACAATGGCAAATGGAATTCAATGTAAACAGGTGTATAGTGATGCATGTTGGGGCAAAAAACCTTAAGGTCACATGTTCATGGGGTCTGAACTGGCGATGACTGACCAGGAACGAGACCTTGAGGTCAGATTGGATAGCTGATGATGATGTTGACCCAGTGTGTGCTAGCTGTGAAAAAGGCGAATTCCATGCTAGGGGTCGTTAGGAAAGGAATTGAAAATAAAATTGCCAATATCATAATGGCATTATCCAAATCTATGGTGTGGCCACATTTGGTGTTCTGTGTACAGTTCTGGTTGCCCAACCTCAAAAAGCAGTATTGTAGAATTGGAAAGAGTTTGGAAAAGGGCAAACAAAATAATAAGATGGAGCAACTCTCCTATGAGGAAAGGTTGGAGTGTTGGAGCTTCTCAGTTTGAGAAAAGGTTAGGACAGTGATGGCTAACCTTGACACTCCAGATGTTTTGGGACTACAACTCCCATCATCCCTGACCACTGATCCTGTTAGCTAGGGATGATGGGAGTTGTAGTTCCAAAACATCTGGGGTGTCAAGGTTAGCCATCACTGGGTTAGGAAAAAGTGACATAACAGAAGTTTAGAAAATTATGAAGAAAGTGGGTAGAGTTAAGTTTTTCTCCCTTTCATAACGCTAGAAATCGTGGACTTCCACACTGGAAGATCCAGGATATATAAAAGAAAGTAATTCTTCATGCACTGCAGTTAAACTATGGAACTCGCTCCCACAGTAGGTCAGCGATAACCAGAAATTTGGATGATTTAAAAAGGGATTGGACAAATTCATGGAAGTCAAAGCTATCTTTGAATACCAGTTGCTGGGAATTGCATGTGGGCAGAGTGCTGTTGCATTCATGTCCAGCTTGCAGGCTTTCCACAGGCTTAAGGTCAGTCACTGTGGGAACACTATGGATTGTAAAATCTCCAACTAAATATCAGCCAAGAAGGCTGCAACCCTAAACACACTTAACAGGGAGTAAGTCCAACTGAACTCAGTAGGAGTCACTCCTTCTGAGTAAACATGCTTGGGGTGGCGCTGTGATGCTTTAGGCAATGCCTCAGTGTTCTGTGTTTTCATTAGCTTTGTAAAACAGTATAGAACACACTTCTGAAGTTTCCAGTAACTGTAACTCTTCATTCAATCCAGTTTTCTACTTTCTGAATTGCGCACATATACTCAGTAGTAGAAGTGCAAGTAGATAAATAGGTACCGCTCCGGCGGGAAGGTAAACGGCGTTTCCGTGTGCTGCTCTGGTTCGCCAGAAGCGGCTTAGTCATGCTGGCCACATGACCCAGAAGCTGTAGGCCGGCTCCCTCGGCCAGTAACGCAAGATGAGCGCCACAACCCCAGAGTCAGACACAACTGAACCTAATGGTCAGGGATCCCTTTACCTTTACTCAGAAGTCTCAGGACACGGGTGGCACTGTGGTCTAAACCATAGAGCCTAGGGCTTGCCGATCAGAAGGTCGGCGGTTTGAATCCCCGTGATGGGGTGAGCTCCCATTGCTCGGTCCCAGCTCCTACCAACCTAGCAGTTCGAAAGCACATCAAAGTGCAAGTAGATAAATAGGTGCCGCTACAGCGGGAAGGTAAACGGTGTTTCCATGCGCTGCTCTGGTTCGCCAGAAGCGGCTTAGTGCCGGCTCCCTCGGCCAGTAAAGTGAGATGAGCGCCGCAACCCCAGAGTCGGACACGACTGGACCTAACGGTCAGGGGTCCCTTTACCTTTACCCTTTTACTCAGAAGTCTCACGGAGTGTAATGGAGCTTACTCTTAGGAAAGTGTGTACACACTGCAGCCTTGAAAAATACTGCTTCCTCATCATTTGGTCAATACCACATAACATTTACGCCTTTTAAAAACAAGCATCTATTTTTTTGGATACTTCAACTTCTCTGTGACTCGCACTGGAATTTCAACCTGGCAGTCTATCATTAGTATCTTTGTTTTGGTGTTTCCAGGAGCATGATGGATTATGTTGCATAAGACAGCTTTTAGAATTTTTTTCTTCACCCTTCCCTAGACAAATAAAAAAAAGTATCTGGCTTGTCTTAGACTAAAGTTTCCTTCTGTCACAGTTACTTGCACAAGCTGATACCATGCTAACATTAAATCTTAACTTTTAATGTTGTATTATTATTTTAAAAATGTTTATTATTTGTTTAGTGCTTAAAACACACAAAAATAAAAAAGAAGAAGAGTAACAGAAAACCATGTTGTGTGCCTATTTTATTTCAACAAACTTTATATGCCACTTGATTGTAATATAAAGCAGTTTACAAGAACTATTTTAAAAATATCAGCAAACAAAATGTAAAAAACATTTTTAAAATATCATCCTGGTTGCAAATTTCTTTATTTCCTTTAAATTAAGAACTATAATTTACATCATTGCCTGCATTTGCTTTCCAGTTTTCAGCCTCCTTGAGACAAAACATGAATCTATTTTCTTGTTTCCACTACTCAAATCTAATTAAACTTTCATGATCATAAATCAATTTGCAATATTCAATTAACTATAGGAAAATATTACTGCCATGGCTACAACAGTCTCTTGGTTCATTTCCATTATTAATGATTAAGTTGTCCCTTAATTCCTTCAAATGATCAACTGGGCAATTTCATTCAGATAATCAACTAATTAACAGTTAAGAATTTTATTCTGCAACATATCCCTTAATTCCTTCAGACAGCCAATCATATATAGGAATAGTGAACTCTATTCTCCAAATGCCTTTTTTATGTTGCCAAAATAGCAACATCTGCACACTTAAGGGAGGTTATTGAGAAACCCTAACATTTGCAAAGTATTTTTAAAAATTGGGGAGGTGGCTCAAAATCAGCCTGATGAGGACTAAGAATACTTAATGGCCACAGAATGCTGGCAGATTCTTTGTGATGTGGAGGGGGGTGGTAATGGAATGAAGTATCCTGAAAGGCAGTGTGGCTCTCTGGCTGCAATCCAAAGCAAGAGAATTCATTGAATCATAGAACTGGAGAGTTGGAAGGCGTCCCAAGGGTCATCTAGCCCGTCCCCCTACAGTACGGGAATCACAGCTAAATAATCCCTGACAAACGGCCATCCAACATCTGTTTAAAAACTTCTCTAATGAAGCAGGCAGTCCATTCCCACTGTCGAACAGTTCTTACCATCATAAAGTTCTTCCCAGTGTTTAGCTGGAACCTCCTTTCATTTGAATACATGAGTTTGGGTCCTACCCCTTAGATCATCAGAAAACAAGCTTGCTTGCTTCCCATTTGACAGCCCTTCAGATATTTGAAGATGCCACCCTGCAACATTTTATTGAAGGTCCTACTTGTTCACTTGGTTTACAAACAGAAGGAAAGAAGGTTTTTAATATTTAGAATTGTCCCCCAAATTATAAATTAAACAAACTGACAAAGGACCTGATCCCCTGACAAATGGGCACAGAGTCTGATCACAGGGCATAGGGAAGTCTGCATTTTTCTCTCACCCTCACCCAAATGCACACTTGAATCTTGGCATGTGTGCACCAGCAGGCAGAGCAATTAAAAGGAATAGGAAGCCTGTGGGCATATTCATATCCTTATCTAGCTCTCCACCCATGCTTAAAGCACTCTTGTACCACTTCATAGGCTTCCCCCAAAGAATCCTGGCAACTGCAGTTGGTTAAGGATGCTGGGAACCGTAGCTCTGGGAGAGGCCTCCTAACAACTCTCAGCAGTCTTAACAAACTGCAGTTCCCATAATTCTTTGAGGGTAGCAAATAATTGTTGAAAGTGGCGTAACAGTGCTTTAAATACATGTTGTGGTCAGTCAATGGAAACGAGCAGGCAAACACGCTGAAGGTTCTGTTCCACCCTATGGATACTCTTTCACATACAGGAGCTGTGCCCATAAGGTTTGCGCCAGCATTACCATAACACACTGTGTGTGTACATTGGGGGTGTGTGTGTACATAATGCAGTCACACATGTACAGAGCAAATTGCCCATAAAACCCTCTCCTCAAGAGAGACAGACATGCCTGCAAATTTTATTCATATCTGCCAAAAAAGGAGGGAGTCGTTTCTGTGGAAATGTCAGCAAGTGAAGGATGGTTTATTTAGAATCGAAAGATTCTTACAGTTGTAGCCAATGTTAGTCCTACTCAGAGCAGACCTATTGAAATTAATGGAAATGACTAACTTAAAGGTAAAGGGACCCCTGACCATCAGGTCCTGTCGTGACCGACTCTGGGGTTGCGGCGCTCATCTCACATTATTGGCCGAGGGAGCTGGCGTACAGCTTCCAAGTCATGTGGCCAGCATGACTAAGCCGCTTCTGGCGAACCAGAGCAGCACATGGAAACACCGTTTACCTTCCCGCCGGAGCGGTACCTATTTATCTACTTGCACTTTGATGTGCTTTCGAACTGCTAGGTTGGCAGGAGCAGGGACCAAGCAACGGGAGCTCACCCCGTCGCGGGGATTTGAACCGCCGACCTTCTGATCGGCAAGCCCTAGGCTCTGTGGTTTAACCCACAGTGCCACCCGCGTCCATTAATTTCAATAGGTCTACATAATAAATAAATAAATAAATAAAATTATTATTATTATTATTATTATTATTATTATTATTATTATTATTATTATTATTTATACCTCACCCATCTGGTTGGTCAGCTCCCAACAGAATATTAAAAACACAATAAAACATCAAACATTAAAAACTTCCCTAAACAAGGCTGCCTTCAGGTCAGATAGTTGTTTATTTCCTTAACATCTGATGGGAGGGCGTTCCACAGGGTGGGTGCCAGTACCAAGAAGGCCCCCTGCCTGTTCTACAGCCCTTAATACCATACATTTAAAGCACATAGCTTCCCCAAAGAACCTTAGGAACCATAGTTTACTTCCCACAGAGCTACAGTTCCAAACACCTTTAGCAAACTGCAGGATTCTTTGGGAGAAGTCACTGTGCTCTAAATGTCTGGAGTGGATGTGGATCTGTACTCTCTTGTACCTGCACAATCCTGCCCCCCTCACTGGCAGATTTTGCCCCCCCCCCATCAGTCAGTTTTGTCTCTAGTTTTGGAATCCCAGCTTGAGGACAGGAGATTAAAAATTGCTTGGCAAGCATTCGCAACATACAATCAGCAGATGGGGAAAGGATTAAGCACCCACCTCTTGCCTGCTCCACTTTTGGAATCCTGTTTCCCTTCTAATTTGTGGTTCCATCCTTACTCTCAAAAGCCCTCCTGTTCAATGTGAGGCATAATACCAGGGGTGAAACCAGGCATTATTTCACCGGGGTCGAAGACCCAGTTTGGCACACACACCACACACAGTTGCGTACACACACACACACGTTGGGAGCCTCAATGGCACCCCTTTGGAGGCTTCACCCAGGGCAAAAAACCCAGATAGCCATCCCACCCCTGCAGCTACAGCTCTGCGTAATACTATGTTACTCCCCCTCCTCCCTTCACACACCACTATTTCAGAGAAATCTTCTGGTTCTCAAAAAGTGATAACTGCATTAATGCCATGGTGGCAATGCTATTCTATGCATGTCTACCCAGAAGTATGTTCCACTGAGGTCACAGGGACTTACTCCTAGGGAAGTGAGTACAGTGGTACCTCGGTTTAAGAACAGTCTGGTTTAAGAATGATTCGGTTTACAAACTCTGCAAAACCGGAAATAGTGTCCCGGTTTGAGAACTTTACCTCAGTCTAAGAACAGAATCTGAACAGTGGAAGGGCGCCAGTGGCGGGAGGCCTCTTTGGTAAAGCGCGCCTCGGTTTAAGAACAGTTTCGGTTTAAGAACGGACTTCCAGAACGGATTAAGTTTGTAAACCGAGGTACCACTGTACAGGACTGCAACCCTAGATTGTTAAGCATACAGATTTCAAATAGTGCAAAGCCAAAGAATACAGTTAAGAGCGGCAAATGACAAATTCCTGCAAATTTAGGTTCTTTGCTTACAAAGACTGTGTGCAACTTTATTCAGTTCAATCCTTACTTTGGAAAAAAAAAGATTTGGCAATGGAAACTGAGTGTGTCAGTGCTGCAGGTCAGAACACAGGGATGTTAGCAGACAACAGGAAAAATGTAATTAGCACCTAATTATGGGCTATAATAGCAGTTCTTTTTTAAGATGAGGTTTACAGTAATTAAGATTTACTTAAAGTTCAAATTATCATACAAGAAGTATCCAGCTAGATCTTCCCACTTGCCACAAATGAACTGAAATCTTTTTTTACTTTTGTTCATAGCTAGGAATTGAGCAGAAGAAGAAAAAACAACCTAATCTGCTCTTGTGTTTGATGTGCAAAATCATCAGGCAAAGCTTTTTAACAACATGGAGAAACTTTATCACCTGCTAATGTGTGCACATTAAGCTGCTATTAAAAGCACAGCTATAGGGGCATTAAGAAGCAATCCACAGCTCAGTGGTAGGACATGCTTTGAATGCACAAGGATCCATGTTAAATCCCTGGCAATTCCTGTTAAAAAGATGTCAGGCTTCTGAGCTGAGATAGACCCTGGAGATTCAGTTACAAACAGATATTGCTGGACTAGTGACAGACCAGTGAAGCAGCTTCATGTGCACAGTGGAGTCACTTGAAAATGAAAGAATGGGAGCAAAGTAAAGGTTTCTAATTCACATTTACTCAGCTGGTCACTGAAATACTAGTGATATACAATGCAGGATTGTTGTTTTTTAATTCCATGGTTCATCTTCTAGTGACAAAGTAAAGCTGGTGGTGTATGTGAATTTGTATCTGTGTGAAAATTATTCTAACAAAGATTGCATGCATCCTTTCCAAGTGACAAGTTACAATTAAAATTTTGAAGTTTCAAAAGCCAGGAAGTGATTAATTGAATCAATTATGGTTAACAGCAGTAATTAATTATACTTAGGTGACAGTCTTGGATGTTCAGTTCATGGTGCGTTAAAAAACACAACACCACCCTGCCCTTTTATTATAGGGACCGTTCATCAGAAAGGTTAACTTTAAGTTCCAGATAGGAAAAATATTTCAATGCCAAATCATTTATGTTGCACAGCACTCTTGATATCCAAAAGCACATTGCAGTTGTTGACTTGTCTATGCTCTCAACATAGCAAAATTGTAGGTGGGAATTTGAAGCTGTCTAGGTAAAGAGTCCATGGTTCCCAGGTCTAAAATTCAATCCATTTAACCACACCAAATTAAAAATGCCACTTGGGTAATAACTTGCAAGCACTGGAGAAGGACATAAACCAGTGTCATTTTACAGGAAATTGCAAAGCCTAGTCTGTGTGATCCATTGTTGGTGGTGCAGTAGTGGAAAGTGCTTGTGTTTGTGGTTTGTGTGAAGCATAGCAGGGCGCGGCAGGGCATCCATTTTTTGTTGCCAATCCACCCACTCCGCCTACCTACTGATGCCCTCTGCACAATACCTCATATACTGTTCCAAAGGTTTCCCCAACCCTTGTGGGCAGCTTTTGGGAGAAAAGAGGGGTCTGCAGTGGGTAGTGTGAGAGGGGGAGTGCTGTCCATTACAGCAAAGTCTCACTGTGCACAAACCTAAATAACTGACTCTTGCAATGTACAGACCAACTAAGTTTGTTCTTGATATAAGCTTTCGTGGTCTCTAAGGTGCTACTGGGTGATTTTTTATTATTTTTTTTATATATTTCGACTGCGTCAGACCAACACGGTTACCTACCTGAATCTAACTCTTGAAATGCTAATCTTCTATGTTAGTGCTTTTAGGCAAGGGACAGTATGTACTGCAATTCTGTGTAGCACCCTGATGCTGCCATTTCTTTTGCTGTTGTATTTGAGAATTACAGAACCTCAATGTCAGAAGGACCTATCTAGCATAACTCTGTGTTTACTCAGAAGTAAGCCCTGCTGTGCTCAGTGGGGGGTTTCTCCCACTTAAATATCCATAAGATTGCAGCTAAGTAACTAGTCCATACCCCTACCCTACACCAAGGCACACTTTTGTTCTTTCCAACATGTTTTACAAATATCACACTAAAAGCCTCCAAGACCATAATCTCACCATTTATTTAAACAGCTTTTTCTGGCTTTTTCCTAATTCATTCTCACAATTAGGAGGTGTCTAATTCAACTCCATTGTGCCACTTGTCTACAACATCTTCCACTTGTCCAGAAAAAGCTTTTAAAAAGATGGCACAACAGCTGCCTTTTCTCAACAGCTAGGCATATCTTTTCCCCCCCTTTTATTTAGTTCCCCTGAACATTACTTTACTCACAATACATTACACAGAAAGCCAGGGTCAAGCTCTTTCAACAAGAAACGTCATTACCCTGTGCCCTTGATTATCTTACGACAAGGAGGACTTTGCAACCTAGCCTTCAGAACTCCAGAACTCCTCTACTTAAAACAGGGGTGGCCAACTCCCAAGAAACTGTGATCTACTCACAGAGTTAAAAACTGGCAGTGATCTACCCCCTTTTGGGGGGTTCAGGTCAAAGTTCTTGAGCTTCTTTTAGGGATGAGGAAAGACCCATTTTTTGGGGGGTGCAGGGCAAATATGCCGAGATTTTTAAAGTGGAGCCAAACTTGTTGAACTTCTTTGAGGGGAGCCAGTGATATACCAGTGATCTACCACAGACGTCCAGATCACGATCTACCTGTTGGACATGCCTGACTTAAAACAACAAAAAACTACTGCCATGGGGCAGACAACTGCTGCTTGGACCAAGAGGTCAAAAATCATTTAACATGAAATTTATAAAACTGGAAAATGCAGATATGTAGTGAGATTCTACTTAGAAACATGACCCACTCAGTGAAAATAGGTTTTCTTCCTAGCAAGTGTGCCCATGATTATAGGATTACAGACTTAGACACAATAGTCTTTTCATATGTTATTAATGCACCAATGGACAGGAGGGGGTGGAAATGACAACAGGTTCCACTCATTCCCCATTTGTGTTTTCACTGTATTCCAGAACAGGCTCCTTGTACATAAAGCTGCATGTGTGAAAGTCCTGTTCACACATTCAGTTAACAGGTGTAGATAGCGGCCAGAACCTGCCCTTCCACATGTGCTCATAGAACATGTGGGTCATAAAATATGAAATGGGCCATCAGCTTCTATGAGCCATAAACAAAAATCCTCACATTTTTTTCAGACTGTGATGTTGAACTGATGAATTCATCAACTTTAAAACTAAACAAAAAGGTAAAGGTAAAGGGACCCCTGACCATTAGGTCCAGTCGTGACCGACTCTGGGGTTGCGGCGCTCATCTCGTATTATTGGCCGAGGGAGCCGGCGTACAGCTTCCAGGTCAAGTGGACAGCATGACAAAGCTGCTTCTGACAAACCAGAGCAGCGCACGGAAACGCCGTTTACCTTCCCGCTGCAGCAGTACCTATTTATCTACTTGCTCTTTGACGTGCTTTCGAACTGCTAGGTTGGCAGGAGCAGGGACCAAGCAACGGGAGCTCACCCCGTCATGGGGATTTGAACCGCCGACCTTCTGATCGGCAAGGCCTAGGCTCTGTGGTTTAACCCACAGTGCCACCCGCGTCCCAAACAAAAAAGATGTCCCCAAATTAATCAGGCAACAGATTAAGTTTAAGTGAAATATATTTGAAACACAATCCCTTTTGTGATGTTTTTGTGACCTTTTTGGGTCACTTCCGAGTTTGGCGCAATGCATGTATGTGCGGTCTCACACATATTGAACATGCATAAATGGGGGGGGGCTTCCCCTGTATATATGTGCTGGAAGGTTATTTAATTTGGTGACACCTCTATTTATTATGTTTTAAATAACAGTAACAATATTTAGCCTCTTCAGAAGACTTCACGTACATTATCTCAGTAATCCATACAACAATCCTGCAATACGATCACCATAATTTGGGGAGGGGGCTGAGAAACAATCTACTGAGCTCATGGGCTGAGATTATAGACTTGAACCAGGGAGATCCTGACCCCATCCCAGCACCTTATGGTGGTAGTACAAAACCTCTAGTTTGTGACCCAAACTAGTGCAGAACTTTCACACAGGTGGTTTTTTTTGGGGGGGGGAGGGATAAACCAAAATTGGGAATTCATTGTTACTGGAGTGCTCTCGTCCACTGTGCTATACAGTATTAGCCCTTTGGGTTTTGTTCTCTCACCCTTTGCAGGATTTGAGTGGTTTTCTTTTCCATCGAGAAAACTGCTCACAGTCTCCAAAGCCACACATTAACAATATTTTAGCTGTAACCAGCTGTAAGCCAATTCTCTAGGTTTTTCCCCTAGGTGACATTTTAGACTGTGAACTCCTTGGGGCAGAGACTTGTCTTCTTATTGTCCGTTACTGTATGCACAATAAATGCAAAGTTGCCATCTTAGTAGCACATGGTCTGCAATTTGTCAACACAATCCTTACACAGGTGGGCAGAGGATTGGTGTGACCGCGCTCAGGTGCTGGACAGCTTGTAGCACTGCACACTTGAGTTCAGTACCCCACCCCACCCCCCACCCAAAGTGCCAAGTGGAACTCCCTTGAGTGACCCCTTAAAATTTAAGAGAACGACTCTTTATAAAGATTTAGGACTTGCACCTTTAGCAACCGCAGGAGAGACCAAAAAAGAATCAGCAAGAACTGGAGTTCTTTTCTAAGCACAAATATACAGTAGGAGCTGCACCTGTTGATTGTCTGCCCATCACTAGGTCAATAAAAGCAAGGGCCTCTGGCCATTGAAAGGCAGCAAGCTTCCCTTCATCCCACAGAGGACGACTCTACTCCAAGCAACCTCTCGGGTCCGGTCCTCCCAGGACGCCAAAATTTCAGTTTGATGCTAGCCGGATGCTTGCCCAATGCAAGATGGGAGTGACATAATACTACTAATAATAATTTATTATTTATACCCCCCCGAAACTTGTGCAGCGAGAGAAAGCAGCATCTCCTGCGGTCACGTGAAGCGCCCCAGCCTTACCTGTCCGCTCGCTCCTCTGCGAACCGGCTGTTTTGCAAGAACTGAGGATCACATGCCAAACTGAGAGGGGAAGGAAGCAACCATCCGAGCAATATCTCAGGGAGGGGCTAGCCGGTCTGCCCTTGGTTTCTTTGCCAGAGCTCCGCCTCAACTCCACGCGGGGTTGTTGTTAGCCAGCGGGGAAAGCGATCGATCAACTGCACAGGCACTTCGCAGAAATTACTCGGAAGTCGCCCTCCTCCTGCACGTGCTTGCTTGTCCCGAGGAAATGGGGCTTCCCGAGCGTAGTCCCTGCACAAGTTGGCAGCGCCGAGCTCTGCCGCGGGAGAAATGAAGGGGCTGAGAGGCTGCGCCTTCTCCTGAGCACCAGAGCCAACCGCGAGGACCTCGCGCGCGCTTCCTCGCCCGCCCTTTGCCGCTTCCTTCTTGAGGCAAACAGTTCCAGTTCCTCCCTCTGCCCTTCCCTCAGTGCCGTCGCCGCCCCGCACTCCGAGCGGCTTCCTCAGGGCACTCCCCTCCCGCTGCCTCAGAGCAAGGCAAGAAAAGCGGGCAAACAACGACATCCAAAAGTTTCTTTCCCTTCTGAGCAGCGAACGCGCCACTTAAGAGAGCGCAGCGACTAGGCGCCGGCCCTGTCTGTCCTGGCGGTGCCAGCGGCTGCCGTGAAGTCGGGCAGATGTTTGCCGCTGGCTTGGTGGCCGCGCACCCAGAGCCGCCGCCGCGCAGTTTCCCTTCTCCTCGCTGCCCTCCCCCACTCACCCCCCACCGCGCATTGGCGCGCGCGAGCGAGCGTGTCTGTGGGTCTCGGAGTGCGCGGGAACTGTTGCTCCCGCGAAGGAGAGGACCCCATGACGTGGTCGGAGGAGGAGGGGCGCCCGGGACCTCCTTCATCCTGAGCGAGGAAGAGCAACGCTGCCGCCCGCTCAGCCCAAGAGAAACCAAAACAGCAGCAGCGTGACCCCTTTTTCCGAGTCAGGAAGACTCCGCCGCCAACAACACCCAACGGGCTCCTCACCGTTTCTTCTCCCCACCCGGAGGCCCCTTACCGAGCTCTGGCAGAGCCTTTTATGGCGTCCCGCGAGCGCACACGGGCGTGCTGGAGAACTTTGTCGCGAACCTTTGCCCTCCCCTGTTTCTGTTAAGGGGAAAAATGGGAAGGGAAAGGCGGGAGGAGCCCTCTGGGCCTTCCCTGGCTGGCCCGGAGACGCCAGGCTGTTCCAGTCCAACTCGAAATGCAAATGTCGAAATAAAGGAAACGTGTCGCAAGGATGAGCACAGTTCTCTCTCACACACAGATCTCTCTCTCTCTCTCTCTCTCTCTCTCTCTCTCTCTCTCTCTCTCTCTCTCACACACACACACACACACACACAAATACTGCGGGAGGCAGTGGAAGACTGGAGTGCCTGGCGTGCTCTGTTCCATGGGGTCACGAAGAGTTGGACACGACAACAACAACTAAAGCCGACCATCCTCTTCCTCCTTTCCCTCTGCAGTGTTGTAATCATAGAAGTTTAGAGCTGGCCTGGAAGGGACCCCGAGGGTCATTCAGTCCAACCCCCTGCCCACAGCCTGGGTGGTATCGAACCCCTAAAGCTTCTGGTTCGCCTCCAGGAACGTGTTTTCTCTTTGCTGTCTAGGCGACCTAGATAGGCAGAGACCGAGATTGGGAACGAATCTCCATATCGAGCTCGTTCCCATCCCAACCGCCTTGTTTATGTGTTTGGAAAGGGCGGGGAAGAGCGCCGCACCTCCTCCGGTTGGCGCGGAACATCCATCCTGCGCTGCCCAGCGCTGTTTCGGGACTGCTCCGGACCTATTGGGAAAGCAGAGCGCTAAGGCAGCCGAGGTTTTCGGTTAGGCGACTTTGGGAGACTCCAAGGGGCCGGGCGCGGCGGCTGCGGAGTAGGAAGGAAGGCGAGGAAATCCAACCCAGGCGCCGTCAGATCTCGAGGGCTGGCTGTGTCGCCGCAGAGCAGTTAATCCCCTTTCGCTTCTCCAACTTTTGCTCTGTGGCCGGGGTGGCTACGTGGGGGGGGGGGGGGAAGCGCGCAGTAATTATTTGAGTGTTTTAATCAGCTTGCTTGTTTCCAATTCCACTAGTTGCAAATTTGGAAAGTTTCCAGTATTCCATTGCCCTCCGTGTGTGTGTGCAAAGCTGGACTTTTTAATCTGTTCCTCCCAGAGGACGTCGTACTTCATAGGCAAATGTTGTTCGTCACGAAAAGTGGAACTTGGGATTTGTCCACATACCCATAAAAATGATAAGGAGGCGTGTTACCGCTCCCTCTTTCCTTCCTGGGAGACCTTCCGCCCCCAGAGCTGATACTTTGTAAGCGCTTGGTAGCAAGTACAATGTTCCTTTTTTATTATTTCGGAAAGCTTTTGATGGCATGCAGCCTCAATCACGCATATTGTCTAGACTGGCAGCAACCGATAATTTGTTTTGATTGGGCTTGCGTTGAGGTTTTTAATTGCTGAAGGGGAGTGCTAAAATGTGGTTTACTATGTCTGATACGGATATGTCTACATTATAATATTCATTTAAAAAAAGAAAAACAATTTAATGGTCTTTTTATGCAGCTGGGAGAGCAGTGAAACACGTTAAAAATAAAATAAATCCTTGAATGGTTACCCGTCATCTCTGTTGGGCATTTAAGCCTCTCATGAGCAGAGGTGCTTTTTCCCTTATCCAAGATGCAATGGATGTAACAGCATATGTTGTCTGTCAACTCAGAAGTTGGCAGCATCAGCATCACTTTGAAACTCCATAGCTCAGCGGTAAAGCATCTGCTTTGCAATGCCAAAGGCCCCAAGTTCAATCCCTGGCATCTCCAGGTAATTAATAATAATAATAATAATAATAATAATAATAATAATATTTATAACCCGCCCATCTGGCTGGGGTGAGCTGCTGCCAGTCAGTGTGGGCAATATTGAGCTAGTTTAATAAGTCTGACTCAGTATAAGGCAGCTTCCTGTTCCTACTGCACTCAATGGTGCTTACTCCCAGTTAAATGTGTATATGTCTTCACGGTTGCTGTGAGGCTAAAATTAGATAATCCTATACAGTAAATGCCACTTTGCTAGGAGGCAGGATGCACATGCAGTGTAATGTCATTTAATCTCGCCCTTTCTGTATTTCCCCCCCCCCTTTCAGTAAATGGGTAAAAGCTTGAGGGTGCATTGCATTGCATGCACAGAGACTGAGCATCAGCACACTGAAGCTCATAAAAGAGAGCTTCTCACAGGCTTCAACATGAGATTTTTTGATGCAGAAATACCGGTATGTAAGATCAGGTCTTAAATTCAGGCTGCATTTGTATAATTGAAGTCAGCCTCCCCACTTCCACCAATATCATGTGCAGGAGAAAACCAGGCCCTGGTGTCTCTAGCAAACAAGGGATTTAAGTAGTATGGCAGGCTCATCTCTTATCTGAGATCTAAGCTGTGTTTACACTGCGCACTTTGCATCTCCAGTGCTGGGTTTTGAATATGTTCACATGACATTGTCAAAAATGCTTATGTATCCTGTACTTTTAAATAAAATAATACTGTTTGATGAGTTGTTTCTCAAACTAGCTTCACCATGGCTGCAGTTCTTAAGCAGCTTCTAATTTGCCTCTAGCCAAGGTGTGAATGAACACCTTTGCATGAGGTAAAGACATCCCTGCCCATAAACACCCCCTAGTGTGTACACCAACAGAAATGAATTTGTCACCAATGAAGCCATGCTGATATGAACAGCTGGAGGCAAAGAGATGCGAAATGCACCAGAAAAGAAAGAAAAAACAATCTCACTGTGCTCCAAGACAGTAATGTGAGTACCATCCTTAGAGAGCCAGTTAAAGGATAGACAAATACAGGACTGGATAGACCAGCGACAAGCATTATTTAGATCTTGGCATAATTTAAAAAGTCATCTGCAAGCAATCAGTTCAAATCTCTTGCAAAGGTGATCTGTCCCTGGCCTGGAGAGCCTGACTGGACATGGAGAAAGGGGAATGTCAGAGAGAAAAAGTAGATGGCAGAAAAAGAGAGAAGAGGTGGCCCTGTTCACTTTTGGTTTTGGCCCTTCCTACCACTGGTGTGGCCCCCAACAGATTTCCCCTGAAAAATGTGGCCCTCAACAGAAAAAAGCTTGCCCACCCAATGGGCACTTTATATGTTCAAATATTTCATGAATAATTTTTAATAGTCAATGTAGTACAGTAGAATAGTATGTCCAAACAACAGGCACTTTGGTTTTAAGGAAATATTAGATACTGGCCTAGTTTTATTTGTTTCCAGTGTATCAATTACAGGTAACAGAGTACTAGGTAGGTGATCAAGAAAGAGAGAACAATGTGTTCTGAATGACCAGCGATAATAAACTGATTACAAAAATGCTTTTTCAGTATTTATTATTTATTGCATTCTTGCACTAGGGTGTCTCAAAGCAGCTTACACAATAAACACAGAAACCACAAAGACATTAAGTCAATTAGATTTCCCCCCAACAAAGGAAATCTACAACTTAGTGGATTTTGTGGTTACAGTGACATTGTTGAAAAACAGTCTCGCTAATCAACACTGTCAGAGTTGTAACAACAAATCCTGGACCATGGTGCTACAGGTAAGAGACTGCTACTCTACATACTAAGACACAGTCACATGTCTCCTAGATTCTGAATCTGAATTTTATCCCCCACCAGAACAGCAGCCACTTATACCATAAAATCTTGTACTGATCTACTAAATTTATACAATAAAGTTCCCTTTCCTTTCAAAAAGAAAAGAGAAGGTAACGTAATTACATTTTAAACTTTAGTAAATCAAATACAGAAGAAACAATATTTAACAAATGGTGTCTGTCTTTTTTAGTACCGAGAAGCCAGCTTGCGAGCAAAAGCTTTTACTTCATACACATCATGTCAAATCTTGATTTTATGTTCTCCTGTAGGAACAAAGCTAATCCAAAATGCAGCAACAAGGCCTTGCAGTTGGCATGTTCCTAATTTATTAGGTACCTTACATCAAAGAAAACAACATAAACAACAAATTGAGTGAACAGTGAAGTAAATCTAATATTCAGATAAATCTTTTGTACATTTCATAGGCAGTACAATATTCTCCTGCAACAAAAGATGAATATGAACCACTGCTCTCTTTCAAACAAGTAATGCAATATGTTCGTTATAACAAAAGAGTACAGTGTAATTAAAGCACAACAGAACCTGAATGGCCAAAAAAAATAAGATTCAACTAAAATAACATTGTTTTAAGTACCTTACTCATCAAACTAGTTTACCTTTTTGTTACATTACAGTTTTGGACATCTGAAACCTTAGACGTTCTTTCTAACAAAGTGTTAACTTTATTAACTTTCCTTACCACAGACTTTGCTCTCTATTATCTCCAATATGCCTAAGCCAGTCAACAGTCACTTCCGTACACCAGCTTATATGCCAATCAGATAATCAGTAGAGAAACTCTTCCATATGTGGCTGATAGCAATTCAGCAAAATGAGTTAACAAAGAATCTCATTTTGCATCTTTAAAATGTTGTTTAATCTGACATGAAAGAGCCCCAAAACATTTTCAGCTCTGGCTATGGCAGCTGTATCTGTTACAGATACCCTAGCAAAGAAGTAGGAAATAATTCACATGTAAGACAAACACCATCCCTCCTCCAGAAGATACTGCACAGTATAAAGTAGCTCCCGGGTTTAAAAGCTCAAAGAGATTATAATCAAAATGATTAAAAAGTATTTTCGCCTTGTATTTGAACGCCCGTGGATATTTCTGAATGACACTGATAATTAAGCCTTCACCTCTGTGTATTTAAAAATACTGCATTTCATAAAATACTGATATTTTATATAATCCAATAAGTGTGGGTTTTTTTTTAATATCTCATTGGGCCAGTGCAAAGACTGCAATCACTTTATTGTGACTAGGATATTGGGAGGAGGTTGTGAAACACTTTCTTCTCTAAAGCCTTCCCTGCTCTCATACTAATTCTCCAACAGGCCTTAACCATGGCTATGTTACATGTCACCAACACTAATCACAGCTAATCCTAGCAACTTTCTGTAAGAGATGGAAGGGGAGAGGGACCGCACAATACCATGAATAGCTTTACATTGGGACCAGCTCAATGTGAAAAATCCCCAAAGGAATTACTTCCTTTAAATTAAAAGGGGGGGGGGAAGCTCTATAAATCTTCACTGTATGGTATGTTCACACAGATGGGATTCAAATGGAGGTTCAAAATGTTATAACTTAGTTGTGGAGCTCCATTGAAAGCTGTTTAAGATTTGTCCCCTTATAAAAGAGCTAAATATGGCCCCATGATAGGAAATGTAAATAAGACAGCTTCATCCTGCTACAAATGGAAGTTTGAGGTAAAATGAGATTTTAGGTTGCATTACAAAAACTTTCACTAACAACAAACATTAGCCACAAATGTAATTGAAACCAATTATCCTTTATTGGCTGTGTGGGTGTGTATAAACAGAGGTGAACACAATTTTCAGTTCAGTATTGTAAAGTCTGCTTTCTTAGAATTAGATTCTGAGTCTGAAAGAGTCTTCCACTGGGGGGGGGGGGACCAGTGTAGGACTCTTTAGAGATAATCATTTTTTCCGTGTCCTTTAATTAGGGCTAACATATCAAAATTGGCAGATGCTGACAATTTGATTCAACATGTCTAAAGATAACCAGACTAAACTTTCATTGGTGACCTAGAGGCTGGAGCTCAGGCCACAACTCAACACCTGTTTCACCTGAAATGCTTTTAATTTTCTGTCAGTCTGTGCTTCAGTAATAAAAGTGACCATTCAGTAATAAAAGTGCCATCCTGACCATTTTTTTATTTCAGCCATCTCATCCACATCAGACTTTTCCTTTCCATAATGAGGCATATCAAGGTCGAAGTGCATAGCAACTGTAACCACACAGCAGTTCGCAACCTTATCTATAGCCATAATCTTTTCCCCCCACCTGGTCTCCTACTAAAAGCTCTCAAACAGTTTACATCTGTTGGGACACAACAAGGTTCCCTTTGTATTTTAAAAGTGATACTAACAAAGATTTGGTGCAATAATAAAACTCAAAAAACACAAAGCAATCCTCTTCCCCAAGCTCATTAAATTTTACTAGATAGAGAAGCAAAACGTTTCTCTATTTTTTCGTTTAAAATCCAAAACCCTCACAATGGACATAGAAGTTCCAGTACTGATCCATTATATGACCTGGCATAAATTCTTCATCCTTTATTAGCACTCTGCTGTTGAACTGTAGAAATCTCCTAGGTGGTGTTGAGGAATCAAGGTGGTAGGGAACTTCTGTTAGAAAGATGAAACACACTAAATTAAAATATCTAGCATGAAGTATAAGGAATGCTTAAAAACCCCAATTTCTTAAGTGGTGAGATATTTAAGGCAACCAGTGCTAGCTTGCAACATTTTGACTTGGGGGGGACTGCAGTTTTTAACTTTGCCGTTTTCATGACAATAGGACTTGTACAGCACTTATTTAGGAAAGTGTGTCATAGCACATGTGCAGAGTGATATTTACCCCTCTCTCTTAAACAAAATCTATTATTTTCTGCACATTTAAGGACAGGGAAAGAGCTTCCATGTAAGGGAATCCAAGTATGATTTTCAGATAAGTTTGACTCCATACCACTTTATTTAGAAATAAAGCCATACCATGACATAATTGTTGAATTCATGTATTGTTTACACCTGCACATCCATTGACAAAAAACCAAACACACAAAATATTTTAAACTGTAAGGAAAACTTGTCTGGATCTGCTTCTACAGTTCTTCCAAAATAGCATCTTCCCTGTGAAAACTGAAACATACAGTTGCCCTTCTGTACACTTGCACACTTCATTTTACACAAGTGTGAGCACCTCTAACTACAAAAAGCAACATGGTAGGTTACCCTTAGGGAAGCTGCTTATGAGGAGGCCAAAAAACTCAGCTCAAACAGATGTTTTAAAATACAATAATGCCCCGAAGAAGATTCTCAGTTAAAACAGATATTGTATGTCACTATCCAGATGCTCTCCCCATTTTAAGAACTAAATCCCGATTAAGTCTTTCAGTATCAAAACCATTTAACACTCCATCAATAAATGCATATCCTTAGTATGGGTTATTTAAAGAGCAATAAGCTTTATTTTGGAAGATTCACTGCAGATCTAGAGTATATGTTCAGTATCTCTAAGAGGATGCAGGTTGCAACCATATGTTTAGATAATTAAATGTTCTATTTTGGATTTGCTGTTCATTCCCGATTATCCAATATGTATGTGGATTCATAAGATATACAATGTCCTACATATATTTGTTATATTATACAGCAAATCAGATAAATGTAGAAGGTAAGGCTTTGTAAAATGTCTTTCACAGTCAAACTAGACTGAATTTGGAAAAACCACAGAATATTTAAAGACAACAATAGTTTAATAGCACAGGCTCTGAAGCAGTAAACAGAAAATGCACGCTTTGCAGAAAGAAAAAAGGTACAATTCAACAGCAAACTAATCTTATTTTTTGTGCCAAGACCAAGAGTTTGCAATAGTACTACCACCAAAATTCTACTTGCAACAAACTTGTGACAAAACAGAATTGTATATGGTCTTATTTCACTTACTTATTTCACTGACTGCTGTCATTATTTCCTCAGCTTCTGTTTCAGGGGACAGAGAGATTTCCATTTCTTCCTGAGGAAAGGGTGCAGTTTCCTGCCTTATATTCTCTGCATTCTGAGAGGAAGCAGCCTTATGACTAAAACAGCGGTACTGAGCACCTCGGCTATGATTGTATCTTGTAGAGTTTCTCGCTGGTTGAAAAAGATCAAAATTATCTGTGTAACATGCCAGCCAAGGGAAGTCTTGAACCAGAGCCTGCAATACATTCCATTTCCATCATTCCTATGCCACCAGCATTCTAGTTCCTCAGGGGAGGGCCAGGTTCTGTGAGTCAAGGGTGTCCTCTAGGTCAGTGTTCCCCAACCTTGGGCCTCCAGCTGTTTTCGGACTACAATTCCCATCATCCCTGACCACTGGTCTTGCTAGCGAGGGATGATGGGAGTTGTAGTCCAAAAACAGCTGGAGGCCCAAGGTTGGGGAACACTGCTCTAGGTGACAGTGCTAGTCTGGATGCTATCAGTTGATCGTACAGCCTGGTCAGCTGACCTCAAAAGCTAATGGAAACATACCAGACCCTATAAACCTTTTCTTCCAAGCCAACTCCTCAGTCTGAGCAACATGTTGCTTTATCATGGATATACTTCTGTTCCCTGACTGATCCTGTATTTTGGTCATCTTTGGCATTCATTAACCATTTAATCATATCCTCTGGGCAGGATGTGACCTTCATTCTGTCCACAATTACATCTTGCTGCTTCTGGTCCTTGGTTCTTGCTTGTCTCATCTGTTATCAAGCTCCCAGCCCTTCACATCTACCACAGGCTTCATCTAGCAGCACCTGCTTGTGTTGGACTTGTGTTCAGCCTATTAAAAAACTTAGAGCCAGGCCTGACAATTTGTTCCTAATTGGTGGATTAGGCAAGGGGCGGCTTTGTTCTTGTGTATGTCAAGAAGTCATGGGGAATATGCAAGCCAAGAGAAATATACCTGTCCAGTAATACTATCTTTCCTCCCAGAAATTGCTAGGTGCAAGCTTCACTCCATATGGCAGAAATCCCCTCACTATTTTTGACAACTCCAGAAAATAGAGCAGTATCATTTATTAATTTTGCTTATCAATACTGGCATCATATATCACCTGGACATAATTTTAAAAGATTTATTTAATATTATTGTTTAAAAATAGAAGTTATAACTTGGAGTTCATAGTTACTAATTTGTATCAGAATATTCCCTTACCCAATATTGATACCTCTAAGCACAAGTTGGTAATAGATATTTTAATCAGCAACAGTGCCTTCCTTGTGTGTACATGAACAATTTTGACTGAAGCCAGTATTTTCTATTCCCAAGAACAACTAGAGGACAGTACTTCTACAGAATCCTGTTTCCCTCAGTCACACAAACACGGGATTAAATTCATAAAATTTTCAGCAAAGACAAGTTTAATTAAGCCATTAACTCTTTTAACACTTATAGGATCTCCAACCCATGTAGGTTAACTCACTAGCTTCACTCAGGAGAGAATCACAGCAAACCATAACATTTCCAACAGAGAAAACTTGTCTTGTTAGCATTTCTGAGGCACATGCATGGCTCTACTAAAAAATGCTGTTATGTCCATAATTTGTGATTAAAGATAGAAAAAGTGTGCAGTAGAAGTCTGAGCATTTATAAACCCTGTCCTTTTGGGGGGCATTTTCATCTAAATGGAATTCACATTTTAGTCAGCACATACCAAATAGCTTATTTTGTTGCACTGTTAACTCTGGTTCCTTAGAAACATGAACTTCAGCAATAATTTTTGATAACAGAGTTCCACAGTATGTGACCTGTATAAAGGCAAATATATGTCACTGAAGAAGTTATTTACTTCATTTTTTAAAAATGCATAAAGAAATATTGAGCCTGTGTCAAAGTAATATATCTACTTTGTACATTTCCTGCAAGGAAAATGGAAAAACAAAAAGCCAAAGTCAAATGCAGAAGACTACACAGGACTATAATGCTTTGCGGCTTTTTTCCTTCTTTTTCTTGCTTATTTTTTAAAAAATACGCTTTTTATGTGGTTAACAGTTTTCCTTAAAAATAATAATGAATGAATTGTACAGAATATGATGATAATGATGATAATAATAATAATAATAAACCAGTTGCTGTGCTCATTAGGCCTGGCCCACCTGAGCAGATCCTGCTTCTTCTAATAAAGAGTTAACTTCATTTACACCATGTGATTTATTGCTGACTTGCTCCTGACATTGCCTGCCTGCCTGTGCTCAAACAAACTACCACTACACTGCTCAGTTTCATGCAACAAACTTCACACTAACATTAAATTTTCTGTCACCTATTAAAAACAACAATGAGCCTACCTTGTTGTATACATATTTCCAGCTTACAGAAATGTCACTTCCCAGTAGTGCTTTAATCCATTGAACTAGATTTTGGTAAACTGAGTTGTTGCCAGCTTTGACTTTACCATTTCCCAAAAGGCTGGCTTTATGTTTGGAATCCTAAATTAAAAACAAAAACAAAAACAAGGAACACAAAACAATTAAGAATTATAATCCCCTACACTTTGAACCACTAGCACCTCTTAGACTACCGGTATGTAATTGTCTGAGCTGAAGATCACCATGATGTGCTCATTACCAGAGTTATGACGAGTGCCGACAACTGCTGGACAGACCACCAATTAATACCTGTATTTCCTTTATCTCCTTGACATCTGATGGGAGGGCATTCCACAGGGACGGTGCTACTGCCGAGAAGGCCTCTGCCTGGTTCCCTTAACTTCACTTCTTGGAGTGAGGGAACCGCCAGAAGACCCTCGGAGGCCCCTATTACTTAGGGCCAAGGCTGAAAAAAGGAAACTAGCACTATTGCCATTAAGATTCATCCGTTGTTCAACAGTGAATAAAAATATTATGACATTCGAAAGATCAAATGAAGGTCCCAAAAGCTCTCACAATTTCACAGCTGAGAGAGAGCTATAAGCAAAAGAGACCTGCAGTCTCACTTGAAAAGCACCTCTACCCCATCGTCTTCAGTATTTGCCAACCCTTCTCAGACTGGAATATGTCAACAGTCAGGAAAACTATATGAACTCTGCTCTATAGGGGGAAACTTATGGAGCGCAAAAGCCACAAGTTGTACACACCTGGAAAAAAATATACCTGAAAACATTAGGTTGTAGCCCATGAAGTTGTCCCATTCGCACAACATAACATTGTACAACATAACTCCTCCTCCCTCTCCTTCCCCTGTGCTTCACCCAAATCTGTTATGTTTGGGGAGAGAAGATGGGGGAGTTCCATTGCACAGAGGTAATTGCATAAATGGGATGTATTCATTAGATATAGTCCCCTGGAAGGCTTGTTTAAAAGCACTTCAAGCTTTTAAACCCCTTAGAGGTAGCAGCACAAGTAAAAGACAGTTTTTAAACTTTTCCTTGGCTCCTCCTCTCTATAACCCACAGGACTACAAAGACCATGAACTATTTTGTCAGTAGCAGCTGCCTGCTAATTCTATCATACCAGCCTCGCAATTTCCCCCTTGTCTACTTGCTTGCTGCAATAAGCAGAAATTGTCCCCAGCTAAGCAGCTGACTGGGAAAACTGCAGTTTGCTGTACATCTGCTGCCATCATAGTGCTGCAAGGGAAGGCCAGGGGATAGAGAAAATACAGGCACTACAGCACTGCATTTCTTTGCAAGTAATGCATGTTGTGACATACTGTAGTTGCATCAGTGTATTGCCCAACAACTTCTCTTTCCAGTCTATTTCTGAAAGAGAAGTTCTGAAAGAGAAGTTGCTGAATTGCAACTCATTACCAAGCTTAAAACCATGGAGAGACCTGGTCTGAACAAAGACATTGGATTCTTATCTCATTATACATGACAAAGCTTTTTTAATAATAATAATAATAATAATAATAATAATAATAATTTATTATTTTTACCCCGCCCATCTGGCCGGGTCCCCCCAGCCACTCTGGGCGGCTTTTAACCTTCTCACCCCTTGCTTTTTCCTGTAAGACTAATTGCAGTCGTCAACAGGTTTACCACAGCTATCAGCCTATCACCTATTCCCACCACCCCTCTGAGTAATACCCCTCCCCACCCTCTCACTATATATAAGGGTCTGGTGACTTCTGTTTCAGTGTATCTGAAGAAGTGTGCATGCACACGAAAGCTCATACCAAGAACAAACTTAGTTGGTCTCTAAGGTGCTACTGGAAAGAATTTTTTTTTAATTTTGTTTTGACTATGACAGACCAACACGGCTATCTACCTGTAACATAATAAATTTGTTAGCTTTAACGTGCCACAGGATTATTTGTTGCTTCTAATGATCAATTAGCTTTTGCTCAGAATAAATTACTCTGCATTTTTTAAATACATATTGCATTGATATTTTCATTGCTTTGCAACTGAACAATCTACCTGTACTGTGAATTCTAGAACATCATCTCCGGACTTAATCTTTCCCAGTTCGAGCAGATCTAATAGCTGATTTTTCTTCCTTCTGCTTGCTTTGAAGTTTAATTGTTTTTCAGAATTCTGACTGTCAGAACATTGAGAAGAAATTGGGCTGATTCTGCTTTGTGATAGCGCATGAGAAAATATCCCTGCAGGCTCTAAATTAGCATTAAGCGATTGTCTATTTTTTGGGATGTTTTTCTGATGAGTAGAGATATAGTTGTGTGTAGATTCTAATTCTGGTTGCATCTGCAAATCCTCACTTACATTTGAGCATTGCTGTGAAGACATATTAGAGAAAACATGTTGACTTTCAGTGGTTTGCTGACTGATATTATTATTGGCAACAGTACTTTTAGCTGTTGAACTATTTAGTGTACACATTCTTGGGAATTTACTTCTCTGTAGTGCCACTGATGTATGATCAGTATACTCTATGTATGTTTGTTGAATAAGGCAAACTACATGTTCTGAAGGCAATGTTGCCTGATCTATAGTATGATTTATAGTATGATCTAACACACTTCAAATGTGTTACCTTTGTTAAATCCTCAATGTTATATTCCTTGGGTTTGTTTTCAGACGCCGTTTTTTTGGGACCAACTCCCTTTTGCCTTTTTTCTTTTCCATTCCTTCCTGACATATTCAGAGACCTGTCTGGATACTGGCTGGATTCTTGATCTAAATAAATATTGTCTGTGACCCAACTGTTTTCAAGGCCTATAGCTATATCAGAGGAGGGTGCTGTTCTCCCAGATGAATCATCTTCTGTGTTGTTGCATTCACAAGAGCCACGTGTGCTTGGGACACATTTTGCTGAATGCGAAGCCTCCTTTTTCGCATTCTTATAATTCTGTATTTTCTGGCCTAGTTCTTTCTGCCTTTGTGCCATGAGCAAAAGACTCTTTTGTCTGGAAACAAGCTTTGCTACCTGTTCCCTTAGGGCTCCCTGTTTAAAAGATTCTGCAGAAGCTCTGAAATCAAATTTTAAAACAATTGAACAGTCAATTGAACTTCCATGAAAAATACATATTGTTTAAAATGAACCACCCATTCAAGAATATGGCTTGCCTCTAAGCATAATGATCAGATCCATCTATTTCCATTCCAGGTTAGTCTCATATGTGTTCATTCATACGTCCATCAAATCTCTTTCTGCATTAATATGTAGATTTTTTTAAAATTCAGATTTTTTTTAAAAAAGCAGATTTTTTATAAAAGAATCTGCATTAAAATGTGTATCCCAAAACATACTTTCTCACAAATATATATGCCAAAATGTATTTTATCCTAAAGTATACACATTTTGCATGCTTCTCCTTTTTGTTTTTAAAGCTGAGAATTGCACCACAATATTCAGAGATGTGCAAAATTAAAAAGAGTAACAGATTCATGTATTAATCCAGGAGGTGGATCAGGTCAGTTTGTATCAAAATCTGCAAAGAACAATTTTCTCAAGCTTCCCTAATAATGAATTAACAAAAGCTTTTTTAAACCACCCTAAATGAAGGTAGCAAACATTTTTTTAAAGGCAGAATCCTAGTATTTTGAAATATGCTAATTATAAAAGCATAATTCTCACAACAGCTAAAAACAGATGCCAAAGCAGGACCAGATCTTTACTACTTTTTGTAGAACCAGGATTGATTTAACTTAATGGGAAGAATACAAGGTTTAAAACTGATGAAGGGTCTGAGAATGTTGGTAGCATACTATAATTTTGCTTGATTTCAAAGTAAAAAATAATAATTCCATGTTCTATTTTGTAAAGAAAAGAAAAGACAAACCTATAGTTTTTCTTCTGCCTACCTGTATTTCTTAGCAAGATCATCCCTTTCTGATTTCTGTTTGGCAAGTACAGCATTCAAAATGTTCTGTATCTGAGATAGATCTTGGATATATAGATCTGTTCAACATTTAGAGATTTAACAAGTTAATAGTCTAAACTGACATGCCTCCTTTTGATAATTTGTAACAGAGGCAATAAAAATGTGGCAGTTTGGACATTTTGGCTCCCAAACGCCACAAACCTGGAAGTAAGTGTTCCGGTTTGCGAACGTTCTTTGGAACCCGAAAGTCCGATGGGGCTTCCGTGGCTTCTGATTGGCTGCAGAAAGCTTTCTGCAGCCAATCAGAAGCCACACTTTGGTTTCCGAACGTTTTAAAAGTCAAACAGACTTCCAGAATGGATTCCGTTTGACTTCTGAGGTACGACTGTACCTTCACAGCTAACAATTTCAAGGTTGGCAGGAACAGCATCCTTCAGTAGCTTTCAGTCATTAAACATCTGAGTGAACAGGAATATTTTTAAATTCCTCCTAAATATTAAAATGAGGAAGGTAGATGGACCTCAATCAGGCAGGAACTGCCGCCCTGTGCCAATGAGGCAGCACCCAATGGTGGCACCTTTTGTTAAGGAAAGCTGTCCTTAGGGATCATGCCCTCTGCTTCCTGTATCTCCACTAGAGTTATACACTGGATCCTGAACTGAATTGGGACAGTTAAAGGTAGATAGCCGTGTTGGTCTGTCATAGTCAAAACAAAATAAAATAAAAAAAATTCCTTCCAGTAGCACCTTAGAGACCAACTAAGTTTGTTCTTGGTATCTGAAGAAGTGTGCATGCACACGAAAGCTCATACCAAGAACAAACTTAGTTGGTCTCTAAGGTGCTACTGGAAGGAATTTTTTTTATTTTTTTTTGTTTTGAATTGGGACAATTCAGGACAACACAGGATTGGGATGGATCATACTGAGGCAGCCCCCAATTGCTCCAGTTCGAGTCCCAAGCTTCAGAAGTTTGCTCCTGTTCAATGTAGTGGTTCACCAGTTTTTACAAAGGGAGTCTTTCCAGCATCTATGAACATGAATCCAAGACGCAACTTTGGAGTTACAAAAAAATTGTTACTCCAACATAACAGTGGAAAACACATTTAGCCAATCTTTCATGGGTTATACAATTTATCCACACCTGCATCTCTTTGGCTTCTTAATTCAAAGAGCAAAAGTCTATCCTGTTTCTCTTCTATATTCTGCAATACTTCGTTGATGGAATCATTCTGTCAAATGCAAATCATTGTTCACTTTGTTAAAGACAGACAGTCTGGAACTGAACTAAAACATGAGAACCTGGAAAGCGGCCAGGTATTTTACCTGAGCCAGCTGTGTTGGATGGATAGGTGCACACAACTTACAAAGAGAGAAAGGTGTAGAGTAATTTACTGTTATGAAGGTTTGTGCTGCTACTTACTGTCTGTAAAACATGTGGTCTGATCCAAAGAACCATCAGCAGAAGCCAGAAGTGCAAGCACCAGGGGAAGAGTTCATGACATGCAATGATACATAGATTCTATAATACTTATGCTGGCAAAAACAAAACTACAAGTGGAAGAGTAGTTTTGGAATTAGTTGCACTTTTCTTGTGCAACATAGTAACATGAGGTGCAGAATATCCTTTGTGATAATTTGTGACTGCTTGGAACAGTCAGGGGCGAGCTGTTCTGTATCTCCCTGACTGGGTAATGGCTGCCAAAGGGGAAAGAAGGAGTCAGGTTATTCCTGTTCTCTTTTGGCATGGGCAGGGGTTGCTTTCATGGAGTGGGAGATTTCTTTGGGTTTTATTTCCTTTCTTTTAAATATGCTATTGAAATATTACTATTTAAATCTTGTGTAAGTTGTATCTTATTGTATTGTTTGGATTTTGTGTTTATAAGTTTTATGAGCTGCCTTTGGGGCCTTTTTGGCCAAAAGGTGAACAGAAACTTCACATAACACAACCATAATTCACGATTCAGCAACTTCATACAGCCCACATTTGATGGTAATGCATGGAAACAAAACTGCTCAGCTATCTATACTCACTGTGCCACAGCTCTGTTTAGCTGAATTGAGCTGTGAAACCATGTTATCCTTTTCACAGCAACTCCAACTACTACGGATTTTTCTAGACCTAGACGTGTGTAACTCTTTTTCGCCTAAATCAAGAAATAACGATTATAGTTTCAAAATGAGTTATGAATGTAGCAAATCAACATAGTATCAGCTTGAGTACACAGTATATTAGGTACAAGGGGGGGGATATGGGTGTGCACATGCACACGTGCGTATTTGCCATTTGATACCTTCTTCTGAAAATCAAATCCACTTAAGACACACTAAAATGGAGAATTAATTATAATACGGCCAGGGTGCTGGAAAACAAGCAACTTCAGGAAACTTACCGTGCTATTGGATGCTTTTTAAAAGGATAAAGGAAGTTGCAGTTAATATGAAGAAAGGGACATACCAAGCACATCACTCATCCGATGAGCCTCTTGGGTCTCAGTAGCACCATAAGATTTAAGGAGTTCTTTCATTTTGTCACAGGTGGCTTCATCCAGGGCATTGTTCCCACAGCCGTCCATCTCATTTGGGTTTGCACCATGAAGTAGTAGACACTGTGCTGCCTGCAACACATTTCTTAATTATTCACTCCTATGGTCTAGTTACTATTTTTTCATGTTATTCTGCTCTTACAATAGTCCAGAGACTGGCCAAATGTTAAGATCAGAAACAGACATTCAGCTTCCTTTTTCCGATTCATTTTAAAATTGTATTTATTTTATTTTACAACATTTATATACCACTTCAGGGTAATAAAACCTCAAAAGAGCTTACAAAAAAATAAAACAATAACATTATAGTGAAGAAAACAGTTTAAAACAAGAATATACATTGTTGCATATATGTTGCTAAATGAAAAATGATGAGGAAATTAGAAGAAGAGGAAAGGATTTGTGATAGTCAATAAACTGGTACAAAGGGAGTATCCCCAAGAGATGCTGGGAAAATAAAAGAATCTAGAAGCAAAGCCTAAGTTGCATGGGCGTACCCAAGGGGGGGCAGAGGGGGGCAGCTGCCCCCCCCTAGAAGGCAGCCCTAGAAGCAAAAATGATCAGCGTCCATTCAAAGCAAACCTGAACGACCATGGCTTGCCCCCCCCAGTTCAAAGCACACCTGAACGACCATGGCTTGCCCCCCCCCCCTAGTTTTGATCCTGGGTACGCCCCTGCCAGGTTGGACTCTGTGTTTTGTCACTACCTACTCTATCAAAGGCTAAATGCAGAGACAGGCTTTGTTTTTTTGTTCAGTCGTGTCCGACTCTTCATGACCCCATGGACCAGAGCACGCCAGGCACGCCTATCCTTCACTGCCTCTCGCAGTTTGGCCAAACTCATGTTACCGTGTTTCTCCTAAAATAAGACATGCCTAAAATATAAGGCATAGAAGGATTATCACGGGGTCGCAAAATATAAGGCATACCCCGAAAATAAGATGTACTGGGTACTGGTGGAGGGCGGCAAGGAAGAGGAAGTTGGCAGCCGGAACCGGATGCTGCTGCAGCCCCGCTCCCGCCAGCTCTCTCCCCCAGCAGCAGCAGCGGGCACCGCTTGGATCCGATCCAGCGGGACCCAGCCGCAGCTGCAGCGCGCGCCAGTGGATCCCCAATCCACCGGGATGCAGCAGCAGTGCGCTGAGCGAAGCCCTGAGTGGCTGGGACCCGGACCCAGCCGCAGCGCACGCCACGTGGGTCCCCGATCCACCGGGACTCAGCAGCAGCGCGCCGCAGCCGCTGGAAGCTGTGCTGGTCCCAAGGGATATCCGATAGGCGAGGTCTAGTCCAGTCCAAGGTCAGTCCAAGCCAGAAGTCACGAAGCCGAAGTCACGAAGCCGAGGTCAGGAAGCCGAGGTCAGGAAGCCGAAGTAACAAAGCTGAGGTCAGGAAGCCGAGGTCAGGAAGCCGAGGTCAGGAAGCCGAGGTAACCAAGCTGAGGTCAGGAACGCAGGAACCAGGAACAGGAACTAGGCAGCACCGATGTTGCTCCTGCAACTTGGGTCTGGGACTGGCTGGCTTTTATCTGCCCCGAGGCAAAGGGCGGCTCCGATCCTCAGGTGCCTCGCCTCTCCTGGCTTGGAGGCGAGCACTCCTCCTGCGGGAACTTAGTTCCCTTCGCCTCTCTGCCCTTAGCCTTTGCAGCTCAGGAGAAGCTGGAGGGTTACCGGACCCAGAGGCAACCTCAGCTTCCCCTGACTGGGTGGGGAGTGGAGCACCTGCAGGCAATAAGTCCTCCATCCCATTAGAAGCCAGATCAACCTCAGCCGATGCCTGCACCTGAGGATCCAGCACAGGTGAGTCCCCTTGAGACTCAGGCCCCAGCCCTGGCTCTGCTGGTTCTGGAGGCAGTGAATCATGTGCAGGCTGGGATCCCTCAGGTTCAGCGTCTGAGTCTGACTCCCAGGTCATCACACCATCCCCCCTCCCAGGCCCCCCCCTCAACCGAGGGGCCGGACCAGGCTTGCTGGGGTAAGTCGCATGGAAATCACGGAGGCAGACAGGCGCGTGGACGTTCTCCGCTGGTTCCCACGACCGATCCTCGGGCCCATACCCCTTCCAGTCGATGAGGTATTGGAGCTTCCCCCTGCGGTATCGGGAGTCAAGAATGTGCTCCACCTCATACTCGGGCTCCCCCTGAACCAAAACTGGCTGCGGTCGTGGATGGTCTGGGTGGAACTCGTCGGCCGGGGCGACCGGACTGAGTAGGGACCGGTGGAATACCGGGTGGACCTTCAGGGTCGCGGGTAACCGGAGACGGAATGCCACAGGTGAGACCCGGTCCACGATCGGAAATGGGCCGGTGAAGCGGGCATCCAGCTTCCGTGAAGGCCGAGAGGGGTGCAGGTGGCGGGTGGAGAGCCATACCAGGTCTCCGACATGGAGTTCCGGCCCCTCCTGACGGTGACGGTCGGCCTGGGCCTTATACGCGTCCTTGGCCTGGCTCAGTTGCTCCGTCAGAAGCTGCTGCTGTGACTGGAGCTCTTGTAGCCAGTCTGTCACTGCGGGAACTGCGGATGCCGGCAGTACGCTTGGAAACAACCGCGGGTGGTACCCATAGTTTGCCTGGAACGGGGTCTGTTGGGTGGAAGCGTGCACTGCGTTGTTATATGCGAACTCGGCCAACGCCAGGTGGTCGACCCAATCGTCCTGGTGGAAGCTGCAGTAGCACCGGAGGTACTGTTCCAACACCGCGTTTGCCCGTTCGGTCTGTCCATCCGTCTGTGGATGGTAGGCCGAAGATAGGCAGACCTCCGTCCCGAGAGCCTGATGTAGAGCGCGCCAGAACCGGGAGGTGAACTGGGCACCACGATCGGAGATCAAACGTTCCGATAGGCCATGTAAGCGGAAGACGTTTTGTAGGTACAGTTGCGCCGTCTCCTTGGCTGAGGGTACAGACGGGCACGGGGCGCAGTGCACCATTTTAGTGAAGTGGTCTGTGAATACCAGGAGGCAGGTACACTGACGGGATGGGGGTAGGTCTACCACGAAATCCAATGAAACCGTGTGCCACGGACGAGGGGGAACTGGCAGTGGCTGTAGCAGTCCCGCAGGTCTCCCGGTCGATCCCTTGGCTCGCCGGCAGACCTCGCACCCCCCAATGTACCGTGCCACGTCGGCCTTCAAGCGGGGCCACCAGAACTCCCGGCTGACCAGGTGGGTGGTCCGATACCTCCCGAAGTGGCCAGCTGCCGGGGCGTCGTGTGACATTCGGAGTACCTCGGCCCGCAAAGGCCCTGGTGGGATGTACAACCGACCACGGTGCATCAGCAGACCCTGGTGCACAACCAGTTCTGGGTATCGAGGGCACGATCCACTGGCCAATTCCTGGATCCGTTCCTGAGCCCACGCGTCGACCCGTTGCTGCCTCCGCACTCGGTCCCGCAGCGACTCAGTCTCATGAACAGCCAGGAAGGCCGCTGGTGGGATGATCGTTGTGGGGGCCGCCTGCTGCACCGTCTCTGCAATGTCCTCCGGTTTCCGGGACAGCGCATCCGCCTTCTGGTTTTGGGAGCTGGGGATGTAGCGGATCCGGAACTGGAACCGGGAGAAGAACAGTGCCCACCGGATCTGCCGCTGGTTCAGCCTGCGGGTGGTCTGGAGGTACTCCAGATTCCGGTGGTCGGTTCTCACTTCCACTGGGTGTCGTGCCCCCTCAAGATGATGGCGCCAGACTTCAAAGGCCACCTTGATGGCCAGTAGTTCCCGCTCCCACACAGTATAGTTACGCTCCGCCGGAAGGAGCTGCCGGGAGTAGTAGGCGCAGGGTAACAGTGGCGCATCAGGTCCGTGTTGCTGGGACAAGACGGCACCGAGAGCCGTACTGGAGGCGTCAGTCTCCACCACGAAGGGACGAGAGGGATCAGGATGCTGCAAAATTGGCGCCTTCTGGAAACAGGCTTTCAATCCCTGGAATGCCACCTCAGCCTCCTCATCCCAGGCGAAGGGCGTCTTGGGGCGCAGCAGTCGGGTCAACGGGGTGGTGCGATGAGCATAGTCCACAATGAATGTCCGGTAATAGTTGGCGAACCCCAAAAACCGCTGTAGGTCCTTGCGGTTCCGCGGCGCCGCCCACTCTCGAACCGCAGACACCTTCCCGGGGTCCATCTGTACACCGTCAGGGGAGAGTCGGTGTCCGAGGAAGTCCACTGACCGCTGGTGGAACTCGCACTTGCTGAGCTTAGCGTACAGGCGGTGCTCCCGCAAGCGCTGCAACACGGTCCGGACATGACTCTCGTGGCGAGCTGGGTCACGGGAATAAATCAGAATGTCATCGAGGTACACCACCACATACTTGTCAAGCAAGTCCTGGAACACGTGGTTGATGTACCGTTGGAACACGGCGGGCGCGTTGCATAGTCCGAACGGCATGACCAGGTACTCGAACTGCCCATAACGGGTCCCGAATGCGGTCTTCCACTCATCCCCGGCACGGATCCGAATCAAGTTGTAAGCCCCCCGGAGGTCCAGTTTGGTGAACATCTGCGCCCCTTGCACCCGCTCCAGCAACTCTGCAATTAGGGGCAAGGGATACCGGTCTGGGATGGTGATCTTATTCAGGGCTCGGTAATCATGGCAGAGGCGAAGCTCCCCACACTTCTTCTTAACGAAGAGTACTGGAGCGGCGGTGGGAGAGGTAGAGGGCCTAATGAACCCCCGCTCCAGGTTCTTGTGAAGGAAGTCCTGTAAGGCTTCACGCTCTGGCTCCGAAAGAGAGTATAGGCGACTCACAGGTAGGGGCGCCCCAGGCTGGAGGTCTATGCCGCAGTCAAAAGACCGATGAGGAGGCAGCCGGTCTGCCCCCTGTTCCTCGAACACGTCTACGTAGTCCCGGTACACGGCGGGGAGCGTTGACGCAGCCTCCCCCATGGAGGCGGCCGAAAGCATCTCGGACTGAGCAATCGAACCCGAGTCTGGGAAGCGTACAGTTCGATTGACCCAATCGATCTGAACATTGTGAGACTCCAGCCAGTCCATCCCCAGCACCAGGGGAAACCGGGGCATGGTGGCAATGTCCAGGGTACGCACCTCCCGGTGCTGCTGGTGGCACAGGACCAAGGGCTGGGTCTCCCGAGTAACGGCGCCTGACCGCAAGAGCCGTCCGTCGATTGCCTCCACCTGCACCGGTTCTGGCTTGTTCTGGAGCGGCACCCGATGCTGAGCGGCGAAGGCAGAGTCCATATAGGAGCGGGTTGCCCCTGAATCCACCAGAGCGTGGGTGAGAATCCAGGGCCCGCCTGGGGGGTATAGACGCACCGGGATCATGAGGTGTTGCAATTCCACTGGTGAGGGCCCATCATGTGATGCTTGGGACCCCAGATAGCCTGGGCCATTGGCTACTGGGGTTGGCGGTTTCCCTGCGGCTGGCGTTTCTCAGGGCAGGTTCGGGCGTAGTGTCCACTCCCCCCGCAGTAGAGACACAGGTTTCCCTCCCGACGTCGTGTCTTCTCCGAAGGGGAGAGGCGAGGCCGTGCTGCCCCGAGCTGCATCGGCTCCTCCAGTGACTCGGCTCTGGCCATGGAACTGCTGGGGAGCACTGGAGTCGGGAGCCCAGAGTGCTGGCGGGCCCGGGCCTGGCGCCGGTCCTCCAACCGATCGTCTATCTGTAGACTCCGTTGGATGAGGGCCTCCAGCGTGGCGGGGCGATCCAAGGTGGCCAGCTGGTCCAGTATCTCGTCCGAAAGCCCCTCGAGATACTGGTCCCGAAGTGCGGAATCATTCCAGGTCAAGTCCTGCGCCAACAGCCGAAATTCCGTGGCATAGGCGGCCACTGTGGACTTGCCCTGTTTCAACCGCCGAATTGCCCGATTGGCTTGACTCGCCTTCTGAGGGTTGGCGAACGCGGTTTCAAAATGGTTGCAAAACCCCGTATAGTCTGTCAGCAAGGGGGAGTCTTGCCGGAGCAGCGGCAACGCCCACTTGGCCGCCTGGTCCTTCAGCAAGCTGATCAGGAAGTGCACCTTGGTGCGGTCGTCGGGGAAATCCCGGGCTCGCCCCTGAATATACAGTTTGGCCTGGGCGAGAAACATGGGAAAGCTGCCCGGGGACCCATCGAATTTTTCTGGCAGGGCCACTGGGTACTTGCCTGGAGCTGGGGCCGGCAAGGCGTCCAAACGCTGCTGAAGCGCCGTAACCGCATTGCTTAGCTGCTGCACTGTGTGGGTCAAGACCTGGTTCTCCTGGGCCAATGCCACCAGCGCAGCCGCCTGGTCAGTCATGACGACAGGTTCCTCCCGAACGCACCCCAACGAAGGGGGAGTGCGGGTGTGGCAGGAGCAAACTGTGCTGGTCCCAAGGGATATCCGATAGGCGAGGTCTAGTCCAGTCCAAGGTCAGTCCAAGCCAGAAGTCACGAAGCCGAAGTCACGAAGCCGAGGTCAGGAAGCCGAGGTCAGGAAGCCGAAGTAACAAAGCTGAGGTCAGGAAGCCGAGGTCAGGAAGCCGAGGTCAGGAAGCCGAGGTAACCAAGCTGAGGTCAGGAACGCAGGAACCAGGAACAGGAACTAGGCAGCACCGATGTTGCTCCTGCAACTTGGGTCTGGGACTGGCTGGCTTTTATCTGCCCCGAGGCAAAGGGCGGCTCCGATCCTCAGGTGCCTCGCCTCTCCTGGCTTGGAGGCGAGCACTCCTCCTGCGGGAACTTAGTTCCCTTCGCCTCTCTGCCCTTAGCCTTTGCAGCTCAGGAGAAGCTGGAGGGTTACCGGACCCAGAGGCAACCTCAGCTTCCCCTGACTGGGTGGGGAGTGGAGCACCTGCAGGCAATAAGTCCTCCATCCCATTAGAAGCCAGATCAACCTCAGCCGATGCCTGCACCTGAGGATCCAGCACAGGTGAGTCCCCTTGAGACTCAGGCCCCAGCCCTGGCTCTGCTGGTTCTGGAGGTGGGGAATCCTGTGCAGGCTGGGATCCCTCAGGTTCAGCGTCTGAGTCTGACTCCCAGGTCATCACAGAAGCCACTAGAGGAAGTAGCAGCATCCTCGCTAGTTCCTCCACCAAACCCCGCGCAGCCCACTGATCCCAAAAGCAGGCTTCTGCTGTTGCCTGCCTCTGATGCTCGCAAGAGCAGGGATCGGAGGCGGCAGGGGTGGGGTGGGACAAGCGGGAGAGGTGGCGGCAACAGCAGCAGCAGCACCATCAGCCCCTCCAATTCCTCCTCCTCGCCACCTCTAGCCTCGCCTTCGCCCTCTCCGCCCTAAGGGGCCCTCACGCAGCCCTCGCCCTCCAGCGTCCTCCTCCTCCTGGTTAGGCACGCAGGAGGGAGAGCCTCCTCAATCCTGCACACTTTCACTTCAGGGCGCCCTCAGTCGGGTGTGTAAGTGCTGTCTCCTCCCCCCCCCACCTCTCCATTTCATTCGGCTCCTTCATTGCTCTCCTGCTGCAATCCAAACCTGATTGTGACTTTTCTCTTTTCTCTCTATCCCTCCCTCCCTCCCTCCCTCCCTCTCCCTCCCCTCAACTTTCCCCATGCTTTCCTCTCTTTCTTTTTGTGTCCCCCGTCGTCCTTGCAAAAGCCTTCCTTCCTTCTCCCTCTTTCTTTCACTCTTTCTCACCCCTTCCTTCTCTCTCTCTCTTTCTCTCTCTCCCTTTTTCCTTCCTTCCTTCCTTCCTTCCTTCCCTCTCTCTTTTCCCTCCCTCCTTCCCTCTCTCTTCCCCCCCTCTCCTTCCTTGTCTCTCTTCCTTCCTTCCTTTCCTTCCTTCCTTCCTTTCCTCTCTCTCCTCTCTCCTCTCTCTCTCATCCTTCCTTCCTTCTCCCTCTTTCTTTCACTCTCTCTCACCCGCCAACCCCGTTCGCCAAAGCAGCTTGTTTTTGCGATCGGGGGTTGGCGGGGAAGAACCAGCAGCATCCCTCCACTGCCCCTCCCAGCCTTTTAGAGGAGGAAAACCAGAAAAATATGCCCTATGGTCCGGAGCATCCTATGGAGCGAAAAATACGGTAATTATAATGGAATAAATGTAGATTGCTGTATCACACTTAATAAAAATAAGACATCCCCCGAAAATAAGCCATACTGTGTTTTTTGGAGGATAAAAAGATTATAAGACGGTGTCTTATTTTAGGAGAAACACGGTAGTAGCTTCAAGAACACTGTCCAACCATCTCATCCTCTGTCGTCCCCTTCTCCTTGTGCCCTCCATCTTTCCCAACATCAGGGTCTTTTCTAGGGAGGTCTTCTCTTCTCATGAGGTGGCCAAAGTACTGGAGCCTCAACTTCAGGATCTGTCCTTCTAATGAGCACTCAGGGCTGATTTCTTTAAGAATGGATAGGTTTGATCTTCTTGCAGTCCATGGGACTCTCAAGAGTCTCCTCCAGCACCTTAAGACAGGCTTAAGGATGGATAAATCTGACAATTTCAGTTCTCCCATTTTCTCATTTTTTGAATACTAAATTCCCACACTCCACACTCAGTTCTGCAGCAATTTATGCTCCCCCCCCAAAAAAGCTTCATGAAAACTAGTCAGCATGTTAGTGCATATTTCTACTGATAAACACATTTAAGTGTAGTATTGGCTTATACATATGCCAATATGCTAATATGCCAATATGTGCAACGCCAATACCATGCAAGCAGTTCCTCAAGATTACAATTTATATGATGTGTTCACTAATATATGCAATTTATATATCGTTTTCACTAATACATGCATTTTAAACACACTTTCCACTAATATAAGCACTTTTGTACACGTTGTTTGGTTGGGCAATTGTGTTGCTAAATTCAGAGAAGTGTTGAATTTAAAAGACACCGTATATACTCGAGTATAAGCCGACCCGAATATAAGCCAAGGCATCCAATTTTACCACAAAAAACCTGGGAAAGCTTCATAGGAGCCACTGCCTGCCTCACTCGAGTATAAGCCGAGGGCGGCTTTTTCAGCACAAAAAATGTGCTGAAAAACTAGGCTTATACTCGAGTATATAGGGTAATCATGTTTCAGTTTCTGTATCAGTTTGAGAAGTGAAATTAGATAGTTCTCATTATAATGCTAAAATACCAACCAAACCTAATTTCTTCCCCGCCCCTACCCAGGCGGTAGACATAAAAAGCCCTTCAAACAAGGTGCCTTCTATATCAGAGGGTGCTAATATTTTGGGGCCTGTGGACGTACTTGTAAACCAGAGAAACTGATGTAGGCACTACACCAGGCATCCCCAAACTTCAGCCCTCCAGATGTTTTGGACTACAATTCCCTTAATCCCTGACCTGTTAGCTAGGGATAATGGGAGTTGTAGGCCAAAACATCTGGAGGGCCGCAGTTTGGGGATGCCTGCACTACACACATACATCACAGCCAAGTGCATACCACAACCTTGTCTATGGACTACAACAGAATGCTACTGTCAAGGCGAGTTTCAATGAGGTGGAGGAGGCACAGTGGGCTCTGATGAAGGCCTCTGCAGGCACATGTGAACCCTATGGTTGTCATGTTGGCAAACCCTTTATTAATTCAAATAGGTCCTTCTTAATTAGGATTTGAAATATGCTTTGAAGCTGGTAAACAGACTGTGGACGAGAGAGAGGGTGGTTAGCACTACATTACCTCAAAATGGTTGCCTGAAACAGCATCATGAATTGGAAAAACACCATCCAGGCTTTTAGAATTCACATCAGCACCAGCTTTGAGCAGCTCTTCAATAATCTCAGTAAAGCCCTTATTGGAAGCTTCATGAATTGCTGTCCAGCCTAGTAAAACCAGAGTTAGATATGAGTCTGTAAGATGAATGAGCCTTTACCTAATGTTGCTGTTGTTGTTATCAAGATACCATTCATCATTAAAGGATCACAGGGTGGTTTATGTATAAAAACACAAAAATATGTAGCATACCATATTTTTCCCATGTATAAGACTAGGTTTTTTTTAACCAAAAAATTAGGTTTAAAATTGGGGCTTATCTTATACACGGGTAGTGCTGAGGGGTATTTTCTTAATTTGGAGTCCCCAAAAATAGGGGGCGTCTCATACACGGAAAAATACGGTAATAGCAAACTAAACAATGACCCTCACACACAGTTTAATTGTTTAATTAGTCAAAAGTCTGGGTGAAGTGGGAAGTTTGAGCCTGGTGTCTAAAGATATTTGTACCCCACAGATGGGGAGCTACTGAATAAAAGCCCCATTATCATGTTGCCACATGTAACAATATGTAATAATTTTACTACATTGGCCTGGATCCAAATAACTGTACAGCTTGTTCCAGGTGCCCAAGAGCACTTTGAACTTGAGAGGAGTTTTGAAGGCAGCTTATGTTCTGCTGTTCATAGAAAGCAATTCAAAGTCCCACCCAAATTTCTTTTTTCCAACTACAATAGCTCTTTAGATCCAGGCCACTTTACATATTTGCACACCTATTCATCTACTAGACATCTGTTCAAATATAATGTACGTGTATCCATACGTATATATCAGTATATATACATACATACATATATATACATATTTACATATACATACATACATGTATATATATATCCATGGAGCATAATATTAATCCCATTTAACCATGAAGCATCCTTATTTGGATGTTGTTGTTAGCAGTGACGGAGATAATTTTATAAGAGAGAGAGAGAGAGAGAGAGAGAGAGAGAGAGAGAGATGATTCTAGGGTCACAGTATAGAAGAAAACATTTAAACTATAAATTAAGAATACCACACCTGCATTATCTTTCTGATTTACACATGCTCCAGATGCTATTAAAGATTTCACTAAAGACAAATCTCCTTTTTTAGCAGCCAAATGCAAACAAGTTTCTCCTTTGGCATTTGTTTTGTTTATTCTTGGTTTTATGGTACACTGCAGCTGATTAGAAGAAGCTAGTTTCTCCTTTTCACTAGAATGTGAAGAGTCTAAAGACATATTTTGTACTCATTAATAATTACATAAGGTATTTTGAGGGGCACTGCTACACCAAATGTTAGATGCTGGCCAATACTTTTTAAAGGAATACCACTTGCCAAAACATGCTTTAAAATACACTGGTGTAAAATATTCACACATCAGTGTCAACATTAACAACCTTTTGAACTTCAGCTGTGTAAACCTAAAACAATTATGTCTCCTAAAGTTTACATAACATTAGTCCGTCTTCTTCAGTCTTCTGTTATCAGACAGCATCTATACATATATATATGTATGTATGCATGTATGTATATGTATATATGTACACACACACACACACACACACACACGTATGTATGTATGTATGTATGTATGTGTATATATAATAACCATGAGTTCATATAGCCTTATCATGTGTACCTTACGGATAATAAAATTTGGGGAGAAAATGGAGAAGAGCAACAACTTAAAAGAGAATGAATCTAAGCAAGGCACAAATGTAAATACTTCATACCACAAATGTGGAGAAATAACTTTAGAAGACTTAACGGTATTGCAGAGTGATTTGTTTAATCCATTATAACTAATGATCCTTAGGAAGTTTAAGATAAAAGGGAAACATCAAGAAGACTCCCACCCAACATACCTGTGCTTATATGTAAAAAGGTCAAGGAGATTCCACTTTCAAATATATGTGGGACATTCCATTAACTTAGAATCTTAAACTAGTGAAGGTAGAAAGGAAGGACTGTATGAAGCTTTGAGTCAGGGCTGGCCCACCCGAGGCAAGCTGAGGCAGACACCTCAGGTGGTGGAAGTCCAAGAGAAAGTATCCTCGTGGCTGCCCTGCCTTGGCAGGGACGTGGTGGTGGCGGCTTCCACCAAGATCTCATGAGATCTCATGCAGTCTGCAACATTTTGTGAGAAGTTGCCGGAACCCACCACCATCATCTCCACTTCATGGGTGACACTGCACAACCCAGGTAAATGAGGCTGTGGTAGGAGCGACACCTCGGTGAAATGGGATATACTGCCCCTGCTTTTAGTCCTCTCCCAGCTGCACCTCAGATATTCTTTTGGAGGCGAAGGTATGTCTGAACAATCTCAAAGTGACAGGGGGAATCTGACTCAATTCAACCACAACATTCATTTTTGCAATGTTATTAACTGCTTACCTGAGGGGTGGTTAACCTCTTCTTATTTAGATATTGCTGAACTACAGTTCCCATCAACCCCAACCAGTACAGCCAATGGGAAGTTGGGAGTTGTAGTTCAGCAACATCAAGACGGCCACAGGTTAACCATACCTGTCTTACCTAATGAATGTGGCATTTGCTGTTCTTCAGTTGAATTAAACTGTAAAGAAGTTGCACTATTGCTGGAACACAAATGTGCATTTTGGCAATCCTCAATGGATATAGAATCCATTCTTTTACTTTGGATAGTTTCTAATTCATTTGACTGTAAAGATACATCTGGAGTATTGTTTGAATTTTCTTTATCATTCTTCTCACTGTAACATTTTCCAAGCATCTGAGTTTGTAGTGATTTATCTGTTGAATAAAAAAGTGCAGTGTCTCCATGAAGAATGTTAATGAAAATACCACAAAGTATATTTTTACAGACATAATTAGTATGAGCTGCCTGCTGCTCTTGAAATATTCACCAAACTTTTTAAGATTCCACAGAAAATTATTACAAAATGCTTCTATAAAAATCTATTAAGATTTCTATTGCTTACTTTGAAACGAAAGATAGTGTAGCAATGGCTTGTTTCGTGCATCACATTAAGCTGTAGTTAAAATAAACTATGGTTTAATGTGGCTGAGCAACATACTGGTGCCTACTGCTGGAATTGTGAATGCTTTACTCCTCCCCTGCTCCTGCTGGGGAACAAGGCACGCGCTGGCTTCTCATGCTACCCAAACCTGACCTCATGGCTTGTTTCTCTCCAAACTATGAGAAGAAACTAAACCTTGTTCTTGGCTTACTGTTCAAGCTTTGTTTTGGGGAAACAAACCACAAGCCTGAGTTCAAATGACATGACAAATCAGACCATGGCTTGTTTCCAGAAAGCATGGAGGCACAGCAGTGAAGCACCTGCATGCTGTTTGTTCATGTTAAACCAGTTGATTTTAACATTGATTTAATGCGAGGTGCGAACCAGGCAAACGTTTCATTGTGCTAATTTAGAATGCCATAATTTTGACTAAGGTGTTCTTTTAAGCCTTGCTTAAAAGAACAGTTGGAGCCAACTGTTTTCACATGCAGTGGTAACCCTAATGTAGAGTAGGTTACTAATTTAATTCATTGCAGAAAATCATTTTAAAAAATTACTACCATATCTTACTACAAGGAATCTTATGATCTGTGAAATGGACAGGAATTAGCCTCAGCATGCTCACAAGACTAATTGCCTTTAGGTTTCACAGGGGAATCTTACACTTTCTTTGAAAGCCATAAGTGCACCTATCAGCTACTTGGGGGTGGTAACTGGGGGTACCTTTTGCCCCACAATCCCTTTCTCACCAGTCAACAGCTGGCTGGTTGGTGCAATTTCTGCATTTTAAAGACTCTTTAAATACTCTTTTTCACTGTTGAATCAGGGATATATTTTAATTTCCTGCTTAGAAACTACTGTAAGAAGCAGTATATGAATTATTAAAATAAATAAATGAAATAATTAATTAATTTGAATCTTTTTTACACAATTAATAATTTCAAGGGTTCAGATTATCAACAAATGATAATAAAACTACCTCAATCAACAGTAAATAAAAAAGTTAATGCTGCATTAAAAATAATCACAATGGAAGTTAGATGTATGTCTGTTTTTCTCTCCCCACCTCTCCTTTTGTACCACTGCATTTTCAGCAATCTCTCTATCTTCTCTGAATGGATTACCTTGGAATGGGTCTTTGTCCAGCATCTGTAAAGGGAGGACTGTGTTGTTCTCAGTCCCACTACCATTTCCTGTTCTCTCAAAGCAACATTTCCCAACATTTCCTTCTGCTCTTCCCATCATAATGCCCTCATGCACAGGAGGAGTTAAAAATCTTTGCTCACTGAAGCTGCGAGTGCTGGGCCTTTCAGAAACACCAACTCTATTAATACTCTGTGAAATTGTTGAAGATAGTTCCATACAAACATGAACTGCTGGTTCATTAGAGAGTCCAGCAGCTCTAGAGGTGTTTTCACCTGGGTTTTGGCCTGCATTTAAATTGTATTCTTCAGAAAGGACTGTACAATCTGAATCACTGAGAAGTGCAATGTCTTGCAACATTGAGATGGTTGGGGTTTTTGTCTCGAATGGGTTTTCTTCTAAACAGACAGATCCAGCTATAGATAAAGGTTCTTTCACACCCAGTTCATGCCCTAAACTATGGTTGTCCAGATTAATCTGATCTACAGAGTTTTCAGAATGCATATATTGGTCTAGTGATCTATTTTTCTCAGAAGCAGGAATAACGATGCCTTCTCTTAGTGTCCAGACAAGCTTCTTTTCAGCAGTATGAAGATTGTCCTCAAAAGTAGCAACTTTAAGACTATTAGACCCTTTATTATGTTTCATGGCATACTGGCTTTCCTCTTGCAAAGACAAACTGATGTCTTTGCATAAGAAGTGTGTAGAATCCAAATTAGGTTCATTTACTACCTCAGTTTCAGAAGGAAAAGCAGATTTTCCTTCAACAGGATTCAGTGATGTGACAATATGGGAATTAGTTGCTTGATCTTTTGTTGCTCCTGCCAGTTCAGTGCTTTTAAGAGTCTCATTTATTTCTGATGGACAGTCATCAATACTATTATTAGAGTCACTCTTTCGCTGAATTTCTGACCCCATTACCATGTTACAGTCTTCTCCAGCTTCACAACTTCTGTTCGAATTATACTGGTGATACTCTGAAGATCCAATTGTTCTTTTTGAGACCAATGTAAGATCAGTTGCAGGACCATTCTGAATGTCCTTCCTCTGGCCATTTATTCTTCTGTCACCTGATGCGCCCAAAGATGGTGGCCTTCCCCTGACTGACTGCTTTGCCTTTGAAACCAGATATGTACCTTCAAAAGTTGTAGCGTTCACTTGTGAACAACTACTGCACATTTTAGAAGCATAATTTCTTTGTGAAGTTCTTTTTCTCTTAGTTTGTTCCGGCTTTACCCTCTGTTGCTTTAGTGCCTTAGTATTTTCCTTAGATGTATGGTGAACTCTTTCACCTGAGCATGTTTTTGCCTGGAAAAGCAAAACAGTGATAATAGAAAAGAAACAGAAATAATGGCCAGGATATATTTCCTAGACCCCACCCAATATTTATTCACATGAATGGGTTTTGATAACAATGGGGAAGAGAAAAGATTGTGAATTACCACAGGCAATCAAAAATCAGTTCCACGCTATGTTAAATAAATGTTGTCGTGCCGCTGGATCACGACAAAAGGGTTCAACTTTGTAGCCCTGTGGCTATTAGAGGACCCCATGCAGCTAAGGGGACCCACAAGCAAGCTGAGGAGGCTTAGTCCTTGGGAGAGGAGAGGAAAGTGGGGCTATTGCTCACTTTAGATATACAAGGTACCCAAGGGTTCCCCCCCTTATTTTATTATTATTTTTAACCTTTTAAAGAGAGGCTTGCATAGCTCACCGCAGTGCAGATCTCTCGATGCCCATTCCCTCTGCCTAAGTTTTCTAAAAAGGCCTTCCTAGAATGGCTTCAGCTCCAGAAACTGTGGTTGGCTGCTTCCTTCTAGCCACACTTCTGGAACGGCTTCAGCACCATGCTGCCTCCAGAACTGAAGCTCTTCTAAGAAGTGTAGGTGGGGGCAATGGGTGTAGAGACGCTCACGCTGATGTAAGTGGTGGGAATCCTTCCTTTTAAAGAGTAATAGTAAAGAATTAAACAACCTTTGGCTGCCTCGTACATTTAAGGTAAGTGGCATCCCCTTCTCCTTCGAAAGGAAGAAGAGCAGAGCAGCCGGGCCAGGGGGTGGGGTGGAGTGACAGACAATACCCTCAAATTAGGCAGTGTCTCTGGTTAAATGCATTTGATATTACTAGTTAGAAACTAATTATTATGGTTAGGACCTTGAAGAGCACTTCAGAAATCCTCTGCAATAAAATACCTTAGCTATTACTTGACTATTATATTTCACTACTCACTTGTATTGAAAATTCATTATTAACTTTTACCTTAGGCTGGCTCTCAATTCTACTTTGGTCACTCACTGGGTCTTCTAGAAGTCTTTCAGCTAAAAATACATTCGAAGGAAGATATTTGGATCTGCTTTTTAAGCCTGATTTTTAATGACACACAAAAACTATTAGAAAAAGTCCTCTCAAGTTTTCCTCTTAAAAATACATTTATAAAATTATGAATTAAAGAGTGTGTGGTACTTTTTTAAAAAAAATGTGGAACAGCTGATAGCCTGTCTGAAGTTGGGATAGAGATAGTAACTGATAGCTGAATGACCATGCAGGTCACTGATATGTGCTGTACGCCAGTCATTTTCATTGCAAAAATGGAAGTAAGCTGGTCTCTGAGCTCTGTTCTTAAATACTACATCAGTTGTCACCCAAAGGTGCTATCAAACCTCTTCTTAAACAACAATAATTTCATTGTGGAAGAACTAAGTAGCACATGCACAATCTGGGTTGGTTCTTACACAACCTCTGATCAAAGGAGGCAACACAGCAAGAAAGAGCAGAATGGGAAGAGACCCAGCAAATTAGTCTGGCTGAAAAATATAACTCTGTCCCACTGTAATTATCCTACCCCGGCTGAAGTCTTCTGACATGGACATTTGTCATGCTCCCATAGCAGGAGGCTTCTGTCAAAGAGGACCCAGAGCCCTCTCTGAAGAACATGACAGAGGAATAGGCAGGATTTGATGACAGTGATGCTGAGCCCAGGCCCTTTGGCACTGGGGACCCCTGGTCCTTGCCACAGCAACACCAGAACTCAGAGGTGGAGATTAAGAATGAGCCACTTCCAAATCCTAGAGAGTGCTGCCTCATGAAGTTCCAAGACAGGGCAATGACTATATGGCACAGTACCCATCTGAGAGGCAGGATGCTCCTCATGAGTAGACCTGAACTGTGTTAGCTCAGATGACCACCAGCTGTACAAACGGTGGAGCTCAGGATGTTATTGAATTAAAGCCCTCAGTCTTAAATATTCCCATGGCTTTCTTAAATTGCTGGCTTCCCCACTTCGTTGCTGTTGCACAATGACCCTCACCATGCAAGATGACCTTTGCGACTCTATTTGTGGACATTCAAGACTCAGAAGGAGGGGAGTTTTGGGGGCTATTTGTTGAATGTGGATGCCATGTTTTTCTCTAGTGTTATCATTCTGCCAATCATTGCTGAGCTTTCAAAGAATGAATCAAATGTGTCAGATCTTCGCACATTACAAAATTGCACAGATCAAAATAAAATGTTACAGCTGCTTCACACTTACAATGTATGATTCTAGCTACCTTCAATACACACACCAATTTCAGAACTTCATCGTAGTTCAAGATTTGTTCAACAATTTTACATCGGTTTTTTTATTCCATGAATATTAATTTGAGATCAGATTTTTTTTTATTTACCAAAAATTGGAAGTGCTACCTGCATCTGGAGGAGCTGTGTGATACAGCTTGATGCTTGCCATAGAGGAACAAAATTGAAAGAAAACATTACTAGATTTATAACATTAAAAATGCTAAGAAAAATATCTTGTTTCCATTGAAATTTGCAAGAATGCATGCCCTATATATTGTAAAATTGACTGTGCCACTTGACAGCAATTCCTGCTTAATTAATCCAAAACACAAATACTGTATACATGTGTCATTTTGCTATATTCTAGTGCTCTGGTGAAGCTATGTTGACAAAGTCCTATCTGCATACAGAACAAATCTCAAATTTGGAGTAAAAATATTTATTGTAGTTCCTTTGTGAATGAGTTTCAGTGTAAATATAGCTCTTTCTTACCTGACCTTCTTCTAGATTTAGCTATAAAACGTGCAAGTAGTTTCCTCACAGGCATGTCAGTTGCTTCTTCTAAAGCACTCTTCCCTCTCTCATTTTTGAACAGTGGATCAGCTCCATACTGAAGTAGTAACTCTGCCACCTAGAGGTAAAGATGCTTCAACATTTGTTCCTAACGCTTTCACACTTTACGTATCTCACTCATATAATATAATAATAATAATTTATTATTTATACCCCACCCATCTGGCTGGGTTTCCCCAGCCACTCTGGGCAGCTTCCAACCGAATATTAAAAACAATACAGCATCAAACATTAAAAATTTCCCTAACCATACAGTTTATCATCGTATACCGGTAGAACAGCCACAGGTGTCGCTCCACAGCAACTAAAATTCAAAGCTGCTGCTGCTCATTGCAATTTTATAGTTACAGATATAATATGAGCAAGTAGGACCCTGCAACAAAATGTTGCAGCTCATCCTTAGCCCCTAACAGAAATGGTTCTGTTTGGGGCTCAGACAGCCTGGAACAAGAGCACTTATTAAATTTGATGAAGAGAGGAAGAAGTTTAAGCAAAAAATGAACAGGCTTTTGTTTCATCTTCATGAAACCTTCCTGCACTGCACTTATAATGTGAAAGGAGTCGGTTTTAGGGCCTGAGCATTTTATTACTATGTACTTGGGAGGGGGTGTCCCTGAAGACTGACATTCTCAACATTCTATGGCTCTGGACACCACTAAGCTTGTGCAGCATACTGACTTGTTAGGTCCCTAAAATAAAAATTAAACATTGTTGCCACTGTCAGCAAAAACAAAAAAAAGGAGTGGTTACAACACTGTCATAAATAATCTCACACAATAGATAAAGGGAAGTAATAGTACCACTGTATTCCGCTCTGGTCAGACCCCACCTGGAATACTGTGTCCAATTCTGGGCACCACAGTTCAAGAAGGATACTGACAAGCTAGAACGTGTCCAGAAGAGGGCAACCAAAATGGTCAAAGGCTTGGAAACGATGCCTTATGAGGAACGGCTTAGGGAGCTGGGTATGTTTAGCCTGCAGAAGAGAAGGTTAAGGGGTGATATGATAGCCATGTTCAAATATATAAAAGGATGTCATATAGAGGAGCGAGAAAGGTTGTTTTCTGCTGCTCCAGAGAAGCGGACACGGAGCAATGGATTCAAACTACAAGAAAGAAGATTCCACCTAAACATTAGGAAGAACTTCCTGACAGTAAGAGCTGTTCGACAGTGGAATTTGCTGCCAAGGAGTGTGGTGGAGTCTCCTTCTTTGGAGATCTTTAAGCAGAGGCTCGACAGCCATCTGTCAAGAATGCTTTGATGGTGTTCCTGCTTGGCAGGGGGTTGGACTGGATGGCCCTTGTGGTCTCTTCCAACTCTATGATTCTATGATTCTATGTAAAATATGGTAGATTGTTTTACTCAGAGGACACCTACTGAAATTAATGAATATGACTAAGTTAGGTCAAGTAATTTCAGTGGGTTTACTCTGAGTGAAACTCAGTTGAATACCACCCCAGAAGACTAATGGAATATGTAAGTTCTTTTAGAAGAGACAAACAGGATCAATTTAGTCTGTGTTTACATTCCACAGATGTCTTATTGAATGTATAAAATAAATAACCCCCCTGATCTTCTAAGCTAATTATGATAAAATTAGCACAATACATGCAAAGAAGGAAGGAATGTCAATTGTGACAGGATAGGAAAGGAATGGGCATTTCTTGGGCTTCCGGTCGGCGTGCCGGAGGGGAAGGTCGGGGGACATGTCGCTGCTGACATTCCCCGACCCGACCGGCTTAAAGGGGTGCTTGCGACAGCGACGCAGCCCCCAAAACTCCCGGGAGTTTTGATCCCGGGACCTTAGGTCCGGCTGTAGCTCTTAACGTCGCCCCAACTCCCGCGGCGGCCACAGTAGAGGCTGCCGTGTGAGACGCGGGGCGACGGAGCTCCACGGACCGCCATTGCCCGTCGGGTTGAAGCTGCGAGCCCTTCCCCCCTGAGCGTGCTGATTCCTCCGAAAATGAAAAGATTGGATGATCAAAACGTGAGTACTACAAGAGTGCTGAAGAATTAGGACTAATTTGGTGAAGTACGGGGATGTAATTTACGGAGGTCCGTCCCTTGCTACTGTGGCACTAAATCAGGAACTTTATTGCCGATGCGGCTGCAATGTTACGGAGTTTGACAGTGCAACAGAGATTCGATCCTTCTGACACCCCTGATCGGGGGGGCAACTAACTTAACATTTTTGACAGCTAAAGGATTTGAATCGGACCTGTTGGATTCTATTGTGGAAATTTGGACTTTGAACCTGGATTTGGTCCGGTCCGGAACACTACATAGCTATGTCTTTGAAAATGGAGGGTGATCTTGAGCGTGGAGGCTGGAAGAGAGTCCTTGAAAAAATCTGGGAACTGAGATTGGAGTTCCAAGCAGAGACCGAAAGGCTGAGAGGAGCTGTAAACAACATTGATGTCATGCCAGCTGCGCAATGGAAGGAAGGGGGTGAAATTCCCCCCAAGGCCAAGGGCAAGCCTCGCCACAGGAAGAATCGTTCTCGGTGCAAGAAATCTGGATTGAAGAGGAGGATTAAAAAAGCGACATCTACAAAGGACTATTCTTTACGACGTCAGAGGATTTTAAAGAAGAAAAAGACTTTGTTCAAAAATTGGGAACAGAAGCAACCGAGAAGGCAAAGAGAAGGTAAAGTCCAAGTGCAGGGAAGCACTTGGCAGTGGACTGGGGAAAGGCGAGGGCAGGGTTGAATGGTGCAGGTGGGCTACCTGGGATTGACTATATATTTGGATTTTGAACATTCTTGTCGGACATGGCTTAGAGTTTGGATTATGTTAGGGCCTCTCGAAGTTAGGAGCCTGAAGATTAAGGGGAGTCAAAAGGAAACTTATAGATGATATGGGAGGAAGACGCTGAGGTGAGAATTAAAAGATGTTGTGTAATAAGATATGATATTTTATATGAGCTAGAACTATGTTTTGTAATTAAGTCTAAGATATGTTTAATGTATCCATGTACCTGAATGGAAGAAATATATTGTTTAATGCAGCCACTAGGGAGGTGCGGAGGAAGTCACTATGATTCTGTTATGTTACCAAGAATGGTCTACCCGGGAATAGGGTTAGGCCGAAGCTAGATAATGATTTGTTTGAGGTCAGGGGAAATAATGAATGGGTTTACCTCTGTGAGAGGGAGGGTAAGATTAAATAACTCCTCATGGTAAGAGGTGGGGAGTGATGAATCCTGACCGAAATGTTTTACTGTATGCTTATAAAATTGCAAAATTAATAAAAATTATTTAAAAAAAAAAAAGGAATGGGCATTTCTTAAATATAAGGAAGTGAACTAAAGACTCCCAGTACTTGGGAACAGCTTTAGACAGGTAAGGACTCTCCACAGCTAAACAGATCTTCAGACAGAAATGATGGCAAATCTTGCAGAAGTTTTATTACATACGAGAACTCTTGGACCTTCTCAATCATTTGAAAAATCAAGAGAAACAGTTATTTCTTTCTTTTTTCCACTAGATGGTGCAAGACAGGAGCTCAAAACAGGAGATAACAAAGCTTCTTTATAACTACCGGTAACTACTAGGTTGGGTGATTTCCGTATCCAGAAATTATCTGGAAATGGGCTACCCTCTAATTTTTTTGCAGACAAGCCAATACATAAAAACAAATGGACCAGGCCTCTAAATCTTTATTTTCCCTATTTTAATCTCTGCCTCCTGGTCCTTGTCACATGGTTTTTCATGGTAGGCAGCTTCCACTGCAGCAGCACCCTAAAACAATAGCTAGCATCTGTACCTTTAAGAAGGAAAAACAATGGCTTTCCTTGTGGCTTTTTGTAGAAGATAAACTGCAAAGTATTTTCAAATACAGAAGCATTACCTTATAGTGACCACCTTTAACTGCATCATGTAATGGTGTTATTTTTTCACTTCCTTTACAGTTAACATCAGCTCCTGCTTTTAAAAGCTCATTTGTTGCCCCCCAAAACCCAGCGAGACTGGCGTCATGCAGTGGAGTCCAACCTGTAGCATCAAAAAAATACTTAATTTCTCCAAATGGGACAATGTGTTCCTTTCTTAGAATTTAGGCCATATATTTTATAGGATTATTTTCTAACGACTTACATTTCCCTCTGGCCAGAAAACATTCCCCTCCTGGAGACTACGACTGGTTTCTGAGGCTTTAGGTGGTGGAAAGGGGAAGAATGGAACACTAGCAACCTATTGTATATCTTAGAACTGCTACGGTGGCTAAAGGTGCCAACAGACTGTTAATTCTGTGAGAGACATTCAAGCACATACCAAAAGGTCTGTGCAAATAAAGTGAAGAAAGTTTTCTGGCCAGAGGGCCAAATCTTTATCTCCCCAACTGCTGACAGACCAAAGCTGACAGGTGGCTAGGGCTGCCCACCCCTCAATGACTTGATGTCATAGTGATATCAGGTGATGCTTCCCTTTGAAGCCCTGATTATTGGGGCTTCAAAGCAAACCGTTGTGCTTTCGAACAGTTCTTTGTAGACATCCTGGCATTCAGACACCCCCTCCCACATTTCTTCTTCAAATTCGGGAGGCTGAATGATAAGCAGGAGCTGCTGGAGGCATATTCCCACATGTCTATCATGAAAGTAATGAGAAAATGAACAGATCACACACTGTTAGGTAAGTTTAAAGGGTTTTACTTACAAAATCCAAAGGTATGATTCATGTGCTGATTCAAGCAGCAGCTAGGTGAACACAGGTAGAATATACTTAGATACACAATACAGACTATAGTTTCAAGTATGATATCTGAGATTGGAGCAAGCTCAGACATGTCCTTCCAGGTTGGTTAAATGGCACAAAGATGGTGAGGAAAGGAAAGAGAAGAAGGTTCATTTCCTCCCTCATCGGAGGTGGGGGCATGAGCTAATTGAGTCTAGGAACACAGCTCTCTGGTCTGAACCCCTTCATGCACTAACTAGAACTCATGCACAGTTATGTTTGGCTTCAATTTCCCAGACTTTCCCTCTTTTCTCCTGGATTGAGCAGGAGATGATTTGTGTTAACTACCATTTCACAAAATGGTAGCTAACACGAATCACAGGCCCAGCCCTAAGCACTTACTGTATTTATAAAACTAGCATATCACAGAACACATGGTAAGTAAACAAGCTTAGTATTAAGTTGTGCCTTGCTCAAGTTTATTATTACACATTATTATTTCATCATTGGAGACTATGCTCACCTGCATAATCCTGAGTATTTACATTTCCGCCAGCTTTTATCATTGCACGTAAACCATCTAGGTCATCTTCCACAGCAGCTCTGTGCAATAATGTCTGACCAAATAAATCTCTTCTATTGATTTGGGATAGTGAAATGTAGCTATAAGGGGAGTCAGAGGAACAGTTCCAAGTGGCTTGCCTCCCTGAGAAATATACACAAAACAAAAGGATGCAATAAGCAAAAAATATTGCAGGTTGCTTATTGTTGTCTAATCTAATCATATTAGTTTGTTTCTGTGAATCATGGTTTAATGCAGAGCTTTCCAAACTGTAGGTTGTGACACGTTAGTGTGTTGGCTGCAGGGTGTACCGTAGATGTGCCAGGCAAATGCTCACGGCACTCCTCCCAGGGCTGGAAAGGGGTTTGTTTAATCTCCAGTTTGCTAGTAAAACTGAATTACTGTGTCGCAAAATGATGCATGTCTAAAAAGCGTGTCACCCATGTGAAAAGTTTGGAAAGCTCTGGTCAAATGTATCATTAATTACAGAGATATATCTGAAGTTGTAACAGAGTTGAATCCCATGTCCCTAATGCCATAGGCAAAATATCTTAAGAGGGAATGTGAACAAACTGCATACAGTGTTATGGCTGTAAAAATAGCCTATACCAGACAATGGAGACATGCTGCAATCTATATAAATGTAAATTCCCTTGAGACCTTTGTGGTATAGTAGGAGTAATAAATACAAGGAATAAAAATGATTATCTTATACAGTGGACGCTCGGGTTGCAAACGCGATCCGTGCGGGAGGTGCGTTCGCAACCCGCGCCGCTGCATCTGCGCATGCGCGTGATGCAATTTAGCGCTTCTGCGCAAAGCATGATTTAGCGCTTCTGCGCATGTGCGAGCCCCGAAACTTGGAAGTAACCTGTTCTGTTACTTCCGGGTTCGGTGCGGTGCGCAACCTGAAGTGGCCGTAACCCAAGGTATGACTGTACTCACTTGCCCAAGGAGTATTTTCTTATAAATATTATTTAAAGTGTTTCTGGTCATGAGTAAAACTCACTCAAGGTGGCTTACACATAAATGATAAAAATACAATTTCCAATTTAAAAAAAAATACAATGCAAAACCTTACTTCTCATTGGGGCTCAATTTTGAGTAGACATGCATAGAACTGAATTGTTAATAACATTCTGAATGGAAAGGAACAGTAAACAAACCAATTTTATTTTCTTGGATAAAAGTTGAAGGAAGGAAGACATTTACCTATTGGGGTTATTGTTTTTGTTTATTATTACAGTATGCATTTTTGTGTTTTTATATTGTAAACTGCCCTGTGATCTTCAGATGAAGAGCAGTACACCTTAGAGACCAACTAAGTTTGTTATTGGTATGAGCTTTCATGCACACGAAAGCTCATACCAATAACAAACTTAGTTGGTCTCTAACGTGCTACTGGAAGGAATTTTTTAATTTTGTTTCGACTACGGCAGACCAACACGGCTACCTACCTGTAACTAGAACTTTAGATTTGAGTAAGGGGAAATGCCAGTGAAGCCTCCTTGCTTAGACCTAGAAAAGGAAAGTGTCCCTTGCTCTAATTAAATTCCACTTTCGGTTGCAATAGTTTCTTCCAACCCAGTACAAGACAGAGGATTGATAGCAATGGACGCAGAGCTTCTGTTAATGCCCAGAAATGGTGACATGAACTGGGACACTTTGCCACAGTGACATATTAAGGGGGGGGAGGGAGAATATGTCCTTCAGGCTACAAACAGAAGATAAAAAAAAGCACTGCTTACTTCTTTTCTTGGCAATCCTCTGACTTTTCCTCACTTGCTCAACTTTAGTATTTGTATCTGTAGTTGAGAAGTGGCATAATCCACTTCCCATCTGTGAACAGTCATCTTTCTTATCTTTAGTGTCAGATCTGCTGACAAACAAAACATTTTAAATTACCAAATGCATTTCTCTATACTCCGCATGATGTCCATATACATTTTAAAACATTTTTCTTGAAAAGGATATGGAAAACTGTATATTTAGTCTCACCCAAACTTCACATGGAAACTTTTTTTAACCTTCTCAGGATACACTTATTTATTTTATTATTTCCATTTCCATAACACATTATATAAAATATCTTGAAGTGGTAAAAATGTTGTATTTAATATAGGCTTTCCCATTAACCACTGGAAAAATTATATCATATTCAAAAGCATTAGCTTACTCTCTTGTTTGAGTCTCAAAACTGTGTATATTCTGATGCATCCCTTCTAGAAACTGACAACTGGAAGTAGGATCAGTATCATTTAGAGTAAGCTTCTTCCTTTTCTGTGCTGAATTCTTTAATGTACGTGGAGCAACCTGGATAGTTTGTTCACATGAACTGCTATCCTTTAAAATAGAATCTCCTTTTTCAGCTGGTCTGTCACAAGAGGAAATATTCTGGTGGTCTGAATGGACTAATTTGTGCATATTCTGACTACAGCCAACCTGTGAAATAACAATTATAAAAGAGGTCAAAATTATTAGTAGAGCAGTATTGGTACATTTTAGGGCTGCCATACATCCGGGATTTCCCGGACATATCTGGGATTCGTCCATCAGAAATAGTGTCTGGGTGGAATTTTTGTAAATAAGAAAAATATCCAGGAAAACCCAGGTGCCTTACACTGAAATATGGCAACCCTAGGTACAGCTACATGTATTTAAACTTCTGTTTTAAAAGTATGAACAATGAAATCACTGTCAAATTTAGAGAACTTCCAGGACAAGCAACATACTGGTAGGTTTAGTCAGATTATAATGAGATAGCCTCTTACCATAACCCTTATTTTTTTTCTGACAAAGGTTAGATGTAATTTCCTTCATAGGAAAAGAGATAACTGAGCTATACAATGTGAAGAACGGTGCTTTTTCTAGTTACACAATCCTGTGTTTCTTCCTTGAGCTGGATGGGGCTTTTGGGGGGGGGGGGGAGAGTATCACATTGCATTTCCTTCACATACCCAATTATTTTAGAATGTGAAATATTTTATAGAAAGAATTTTCTACTTCTTTGTATGCATATAGCTTCAGTGCAGATGATTATTTAATGCAAAAAAATTAGATATTATGAACAATAACTTTTAAAATTATGAAGGTGTGGCAATTTATGTTATATTTTATTCAGATAACTGTTTAAGGTGCATAAGAATGATTGTTGTTGTTTAGTCGTGTCCGACTCTTTGTGACCCTATGGACCAGAGCACACCAGGAACTCCTGTCTTCCACTGCCTCCTGCAGTTTGGTCAGACTCATGTTGGTAGCTTTGAGAACACTGTCCAACCATCTCGTCCTCTGTTGTCCCCATCTCCTTGTGCCATCATTCTTTCCCAACATCAGGGTCTTTTCCAGGGAGTCTTCTCTTCTCATGAGGTGGCCAAAGTATTGGAGCCTCAGCTTCAGGATCTGTCCTTCCAGTGAGCACTCAGGGCTGATTTCCTTCAGAATGGATAGGTTTGATCTTCTTGCAGTCCATGGGACTCTCAAGAGTCTTCTCCAGCACCATAATTCAAAAGCATCAGTTCTTCGGCGATCAGCCTTCTTTATGGTCCAGCTCTCACTTCCATACATCACTACTGGGAAAACCATAGCTTTAACTATATGGACCTTTGTCGGCAAGGTGATGTATTTGCTTTTTAAGATGCTGTCTAGGTTTGTCATTGCTTTTCTCCCAAGAAGCAGGTGTCTTCTAATTTCGTAACTGCTGTCAACATCTGCAGTGATCATGGAACCCAAGAAAGTGAAATCTCTCACTGCCTCCATTTCTTCCCCTTCTATTTGCCAGGAGGTGATGGGACCAGTGGCCATGATCTTAGTTTTTTTGATGTTGAGCTTCAGACCATATTTTGTGCTCTCCTCTTTCACCCTCATTAAAAGGTTCTTTAAATCCTCCTCACTTTCTGCCATCAAGGTTGTGTCATCAGCATATCTGAGGTTGTTGATATTTCTTCTGCCAATCTTAATTCCGGCTTGGGATTCATCCAGTCCAGCCTTTTGCATGATGAATTCTGCATATACCGGTAAGTGAACCAATCAGTTATTTCATATCCAGTTCTAACTGTAGCTTCTTGTCCCACATAGAGAGTTCTCAGGAGACAGAAGAGGTGATCAGGCACTCCCATTTCTTTAAGAACTTGCCATAGTTTGCTGTGGTCGACACAGTCAAATGCTTTTGCATAGTCAATGAAGCAGAAGTAGATGTTTTTCTGGAACTCTCTAGCTTTCTCTATAATCCAGCGCATGTTTGCAATTTGGTCTCTGGTTCCTCTGCCCCTTCGAAATCCAGCTTGCACTTCTGGGAGTTCTCGGTCCACATACAGTGGTGCCCCGCAAGACGAAATTAATTCGTTCTGCGAGTCTTGTCGTCTTGCGAGTTTTTTCGTCTTGCGAAGCACGGGCCTGCGAACCACTAGATGGCGCTGTTTCCCATAGAAATGCATTGAAGCGCGGTTTCCCATAGGAATGCATTGGGAACTCGCAAGACGTTTTCGTCTTGCGAAGCAAGCCCATAGGGAAATTCGTCATGCGAAGCGACTTCAAAAATGAAAAACTCTGTCGTCTAGCGAGTTTTTCGTCTTGAGAGGCATTCGTCTTGCGGGGTACCACTGTACTGCTTAAGCCTGCCTTGTAGAATTTTAAGCATAACCTTGCTAGCATGTGAAATGAGCACAATTGTGCGGTAGTTGGAGCATTCTTTGGCACTGCCCTTCTTTGGGATTGGGATGTAGACTGATCTTCTCCAATCCTCTGGCCACTGCTGAGTTTTCCAAACTTGCTGGCATATTGAGTGTAGCACCTTAACAGCATCATCTTTTAAAAATTTTAATAGTTCAGCTGGCCTTGTTATTAGCAGTGCTTTCTAAGGCCCATTTGACTTCACTCTCCAGGATGTCTGGCTCAAGGTCAGCAACCACACTACCTGGGGAGTACGAGACTACCTTTCTGGTATAATTCCTCTGTGTATTCTTGCCACCTCTTCTTCATGTCTTCTGCTTCTGTTAGGTCCTTTCCACTTTTGTCCTTTATTATGGTAATCTTTGTATGAAATGTTCCTTTCATATCTCAAATTTTCTTGAACAGATTTCTGGTTTTTCCCATTCTGTTGTTTTCCTCTATTTCTTTGCATTGCTTGTTTAAGAAGGCCCTCTTGTCTCTCCTTGCTATTTTTTGGAAATCTGCATTCAATTTTCTGTATCTTTCACTATCTCCCTCGCATTTTGCTTGGCTTCTCTCCCCCACTATTTGTAAGGCCTCATTGGACAGCCACTTTTCTTTCTTGCATTTCCTTTTCATTGGGATGGTTTTCGTTGCTGCCTCCTGATACTATTATCTATAAGGTATCCAGCACTGTGACTGCATCTGGAAGATTTGACAACAGTTTTCCTGTTGAATCTTCTGAAGGTAGAATCTCTTAGGCGTCAGCAAACTTTTTCAGCAGGGGGCCGGTCCACTGTCCCTCAGACCTTGTGGAGGGTCAGACTATATTTTGGGGGGAAATTATGAATGAATTCCTATGCCCCACAAATAACCCAGAGATGCATTTTTAAATAAAAGCACACATTCTACTCATGTAAAAACACGCTGATTCCTTGGCCATCCACAGGCCGGATTTAGAAGGCAATTGGGCCGGATCCAGCCCCTGGGCCTTAGTTTGCCTACCCATGCTCTTAGACATTAATGTTGATTGCAGTTAATGTGGCTACACCATAATGTAGCTGCCAGGGGGTCAAAAGGCACACTCTCAATACTACTCTCTGGATTCAGTCCTGAAGGTAAGATTGGAAAGACTGTAATACAGTGCCCCCAATTCCCATTTCCTGGAGCTGGTCCAGGACGATTTCATGGTTGATGGTATCAAATGTCAATGAGAGATGAAGAAGTAGGAGCAAAGTCATACTCCCCTTGTCCCACTCTCTGCAAAGGTAATCCATACGGGTGACTAAGGGTGACTCAGTTCTGTTGCCAGACCTGAACCCAGATTGGAATGGATCTTAATAATCTGTGTCCTCCAAGAATGCTTGCGGTTGCTCCACCATGGCCCCCTCCACCAACTTCCCCCAAAAGGGAGTATTGACAACTGGCCAATAGCAGATTCAATCCAAAGGACCCAGAGCTGATTTCTTTAGGAGTGGTCACACCACTGCCTCTCTTCAGAAGAGCTCATCATTTTATTAAAATAACAGTAACCATAAAATCACAAAAAACAAAAAAAACCTCTATTTTTAAAAAACTATGCATCACAAAACTGTAAGCTGAACATCAGTGTTAACTTCCAAAATTTCAAGTGGCAGGAGGTTCCAAAGCCAGGATAGTAGCACATAGCACAAAGCTAGCAACACATGCAAATGTATAAAACCCACTGGCAGGGCACTAAGGAGCTTAACTCTTGGGTTGCTCCTTCAGGTTTTTTGTTACCAAGCTTTGTAGGGCTTTATACATCAACTGTAGAACCCTTAATTTGGACTGGAACAAAGCTGGCAGCCAGTGCAAATCTTTAAAAACAGGTGCAACATAGCTCTGACTATTAACTCCACTTAGAAGGTGAGCCACTGCATTTTACTGTTTCTGAGTTACCGGTATCTTCTAATATGACCAAACAGTGCTATGGCACCTTAGAACTACAGGTGCAGTTGAGCTACAGTCACTGAAAAGAACATGCTAATGAAACAGAAATGGGGAACCTGTACCTCTCCAGAGGTTGATGGATTCCAACATCCATTAGTCCCAGCTAGCATGGGCAGTGGTTAGCGATGATCAAAGTCAAACAACATCTAAAGGGCCTCAGGCTGCCTGCCTTAGATGCAAGCACTTCTCCTATGGCATAAGCAAGAAGAAGAAGAAGAGTTTGGATTTGATATCCCGCTTTATCACTACCCGAAGGAGTCTCAAAGCGGCTAACATTCTCCTTTTCCTTCCTCCCCCACAACAAACACTCTGTGAGGTGAGTGGGGCTGAAAGACTTCAAAGAAGTGTGACTAGCCCAAGGTCACCCAGCAGCTGCATGTGGAGGAGTGGAGACGCGAACCCGGTCCCCCAGATTAGAGTCTACAGCTCTTAACCACTACACCACACTGGCCTAGCAGTTCTCGATGTTAAAGTTCATTATCAATATTACTAACTGGAAATGTTGTGCAACGTTGCATCCTCCTCCTAACCAGTGTTTGCCAATAACATATCCCACTGAATGCCATGCCACCAATTCTGTCCAAGTCAAGCAACATAAATCAACAAGTTAAGCCTGTTTTATAACTCTTTCATAGAACTATGCAATGAAAATTAGCACAAACCAGTTATCAGGCTTCGCATTTGTAAATTATGTAAGTTCCAGAAATCTGAGTGCTCTGCTGCTACTTATCTTCCTCATTCCCTGGAGCAACCAAGGGGAGAAAATCTCTGATGTTTCCTTCCTTGTTGATACCTAGTCTGCGTAATTGCTGTTCCATTGAGTGTAACCATGTAAGAAGAGCTCTGCTGGATCTGAACAAAGGCCCATCTAGCCCAGCATACTGCTCTCAGAGTGGCCAACCAGATGCCTACGGAAATCCCACAACCAGGACCTGGATGCAACAGCACTCTCTCCACTTGTGATTCCCAGCAACAGCTCTTCAGGGGGATACTGTCTGTGACAGTGGATGCAAAACACAGCCATTATGCATGGTAGTCACTGATAGTCTTATCCTCCATAAAGAAATGTCTAATCCACATAAATGGGTGGCCATCACTGCCTCTTGTGGGAGCAAATTTCATACGGTAGTTCAACCATGTGCGGTGTGAAAAAGTAGTTTCATCTATCTGTTCTGGGGCTGTGTATACACACACCCTATGAAACACACAAGGGTTATTTTTTTCACAGTGTACATAGCAGTTTGCAATTGTACAAACCTTCACACAATAACATCATTTAACGCAGCAGCTACTACCCATGCTGACTATATACAGAAGGGGACATGTTTTCAAACCAATGAGCAATGGTGTTCTCTGTTCCTATTCCCTCAATTACTGTTTCAGTAGACCCTTAACAATATTTTAACACTCTTTCAAAAGAGAGGGGTTGGAAACTGGTGTTTTGATATAAAGATAACTCCCCATTTACAGGGGGGTTGTGTTCCGAGGCACTGCACGTTTAAGTGAAATTGCGTGAACACTGTTGAAAAAGCCAGCAAACACCCTCCAAACCTCCTTGCTCAAACTCCAACTCGCCACAGTTTGTGCAAGGGCTTATGGGATTGCATTTGCAAAGGCTCATGAGATTGTTAGACACTGTTTTTATGCCTTGTTGTGCAAGAGGAATGGTCACACATGCTTTGAATGCATGTAAATGGGGAGTTGCCGGTACTGATGTACAGAGGATATGTAATCAATCTATGGATTTGTTTAGTGACGATGCACAAACAACATTTCTTCATACACACATACATACCAGAAACAAACATGCAAAGGCAAATTATCAAGAGAGACTAAATGTGCTGGTCACCAAAGAACCTTCAGTTGTACTTGAGTTGGGTGGGAACTTCCTTGTAGGAGCTTCTGGGGAGGAAATAAGTCTGAAGGGTGCTTCATTTGGTAAGAGGGACTACAATGTCTTTGTTTTACATGCAAAAAGTCCCAGGTTCAATGTCTAGCATTTCCAAGTAGAGCTGGAAGACCCTCAGTCTGAAACACTGGAGCAATGCTGCCAATCAGTGTAGACAATACCGAGCTATATGGACCAATGGTATAAGCCAGCTTCCTAAATTATTCGAAAATAATTAATGGAGCCAAGATATTATTATATATGGTTGTTTCAAATTATTGTGCTTTGGCTTTGACCTCACCCCCAGAGGCACACACTGTTGTCTCTCAATAGAGAGACGGGTGCTAAGAAAAGATCTTCAGATGAATGGCAATATATAAATTTTATAAATAATAATTAAACATAATAGTGGAAGGCAGCTGTTCTTTTGCCTCCTTCCTGCAGCTCCATGCACATGTGTGGATCATGTCATATGAAGCTGCAGTGAGAGAGGGAATCACCTGAAAACCAGAGGACTCTTGTGTCAGCAAAGCTCTCACTTAAGTAACATCCCTCCATCTGATTTGGGATTATTCTTCCTTCCCACTGCAGCCCCATACCCCACTGCTGTTCACTGTTCAGGAGCATGTGCATGCGCACACACAAGCGCGCGCACACACACACACACACACACACACACCATGGAGAGGGTTGTCAGGGGTACAGTGGATTGCAGAAGGAGAAAGAGAAAGAGAAGGCTGGTTGAACAAACTGTAAACTTATAATAAGAGGGTTTTACAATGCAGGTATCACTGTTGTACAAGACAGCAGGGAAGAAGCAAAGATGCTTATCCTAATAATGGCAGTATGCAACTTTAATGAGAGGCAAGGTAATAAAAACATACATCACTTACCTAGGAATATTATACACAAACAACAGGCTTATTTGGGGTATAAGATGGTTTTGTGAATATAAACGGCAAGTTAACATTTCAATAAACATTAATGTGAATATAAATTGTAAACTAACATTTCAATTTTAAAGCATACATACTTGTTCCTCTGAAGGATATGGCAATGTGGTCATCATTAAAGCTTCTGTTTCTTCAAGGTGTTTTATATGAAGCTGAGATTTTACATTTATATCTGTTATTTGTGTGCAATCACCATCTGTTTGGTCTGGTGTTGGTTGTTTGTCTGCGATGATGAACCAACTTGCCTTGCCTTCTGGCTGACAGACAGTTGCTGCTGCAGATTCTGACAAGGAGTTCAGTGCTGTGAGAAGCTCTACAGGTAGGGCATTGCTCTCCTTATTTGCAGACATAGCCATAGAAATAGCACCATCCTGATTTTCCAATATGTCAAGCATTTTGAGGGTCTCAGAATCATCAAGTGGTTCCATCAAATCTTCAAATTCCACAGCCATTACTTCATCTACACTTATACTTGATTGCACTGTTTCAAGAAATGGATGGTTTTCTGCCATATCTTCCTTACTGACAATTTGAAAAACCTCTGACATCTCTGTATCTTGTGGAATTGAATCCTCTATTGCATCCATACCAGAAAGAAGGCTTATATCTGGAGACACTTCAACATTTAAAGTCTCTGGAAGCTAATGATAAAAACATATGCTAATTTAACACTCAAAAGTACACATTTGCAAAGCTTTCTTCAAAGAAAATGCTGCTTCCTCTTCATAGCTCTTTTAAAAATAGCTTTTTTAAAGAGCTGTTTTCGTACCTTCCCCAGTTCTATTATATTTCTTTTAATCTGAGACAAAAGTGCACAATTTTCTAGACTGCATATTTACATAATAGTTTTAAGATACTTAAAGAAAAAGGGTTTACTCTGCTAGGTAAAGGTAAAGGTACCCCTGACCATTAGGTCCAGTTGCGGACGACTCTGGGGATGCGGCACTCATCTCGCTCTATAGGCCAAGGGAGCCGGCATTTGTCCGCAGACAGCTTCCGGGTCATGTGGCCAGCATGACTAAGCCGCTTCTGGCGAACCAGAGCAGCGCACGGAAACGCCGTTTACCTTCCTGCCGGAGTGGTACCTATTTATCTACTTGTACTTTTACATGCTTTCAAACTGCTAGGTGGGCAGGAGCAGGGACCCAGCAACAGGAGCTCACCCCGTCGCGGGGATTCGAACCGCCAACCTTCTGATCGGCAAGCCCTAGGCTCTGTGGTTTACCCTGCTACACTGAGCTAAAAACTTTAATGATTTCTTATGATCCCTCAGTCTGCTTCCAGGGAGCTTACAGCCAACCTTTACTCGTTATCAGTCTTTTACATTTAAATGTGTATTTTCTCAGTATCATTCATTCCTTCATTCATTGTTATATTTTTTCTTATGATGTGAAGGCACCTGATGCAGTTGTACTGCTGAAGCTATGTATTTTCTCTGGCCTTTAGATGGCTTTGTGGGTTGATTTGTATTGCTTAAAAATCGGTTTTATTTAAATTTTCTCTGTCTTGTATTTTTTATTTTTCATAACATTGAAAACTCCCCAGAGGAGTGAGTTAATGGGAAAGTATAAATGCAAAAAATGAATTGATTGATAAAAGTATTTCTATAAGCCCAATTACATAAAATATCAAAGTGCTCCACAGCATAAAGTACCATAACACAATACCAAATAATAAATTTCAAGCCTGGTCCTGTTATTAGCCTGGGAACCTACCCAGAAAACATATATAACCCACTGTAAAAAAGCTAAAGAAAAACTTTTTCCTTTAGTACAATTGGAGGTCTACTACTAGAGCATCAGCACAGGCAATATGGCGGGCTCCAATAATCTTGCTTTCTCCAGTGTGCTGCTGACAAGTCAAGCAGCAGAGAGGGGGCTGAATGGAGTGAAATCTGCTGGGATAATGCTAGCAGACACAGGAAATCAAATAAGTGGACATGAGAACTGTGATTGGATAGGATGACAGGGAATGATCAAAATGACATGGATGTCAAGGGAATCAAAACCCTTTCTGGGGAGAAACTTGGAGTACATGGTTACTAGGGATGCCACCTTCCTGTTCACGATGCTATGGAGGTCTTCAGTTGAGAGGGTGGCATTTTGTCTTTGTGGCTACCCTGTTATCTTTTGTGTGTATCCTGGATAGAGTGAAATCATGAAGTTATTTGGCTATTGCCATGCACTGATTGGTGTCTTCTGTGTATGAGTAAATGATGGGGTGTCACAAGCACACAAAGTTTCAAAAAAATTCTCTCTCTTCCATGGTCCCAACAAAAATAGTTACTCTTGAAATGCAAATGGCAGCTTCAAAGAAGCTATTTTGGTCGGGACCATGGCAGGGAGAAGAAAAAGTTAAACTTCCCTTCCCCAAGTTTCCAAGGCTGCTAGTTACATAAGAAAAATTGTGTGTCTTAATTTCATTCATGCAATTAATATCACACCTAGTTCAGTGCTCATAATAGGACCAATGGAGCTACTGCAGGAAAATTACAAAAGTGCATTTTCAATACTCAACATACTATGTTGGCAGTCTGTTACAAATTATTACACAATACAAGATCGTGAAAGAATGTATCACAATAACTTCTGCACTGTACTGTATCATTATACACCTCCTATGGGCATGCTGGTTGATTTGCAAAAAACAGCAAGCTCAAGCTCAGACTAAATGTTTGAAATGACATCTCTGTTAAGATTACAGTCATTTATTTATTTAAAATATATGGAGAAAACATGTTCGTAGGTTTTCACCAGGGGGGGCGGGATTCCATGAGGCATAAATTAATTGAAAAACAGAGGTTATATAGTTACAATTGGGGGGGGGGCAACAAACCTACATTTCTGTCTAATGTTTCCAGAAATCCAGCCACTTCAGAATCTAAACCTAAAACAACAGCAAATAAGTGAATTTTAAACTTTATTTTCAATGCATATCACTTTGAATATCCTTTAAAACATAGTATGGCCTTTGAGGGGAAACAGTTAATACCAAAATTAGCCATCCTGGAACTGAAGGAAGAAGAGCTTCTGACCACCTATGAGGAAAGCATAGCCTCCCCTCACAATAAAGCTTCTATTGACTTTATACCTAGTGTGACACCTAAAATTAATCTGTAACTTAACAAGCAGAGCTTGTATCCAGAAGCTTCCACTTGCACCAGTGGGAGCATCCCTTGAACTACAAATAGCAGCTTCAGAGAGGTAATTTTCATCAGGACTGTGGACTCTATGGCCCAAGACTGCTCAAACTTGCCCTTGGCTGCTATTTACATAACCAAAAAATGTGTCTAGTTTGCCCTTTACAGGCACAATTTGTGTGCCTTTACATTTCCCCCTCTATGACTAATAACAGCTTCTGGGGGGAGGGTGATTTGGATCTGACCACTGACAACAGGGGCAAAGGGTTAGACTTCCCCGCAAGGACTTATCCCCAAGCAAACTGGAACTTTCATTTCTTAAGAAAGAAAAGGGCATGGAGAGTTCCAATCATGGAATTTCTATGTAACATCTAATTTGGACCTGATGGATGGCTTTTCTATTTTGAAAAGGATAACAACAGGAACCTTTGAGAGCTCGCTGATGTCACTGGCATACCTTTAATGTGTGGTTGATATATTGTGTTTATTATATTTCTACTATTGTTGCTATTTTCTACATTGTGATTTTAATAGAAGTAATCAGTCTTGTGCAAAATATGTGTACTAAAAAGGCAGTGTGTACATTTTTCTATACCTATATGAAATAAGATCTTCCTGCAGCCAAAGATGGTTGAATCTCATTAAGTCTACAAGTACTTTATGTAATCCATTATAAAACTTACAAATTGCAGACTTTCCCATTTTACTCACCAACATTCTTTTGTATGTTATTTTGCTTAACATCTAACCTTAAATGAAAGTACTTATGAACTTGACAGTATGTTCACTTTGTCCTAAGGCAGCTACAGCACTATTTAGCTGTTTGGCTCATGGCGCTCCCCCAATATGCACCTGTTCCACTTCACAACTTCCCATATTCGGCATGAAAGTCTGAAGGGGGGATGTTACAATTGAGTGTGCTTACAATTTTTCTCTTGATTAGGAGCTCTGCATTATCAAGGGTCCTGATCGCAGGGAAGTTTGTAAGCACATTCCCCCAAATGCACTTAGAATCCTCCTTCAAACCATTGTGCTAAATGGTGGGCCTGAAATGGATGTATATATTGGGGGTGGGTTGTGTATGCGACCCCCCCCTTAGTTTAAGCCCTATTTAACCTGAATAGGGCTTATGGGAACAAGTACCTCCAGGTGATCTATATATGAGTCTTCTGCTCTGGCAATTTAGTTCAAATCCAGAATTATGGGATGCAGTATGAGGGCAGGGTGGGAGGGAGGAAGAAATCATTTCACAATGGATTTAGGTAACTTTCCTCTTAATGGACTGCATTGCCTTGCAAAGTTCTAGGTGACCACGCTAATAGGCATTAGGTAAAACCACTGCACAGAAAGTAACAGTGGGAGGCCAATTACAAACTCCTTTCTGAGACTGAAACTCCAAAAGCCATTTAGTTCCTTACTGTGCTATATACAGATACATGTATATATCTGTTTGATATTTTCTGCAAACCGTGTAATAACTATACTTAAGCAAGTTACTCTCCATTATATAAACATGCAGATAAAAAGCTTGTATCATCCATGTACAATAGCAGCTGCTGAACGATCAAGTTGGCAAATACCTGTAACAATGACAGGACAGTTTATCCCAGTTCTAGAAAGGAAAAGAACAGATAAGATTAATTTACTTTGCATGTTTGGGTGATTTAGGCTTGATTGTAATCTCTGTTTTACTCAGATCCTTCACACATATTTGTAGCTGATATAATGATGAATGTATGGTAATGATTTGTTTCACACAAATGCATGAAATCATCAGGATTTCTAAAGTGCTTAAAAGGTACTCTTTCTAAAACAAAACATACGTATGTTATCTAAAACTTTAAAAATTGAAATCAGGGAGACTAAGGCTGCAGTTGTAATCACATTTACTTGGGAGTAAGTCCCAATGAGTATAGTAGGCCTTACTTCCAAGCAAATATGCACAGTACTGGAATGTAAAAAGATAATCAGTTCTAACTTTTTTCTATCCAATTCTGCACTTGGTGGTGTGTGACAGGTGGCTGATGCAATGACACATACAAACTATGGCTTTAGAAAAACGATGTTTTTTTCTTAATCAAATAAAAAAATAAAGCATCAAATCTATCATGATTGTTTTATTGCTGATAACAAAACATTGCTCTGGCAGGGTCCGAGAGCCCTCCCTTGCAATCTGTCTGACTACAGCCCTGAAGCTTGGGCTATTCAATGAAAGATGTAGCTTGTCCAGTGCTTTTTTCTAGAAAAAAGGGTGCCAGTACTCAGCCTGCAATGGAGGGCTCTCGGACCCTGACAGAGCATTGCACCTCCCTTCCTAAGCCTGGCAGAAGCTTCCCAGGCTTTGAGAAGGAGGTGTGAGGTGTCTGACAGGATCCTGCAGCCCTTCTGCCTCCTTTCCGAAACTGGGCAAGCTTTAGGAAGGAGGTGGAAGGGCTCTCAGACCCTGCCAGAACATCGTGCCTCCCTCCCTAAGTCAGGCAGAAGCTTCCCGGGCTTTGGGGAAAAGGTGCAAGGCTCTGAGGTGGGTGGAGGTGCTGGTACTGCATATCAGTGCATACCACCAGACAAAAGGCACTGAGTTTGTCCATATATTTTTCTGAGTATCTGAGAAACAGGTTAGCATGGTGAATTTGCTTCTGAATAAAATGTGCATGAGAATATGGTTAGGAATACAGAGGAGGAATACAGATACAGTTTTTAAAAAAACGCAAAATGGCAAATGCTCAAGGAAAAACCAAAGGCAAAGTTGGATTCACTTGACTAGATAGCAATCAAAAACCATCTAGCACTGAGATAGCATCATCACCTAAACACATGACCTCTGAAAATGTAGCTTCTCTATTCCTAAATAGCCTGTTATGGTGATATCTAGAAATTAATTTGCAAGATTCAGTCCTGATAAAAAAAAGATAAGGCATTCTGATTTTACTCACTCTTGCAAAGGACTGAGCTACTTATTCATATCCATTAAAATCATTTTATAAATATGAAGTGAACTGTTCTCTATCACTTCTGTAACAAGCATGCAAGGGCAAAATATAAAAAGAAACACAAAACACTGTGGATGCATTTTGAGCTCTCTCTGTGTGTATGTGTGCCCACAGTATTCCAGCAAAGCAAATGCTAGAATGTCATTCTGTGTAAGCAGCAGCCAGACACGCAAGCGTTCCTTCGGTGAAAGTTTGGAGTTTATTTAACAAACGAAAGGAAAACAACCAGCCTCAGGTCTGGAGCCCCCTGCTCTACAAACCTCACTGCTACTCGGAAGATGACTCGTCTGCTTCCACACCATTGGTCCTGCTGCTTTTAACCCCACGTGAGAACACCTCCCTCTGATGTCACTTAATTGACATTAACTTCCCCTTCTCTTGTAACCCACCCCTCCTACGCTCCTGCATGCTGAGGGGCGGGGTATCAGCTCTGAGGAGCTATATTCTGATACGTCCTGTGTCTCTCTGAGCTGAGCCCTCCATTCTGCCCCCCCCCCCATCTGCAGCTTTCTTATCAGTCCTCCTTTGCTGTTCTGGGCTGACATCCAGGTCCAGCAGCTGCGAGAGCTCACTAGGTTGCTCTGACCTGACATCCTGCTACTCCTTGCTGGCTTATGCTTTTAACTACTACTTCCTCCACCTGTTGGGGAATGAAGCAGCCCACAGCCAGTAGACTGAGGTGGGAGCATTATACTGTTTGCTTCCATCACAGACATCCAGCTGCAAGCACTTTCTTTTTCAGGAAGATGTGGTGGCGGTAGTGAGCGGGCAGGTGATTGAGCAGGGAAAGGAACCACCCCACAGTGGGGTACCAGGGATGGAAGCAATGCAACCTCCTCTTGCGTCAGGCAACAAGTCATAGACAACATGTATCAACGGGAGGAGGAGGAGACAGTGACAGCAGCAGCCAGAACATTCAGCAGGAAGAAGATAATATATAATCATAGAATTGTAGAGCTGGAAGGGTCATCTAGTACAACCCCCTGCAATGCAAGAATCTCAACTAAACGTTCTTGGTTTCAATGGCAGATCTTCCTTTGTTATGTCCCTGCATGGTTGTTGCATGGTTGTTAATTCAGCCTTGTAAATAAACCCACAAAAGTCATCAGTCTGCTAATAGGTTAGCACTGTGCATTTCCAGATGAATTTGCATAGGAAAGGGCTTTCCTTCTCTCATGGCTAGAACAGAAACAATGTGGACTGACAAAGGGCTCTCTCATGAGTTCCATCCATCCTCCACCAGCTTGCTCACTGGCCAACATGGAATTCTTGGGTGCATAAGGTCTACAACCAATTGTAGGCAATTTGTTAAAGCCATGGTTCCCTTGAATCTATGAAGATCAGGTTATATTGATGACTTGAAGAATACTTATTAGAGTTGTCAGTTAAGGAAACCAAGACAGAAAAATGAGGAAGCATCATCTTTAGACTGAGCTACGGTAAGTCCAGTGAAGCTTAGCAAGGTTTGAAGGAATAAGTAGCAGCCAGGTGAAGAGATTGAAGGAACCAGGACAGATTGGAACAATGTACGGTACATTTTGTACTTAACAACCTGTAATTAAGATTAAATAACATAATTATGCAACTGAAAAATCTAAAGGATTCCAACAGCCCAACACAGTTGATGAGTTATATTGCATGAAAAATTGCAAAATTAGATGATCAGGCAATTTTTAGATGAAAGTTGTAATTATTGGATTAATGTTGTAATTTTCTGATTTTAATTAAACCCTGCTTGTAAGTACATCCATTCATTCTGATGCAATTTCTGGCAGATGTAATGCAGAAAACATCTGCTTACACCTTTAAATACATGAACAGATGACACACCATCTGATATTTAATACAGAACCTATAGTAATAAATCTTCCCTGTTCAATATTTCTATTATTAAAAGAAGCCACACCTGAGTGGTGAACACAATAACCTGGCCCAGCTTGGAACAAGATATGTTATCTCTCTCTTATTTAAAAGGAATTTATCTTATCCCATATATATTATGTAGTATCTCCTGAATCTTGCTCTTTATTTAAGATCCATTTCTCCATTGCGTCTTTTGCTACTATTTTCAGCTGTGGGGAAGGAGGTTCTTATTCTTCCCCTACAACACATTGATGAGAGCTAACTTTTTATGCATTAGATTAAAAAAAAACTTCAGCCCTACCATTAGATTGAGTGAGACAACCAACCCAGGCAGGAGGTGCTGTGGGTGTGAGTAGCCCCCACAGACACTCCCCAGGGTCCTCCCCCCCTCCACCATTCCTATCCTACTGAGCCAGCAACCCACCGGTAGTGATGCTTGCTGGACTGGGCAAGTGGGATGTTTCCCAACATATCAGAGATAGCACTGATGGGAAAAACCCATAATCATAGGAGCCAACTCCTTGGGGTCGATGTCCCTTTGCCCCCCCAATAAAATATTGGGGGGGATGCCCCACATGTTGATGGACGGCATTCAAATGGTATGCCTGTGCCACATACTGTGATCAATTATGCAGGGCGGGGCTTACCTGCCCCCCCATATTTTATTCAAGTTGGCACCCCTGCCCCTAATCAGGTGAGCAGGCATTCCAGCAGGCATCACATATGTATTGCTCTGCTCACATGATACATGTTGGTGGTGGTGGCTATGGTGCCGCTGCTGCTTTGCAGCATTTGAGTGAGAAGTGAAAAGACACCAGGTGGAGCAGTGAGCAAGCAGCACCAAAGTGTTGAAGGAAAGAGCTGCGTGTGCCCCACATACTGCCCTGCACTCCCTATGGTAGTCAAAATAAAGTTCTGCTGGATCTGGATTTGACATTAATAAACTAAATATAGCTCAATATTCAAATAATGGATCGATGCCACTTCTAAATGGAATTATGACTCAGATTTTTACATAAGAACAAACAAAGGTCCACCTGCACACTGTCTTCAAACTTTGATATTTCCAGGAGTGTAATTTAATGAAAGGACATGCATAGATACAGTACCTAAACCAGGACAGCAGGCACTAATCTACACAATTCAATGTTTTACAAGGCATACGGAAATGAAATATATAATGTATCTTTTCATGTAAAGCAGCAAATTTATTTATTTGTTTCATATTTGCATGAAGTAACTTGTTTCTTTTTTAAAAAATGATGACCCCCAGTGGTGCAATGGGTCAGTGCACCTGGCTGTTAACAAGAAGGTTGGTGGTTCAAGTCCACCCAGGGACGGCTGTGGGCAGGGTTCCTACATTGCAGGGAGTTGGACTAGATAACCCTCAGGTCCTTTTCAACTCTACAATTCTATGATTCTATGAAAATGGATAACATAGTTAATTAAAGGTAAAGGGACCCCTAACCATTAGGTCCAGTCGCTGACGACTCTGGGGTTGCGGCGCTCATCTCGCTTTACTGGCCGAGGGAGCCGGCGTACAGCTTCCGGGTCATGTGGCTAGCATGACTAAGCTGCTTCTGGCGAACCAGAGCAGCGCACGGAAACGCTGTTTACCTTCCCGCCAGAGCGGTACCTATTTATCTACTTGCTCTTTGACGTGCTTTCGAACTGCTAGGTTGGCAGGAGCAGGAACCAAGCAATGGGAGCTCAACCCGTCGTGGGGATTCAAACTGCCGACCTTCTGATCAACAAGCCCTAGGCACTATGGTTTAACCCACAGCGCCACCCGCATCCCAACATAGTTAATTACATTCCTCAATTAGTTGCTTAACATAATCCAACATTCTTCAGTAACCACATCCTCAGGATTAGTAAAATTCATACTTATGTAACTGTTCTCACTATCCTATGCAAATATGTACCTCTTGAAAATAACCTGGAACATTCTCACATAAATTACACTTAAAAACAAAACAAAAATTCCACCCCTTTACTACTTGTGCACAAACTAAAAGGTAATTTAGTTATTAATCGCCATTCACTAGTCTGAATTCCAGGAATCCTTGTTTGAAGAAAGCTCTTGTTTTTGAAATTATCATTTGGATATCTGACTGGATGCATTTTACATTCTACCTCAGGAGATTGGGAATGCAAGCAGACAACATAGGATAAATAATTTCTTCTGTGTAACTGACAGACGGAAAATCATAAGTCCTTTATATTTTTCTCTTCTTTTTTCTTCTTCTTATATACGTCTCTTCTTTTTATGTTTTTTCTTCTCTCTCCCTCTCTTTACTATGGTGCCCTCTGCTCTGGGCTGTTCACTGGCGTCGCAAGGGGGCGGGGGGCGGTATGCCCCGGGTTCCAGGGGAGGAGGGGATGACACTTGGGCTGGCCCTGCCCTGCGCGGGCCCCGCCCGCCGGTGCTGCTCCCGCGGCACCCTTGCGAGCCGCCGCACCAAAAGCAGCAGCGGCGGGGCACCTCCCCCCCCCGAGCCGCCGATCGCGTGGGGCGGCTGGGGGTGTGTGCCGCTGCTGCTGCTTTTGGCGCGGCGCCTCGCAAGGGTGCCGTGGGAGCAGCATGCGCACTCCATCGTGACGTTGCGTTGTGACGTCACGACGCAACGTCACGACACAACGTCACGACGCCCCGCCCCCAGGGGAAGCCTCCGTTCGCCGCCCCGGGGGGCGAGGAGGCTTCCTCCGCCCCTGGGGCTGTTATTGGGGTTCAGGATTACACACACTTGAAGGTTGTGGGTGGATGGAAGGAACCTGGATAAGAGCCAGGGAAGGGAAGACCTCCTAGGGTGAGTGACTAGAAGAAGACAGAAAAGCTCCCAGGTGAGAGCTGGAAGGGTCCACTATTTTTTGTGTGAGATAAGGGTTAAAAGCAGTGCTTTTTTTCTAGATAAATAGGTGCTGGTACTCACCATGAAGATATTACAGTAAGTGCCACACAACAAAAAAGAGGTGCTGGTGCTGTGTACCCTTGTGCACCCCCTAAAAAAAGCACTGGTAAAGAGCTAGGACTCTGCATTTTCTTTTTTCTTTGCTTTTATCTAGATTCATTCCTTTTGTTTTATTGTATCACGAAAAAAGCTTTAATAAAATCTTACGGGGAAAAAGAAACAAAACTGTGTTCCTATCTCTTCAGTACCAAATATTTGTATATCATTTACTTATTTATTTAAAAGGGAGGATAGGCTGGGTTTACTCCTGCCAAGAACTTAGCTAGACTGATATGAAAGTTTTAAGCTGTGGTATTTAGAGCACATTTCCACTGCAGTTTGGTAAGGGTAAGAGAGAGAAGTTAGTGGCTCAGGCCTTGCCAAAACATCTGAGATTTTGCCACCCCATTTAGATTCAGGAGCTTGATGCAGAAGCCCTGTTCACAAGACATACTGTTATTTGTGAAATACTGATGTGTGGTGTTGGGAGAGGGATTGCACCTGCTGCCTGTGCCCCCAACACTATTGATCTCACAAACTCTTTCCTGATTTTATATTCCTTAACTGAACTTGAGGAGGCAAGGATAGCAACACACACCTTCAGTGAACCTTAATTGCCATTTTTAGAGTGAACCCTACCTGAACCTTTTTACTGAAGACTGTGTTTCTAAATATGGGACCTAAAAAAACCGTATTTTAATCCCACGGGTGGTTGGTTGTATGCTTAGGACCGTAAGTGACTTTTGTTTTCTGTTTGGGGCGTTATGTGGAGGAGAGAGTAGGCAGCCATTTAGCACGGTTATATGTGCGGAAGGGCCACACACACCATTAATTTTACCGTGCATCTGAATGAGTAACAGAATATCCTGGTCAACGGGAGGCCTTTATTACAGGACCAACTGCCTTCAAGCAGCAATCCTATACCAGATGACCAAGTCCCACTGAACTCAGGGCGGCTTACTTCCGAGTAGCCATACGCCCTTTGCCAGTATTTAAACACAGTCGGCCCCAGAGGGTGACTTGTGACGCCTCTGTGAAGTGTTTGCACAACTAATTGTAACGTGTGTGTGTGTATTTGTCACCTCCTGGCGTGCAGCTCCTCTTCGTCCCCGTCGCTCTCAGGGACGGAACCCTCCACTATCGTCTCATCGCTGTCGGTCTCGCAGGTGCCGCCTCCCTCCGACATGGCTGCTACTTACGCCCCTCACCCCCCAACCCCCTCTCAGGGACTTTTTTTGCTCTTTGCCCGAAGCCAGTTCCCTCTCCTTGCAAACGGCCACAGGACCCCCGGCCCAACCGAAAGCCGCCTTCTCCTCAGGCAACACTTCCGCCCCTCGAGACTCTCCGAGGGGAGGCCCGGTGCATTTCGGGGGTCGTAGTCCTCCGCGCAAGATCCTGGTGCCTGACTGAGGCAAGGAACGTGTATCATGCGGGCATTGGGAGCGGGGGGCGGTGAGGGTGTCAAGCGAAAGGGCATCCGAAAACACGTATTTATTTAGTCAAAACAAAATAAAAAAATTCCTTCCAGTAGCAAAAAATTTTTATTTTGTTTTGACTATGACAGACCAACACGGTTATCTACCTGTAACGTATTTATTTAGTTACTTTACGTGTCGTCGTCGTTGTTGTTTTCCAGAGCACCTTACAGGAGGAAAAGACTTGGGGTGATGATGGTGACGATGATTATTTTATTTATACCCCGCTCATCTGGCTGGGTTTGCCCAGTCACTCTGGTCGGCTCCCAACAGACTATTAAAAACACGATAAGCGGCCGCTTATAACGAAAACAAATAAATTACAAACGAGTAAGAGATGAGAAAGTGCTACCCATTAGAACACGGGGGCGATTGCCAGCCGAGAGAGATCACTTGGCAAGATTTCTGAATCTTAACTTCCGCTGCTGAAATGCAATTAAAAAGGTATGCATTTGACAGGGAGTTAAGTGCGTTCAGGGACACAGGGTTGATTTGCAGGTAAACTGGATGTAGGCCAGTACCTTGTATTTTAATTTCAAAAAAAATCACTTCCACGCTTTCCTTTTAATCTGTGTTAAAGGCTCTTCTGTTCCCTGCGCATCGAACGTTGCCAGTTTTGGAGCATAGCTTCATGACCTAAACAGGCAAAGCCTTTCCCCCCACATCCCTCTTACTTATGCCCTTAAATCATTCCCCTGCTCAGTTTCTGCATAAAACTACAGAAGCTTTTTTATTCATAGCTTTGCTGTAGCTACGGCAAACTGGTTATGTGAAGAGATGGTTTATGAATCATAAGTCATCTCTTCATGTACCATGCATTTTTTTAAAAGAAAATCCAGTCAACAGCTTATATTTGCCGTAGCTGATTCACGCCACTGGTTTACCACACCTCAATTCCGTATGGGTGGATAATTACTGAAAAAGAAGCCCAGAAACAGATTGTGTGCATTGGCCTAATGTCAGATTTTATTGGTAGAATCTGGATCCATAACAAAATACTTTGGGCTTCAAGCAGAATGTGGAATTTACTGTAATCCACTTAACCTGGAGCAATCATTTGTATTATTTGTAAAATATTTTATTCACTTCAGTATAAAAAACAAATATACATGCAAACGTAGAAAAGTCCTTGCTTGGTAACCACACATGGACTTCCCTAGTATACTGTGTAGATTGTGAACTTCAGCTTCCCTCAGGTTAACTCGGGGCTCTCTTTTTCCTACATTTGTTCCAGCTATATAGATATATATTAAAATAAAACCAGTTCCACACCCATAATCATCTCCCTGCCTTTAGATACTCTAGAGCACTTGGCAGGCAGAAACTTAGAAGCTGAAGCCTTTAGTGGCATGGAAATTAGACTAATTTTCTGTCTGTCAAACAACTATCAAACTGTTACACCCTGCCAAACCAAAGAAAATCTCAAAACCAAAATGTTGGCAAAATGTTGAGCTTCATTTGAAATATTAGTTCTGTCCCATGTATTTCTTCAAATGGTTGAAATGATTTCAACTCTAGCAGCACAACTAAAGTTTTCTCAAAATACTCTGTGACAGAGAACATATAATCAAATCCCACAGGTGCAATGCAATTTCTGTAGGTTTTTTTTTTTATTAACCATATTTAAGTATGACCACTGTGGCCAGAGGAAATAGCTTCTCTGACTGCCATTCACCACCCAGGCTAGAGGGTTTTACCCTGTTCCTGTCTCTTCAGATCTGCCTTTTGTTGTGCTTTGTTGAACTACATTGAGTGTAATGTATACGGAAAAGTGGCATACAGCTACTAACCTAGCTGCAGTCTTAAGCACTTACCTGGGAGTCATTCCCTTGAATTCAGTAGGACTTATTTCTGTGACCGACATTACAAGGATTGCACTATAATTTTTTTCCTTAACAAAGCCCTAGTAACTACCATTTTGAGGTCACAGGGTAGGTTACAACAATTTTAAAATGCAGTAGTAAAATCAGTTAAAACTGTTGGTAACTACTCTGTTTTTCTATAGGTGCTATATAATTATAATAATTGCTATTTGATTACAGTTCTATTTCATTACCATGTTATTATTATATTTATATGTCACAATAGTGACACAACAGATGTGTGAATAATTTGCAGTATGTGTGTACTACAGAATGGCTTGCTGAAAAATATTAGGGAGGCATTGACCCCCTCACTAAGTAGTATACTATAGTGGCATGTTCTGAAATTACAAGCCTCGTAGCCACATCCTTCTGAGTCTGCATAAAAATGAAGTTTTGACTCATGTAAGACTATGGTTTCAATACTAAGCCACCTTTTCTCTCCCCTGACCCCCATCCTAAGACTACTGGTGTATGCAAAAGGTTGCTTAATATTGTGTTAACATTTTGATCAGAATGAAGGGATTTTGGAATTTTTCAAAATAAAAGTAGCAGCACCTTTTCCTGCTTAGCTTATTTGGTGGCTTTCTCTCTGAGAAAAACTTATTTATTTGACATGCAAAATATTGGCACAAAGCACCCCAGGAAATAAGTGTCAGCGCTTCATCCCTGCTCCACTGTATAAAAACTTCAAGCTGCAAATGATAAAGGAAACAACTGACACAGAGGGCAGCTATATCAGAGGCATAGCTGGGGCAGCGGGGGACGGCACTTAACAAGGGACTTGCAGAGCGCCCAAGCCATGTCACTCTCCTGGGAGTGATTTGGTGGCTCGTGCACCTGCAGGCTCTGAGTCTGCGCTGTTTGAAAGGGCAGTGTGGGGTTTGCATCCACCCGTTGCCTCCCCCTCAGCCGCCCTACAGCTGATGGGGAGGCAGCAGGTGGACTCCCTGAAGGCTGTATGCTGCTCGAAAAGGCAACGCAGCTGCGCCTGCAGGGTGCCAAAGCCGAATGCGGCTCGGACACTGGGATTCTAGCATACCCTGCCCCGCCCTGTGGGCACCTCACCCTGCGATGCCTTGCCCCACCCCCACAGGCGCCCTGCCCCACCCCCAGGCGCACCCTGCGCCCCAGGTGCCCAACCAGCTAACTACACTAGTATTACAAGTGAAATTAGGTCCACTTCCCATGGCCCCAACTAATATTTGTGGTCCTAATAGCAAATGCCCCTCTGTCTTTCACATCTGTTTTCAATAATGATCAATTCTATTGTGTGTCACTAGAGAAGTATGCTTGAAAGTGATTGGCCGAGAGAAGGGCTCTAGCTCAGTGGGTAGAGCATTTGCTTTGCCTGCAGAAGGCCCCGGGTTCAATCCCTGACAGCATTTCCAGGTAGGGCTGGGGAAGAGAGTCCCTGCATGAAAGCTTGGAGAGCCATTGCTGCCAGTTAGTGTAGAGTCTCTAGACAATACTGAGCAAGATGGACCCAATGGTCTGATTCAGTATACGGCAGCTCCCTATGCTCCTGCTTGAAAGATAGTATCCAACAGAGTTAGAACAGATGTAAGTTAGTCATTTCCATTATTATTATTATTAATGGGTGTATTCTGAGAAGGACTAAGAGTATGTTGTCACCCAGGGCTCCCTTGGGAGGAAAGGCAAGACACGTACGCACTAGTTTGAAACACACAGGACTCATTTTCCCACAGGCTGCTTCGGTACATGGTGCTTCACAATTGTACATACCTTCATATGATAATGTTGCCTGAAGTAAAAGTTACTATACCTATCCGTGCAATCTATTAAGTAGTCCATTAATTAGTGTGCCCATGCTCCCTAAGCACTGGCAGAACAATGTAACATCTACCCACGCACACATGCACACACACAGTTCCTCACTTTTAAAAAGTATTTTTCACACATTTTTTAATATACTGGAAGTCTGGTAGGAATGTAGTGGTAGTCTGGTAGGAGATGAGGAATGGTGTTACAGCTCTGCAGCATCACTTGGTGACCTATAGGACACTCTCTGTGGCAACAGCAAACCCTTGAGAAGCGCATTCTCAGCACAAAATGAATTAAAACAGCCCCTGCAGAATGCACTTTGGATGACATAGGAATGATGTCATGTGTACAGCACCCACAAAAGTGTTTGTATCCAGCACTGAATGCAAATGATCACAGAGTGTATACACGCCCAGGCATTGGATACATCTCAATTTAGCTAGATTTAAAGAGCAAAATACCGGTATCAACCCAGCCAATGCTTTCTTCCCTTAGCGAGTGTGCTTGGGATAAAATTTCGATTAGGACCAGGGCAGGGTTACACACCTGATTTGACATGGGTTAATCCTAATGTGGCATGGGCTCTTCTGTACAGGTTATTTAATTTTTAAAGCTATGCAGTGACAAACTTAAGTGTTGAAAGAGATGTGGAAGGTGGAGTTATAGCAGTACAAAGCATGTTTGTGTGTGTGTGTGTGTGTGTGTGTGTGTGCGCACCCACACACCCACACCCACAGAGTGTTTTTTTCTAAAAAAAAAAAAAGTTTAAGGGTACTCTCATTTTCCTACTCACATTGAAATACTGCCCCTCAATGAGGCCAAACTTAGATTCACAAAATGTTTAAGGGTATGTGTACCCTTGCATCCCCCCAGAAAAAAAAATCACTGTGTGTGTGTTCATTTAAACAACCTTAAAATATCAATGACTTCCCTTCTCTTTCCATGGTTCATTTTGCATAGCATAAATCCCTGCATATTTTATTTAAACTAAATCTCTCCGTATTCCATTATTACATCCATCAAAACTTATGTACACTGTTGAATTTATCGTAATGCTGCCAACGTTTTCAAGTGTACACAATTTCCCCCCATATATTCAATAAACATTTTACAATCTTCTTTAAACGTATGTTCTTCTTGTTCTCCTATTCTATAAATTAGGTCCGCAAGCTGCGCATATTCCATCAGTTTAAGTTGCCATTCTTCTTTAGTTGAGACGTTGCTCGTTTTCCATTTTTGGGCTAACAAAACATGGGCCGCAGTAGTGGCATACATAAATAACCTTTTTTGACACCTGGGAATTTCCATCTGAATTATCCCCAGCAAAAAGGACTCGTTTGTTTGTTTGTTTTTTGGAAAAGTGCTTTTAAACATTTTTTCCAGTTCATTATAAATTATTTCCCAATACTCTTTTACCCTTTTACAAAGCATGTTCCCACCACCCTCCAATGCTCATCTGTGTTGGCTGACATGTCCTTGCCATCCTAGTTACAGCAGTAGAACTTGTAAGTGGACCTTTATTTGTAAGGGGTTCTGGGAAAACATTGATCTGCACTGTTACTGCTGTTAGTAATGGCTGTTTGTGTAAAGTGCCCTTTTCTCAGAGTTCCCATCAACAAGTTCTCACTTGTTTGCTTTAGAGGCAGGAGTGAAGAACTTTAGACTCCCGTTCCCAATGGCCAGGGGTAATGAGGGTTGCGGTCTACCAACACATGGAAGGCCCCTGTTCTAGAGACATCATTGTGCCTAGGTAAAGGTAAAGGGACCCCTGACCATTAGGTCCAGTCGCGGACGACTCTGGGGTTGCAGCGCTCATCTCGCTTTACTGGCCGAGGGAGCCGGCGTACAGCTTCCAGGTCATGTGGCCAGCATGACTAAGCCGCTTCTGGCAAACCAGAGCAGCGCACAGAAACACTGTTTACCTTCCTGCTGCAGCGGTACCTATTTATCTACTTACACTTTGACGTGTTTTCGAACTGCTAGGTTGGCAGGAGCAGGGACCGAGCAATGGGAGCTCACCCCGTCGCGGGGATTCGAACCGCCGACCTTCTGATTGGCAAGCCCTAGGCTCTGTGGTTTAACCCACAGCTCCATCCGCATCATTGAGCCTAGTGCTTTCTAAACACAAGCGGTCAGGCCCATGCCCTGAGGGGCTCAAACGTCAACACAGGGAGTGAAATGGAGCTAGAGTGCACAAGGAAATAAAATGTGAAATGTGAACACCTTGATATGAGATAGGTATTTCCAGACTGTGGCAACTGTATGGCTATCTGCCACGATTGGCTGTAGAATTGAGTCCTCTGCGGGCTTGGAAAGTCACAATGTGTAGGTGGTGCGGGACAATGCCTACGGGTCTCCCTCCCTTCCCCCAGACCTGAGGTCCAAGCCTGAAGTGGGCTTGTAAGCATGTTCACAAGCTTCCCTTTGAGCAGGAACTTTGATTGCCTTGTGTTCCTCATCAGGGGAGGCTTGCAATCGTGTTCAGGTGAACAGACTTACAACCCCTCTTCAGACCTTTCTACTTATTTTTAATATTTAATTTGTATACTGACCTTCATCCGTATATCTCAGGGCAGTTCACAGCATAAAAATGGAATATAAAAACACAAAATACATAATAAAAACAAGAAACCCCCCCCCCCCACAAACCAATAAGATTGGTCTGGCATGCATAGCCTCACAGACACTGAGGTCCAGCTCCGAGGGCCTTCCGGCAGTTCCCTCAATGTGAGGTTATAGGGAACCAGGCAGAGGGCATTCTCAGTAGTGGCACCCGCCCTACGGAACGCCCTCCTACCAGATGTCAAGGAAATAAACAACTACAGTATCTGACTTTTAGAAGACATCTGAAGGCAGCCCCGTTTAGAGAAGCTTTTAATATTTGATGAATTACTGTATTTTAAAATTTTGCTGGAAGCCACCCAGAGTGGCTGGGGAAACCCAGCCAGATGTGTGGGGTATAAATAATATATTATTATTATTATTATTATTATTATTATTATTATTATTATTATTATTATTATCATCACAGTGCGCCCCCCACCCCATTTAACACCTGAAGAGGTCTTTAGTCATTATCCTATTATCCTCTTTTGAAGCTATGGGGACAGCGAGGAAGAAGACGGGGTTAGTCGCCGGATGCTTCAACTGGAATTTTAAAATGCAAACAACCTCTTGCTAACATAACATTATGGCAATTTTGGGAGTAGGAGGCACTTCTGAGCAGACAGGATTTTTGCACGTTCACACCAGTGGTGTCACACCAATATAACTTCCAGATGGCCTGTTTAACAAGCATTCATTGGAGCGATTAGAAAGTACTGACTCTTTAATTAGTATTTTTTATTTAATTTTGCGAAGATTAGATGACTTTGTGTGAAGCAAATGTTCTCCCACACTTTCCAGTGCATTTCCTCCGCCACTTTCCTTATTGCAAAAGGTCCGATGGGTGGGGATGGGACAGGTGTTCGGCAAGCCAGCTTTAATTGTGCAGCCTGAATTTACCACACCAAGAGCCTTTGTGTTCCATCAGTGCAAAGAGATTTAGCAGTGATTTGGTCTTTGTCCACCAGGTGTAACTGTAGGATAGCATTGCAGGGTGAGTCCAACATCAGATGCTTGATGTAAAGAGATTGAGAAAAATAGCATTAACCTCAGAAAGAGCTGGCCACATGCAGTTTCAGGGCACCAGCAACAATTATTATTATTATTGTAGGTGTATGCAACAATAAGGCATGGATGTAATTCAAGTGTGATGTAGTGGACCTCCTCTCACTTCAGAAATTGTTTAGCAATGCTCGGCCATTATTGCCACCACACAAGCGTTGCTTAACTCCAATTTACCGGTACTTCCTGCTGCAATTGAAGGGAATTCAGTGATTGTATCGGCATGTGGATGACAGGCATACTTTGTTCAGTGACTATACCTGAAACACAACTAATACAGAAAATGAGGAAGTTTAATTTTGCCCTGGTGTATCTGTTTTACTTGCATTTATTCCCCACAAAGTCCACTGCTTACAAATGCCTCTCCACCACTTACAACCATGTGTTTGACAAATAGGGCTCTAGTCTGCCAACCCTTACACTATAATAAAATGAGCTGGTCTTTAAAGTGTCACAAGGCCTTTTGTTTTTTTTACTGCAACGGACTGATAAACTACCCTTCTAGAAATGGGTAGACATGAGGGAAGGAATCAGAATGAGTGGCCCGAGGGAAGACTGCAGTTGTCTTGGCAAGAAATCATCAGCGAGCCAATGGGCCAATAATAAAGGGCAACATGTTTTGCAATGGTGTAAAGAGGATTTGGGACATAACTCAATACTGTACCAGGAACAAAGGAGACAGTAATAGCAGGTAATCAAGCGATCAATGGCAAGCAACAGTGGACACCGCTGGTACAGTTGGGTGTGTCGATTATAACATATATTTCTCTTCTGCAAATTATAGGGTTGTTGCTGCTGCTTCTTCTTTAGCATTCAATTGGTAAAGATAAAGGACCCCTGGACGGTTAAGTCCAGTCAAAGGTGACTATGGGGGTGTGGCACTCATCTCGCTTTCGGGCCAAAGGAGCTGGTGTTTGTCCACAGACAGCTTTCCAGGTCATGTGGCCAGCATGACAAAACCACGTCTGGCACAACGGAAGACCATGATGGTGTTACCGGGAAATTGGAAGGGGGGGTGAGAGACCTCCCCCCCTCCAGCCTTGCCTCTCCACACCACAAGGCAAAGACAAAGAACCTCTGCTGCACATTACCAAATCTAGCAATTCACTGATAAATATCTATGTACTGGCTCAATGTGATAACTTTAGAAATTCATAAGAAATCACATCGTTGTATCAATCTTCTCAGTTCCAATGGCTTTTAGGACCCAGGGAAGTGATGTTTAAGAGGAGAGGTTAGTGAGTCCACCTTAATCCCCGAGATAGATGTACGAGATAGATGTACAGTCCTCCGTCCAGGGCCTTCCCAAAGATTCATGACCGGTGATATCCTGCTCCAAGAGTGTCAAGACAGATAACCATCTCATTCACAATGCCTACTTGCCCCATAGTGGAATGAAACCCAGACAAGACAAAATGGTGTATTTGACTTGACTTAGGGACCAGAGGAACTGTAAATGCTTTCCTTTGTACTGTGAAGGAGTACATGTGAAAGACTATACAGTCGTACCTTGGTTTTTGAACAGCTTAGTTCTCAAACATTTTGGCTTCCGAACACTGCAAACCCAGAAGTTCGCCCTGAGCCCGGTTTTTAATCGGGAAGGGCGGGGTATAAATAAAAAATTAAAAAAGAAGTGACTGTTCCAGTTTGCGAACTATTTTTGGAAGCTGAACGTCTGGTGGGGCTTCCTCGGCTTTCGATTGGCTGCAGGAGCTTCCTGCAGCCAATCAGAAGCCGCACTTTGGTTTCCGAACGTTTTGTTGAACGGACTTTCACAACGGATTCCATTTGACTTCCAAGTTACGGCAGTATTTGATTGACAGGGGCATGTCTGAATCTCAGGTTCTACCTGAGACCACACCTTTTCTGTGAAATATCTATGATGTCTTGATGATGCATCCTGAGATGTATTATGGGAAACTTTGGGAAACTTTAAAATAATGATGTAACCATTGTTCGGGGCTTCTGGCTGCTTCATCTTTGTGGTAGTGGGAAGTCCTGTTGCAACAATAAAGATCAGGCTTACAGGCCACTGTTTTGCTTCTATCTCCTGGCTGAAGTCTCTTGCTTGTGACTCCCCCCCCCCCCATCTGAACCTATGGGAGCCAAGGTTAGACCATTGTGGGGTGCTCCAATGACTCCCTTATACAAGGGAAACCAACTTATACAAGGGAAACCTATTTATCTTCTTGCACTGGCATGCTTTCGAACTGCTAGGTTAGCAGGAGCTGGGAGAGGACAACTGGAGCTCACCCCATTGCGCGGATTCAAACCGCCAACCTTCCAATCGGCAAGCCCAAGAGGCTCAGTGGTTTACACCACAGCGCCACCAATGGGATAAGCACTCAGAGGAGCGGCGAAGGCGGGTCGGAAATATGTGCAGATCCCTCCCAGCTTTCTTCTCTCCCGCTGACCAGCGCAAAGCCCATTGGCTCGCGGAAGCCCAAATGCGAAAGAAGGCCAGCGGCCGCGAGCCACTCAGGAGGCGGCGAGGAGATTTGGGCGGCGACTCATTGGCCGCTGTCCCCGTGGCGAGATGGCGCGGGGATCAGTCGGGCGCTGCCGCCGCTTCCCTTTCGCCGGTTGCCAAGGCGACGGAGCGGGGTGACGTGAAACCTGGGGTGGGCGTGACGAGCGCTTGCTATTGGCCACGCGATCGGGCGATGGCCGCTGGCCGGGGTGTCGCGAGCCTGGTGTCCTTGCGTAGCGGGGAGAGCGGGCGCTTCAGTCTGCGGCAAAGGAGGAGCAAGGGAGGGAAAGAAAACAGAGCAGGCCGACGGAGAGAGGAGGCTGCCGGTCTTGCCAACCCCAGTCGTTGCCTGAAGGAGGTACTTGGCCGCTACACGGGGAGCGTCGCCGCGCTGAGGGCAGAATTCTAGGAAGGCGCGCCGCGGGCAGCCTCTCCTTCCGCGCGGAGGGGACCTTGTCCGCCTCCTTTCCTCCTTCGTGAGGCCTCCGAAACCGGCTGAGGTGCCCGCCGTCTCTCGGGATACCGTCGGCCGAACGATGGCAGGGCGCGCGGGGGGGGAGGGGAAGCCGAGGGTGTTGGCGCCGCTGACGGTTGCCCACCGGTCAATCCCCGGCGAAGGAGGCGGAAGGCCCTTCCCTGGCGGAGGTGGCCGTAGTAGAGGCTGGGATTTGGCCGTTTCCTCAAGGGGGCTCCCTGGGCGGGGGATACCAAAAAGACAAGACGCAACTAACCGATCCCACCCCGGCCTGGGACTTCACGCAGGTGCTCGCCGGTGTTTCCACCGGTCTCCCTGCTCCGTCCTTCGGGTCCTTGTCGGCAGCCGGCAGCGTCTCTTGACGGTGGCCCTGGGAAGGAGGGCGGAGGTGTGTGTGTGGAAGAGGCTGGTTCCTTGGCTACTACGGCAAGTAGCATCGCGGAGCGGCATTCGGTCCAGCGTTACGCATTCAGTCTGAGGAGAGATTACGACAACAAGCCGAAACCTCCCCCCAATAGGAGCATCCTGAAACTGATCTTTACTCAGGAGGATGCGTTAGAGCAGTGTTTCCCAACCTTGGGTCTCCAGCTGTTTTTGGACTACAACTCCCATCATCCCTAGCTAGCAAGACCAGTGGTCAGGGATGATGGGAATTGTAGTCCAAAAACAGCTGGAGACCCAAGGTTGGGAAACACTGCGTTAGAGAGCATAGCTGTTTCCGGGGGGGGGGCGGCAGAAATCAGCTGCAGAGTTAATATGAAGACCCCATTAGCAACTATGGTTCAGATCGTTGCTGATCGCTTTCCCACCCTCTCTATATTCAGCCTGCATTTTTCAGTATTTGCGTGAGGAAGGATGCTTTTGGGGTGTGGTTGGTGGCATCATATTTGCGGAGCAGTAGTGCTCAAGGTTATCCGATTACAGTATCGCTTTTAAGAATTTAGTTCTTTTTTACTGATTATTATTGCATCTCCTTTAAAATGACCAGATTCTTCCATCAAGGACTGGCTTGGCTGATAATTAATACTATGTAATTGGTTAGATTACCTTGATAATTAATACTCAGAAGTAATACCAGTCAATTAAATAATAATTCACCGGTATTACTTCCTAGCACGTTTCCAAGCCCTGTATTGCTTTAATTTGGGAACAATTGGTGATAATTCCAATGCAATCATAATTAATGCCAACTTCATATTTATATATAAGTGACTATTATTTTGGAATTTCCATTTTTCCATAATCATGCTGAGTTTCTTGTGCCTAAGGAAAGTAGGATACGGGAGTGGCTGCAGGGAGATACAAAAATGTATCTATGAATTTCTGTACAAACTGGTTGGTCAGAATAAGTTGCTTTAAGTGACTTACTGAAAGGTAAAAGTGCTCAATAAATGGTACTCAAGGAAGGTTACTTTGTAAAGTGTAACATCTGCATGTGGGCTTATAAAGCTAAGTGAAATCTAAAATGCTTAGTCATATTCAGAGTATTATACAAATTAAATGAATAAACCAGTCACGTTCCTGGTTTCTTCAAGTTAGAGCCTTCTAGAAGGTTTGAAGCTTTCGTCCCACAACATATCACATTCTTTATTTGGAGACTTGGTATTTATTGAAGAGAGGATATATTTATCTTTGTGATTATGAAGTGTAATCTTTGCAAAATTATGTTCAGTAGCAGAACCTCTCATAAAGGGGCAACAATAATTGCTTAAGGGAGATGAAGATCCTGTTTAATTTTTAATGGTCTGAGTGGGAGACTGTGCACTAAAATAAAACCTTTCTGACTCTTCAACTGACCACTATTTCAAACACTACTTCATATCTGAGAGTGTGACTTGTTAGCATTCATACTTCACAGGGGACTTTAGGCAGTTATAATGAAAATGTCCAATATGACTTATTCTTGAAATTCTGTACCACCTTTCTGAAAGATTAATGGAGATGTTATATGATTGGCGATTCATATTTTTGAGAAAAGGTTATAGCTGCTAGTCTGGTTGATGGAGAGAATAAACCCAGATTGCTTGTGAATTTTTTGTTGTGGCATTAATGGAGCAGAAATCCCACTTTGTCTTGAAATGTTTTGTGTATGTTGGCTTAAAATAGATTTCAAAGTAAACTTAATAAGAACTAAAATAAAGTGATGAAAAAGTTCTACATGTCTCATATTTAAGTGCACTTAATATGTGCAGCAACCTATTTACATGTAGCATTAGTAGATCTGTAGCGGACTATGCTAACAGTATATTTGACAGAGCCAACACACGAGTATTGACAGAAATTAGGTTTGTTTTTATGAGGGAAAATATCATATTTAAGATTCAGTGGGAACTTTTATTTTAATTTTGCCTATAAAGCTTAACTTTGAAATAGACACAGCATTATGTTTTATATAAGTTAACCTGGACACTTTATGAAAATAGTTTTAAAACTCAGCATCATTTGAAAACTCTGCATAATAATTCACCCTTGTAAATGAATTTGTTGGTCCCGCACATCTCTCTGTCAGTCATATGTGGCCTAAAGAAAATAACATCTGCTTTATATTGACCTCCTGAAGAGTTTAATTTGCTTCAGGTAGCCAGTTGAATGACTGTTTCATATTTTTCTTTCTTTATGAGGATGCAGTAAAAGTAGATGACCAGTTGGATACTGTTGATTGACTGCATATTACTTGAGTGTGATCAATACATAATGGAGTTCCTGACTATATGATTATGTGACAGCCTACCTTTTGTATTGAATGGTGCTTACATCTGATAACAACTTCAAGTAGTCAGGGCATGCATTTAGTCCTGCTTTAGGAGTATGCCGTACCAAACTCTCCAGAGAGTTTTTTGCCTCGCCCCTTAACTAAGTGATGTGGCCCAACTTCTTTGGAGTCCTGGATGCTGTTAGGTGCTGTATGTCTCTACCTATCTTTTATTGGTTGTGTGCTGTAATTGCAGCCATCTCTAATAGGGAAAATGGACATAGAGGCAGTATAAAGTAGTAAACGCATGCAAGCGGTTATCAGAAAACTAGTGTAGTCAGTTAGTGTGGCCTGCTCAGTAGTTTATCCTCTAGGTGGCTTTAAAATTGGGGGTGCAAAAGGAGAAACAGTACATACTAGTCATGCAGTTGTGCACAACTAAGATTTCACAGAGGTATTTCAACTGAATTAATAGTGCAATACCCTGCTGTGCTTTGTGTCCTGTGCCTTATAAGAGAACAAAGGAAGGTGTTGGCACCATTTTGAAGGGTACATTTAGCAAGACTGTGTTGGCCTCCCACATATATTGCAGGTGAACTAGCAAACCAGGCTGAAACCCTAGACTGTTTCCCTCATTTGAATGACTGTTAAATCGGAACACATATCAAGCAGTGCAGCTTATGTGTTGGCACTGTTGCTTCAGACAGGTGAGGCACCACAGGACAAGCAATGAAATAATTTCCTTTGCAAAGCAAATGCATTTTCTACTTTCACAGAGACATTAGGCCCTATGTGCCAGAGAGTTCATAGATAAAATTGGCAGGGAGCTGGACAAAATGACTTTTTGAAGATCCCAGGTGTTATGTACTGAGTTGAATAGGATCCAAAATGCAGCAGTCTGATTGGTCCTAGAACAATAGGATTCAGAATGCAGGAGTCTGATTGGTCCTAGAACAATAGGATCCAGAATGCAGCAGTTTGATTGGTCTGCAGGAGCCACCCAATCCAGCTCCAGGTGGAAGTGAATCCGCAACCTGATTGGCTTACAGGAGTATCCTGGAATTAGCCAATCACGTGGGGCCCATTGTGTAAATAATGTATATAAAGCAGACATTCTGGGGGAACTCTCATTCCTCGCTACTATGAGCTGAATAAAGAGCATGAAATCCACACTCGACTTTTGCCCACTATTGCATCAATTGCACTTGCTGGGTGGAGGAAGAACCTCTGTGTGACCCAGCAGGATGCTGCTTAAAGCTTCTTGAAGCATTCTTGGAGAGAAAGTGTTCTCAAGTCTTTTAGAAGGCAGGAGTTTCTGTAGTTATTTTTCTGTTTTCATGAATTAATGCTTTAAATATGATGGGTATGATGGCTGAGCCATTGTGGAATTCCTTAAAATTTTGACTTTTACCTGAGCAAAAAATTTACTATACTGCATTTTTGTTTCTTTGCATTTTGTCTTAGATTTGGGAAAAGAACTTTTGAAAATGCTGTCCAGGCTCTTTCGATTGCACGGCCTTTTTGTGGCCTCACATCCATGGGAGGTCATAGTGGGAACTGTAACACTTACCATCTGTATGATGTCCATGAAGATGTTCACTGGTAATGACAAGATCTGTGGCTGGAATTATGAATGCCCCAAATTTGAAGAAGTAAGAAGTTAAATTTATTCTTTTAAATACTACTTGTCAGTATAATCATCTTAAAGTATTTGAAATTCATAATTAAATGGTGCTATCAGTTGACTAATTTACATAGATTGCATTCTCTTCTGTTTCGGAGGTCTAAATATATCAGTAGATTGCAGTATAGGGAGCGGGTGGCGCTGTGATCCAAACCTCTGAGCCTCTAGGGCTTGCTGATTAGAAGGTCAGTGGTTTGAATCCGTGCAACGGGGTGAGCTCCCATTGCTCTGTCCCAGTTCCTGCAAACCTAGCAGTTTGAAAGCATACCAGTGTGAGTAGATACATAGGTACTGCAGTGGCAGGAAGGTAAACAGCATTTCCATGCGCTATGGCATTTATCATGGTGTCCTGTTATACTAGAAGCGATTTAGTCATGCTGGCCACATGATACGGAAAGCTGTCTGTGGACAAATGCCAGCTCGCTTGGCCTGAAGCGAGATGAGCACCGCACCCCATAGTCGCCTTTGACTAGACTTAACTGCTCAGGGATCCTTTACCTTTTTTACCTTTAGACTGCAGTTTTTAATGTAGTAAGTTGTGAGTTGTAGTGATTAGTGAAATGTAGTATACTAACTTGTCATATAAACACCTAAAATACTGATATGAGTTTTCTGAAACTGCTCCAGAAATGCAGTTTCCTTACAATTTGTTTATATTAAAAATGCACTTCAATTATATTTCTTTCTTTCAGGACGTTTTGAGCAGTGATATCATAATCCTGACAATCACACGCTGTATAGCAATCCTTTATATATACTTCCAGTTTCAGAATCTGAGGCAGCTTGGGTCAAAATATATTTTAGGTAAGATAAATTGATTTATATAATTATTAATGTATGTCAGTAAAAACAAACAAACAAGCACCCAAGTAAATGTAGGATAATAACTTACTCCTAAATACATGTACCCTGATCTGTCAATTGTGAACAATGCATAAAAACAAGTTTGTGTATGGGGATTTCCCAAATTGGTGCCAGCATAAGTAAAATTTGGGCCATGAACACGCAGTGGAACAAGAAAATTGCCAGTACTAGAAGGACTTCTTTCTTGTTTATGACCTGGGGCAGGTCCTGTTTGGGGCTCAGCACCAATCTAACAGAGAAATGTGCAGCATACAAAATATTTCTCAACTGGGTTGAATTCATATTTGCTTTTAGCCAACTTTGACTCATGCAAGAGGAAGGGGGTTAGGGGAGGCAATTTCCCTTTGCAGCTCCCTGAAAATATGTTATAGGGTTGGAGGACCCTTCAATACAGCATGAGAGGCAGTGCAGAGGTTATTGGTGAAAACTGCTTGAGCCCCATTCTCCAGCAGGGGGCCTCCATAGGCTCTTTGTGTCTTCTGTAAATTGAAGCAGCCCTGTTCCCAGATGGGAAACTGGATCCATTCAATTATATTTTACAGCAGTTATTCAAGTTATAAATGTTGAAATAACTGAGGAGAACCTGAGGACTTCCATTCCTGCCAACTGGAAAAATTGTGCAAGTGCAATTTAGCATGTGATGATTTCCATTGCTGAGAGCTGTGGAAGGTGCATGTAAATGTTCTACTGATTAACTGTACTTTCAAGAATACTACTGATCTAGCCAACAGGACCCATTTGCAATGGAAAGGGAACCCATCATCTACTTGTAAAATGAGAAAATGTAAGGGACAGATGGCAGAGGACCACTGGTGGTTTGGCAGTTCTAGCTGAGCAGGGATAAGAATACATCTTAATGTCCCAGCATTTTAGTCAGCAGGATAGTAAGTATCCTTGTAACAAATTTGGCCCCCCAACAAGTCAGGAACTCAGTCCTATAATCTAAAGAGACTGGCCTAAATTTCCAAGAGCACAATGCATATGGGCAGTTCCTACTGGCCACAGGGCAAATTCAGTGCTATGTCCTGCTTCCCAGCTCTTGTCGTTGACTAGACAACTTGCCCCAAATATCTTTTATTTGAAATTAAAGAAACAGATAAAGCATTCTATACTCTGGATTCTTCCTTAGAATTTAGGAAGATTTAGTGATTTAGCACTTCTGCTCATGCGCAAGCACCGAAAACCGGAAGTAACCCGTTCCGGTACTTCCAGGTTCGGCACGGTGCGCAACCCGAAAACGCACAACCGAAGCATCTGTAACCCGAGGTATGACTGTACTAATATGAGACCAGAATGACAGAAGCACATGGATAAATAGAGCATTATCTATTTGCCCACATCTGTCCTAAATGTAACATGAAGCAAAATGGTGTAGCAGTTTCACAACAGAACCCAGTGTATCTATGCTTTCTGCAAAGGGAAGGATCTGGGTTAGGTTTAAAGTATTATTTTGCAAGGAAGTGTGTTTGTATTTGTTTAATGCCTTTTAACATAGACCTTTCCTTTTTCATTTTGGTAGGTATTGCTGGGCTCTTCACAATCTTCTCGAGTTTTGTCTTCAGTACAGTAGTGATTCATTTCCTTGATAAAGAATTGACGGGCCTGAAGTACGTATTATTCATTGCTATGTTTTTTGAAAATATACCTTCATCTATTCAGGAGCCGTTTTTTTGACAATTGACCACCCTAGTCTTGAAATTAAGAATTGGAGAGGTGGAACAAAATAGGAGGGCACTCCAGAAGTCTTCAGGGTAGCCTCATCTCATTCACATGAAGAAATTGTATATGCATCTTTTTATGGTGCTTCTGGCGTGGCTGTCCTTTCATGTGAAATTATACAACAGAGGTCTTCAGGATTTAATTCCCCTTCTGTGTGTTTTCCTTTTGAATGTTGAATGCTAGTCCCAAAAAATCTGATTGACAGGCTTCCACAGAGATTTCCTCTTATTTCATTTTCAATGCTGAAAGAGTGCTTTTCTCCCTCTCCAGTATTCTTTGTGCCATTGTTGCTGTTACTCTGTGATCTCCAGGCAACCTTAGCTTTGCCTACATTATCCATTCTTCATGCCTTTATCTATCCAATATAGACAAGTGGAAGATCAAGTATGTTGAGTGTATCCAAGCAAATACATGCCACATAAAACGGTTTAATGGGTATTTGAAGTTTAACAAATACAGTGGTACCTCGGGTTAAGTACTTAATTCGTTCCGGAGGTCCATTCTTAACCTGAAGCATACTTAACCTTAAGCACCACTTTAGGTAATGGGACCTCTTGCTGCCGCTGCGCCGCCAGAGCACGATTTCTGTTCTTAGCGGAGTTCTTAACCTGAAGCGTACTTAACCCGAGGTACCACTGTAAATCATAACTAATTCTGGTATAGGTTTTGGGCTTGTGTAATTGGGATTGTTTCTTAAGATGTGGGGGTTTTTTGTTTCTGTTTTGCATGTCTATAATAATTTTTGTATCTTTTCAGTGAAGCTCTGCCATTCTTCTTGCTTCTGGTTGACCTCTCCAGGGCCAGCGCATTAGCCAAATTCGCGCTCAGTTCCAATTCGCAGGTCAGCCAACTTATCCATTTGATAAAGAACATTTTGAAATAGGGTTTGCATACAATGATATTCTGAGAACAAAGTCTTAGGGACAGTTTGGAAGCAAATCTTCGCACCTCTGCTTAAACATGAGCTTTTATAAATTTTCATTAGGTATATCCTTTATATGATATTTAATCTCTATCATAAAAGTATGTTGTTGCAGCAACTGTCTGAAAGGGAGAAGGCATGGGTTTTCTATTAGGTCTAATCTTTTTCTTACTACTTAAATAAATTTAGTTTTGAGGGAACTTGGGATACAAAACAATATTTTCTATTTTGCTTGCTTCTTGATCACTATCCACCAATCCACTATCCACCACTATCCAACAAACACAATTTTTTCAACCTGTAGTCCAGCAACATCTTGAGGACCACAGGTTCCCCAGATTAGATTTACAATTCCTATATTCCCTGATGATTGGTCATGTTTACTGGGGCTGATGGGAGTTTGAGTCCAACATTTGTAGGACCACAGTTTACCCAGCACTGTTGTACATTAACTAACTTAATTTTTTTCTATTTTGTATAGGATGAAGTAAGAGAAAATATTTCACGTGGCATGGCTATCCTGGGCCCTACATTTACACTTGATGCTCTTGTTGAATGTCTTGTCATTGGCGTTGGAACCATGTCTGGTAAGCTGAGGAATTTTGAGGAGCACAACAAAAGGCTTAACAAGTTTCAGGAACTTGACCAAACAAATTAGCATCTCATATGCAGCTGTGTGTCTTACTACTTCTTGTGGTAATTGTGTTGATTGAACTGGAGTCTTTATTATGATTATTACTGTTTTTGTGGCTTTGGAAGGTTCCTGCTTTGAGAACTCAAAGGAATTCATAATTTTACCTCTGTTTTATACTAGAGTGTAGGGGGAATGAGATATGCAACTTTCTTTTGTTCTCCTGTCATATATCTGTTATGAAATGGCAAGTGAAATTGTGTGCAGAACATAAGCACTCTTGATTCATTCCTTTCTCTTTCCTTAACGCAGAGGTACCAGGCCTTCATTAAACAGCTGGTCACATTTTTTTGCAACGAAGGAAATTATCATCTTAAGGAAAATATTTGGCACAGGTTCTTTGTAACCATTGCATGTGCCAAGGTGTTACATAGGAATTTTGCATAGTTAATAATAGCTAAATATTGCATAATTGAATATTTTCTATTCCGCCAAGGCAATCCATGCAATTTACATCTCCCACAATGGTCTATTGATGTTTGTTTTTAATTTCTTTTTGCTTGTTTTTAGCTTTTTATGATATTGTTTGATTTTATGTTTTTATGTTGTAAACCACTGTGATATATATTTATGATACAGCAGTACATAAATATTTTTACATTTTAAACAAGTTTTTAAGTGTCATCCCATATCGTTTTATGAGGATTGCTTGGGTTAAGCTACCAGTACTTTCTTCTCACTTCTTTCCATTTTGTATTGAGTGCATGTGCCACAGTGTCTAGAGGTGTGCTTGTATGCCTTTTAAAATCCATATGAAAACACAGTGGGAGGAAACAGGGATTCTAATTGCTTGGTATTTGTCTCCCTAACAGGAGTAAGACAACTTGAAATCATGTGCTGTTTTGGCTGTATGTCTGTCCTGGCCAACTATTTTGTCTTCATGACATTCTTTCCTGCATGTGTGTCACTGGTATTGGAGGTAAGAGCATGTCAAAATCATCACTGATATAACCACCATCTACTTTCTAGGATTGATGTCTTATTGTTCAAGTGTAATTGAGAGCCAGAAAATGAAATACTTTATAATTAAATGGGCTTAAAATCTTGGAGAAAATAAGCCTATGGGGATCTGGGAAAAACTGGAATAAAAATAAACATTTTCTTTAACTATGGCATTGAGAGAACTGTTAAAATTTTGACAGGATGGTATAGGTCTCCAGTTTTGATCAGTAAGAATTAATGTTTTCTGGAAATGCCCCAACTCCACCCACCCCACAAAAACTCTCCATGTACTGTATGATGTTTTAGCAGAAAAGTTTCTAGGATTTAGGTCAGGATTGTGGAACTTTTGTCCCTCCAGTTGATGGGAATTGTACTTCAGCAACATCTGTTAGGTGAAATGCTCCCCATAACTGATCCTAGGTTATTCAATTCCATTATTGTGCTATATAATATTATATATACAAATATGTAGGTAATGTGTCATACTGTTCTCTTTATTGTTTAAGGGGGGGGTTGAGTAAGTGTTTTTTTTAAAAATTAAGATTATTTTGAAAATGGTTTTTGTTCCAAGAAAATTTATTAAAAACAAGGGGAAATCATTTGTATATGTGCCAGTTACTGGGATTTTCCCTAGCAATTGAAATTTATGGAAATTGCACAAGAGCATTCCGTAGCTGCTGTTCCTGATAATTTTAAAGAGCCTTGTGCAAGAAAACATAACAGAGGAAACAATCCAATATAGGCTAATAAAATGCTGTAATTTATTTTGAAGACTCTGTGATCTGCAAAGAGTTAAGGTTATTACCACAGGCATTAATAAACTCCAAGGTTTGTTATAATTATGATTCATACTGCAGTTGTCAGACTGTATGTTTGTAGCCTAGTTAGAATGCAACAACTGTAATAATTTGCTACCCTGTTACAGATTTGTTTTTTTGAAAAACAATATGTTCACTCTGTTTTGTCTTCCTTATTTCATATCTTATAAATAGAGGATAAATGCTTCTTTATTTTGGTCTCACCTCCATAAGCAGGTAATCTTTACTAGCAGAGGAAGGGGGAGTGGAGGGGGCGGGGCAGCCCTGGGGCTGTAGGGCGCCCTCCAGCGTGGGACGCGGAGCAGGACGCTTGTGGCGCGTGGCCTGCAGGGCACCCCAGCCGCTTCCTCCCTCCTGGCTGCCCTCCAGCTGAGGGGGAGGCGGCGGGTGGACTCTGTGCAGGCTCCGAGCAGCGCACCCCGCCCCTCATGCGCAGCACGTGCTTGCTGCCCCAGGCACCCAAGCAGCTAGCTACATCGCTGCTAATCTTTATAATATTTGGGAGAGTTAAAAGGCAGTTACACACGCATCTTTACCATTGTTTCTATTTTGAAAGGTTAATCTTATGTTCCACACAAAGAGAGATACAGTTGTATACCTTGTAATATGGTCCTGTGCAAGAGACTTCTGGAAACATGTTTTTCAAATCTATGTTGTATATATACTATTTATTTCTGCAGCTTTCGCGAGAAAGCCGTGAAGGACGTCCCATATGGCAGCTTAGTCACTTTGCTCGTGTTCTTGAAGAAGAAGAAAACAAACCTAATCCTGTAACGCAGAGAGTCAAAATGATTATGGTAGGTTGTTGCTTTTAATGGACTCTTATTTTGAGCACTCCAAGTCAGTAAAACAGATTTGGTTTGATTTATTAATTTAAAAAATGTTTATAACTTAATATAATAAATGTGGTTTGCAATAAAAATTCAATAAAGTTGAATTCATCCAAACTGGATAAAGACAAAATTAAAGAGTCCAGGAAAACTTGAGTATAAAATTTTAAGAGGTATTTACAGTGCATTGAGTTCCCCCAAACGTAACAGATTCAACTGCCATGTAATTTGACTATTAGCAGCCTGAGTATGACATGCAAGTTGAAAAGAAAAAAGGAACATGACCATTTGGGCTCAAAACCTGGTAGGAGACCAAACTCCAGTGATTTCCATTCCTCCTCCCTGGACTTGGAATGTGTAGCCGGAATTAAGACTTTGTGTTGCATTCATCAGGAGGGCACTAGCCATGCTGACTACAGCTTTTTAAAACGAACAACATTATTTCTATTGACTTCATTTTTTTAATCTTACAAATTTTCAACTTCCTCAAAGTATGCAAAGAAATAAATAATAATTAGTAACAGGACACAAATGCGTTGTAGTAAGCTACAGCTTTCAGTAGACTTACTGAAATCAGTGGACTTAGGTTCCTGAGGATGACTAACATTGGATATCACCCTCCCCAAATACACTATAAAGGAGGACCATACATGAATATTTATTTGGAAGTGGTATCTACCACTTTCTCATCTTTCTGTTTAATGTTGGCTTTGGTGCAAAGCCCTTGGTGAGCTGACCAATAACAACTGACTTCTTAAATTTAAGTCTCTAGGTTTGGTTCTTGTTCATGCTCACAGTCGTTGGATAGCAGAGCCATCTGCTCAGAACAGCACAGCAGAAATTTCTATGGGACTGGATGAAAATGCACCAAAGAGAATTGAACCTAATGTTTCTCTATGGCAATTCTATCTTTCCAGGTATGTTTTCGCATAATGTTGCTAATCAGTATTCCATTGCATCTAACATAAGAGTCATTGGAGGATGGCACACATGTTGAGTTTAAAGAATTTGGACAGTTACATTTTTTCCTGAGCCTAGTCCCAATGTGAATAATTCTGAGTGTTGAAATTATTTATATGCTAGCTATGCTTTCAAATAAGTGTCACACTTTACCTATGGCTGATATAAATGCCACTATTGCAGCATGATAGCTACTTGAGTGGTAGTATCCCATGCTGCTGATAATTGTACTCAGGGTTCACGTGATTTGAGATGGTTGCTTCCCATGACACTACTGCATGCTTACAGGAAAGGATAGACAGTAACCGTATACCCTTTCCATCTGTTTCTTGTGTATCAAAATTATCTCTGAAGTGTAGAACCTGATTGTGCAGAAGTGGGTCCTAGACGACAGTGGTAACATGAACCTTCCTGCTAGTACAGTGGTACCTCGGGTTAAGAACTTAATTCGTTCTGGAGGTCCGTTCTTAACCTGAAACTGTCCTTAACCTGAGGTACCACTTTAGCTAATGGAGCCTCCGGCTGCTGCCGCGCGATTTCTGCTCTCATCCTGAAGCAAAGTTCTTAACCCGAGGTACTATTTCTGGGTTAGCAGAGTCTGTAACCTGAAGCGTCTGTAACCCGAGGTACCACTGTAATAGGCAGATGTATCTTGTACTTTAGGGAAATCAGCTCACTTGTCATGAATGATTTCATCTGTTACTTTGCAAGAATCTCCATCATTTGTTAATGTTTATTAAATGTCGAAAGCAGGAGTACGTGCTTGATATTTGTGAGGGGTTAAGTGACTGTGCTGTATTGCATAGGATAAGAACGTAACAAGTGCTTTGGTACAGAAGGAGGAAAAGCTTATATAGCACCATCTATGTATATAGTGCTTTACAAAGTATGGGCGTGACTGGTCCCTATCCTAAGGAGCTTACACTCTAAAAAATAAATATAAAGGAAAACAAAGGAAGTGGAAGGAAATGGTAGCAGTGGTAAACAGCGCAAGAATATTCAGTTACTCCCTGTACATGTACCTTGTCTTATCTTATCAAGACTCGGGATTGTTCCAAAGGCTTCATAGAAGAAGTGAGTTTTGAGGAAGGATTTGCAGCAAGTAAGGGATGAGGTACCACTCAAGCAGTCCCAGGAATTGGCAGGTGTAGTAGGAAGTATTTGTAGTGAAGGGAAAGAAAAAAGGGACAGGTGGAAGTTTAAAAAGCAGGATTAGCTAAATTTCCTTTACTTAAAACATTGTCATGCATGCCTTCTTAACAGTGAAGTAGGTGATGTAGTCAACTTCTTTAATCTTTCTAGGATGGCCAGTATGGACATCGAGCAAGTTATTACACTTGGGTTAGCTTTCCTCCTTGCTGTCAAATACATCTTCTTTGAGCAAACAGAGATGGAATCTACACTATCGTTGAAGAACCCTATAACATCCCCACTAGTGATCCAGAAAAAAAATCCTGAACACTGCTGCGTAAAACAGTCTGTGCCTTTAAAAACTAATCCCAGCCCCAGAAAAGTAGAAAATCTTCCACTTGCCAAAGACAGAAAAGGTAACCTTTTTAGTATTATCTTTTTTAGCAATACAAACAAGCTGTTGATAAAACTGCCCGCTCCTCAAATTTCCAATGTTGGTTTTCTCTGCAGATGAAGTTAAAATGCCTGTCCTACAAGAATCTCAATTGAAGGCCACATTTGTGGTTGGTAATTGTACTTCTTCAGAAACTTCCCCAGTGAGTGACAGCAAATATCCTGGAATTGAATTGCCTAAAGAGACACGCTCTGTTGAAGAATGTCTGGGTATATTTAAGAATGACAAGGTAAGAAAGGAGAACTATGGAATCATCTAGTACCGGTACTTTAAAGTTGTTCAGGATCTTTATGCAAAAACTATTATTCAGTAATATTTGGGTGTGGGTTATTCACAACTTCTATTGAGCGGAGGGCACTGTGTTTATACGTGTCAACTTTGTGAACGTGACATGCAGAGTAAATTTGGAAGCATTCCGCTTTTTCTTTTTACTCATGCTGATTTATAGTCATTGAAATTCTCAAGAATGGGTAAAAGATTGGATTGGCTTCAGAATGGATCCAGTCTTACTCTATCATGAAGGGAAGGGTGGCACTCTAGCAGAAAACGCCTGCTGAAGGTGAATTTTGCAGATTTCCTCTTCCCCACTGCCACTTCCCATGCTGTGGGGTTCTTCTGACCCCCCCCCAAACAGCTTTTAGAGGGACATAGTGGGGATTGGGGAAAACTGCCCCTTTTTCTGTATGTTTTGGTAACTTGCACCCAAAATTAAAGTACTTGCATTCAAAATTATACCAGTGGTGGGAAACCTGATGCCTGGGTGCAGAATGTGGCTTTCCAGGTCTCTCCGTCCAGCTCTGAGGGCTCTCCATTGACTCTGCTCTGTGCCTTCCTCAAGCCCTTTTGCCTGGCTGGAATGTGGCACTGCATTATGATCATGCCTGTTGCTTGCCTCAGTGGAGTATGGAGAGATGTGTTTGTGGTGGTGTGTAAAAACATATTGACTAATTTGCATGGCTCGAATGTAGCCCAGTGTCCAAAGGTCAGAGTCATACCTGTTGCTCCATTCATTTTAGCCATTTCCTTCCCTTGCCGTAACATTTTTCAAAGGCTGGGTATGAGCAATACAAATGGTCTGCCCCCCAGAATAATATTTTTACACTTGAGCTTTTACACTTCAAATGTCCATCTCTTCCCCTGTGACCTACCCCACCAAATCAATGGCAATCTTTTTAAATAGTGGTTAAGAGCCTCTAAGCTTACACTGGCTGTATAAAAGCATTCATATTGAACCTTGGAAAGTATAAGTTTCCATTGTGGTTCCACTGTTAAGATCATTAGATTGACTGTAGCTGAGTGTGTTGCAGATAAAACCATTCTATATGTTCCTCCTTGTTGTTTGAAATCTGGAAGAGAGGCTTTTCTCTGGTTTCTATCTTATGTCGGAAGTTAAATACCTCCTCAAAATGTCAAGAAGTAAGAGTCTATATTGCCACCCACACCTTGGAATTCATGGCATGCTGACAAGTTAAAGTTCTTGTTTTCCCAGCCTTTACTGGCAGCTAAAATTCTAGCTATTGCATGGCTTGATACATATGGACTCACAGACTCAAATGTTTTGTGGAAAAAACATTGCCTTTTCCTAGTCCCACAAGACCAACAAAGATGAAGTCAAGAGCAAATTTTCCTGGAGGAGTGAATCTCTTTTGTTGGACTTTCAACTAATTCTCTGCTTAATTGTAGTTCTGTATGTAATGCTTTGTTGCCTCAAGCAAAGAGGCAAACTGTAAATACTTTTTAAAAATGAAGTTACCAAATTATTTCTTTCCTCTAGATGGGTGCAAAGTTCCTTTCTGATGCTGAGGTCATTAGTTTAGTCAATGCAAAATATATTCCTGCCTATAAGCTGGAAACTTTGATGGAAACTCAGGAACGTGGTGTGTCGATTCGCAGACAGATGTTATCCCAGAAGCTTCCTGAACCTTCCTCCCTACAGTGTCTTCCTTATAAGAACTACGATTATTCTTTGGTGAGCACTAGTGGGCGAACGTAACTGTGTGTAAACAGTTTTTCTTTTAACAGAGGAATTCAGTGTCCAAACTTCTTGATTTGGAGTCTAGCATAATGAGTTTGGTCAGTAATAGCTATGAGTTCTCAGCCTGTGGTAAATGAGAAAGGAGAGCATCGGGTATAGCTAGTGGTGGACGTTTTGTAAAGTCAGTGATGGTGGCGTCTCTTTGGGTTTTTTGTTGCTTCTGTAACCTTCCCAGCGTACAGAGAGACAGCCTGTTTCAGGATTACACAAGTGCCTCATCCCTGTTTGTAACAAGTATGTGATCATATACATGTTTAATTTGCTTGTGCCATAAAACAAGAGAACTTGTTCTGCATGCACCTTATTACCAAGATGATAGGGGAAAGTATGCTGTGTGTGTGTGTGTGTGTGTGTGTGTGTGTGTGTGTGTGTGTGTGTGTTGTTACTGATGTAGGAAAACTGCCTAAGTTACTTGACAGTCACATTGAATGAGAGTGGAAGAAAATTGTTTTACTCTTTGTAACAAGTTACTTTAAATATCAAACATTTGAGTTTTAAAAATATTTTTGATAACTATGAAATTTGTAATTTTTGAAAAATGTGATGGTTACATCTTAAATGTTGGCTTTTTTTTGTTAAGGTGCTGGGTGCCTGCTGTGAAAATGTGATTGGATACATGCCAATCCCTGTGGGAGTGGCAGGCCCCCTTCTTCTAGATAAGAAAGAATTTCAAGTTCCGATGGCAACAACAGAAGGCTGTCTGGTGGCAAGCACAAATAGAGGGTGCAGAGCAATATGTGTAAGTATTGATCACACAAGCTGTGTTGGCCGGGCACCTTCTAAGCAGCTACTATGAAACAATAGTTACTTGTTTGTTGAACCTGCACATTAGTCAGCCACACACCCTACCATTTGGGGTTTTTTTTTCTTTCAGCTTGGTGGAGGTGCCAGTAGCCGCATTCTGGCAGATGGAATGACACGAGGGCCTGTTGTAAGGCTGCCCACTGCCTGCCAGGCTGCCGAAGTAAAGGGTTGGCTGGAAACCCCAGAAGGATTCAAGATAGTTAAAGATGCGTTTGATAGCACAAGCAGGTTAGCATTTTCTATAGCTAGCAAGAGGGAGGCAGGAGGGAATCTTAATGTTGTTATTGACAGTTGAAAGTCATGCACCCAAAATATATTATGAGATGGGATGTAATCTAATAAACCTTCTTCTTTATAGATTTGCCCGTCTGCAAAGGCTTCAAATTGGTTTGGCTGGCCGCAACCTTTATATTCGCTTCTCATCTAGAACTGGTGATGCAATGGGAATGAACATGATTTCAAAAGTAAGCTCCAGGGTTTGTTCTGTGCATTTAAACAATTATTCAAGCCCTTTTCTAGGAAACTGAGGGATAAGAAAAAAGCAATACTGTATAAGGAGTCAGGATTCTTGTCCCTTATGCATGTGCATACAGATCTTTCTTGTGTGTGAAAGCGTTACACTAATATAAAATGGTATTGTAGTCCAATTAAATGAAATATCTCTGATCAGGGAATCTCCCTCAGGACATAAAGGATTCTCTGGAACAAATTGCTTTGTATTATCTTCAGTTCCTAGTTGATAAAATGGAGAGGCGTCACAGTTCTCTTGCAGGGCAAATGAAATGTGTGGTCTTTGAACACTTGTTCTAAATAGTTCAAATAAACTGTTCTTGAAATGTATAGTGGTATGATATCCAGAGTGCAATCAGTATAGATGCTGTTTCATTATGGTTCTGTGCATAAGTTAACTCCTTCCAGTTCCACATCATTTTATCCCTGGGCTTCTCTCTTATTTATCTCTCCCACCCCTTTCCTGGTTTTTTCCATCTGCAACTGCCCTGTCCTTCTAGGGGATACCCAGTGGCTGATTCTCCATTGCTCACTTTGCTCTTCCTCCTCCTCTTCTGTTCTTTCAAACACTCACAATTGCTATCAGGATGGAAGGGGGATGGGTGCAGAGAGAAAAGCACAGTCAGAAAGGAGCTAGGCCTAAGGAGGCATCTGGTGTTCCCTACAGAGGCTATTTAGGTCCGCAGCTGGCCATGGGAGCAAGTCGATAACCTGATAGGTTCCCAGGCATTGCCCTGATGCCCATGGGGATGGTATTGGTGACCCTGGAATGATGTGCCTTGCACATGGCCTCTCGAGTTCAGTTCAAATGTTACTTAAATAGTTAACAAAACATCTGTATGTATTTTCCCAGTTCCACTGTCAAGTTTCAGCAGCAATTCTTTTGAGACAAGAGATCATTGAGAACTGCAACGTTTCATGACTGGTGTTCAGTAAATACATTTTCTCTCTCTTTCCCTTTCTTCAAACAGGGCACTGAGAAAGCACTTGCAAGGCTACAAGAAGAGTTTCCTGATCTCCACATTGTAGCTGTTAGTGGTAATTACTGTACAGATAAAAAACCAGCTGCAATAAACTGGATAGAGGGGAGAGGGAAGTCTGTGGTCTGTGAGGCAATCATTCCTGCAAAGGTTGTAAAAGAGGTGAGTACATGCTGTGTGAGCCAACACTCTTGGATTCAACATGTTTGTTAAATGGCTTGTATTGAATTCATTTTCAGTTTATCACTACTTTCAATCTTTTGTCCTGTTCGGAGTAGCTTGGCAGACTGCCTGGCTATAGGTCTGTGTCATGTGAGGAAGAAGGGTGGGGTAGAAGTTTTAAGGAGTAGTAATAATGTAGTGGGCACATTAGATCTCCCTTGGAATTCTTAGCTTCCTGCACCCTGGGATGGTGGGGTGGAGAATTTAGGTTTTGTTTCCCCCCCACAGCAATTGCATCTACATAATGAGTTTTATCCCTGAGTAGCAGAGAATTACTGCTTCAGCTTCTGAGAAGTATAACAGTATTTTGTGGGCTTGTTCTAGGTACTGAAATCTACCACGGAAGCCATGATTGAAGTCAATATAAACAAGAATTTGGTTGGTTCTGCAATGGCTGGCAGCATCGGTGGCTATAATGCTCACGCGGCAAACATTGTCACTGCAATGTATATTGCATGTGGGCAGGTATGTTATCCCTTGACTTAAGTGTATGCGAGAGATTATGTAGCTGAAACACTCCTATGCTAAAACTGAAATTTTCTGTACTGACTGTAGGATGCAGCACAGAATGTTAGCAGCTCGAACTGCATCACACTGATGGAATCAGCTGGCCCTACCAATGAAGATCTATATATCAGTTGCACAATGCCCTCAATCGAAATTGGAACAGTGGGTGGAGGAACCAATCTTTTACCACAGCAGGCTTGTTTGCAGGTATGAAGCAGCAAAAGAAAGAAAGCTGGCAACCCAGAACCATACTCAGATCTGTATGGTAACTGCATAGCCCTATTTAGGGAAGTTTTTAATATTTGATATTTTATCGTGTTTTTAATATTCTGTTGGGAGCCGCCCAGAGTGGCTGGGTAAACCCAGCCAGATGGGTGGTATGTATAAATTAATAAAACAACAACAATAATAAATTGCAGGCTGAGCAATCTTTTCTGCCGCATTGGCCTCATGTGGGTGGGCACTTGGGACCTTCATGTCAATGTCAAGAATACAAACACCCATTCACACCACACCTCTTGTCTCCAATCTCACACTTTCCTGGTGCTCAGCTGGCCAGAGTGACAAGAAAAATCAAGGTCCTTGTGCTGCTATCAAAGAGATAATGCTATCTTAGCTGCATTGGAGGATGAATACTTTTCCTGCCAGCCAACTAATAGCTTCCCCCAATGCTCAGCTAAGTGCAGCTCTCCAGGGTTCATTGGGCTGCACAAAGAGCAGCTGATAGCCACATGTGGACTGCAGGTTGCCCACCTCTGTTCAAAGGCCATAGTTAAATTTGTTCATGTTTTGCAATTTGGAACCCATGTACTATGTCCGCAAACCCACATTTGTCCCACCATTTCCTGATTATTACTGTTCTTTTCATGGCTAGGATAAACTTCTCATGTGTACCAATGGAAAAAACATGTATTCCTGTCACTCGCATGCCTGAATTTAAAGCAGAGCATGTGTGAGAAGAACACTTGTAATCACAGAGCCCATGACCTTTGGGAGTGTTGAAATGTTTCACTAGTTTGTGAAATGTAACATAAAGCATGCATAGTTTTTCTTCCCTCCCTCTCTCCCACAAAAAAATAAAATAAAATAAAAATATCAGTTTAGGCTCTGCAGGTCAGACACTGATACATCAAGCTCTGTTCAGTCCACTGTGACAACATTGGCTCTCCCAAGATCCCATGCATTATGCTTTCTGTGTTTTTGAGAGAACCTTAGGTTGTTCATGCCTTGAATATAACCTGTTTCTGCCTGGTTTCTAAAGTACAGTGTCTCCTCTTGCTTACAGGTGCTGGGGGTTCAGGGAGCAAGTACAGAGAACCCTGGAGAAAATGCCCGTCAGCTTGCCAAAATTGTGTGTGGCACAGTAATGGCAGGAGAACTCTCTCTAATGGCTGCTTTAGCTGCCGGGCATTTGGTCAAAAGCCACATGATCCACAACAGGTGAGAAAGAAATTGTGCCCCACCAACTAACAAAACACAATGTGGAAATCAGGACATACCTGAATTTGTTTTTATTGTTTTTAATAGGTCAAAAATTAACCTGCAAGATCTCCAAGGAACTTGTACCAAGAAAGCTGTTTGAGCATTGGCAAACTTGGAGCAAAGCATTGCTGTGGCTGTTTGACCAGTGAAAAGAAATAACGCATTATCTGTGAATTTTGGAAGGAAGATAAATCTTCAGTGCATTGAATTCTTGGAAATACACTTGAAAGAGGATCAGTGGACATATAGGCAGCCCACAGCTTCCTGAATCCTTAGCCCCTTTGTCTGCCATAAAAGGATGCTTCTCTGTGGGAAATGCTTCAGATAGTTCTTACATGGGACTATGAATAAGCTAGAGTCATACACTTTATAGAATGAGGCTCCTTGTAGTCTACTCAAGTTATTCAAAAGTGTCTGCCTTTGTCATTTTTGAGGTGAACATAATTTGACTAGTGTACTACTGAGAGATAAGTTCAGTAACTTTTTGTTTTAAACCAGTCTACTCCATTAGTTGCTTTGCAATGTCCGTTGTGATCACTGTTTTCAGGTTAACCTGGAATGTCATGCATATAAATCTGCAGCAAGAACTAGCCACCAGAAAAACTCCTTTGGGGCAAGAGAATAGCCAGCTCCACCAAATTAATCACTTTTCAGCAAATTGGGGGATGGAGAGGGGTTTTAGAACGGCTTGTTGGTGCTTTCATATGTTGTAACTGTTTTCAGGTCTCATCTAATTGCTTCTCACAAAATCCTTACTTTAGTTTTATTCAAAATTTTAAGCCTAGAATTTGGGTGTTGGGATAATTTCACTGAGTCACAATAGTTTTTAGAAGTCTCGATTTCAGAGTGCTTTGCATTCTGTTGTGTATAATACAGTTTTTTAACGTTCATGAAAGTATGCGACATTCTGTAATACAGACATGTGAAGTTAACAGGCTTGTTGTTCAGAGACTCTTATCTTGCACTCGGGTGAGAAAGTTTGCAGAACAAACCACTGGGAAGTTCTCCTGGGCTAGCCCTGTAGAAGTGATGGGCAGCTGCTCTAGACACTGGTTCCTATTAAGTTCAGTGGTGCTTTCCCCAGGAGAATATCATAGTGAACAGCACCCCTGGTAAAGTTTAAAAGGATGGTTTCAAGCAAGTCAAAAACATGTTTACACTATTTCTTAATCATCACTTTTGAATATGGTGTGCACTTCTGCAGGAATAGGTGTGTATCTCAAGATGAGAAAGCGGTTAAATTAATACTACTTGATTACTTATTTAATATTTTCCTGAAGAAATTGTAAGGTTTTTTTTTTTTTTTAGCAAGTTATGAATGTGTTTTTTTTTAGCAAGTTAAGTTGCTTATCACTTCTTGAAGACTACTAACTACAGGATTTGAGATGAGAGAAGAAAAGCAATTCCATCCAAGGTAGCTGCATACCAGGGAAGTGCACTCAATGCTACACAGGAAAACTTGTTGGAAGACTATAGATGGAATGATGGCTCACTGTTCCAAGTTGGCTCAAAGGACAATTTGAGGGCTTGGGGTCCTTAGGCTTCTCATTGGAACTCATTGTGAGTGTCCCTTTTTGTGTGGTACTCTTGTTTGTAGTACTTTGTTAATAGGTTATAGAGCTAATGCAAATCAACACCTATTGCTAGGTATGTGCTACGGCTACTTGTAAATAGCATCATGAATGTCCATATCCTTACAGTATTGTTGTCCAGAAGTTACTGTTTTTTCTTATTTATGCAGAGTTTGACCTTGCTTTGATTATTTAATATGACACTGAGCTAGCAATAAATGGTTTGTTCAGTGCTTATTTGGGTGAATGTAACTGATGTTCTGTCTTTTTAAAAAAACCATTTTGTACTATTACAAGATTGTGTACATTTTGGTACAGATACTTTTTCAGTTTCAGTAAAACAATGCAAAAACACCTATGGGAAGTTGTGTTTCTAAAAACATCTAATTGCAGACGTCAGTAGCACAGTATGTTGACTCCAGTTTTTGCACTACAAGGATTTTAGAGAACCCTGGTTCCCAGCATGATTTGGGGTGGCAGGAGAATATATATTTTTGTATTATACCCCACCTATTAAAGTTCTCAAGGTGCCTTACAGTATATTTAAAATAAAATAAAACTGACAATATTAAGCAATTACTTGGGTGGGACAAAGGCGCAGGCATTGGAACCCTCACAGCCCACAGTTTCCTCTTCGAGCTCATAATAGTTTGCAGTTTCTGTCTAGTGCCAGAGGGCACCAGGCATTGGGGGAGCAGTGGTGTTAGAAGCCCTTCTCACTGCCAGGTCCTGAGAAACCGCTTGAGGCAAGGTATATAAATCTGTTGCTGCATTGCATGTAGTGCAATGTAAAGAACCTCAAGTGCCACCTGCAATTTCCAGAGGTCGTGACCTGAACAGGCTGGCAGAAGCTACACACCTGGCCGACCCCTAGATATGCCTCTGTTCCCATGCAGGCGGTGTCTGATTTATGCACGCCAACAACACGTGGTGTTTCCAGCCCCAGAAGCAGGTGGGGCTGGAATGGGCTTACATGGGACTGCTGACGTGCACAATGACCTGGAACCCAAGCAAATGTGGAGTCGCTTGTATTTAGCTGACTAGTATGCTAAGCTTGAATTCCTGGAGAGCGAGGTTCTTGTCTCTGTTGCAGGAGATGTTACAAAATGGGAAAGGAGAGGAGGCCAACTTCACATTGCAAATACAAGTCTGAACACACAAGCCACACACAAGAATTCATGTTGAAAATCCAGAAAGGGAGATCAGTTGCCAATAAGTGTGTTATCTCAAAGTCCTTTGGAGTTTCTCAGCTCTCTGGCAGCCCACAGCCATCTATATCCCAAGGCCATTCAGGGCACAGCCAGTGGGAAGAAGTATAGAGGCTTTCTCCATCACTTCATAAGGGAAGGCTATCAGGAGTCCAGCAGGAATCTACAGAGGAGTGACTTTCTCATTTACACTAAACCAGCTTTTCTCAACCTTTTAGCTAACCTTACGACCAGCACTTCAAGAATGGCATCTCTAAATATTTACATTTTCAAAAGGATTTAAGTTCTGTGACTTGATTATGAATACACTAATCATGTTGGGCTGAATAATAAATAAATAAAATAAAACAATTTTTTATTTATACCCCGCCCTTCCTGGTTTAAAAATGGGGCTCAGGGCAACTAACAACAAATATAAAACGTTGATTAAAATGCGACTTAAAAACAGCATAAAATACAACATAAAATGCAGCATCAATATCAATAAAATTCTAAGATTCAGGGGTCGTTTTGGAGAGGGGGAACACAGTCAGTAGACATCAAATGATCACCAGGGCTAACTGACCAAGTTGGTCCTACTAGGGCCAGCAAGGAGACCAGGGAAGAATTTAAATGTGGGGTCCCAGAAAGGGTTTCTTCATAGAAAAGGGAATAGAGGATCAGGCTAATTCAAACTGAAGGCCAGGCTGAAAAGCTCTGTCTTACAGGCCCTGCGGAAGGAGATCAAGTCCTGCAGGGCCCTAGTCTCGTGGGACAGCATTCCACCAGGTCGGAGCCGTCACTGAAAAAGCTCTGGCCCTGGTGGAGGATAGTCTGGCTTCCTTAGGGTCAGGACCTTTCAGCTATTATTATTCATTGACCTTAGGGTCCTCTGCGGGACATACCAGGAGAGGCGGTCCCGTAAGTATGAGGGCCCTAGGCCGCATAGGGCTTTAAAGGTCAAAACCAGCACCTTAAACCTGACCCTATACTCCACCGGGAGCCAATGCAGCTGGTAGAGCACTGAATGAATATGCTCCCATGGCAAGGACCCCGTGAGGAGCCTTGCTGCAGCATTCTGCACCCGCTGGAGTTTCTGGGACAGTTTCAAGGGCAGCCCCGCGTAGAGCGAGTTACAGTAGTCAAGCCTGGAGGTGATCGTCACATGGATCACTGTGGCCAGGTCAGGGTGGGAAAGGTAAAGGACCAACTGCTTGATATGGCAAGCAAGTAAATAATCCAAGTACTAAAAAAAATTTAGCAGCACCCATACAGGAGATTATAATCTTGACGAATGAGGAAGTAGGAGAGAAGGTGGGGTGGAGATTCACGCAGGACAACATTATTATCCAAGAGGCTGGGTTCTATAGCCTCTCTCTGTAAAGTTTGAAATAAAAAAGGACTGTAATAAGCTCTTCCTTGTCTTTTTAATTTCCTGGGCAACCAGCCGAGAGCCGCTGACAGCACCCTGACAGATTGTCCCGGTCAGGGTGACCAGTTGTGCTCTGGGCCCTTGTCCCTCATGGCTGATGAAAACTAGCAGAGGGGACAGCTGGCTGGGCCAGGGAAGTGATTAATGCCTCCTTGTGAGAGCGGGTGGTCCCTGCCTGCTTGAAGGAGGCAGCAGTAAAACCGCTCCTCAAGAAACCCTCCCTGGATTCAGAACATCTTAAGAAACTACTGGTCAGTTGCCAAGCTCCCCTTCTTGGGCAAGGTTCTTGAGCGGGTGGTTGTGGACCAGATTCAGGTGCTCTTGGAGGAAACTGGTTTATAAGATCCATTTCAGTTGGGGTTTACACCTGGTTTAGGCACAGAAACTACTTTGGTCTCCCTGTATGATGACATCTGTCAGGAGAAAGGGGAAATGTGTCCTGTTAATTCTTCTCAATCTCTGAACAGCTTTCTGTACCATCAACCATGGTATGCTTCTACAGTGGCTGTCTGAGTTAGTGATGGGTGGCACCACTATTTGGAAGTTGTTTCATGCTTGAGGAGTGTTATTCGGCCCCATGGAGCCTTCAATTTGAGGTTCCTCATGGTTCAATTTTATCAGCTGGGGCAGACTTCAATGGCTTACTGGAGCAAGACATTTTGAGCATACTGCTCCGATCGACTGCACTAGCTGCCCATTTCTGGGCAAAATTCAAAGTGCTAGTTTTGAACTATAAATCCTTAAATGGCTCTTCTTGGTGTGCCTCCTCCCTCAGAGGTCCAGAGGATGGCAACATGAAAATGGGCCTTTTCAGCCATGGCTGATTAGGAGTTGATTAGGTAGGCTTCCACAAAGGGCATAGGCCCAAGAGAATGCAAAAATCGCACCTCTCCATTCTGGCTTGGAACAGCTAGAAGCCCTCTCCCCCTCCCACCCATGCCGTCCCTGAGCCACTTCTCCACTGCTCTGGGTAGCCAAGTGAGGCATGCAAGCTCCTCTGGGCTCCTCGGTGTAGGATTCGGTCACTGGCATGGGCCTTCACAACAGACCTGCAACACAACCCCCCACCCTCCAGTTGGCTGGTGGTTCTATTCGAAGAGCGAGTGGAGCATCCAGAAGAGCTCAGAGGAGAAAAAAGATGGAGGGAGCAGGCGAGTGATGCAGGAGGAGGAAAAAGGGAGGGAGGGAGCGGAAAGGAAAGGAAAGCTAGTGGAGGAAGCAAGCAGGCAAACATGGATGGACATAGGAGGAGGAGAGGCGGAGCAGAGCAGACACGACCCCAATCCCAAAACGTATTGAGTTTCTGCTCCATGGTCTCTCCTGGCTCCAGAGGCGCCAATATAGCTCCTTGCCAAACACCACTGGCAGTGGGTCCCCTTTTGTGGAGTGCTCTCCCCAGGGAGGCTCGCCTGGCACCTTCATTACATATCTTTAGGCGCCTGGCGAAAACGTTTCTGTATAGCCAGCCCTTTGGCTGCTTAACATTCTATGGCCTTTTAAATGTGTTTGTAGGAGGAGGGTTATTGGTTTGTTTTTGTTTTACTATGTATTTTGTGTTCTCAAGTTTTATTTTGTTGTTGTGAACCTCTCTGTGAGCTTCTGAGGGCGGTATACAACAATATTTCTCCAATGAAAATAGGGACATCCATTAAACATTAACAAACCATCCCTATACAGAGCTGCCTTCAGATGTCTTCTAAAGGTTATATGGTTACATATTTCCTTGGCTCAGGGATTGCATAACTCCATTCCCTCCAACATTTCTCAGATGAAAATAGGGACATCCTAAGGAAAAGCAGGACATTCTGGGATCAAATCAGAAACTGGGATGGATTCTGCAAATCCAGGACTGGCCCTGGAAAATAGGGACACTTGGAGGGTCTGTTGTTGTTGTTGTTGTTAAAAAGGCATGAGGCAAACAAGCTATAGGTGGCTATATATCACTAGGGTGTGGGAAATCATTTAATGCTTTGTTTGCAAAGTTAGATATCATCACAATAATTTCATAATAGTTGGGTTTGGTCATACTGTTTAATTGGTCACAGATCAGTGTGTTGCCCTGCAAAAATACTAGTGTAAAACCGAATGAGTCTTCCTGTGGTGGCAGGGAGATGGTCTATAAAATCACATTACGTTCTGTTTATAAAATCTTTTTACGAGCTGGCGAGTAACTTCAGTGGTAGCATCAGTGGTAGCGGAGTAGACTCATTAAAATTGATCAAGCTCTGAGAATACCCATTAGCATGGGATTTACCGATGATTTTAACTTTCTTTGAACAGATAGATAGATAACCTCCCAGCTCTGACTCTTACATTTCCTTGACAATATTGCTCATACTTTACAAGGATACAATCTAGTCATCCTTATTTGAGGAAAAAATAATGGGTTTTCTACCTAGGTGGCCATGTAATATCCAGCGCCAGAAAAACGATCTCAGTAATCTAGTGCTTTAGTCTAGGCAGGTGTTCTGATGAAACTCAGGTAATCTGTTTTGTATTTCATAATCTTAAACCACTTTATCTGAAGCTTTATCTCTTCTACTTAGAAAGAAGAGGCAGCATGTTGGTCTTACCAGTGTGTACATCACAGAGGTGTGTATAGTTTCTGTGTCCTTCCCAAATTACAAAGCCAGTGTGGTGTGGTGTAATGTAATGGCTAGAGAGTCAGACTAAGATTTGGGAGACCAAGGTTCAAATCTCCATTTAGCCTTGAAGCTCGCTGGGTGACCTTAATCCAGTTAAGGACTCTCAGCCTAATCTGCCTCACAGTGTTGCTGGGATTAGATGAGGGCATCAGGCACTCCACCCTGAACTCATTGGAGGGATATTGCAATGAATAAAAACAAAAGCGAATAAGAGTGCCTCAGGAAAGGTTGCTGGGTTGTCTGACCTGCTAACAAGGTGATTTGAGTTGGATCACAGATTAAGTGTTTCTCAAGTAGTGGGCCTCGGGCCTCGCTGCCACAGCCTGTCCAGTGCCTTTTCCCTTGCTGAAACTGCCAAAGCCTTTTGAGTGGACAAGGCCAGGAGCAGCAGTTCCTCATCTGCTGAGTAAAAGGGGTTGAGGAGACAGAGAAATTTGGGTTTGGGGAGAAAGGGAGGAAGGCTGGAAAGTGGTGGAAGGACCAAAAGAGGTGTTGAAGAAGGTGAGGTAAAAGGAGGATATATATTATACTGCTGTTTTTATTTATTTATTAATTGATTAATAAACTGGAATAGAAAGGGAGGGGATGAGATAGGAAGAAGCAAACACAAAAGGACCACGAAGGAGGAACAAAAGAAGCCAGTCATCTGAGAGCTGAGGGATGGCGAGAATAAGGTGCAAACTGAGTGTGAAAAGAGAATGTCAGAGGAAATTACAGGAGGTGCATAAAAACACTATGTGAGGCATGTAGGGATAGAATGGGAAAAAAATAAAAGAAAATGCCTAAGGGTAAGAAATGTGAGAAACCCTGTCTAGGTTTAAATCACATTGAATTCAGAATGCTTCAGTCACAGTGATTTTGGAGAAGGATGTTGAAGTAAATGTTTAAAAATATTTCCTACTGTGTGCAACAAAACAATCTGCAAGCTTTTAAATTCCCCATAACTCTTCATCAGGCTAGATTGTTAAAAAGGAAAACACAAACGGGGAAAGGGAGAAGACTATTCAAACCAATCATGGTTTGAATAGTTTTCTACAAGATGTATTTTTAAGATAGAGACATTTCCGTGAGTCCCTTTAAGGTGCTTTGTTGCTTTCAGGCAACACCCAGGCCTCTTGGGAAGGCCTGAGACACATAATGGCTGATCCACCATCTTTGCAAATACAACAACCAGCTTTTACTCAGTTCTACTTCCAGTCTTAGGTGATATGCACAGGTTCCCTTATTAGGTGGAGAACAGGAATAAAAGAAACTAGGCAGTCCATATGTAAACATAGGTAGAGATTAACTTAACCGACTACACTAGCCTGTTTCTGTGTCTCCTCCGAAATGCCTTCTCCTACCCACTGGCGTAGGGATATGGGGCGGCGGAGGGGTGCCCCGCTCCGGGTGTCATGTCTAAGGAGGGTGACAAGATGTGCCAATCGGCGTGGCGGATCCACTCAGGGAGCGATCTTGTCACACACACCCCGGTGGATCGCTGATGCGTCGATCCATTCGGGGGGTGTGCGAGGCTCGCGGCGGCCCTGCGGGCGGGTCGCTCCCCCCTCGTCGCACCGGGTACCGGAGGAACTAGCTACGCCCCTGCTCCTACCTACCCCAAGTGCTGCTAAGACAGAACTGCTGTCATAATGGCACATGGGGTGCAGAATGAAGACTCACCCCTTAAGGTCTTCAATGCCAAAGTTAACAGCTAAAGTAAGATAATGGTTATTGCTTTATGGAAGAATGGAAGCCTTTTTAAGACTATATAAAGAAATATTATAGTATGATGAATTCACGAGCAGGATTTGAACTATGTGAAACAGAAGAAATTAGAGATTATTGTATTGATATAAAAGAGGGAAGGTAGAGTGCAGCCAAGGGATGGAATAAAAAACACCATGGGAAATGGAATGGGAAGTTGGCAAAACAAAAGGGAAAAATGTATTGGAATGCCTATGTGAACTTTTTGGAAATTTCATAAAATGTATCTTTTTAAAAAAGAGCAAAGGACTGAGCAATAACTAAAGGCTGGTTCTGCTGCAGAACAAAGTGCCTCCCTATATGGTTGGTTGCATAATACAAAACACAGGATAACTCCCAATATGAGTCTGTGTGTAAATATAGGACAACTTGTACTATATAAAAGGAGTTTGAGGAGTTTGACATAATTCGGAAACTTAGGCTCAAGGGCAGCTCACTTAATCTCTGATAAATTGTTGTACGTGTCCCTTCCTACCCAAAGTATTCCATTTCCATGAAGGATTAGCACTCTCTCTCGCCTAAGGCACTTGTACTAGCTCTGCTCCCTTCAAAGCAAGGTGAATCATGATGTTTGTAAAGATTATGTCTAATTTTGACAATTCTTTGATCATCTTACCACTTTTCACCCTTTCAAATAAGGGGAATTTATAGCATCAGGATTATTGTTTCCCAAAAGAAACAACTTTTTTTGGCACTTTGAGAGGTGCAGGCCTCATCTTGACTAGAACAGGAGCAGATTAATGCTCAGGCTTTCCAAAATAAGGTGTGCATGTCCTTGAGTAGCATTTAGCAATTCCCCACACCCGCTTGTTATGTCATCAGCTGTTTTCCTAGAAATTCCCTTACTCGTTGAAGTATGTGAAATGAATATCCATAGAATAAGAGCATTGCCTTTCCTATCAACAGTAACCCTGACATTACTGTCCTTTCTAAGCAAGACCATCCTTCTTATTCTCCTTGCGTCCGTTTAGTAAGGTTTTTAGAGCCCCCCCCCCACATAATGTTCAATGGAATGCTCACATCTAGAATAGAGTGTTTGTCTTTAAAAGTGAGAGGAACAACATAAATAAAATAAAACAAAAATTCACATAAAAACAGTTCCAAGACTTCCAAGAGGGTTGCATAATAATAATTTTAAAAAGGACAAATTCCAATATGGTTGTGTGATATGCAGAACCACTTACGTTATATAGTAAAGTTAATGAGTTTGACGTAATTCGGAAATAGGCTCAAGGGCAGCTCATTTATTCTCTACATGTCCCTTCTTACCCAAAACATTCCATTTCCATGAAGGATTAGCAGCCTCTCTCATCTAAGGCAATTGTACTGGTGTTTGTAAAGGTTATTTCTAATTTTGACAATTCTTTGATCTTACCCTTTCAGGTAAGAGAAATTCATAAAATCAGGATTAGTGTTCTCTACCCATAGTCACCCTGACATGACCATCCTTTACCAGCAGAACAATCCTGGTTAGTCTCCTTGCATCTGTTAGTAAGGCTTTTAGAGGGTTTTGATCATGTTGTTATTTGGAAGGCTCGTGTTTAGAATATCATCAGTGGAACGCTCCCTCTGACTGGGAGTTTTCCAGTGCGTGGCATTGCTGCTTGTTTTCCCTCTGGGGTGGAGGATATAAACATCAAAACATTGCAGAACGCTCCTTCTCTCACCGAACTTAGTAAGGGGGCACGTTCTGTTGCACCACTTTGCCACTTGTCTTCCCCTCTGCTGAGGCGGACGAGGCAAGCACCAAAGCATTGTGGAACGCTTCCCTTTTTACTGAGTTCATGCAGTGAAAGTGGGGTGTGTGGGAGGCAGTGGGCAAGTGCCCATTCCCATTTAGCCTCAGGTGGCAAAATGGGATGGGCCACCCTTGACGAGGAGCATATACATCATTTATTTGAAAAGCCAATAGCTGCCTTAAACGGCTGAAGGATGTTTCCTCCATTCATCCTACATTACAAGTAGCTTGTGGTCTGGCTCCTAGGGCCTCTGACATGGTGCTGATGGTTTCATATGGTAGCAGATAAGTTCATAAGAAGACCACAGTCACCTGTGACAAGAACATAAGGGCATATGTAGAGCCTGCAGGGTCAGGCCAAAGGTCCATCTAGTCCAGCATCCTGTTCTCAGTGCCCACAAGCAGAATTTGAGCACAATAGCACCCTCCCTTCCTGTGGTTTCCAGCAACTGGTATTCAGAAGCGTTGATTGAGGGTGAGAGAATGGATGTAGTCTGTATTAATGAGGCCTGTTGGGCAAGTTGGGTTGAGTGAATCTGACTCACTTTTACTCACCCAGGTACCTAGCACAGCATCAACTTCCCTTGGAGGGGTGGGAAGTCACTGTAGTCCATAAAATTCCAACTTGCCCACCAGGAAATCTCTCCATTATTGGGTGAGCCATGAGCACTTATACCTTGTGTTGGGCCAGTGGGCAGACTGGGGGTGCTGTTGGTGTACTGCCCATCTTCGGGAGACGGGGGTGGTGCTGTGGTCTAAACCACTGAGCCTCTTGGGCTTGCTGATCAGAACGTTGGCGGTTTGAATCTGTGTGACGGGGTGAGCTCCCGTTGCTCTGTCTCAGCTTCTGCCAACCTAGCAGTTCAAAAGTATGCCAGTGCAAGTAGATAAATAGGTACCACTGTGGCGGGAAGGTAAACGGCATTTCCATGTGCTCTAGTTTCTGTCACGGTGTTCTGTTGCGCCAGAAGCGGTTTAGTCATGCTGGCCTCATGACCCGGAAAGCTGTCTGTGGACAAATGCCGGCTCCCTCGGCCTGAAGCAAGATGAGCGCCGCACCCCATAGTCGTCTTCGACTGGACTTAACAGTCATGGGGTCCTTTACCTTTTTTTTACCTTACTGCCCAACAGCATACATGACTGAGTTGGCAAAGGTGATATTGTTTGGGTATGATGTTGAAGAACCTCAGGACACTGGTACTTGGAGATTTCACTATCCATGCTGAGGCTACCTTGACTGGGCTAGCTCAGAACTTCATGGTCTCCATGGCAACCATGCAGCTGCCTCAAGTTGTTTGCAGGCTAGTGGACAGGTCAGACCTAGGGGAAAGGCCGCAGCTCAGTGAGAGTGCACCTGCCTTCTGATACAGAAGGTCTCGAGTCCAAGTCCTAGCATCTCCAGGTAGGGATAATAATAATAATAATAATAATAATAATAATAATATTTTATTCATACCCCGCCCTTCCCGATTTAAAAACCGGGCTCAGGGCGGCTAACAACAAATATAAAACATTGATTAAAAACGACTTTTTAAAAAAAGGTTAAAAACAGCATCAAATATGACATAAATGAACATCACCAGGGCTAACTGGCCAAGTTATTCCTGCTAGGGCCAGTAAGGAGACCAGGGAAGGGTTTAAATGTGGGGTCTCAGAAAACGTTTCTTCAAAGAAAAAGGGAAGGGAAAAAAGGAATGACGAATCAGGCTAAATTGAAGGCCAGGTGGAATAGCTCTGTCTTACAGGCCTTGCGGAAGGAGATCAGGTCCTGCAGGGATAGGAATGTCCCCTGCCTAAAACCCCGGAAAGCTGCTGCCAGTAAGTGCAGACAATTCTGAGCTCAATGGACCAATGGTTTAACTCACTATAAGGCAGCTTCCTAGGTCCACTTTCTTAAGCTCCCTGAAGGAAGTGTGGGGTAAAATGTACAAAAGTGTTGCTAGAGTTGTTACAACAACAAAAGCAGCAGACCCTGCTTGGGATGGGTCATGGGTTAGCAGGCTCTTAGATCCCTAGTAAAGGACCGATTGCTCCCTAAGCAGTCCGTTGGGGCTAGGGGTTATCCTTTGATTTTGCCCTTGGTGTTGGAGAGTTTTGGGGGATCATGAAAGGGCAGCAAATTATGAGTTACTGAATTTGGTCTTGCATTTTTACTGCCAGGGGAGAGGTGAGGAATTTTCTGCCACAGGTGCTAAAATAACTTGGAAGAGTCTTGAATACTTGTCTACGCTGAATTAATGGTGGGCTCTGTGTGTGTGTGCATGTCATTTGCTGCTCCACCTCAGGCAGAAAATTCACCTGCCCGTTGTCTAAATAATCCTCACATTGGTTCATGCAGAGAAGGATGGAATATTTGCATTGGCTCAGCAGGATGGGATTTTTTTTGGGGGGGGGGGAGGTGAACATCCATACCAACGCAAAAACATTCTTGCATATATATTTTTTCTAATGCTCCTGCTGGATCCACTGCAAAAGAAACAAGCACCTTAATATTATATGAACAAGACCAGTTGCTTTAAAAGCAACGAAACACAAAGCAAAGAAAGCTCAGCAAAAATGTACCCTGTATCTTATCGTACAGTGAAATTTTCAGACCAACCCAGGCCCCTGTCTCTGCAGTAACCATGGCATAGTCTCACCAGTGCCAGGAGAGCCAATCAGCTGCCTTTTCATCACATCACACCAGCTCAGGCACAAACTGCTCTGCTTCACTGGATGCTCAGGCAGCTACTGATTTCTAGGGCCAATGCTCATTTAGTTCCCTGCTACAGACCATGAACTGCAGATGGGAGAGAGAGCTGAAGAATCGCCAACTCCTTGGTTGGCTCTGATAAGTGTAGAAGCACCTTAAGTCACAGTAGTAGCAGTGCAATCCTATGCATACCCTACTCAGGTAAGGGTGTAAAGGATTGCAACCAGAGAGTACATTTTAGACTTGCCTGTCCCCTTGTGCACACTTCTGGAGCTTTGAATACTTAGAAATGTAGTGGGGCTGCTTATGGTTAGTTACTATTCCTTCTTAAATTTGTATACTTCATGACAGAAAAATGTAAAATGAGAATACAAAGTACCAATCGTTTGCTTTTGCAAGTCGTAAAAGTGCAGTTGAAAGGCAAACTTGCTGAACAGGAAAAGGCACCAGTCCTGAGTGTATTGTTATATAAGTTTCTGGTATTATAGTTCTCTTCCTAAGACAGAGATGGGGGTTCACAATTGTTTCGGATGGTTAAAATTAATTCTTAGGTTCTCAATAGAAACAAAGGATTTAAATGTAACTAGTTTGGAAATCTGGGCCTAATAACCATTAATATGCACAATACATGAAAATCATGTTTCCATAAATTAAATAGCCTAGCTTTTTTGTATTATTCTACCTTGGAGAAGGGCTGTAGCTCAGAGGCAGAGCATTAGGTTTGCACACAGAAAGTCCCGGGTTCAACCCCCAACATCTCCAGCTGGGCTGGGGGAGAATCCTGTTTGAAATCCTGAAGAGCCGCTCTGGGTCAGAGCAGATAATACTGAGCTGATTAAGCAGCATGAGGCAATTTTCTTCCATTCCTAGGTACCAGTTTCTCCTGTTTCACTTTTTTATGGAGAAGGTCTCAAACTTTACTTATTTAAAATATTTTTGCAGCATACTGGAGAGTGTGCAAGGTAATGGGCACGATTTTCCATATGTGGTGGACATGTGAATTAGTGCATTTTGGAAAAAGATATTTACAGAAATAAGCAAAATTACGAATCAGGATGTACGATGCAACCCATGCCTAGGTTTATTAACATTTAAAAAAGATATTCCACTTAAATTATTGCACAAGGAACTTCCTGTAGCAGCACAATTGCTCACACCAAAAAATAAATACAAATGGAAAAGACTTGATCATCTACAGATGACACAGTGGAAACAGAAGTATAGACAATTGCTTTATCTGAGAAACTAAGAGAATACACACCCTTAATTGATGCAACTTATATGGAAGATTTTGCTAAAACATGGCCCCCTTTATAAAGTATTCAAATGAACACCCTGGTGTCTGGCACCCAGCCACACAGATTTATGGGAAATCTGCTACATTAGTCTTCTTTTCTGGGGGAGGGGTAGGAGGGGGGGAACCAATTGTTTTGATAATGTTGTGCTTATGCTTATATTCTGTTTCTTGAAAAAGTAATAAAATAATAAAATAAAACAAAATATTTTCAGGCAGTTCTTCACCACAAGTAATCCCAGGACAGGCTAAAAAGCTCAATTTAAAAAACAGCACAATAATTTAAAAATGAGCCCTTTAGACATCCACAGGCTTTCAGATAGAGTTCCTTGAAGACAAAATTTTTTTTTTACTTGGACGACAGTGCAATGCTAAGCACATTTACTCAGATGTAAATCCCTGTGTTCAGAGGGGCTGAAAGGTTTTCAGTCCAAAAGGTCCTCTTTATATTTCAACCTTTTTGTCTGGTTTTTGTGCCACCTGCTGGCATTAAGTGGTATATACATTAAAGGTAAAGGGACCCCTGACCATTAGGTCGTCGTGACCGACTGGGGTTGCGGGGCTCATCTCGCATTATTGGCCGAGGGAGCCGGCGTACAGCTTCCAGGTCATGTGGCCAGCATGACTAAGCCGCTTCTGGCGAACCAGAGCAGTGCATGGAAACGGCGTTTACCTTCGCGCTGCAGCGGTACCTATTGATCTACTTGCACCTTGACATGCTTTCGAATTGCTAGATTGGCAGGAGCAGGAACTGAGCACCAGGAGCTCACCCCGTCGCAGGGATTCGAACCGCCGACCTTCTGATCGGCAAGCCCTAGGCTCTGTGCCACCCATGTCCCTATATACATTAATACATAATAATTAAAATAATGTGCTGGAGGCAGCCAGAGATTTGAAGATGACCTCTGGCAATTTCCTTCCTGTGCTTGTGCACCTTGGCATGTTTATTAGATGGTGGTGGCAAAGGCAAGCAGCAGCAGTGTGCTCTGGTGAGCATTGGGTAGCTAGGAGCTGCAATTTAAATTTCCCTACAATATGCTGGAGTAACTCAGGCACATTGTGGGCAAATTGAAAGTAGTGGCTATACCTGGAAATGACCAGAGTCCTGGATTCCACCCCCTCCTAGACAATTTTCTTTAGCTGATTTGCACCCCTTTGTAGATAAAGCAGACCTTGTCAGAGTTACTCATTCTCTAGTTCAGTGTTTCCCAACCTTGTGCCTCCAGCTGTTTTTGGAGTACAACTCCCATCATCCCTCGCTAGCAAGACCAGTGGTCAGGGATGATGGGAATTGTAGTCCCAAAACATCTGGAGGCACAAGGTTGGGAAACACTGCTCTAGTTATATCTTGTCTTTAGGGTTGCCATGTGTCTGGGTTTTCCCGGACACATCTGGGAATCGGGCATCAAAAAGGTGTCCAGGGGGATTTTAGCTAAATCGGCGAAATGTCCAGAAAACCCAGCTGTATGGCAAGGGGTGGTGGGTTTTTTGTTTTTTTTAAAGTACAAAAATCCCCCAAAAAACTATTTTGGAAATATGGCAACCTTAGCTAGATTACTGCAATGTACTCTAAGTGCAGCTACCATAGAAGATGATTCAAAACTCCAGTCGGTGCAGAAAACAGCTGCCTAAGCTATTGGTGTGCGTCAAATATATCAGTAGTACTGGTTACCAATGCATTTCTGGGCCCAAAGGTTTGAGACCCGACTGCCTGAACCCATACAAAAATCCCACTTGGCTACAGAGGCCCTGCTCAAAGGTCTACGATTAAGATTGGTCATAACAACAGTCACAAGACAGGGCCTTTTCAGTGGTAGCCCAGTCACTGTGCAACTTGCTCTTATATGGCATACATTTGGCTTCTTTTAGTCGCTTTTAAATGGGCCTGAAAAAACCTGAGTTTTCAATTGCTGATGTTGGTCTAGAGGTTTTTTTTAAAAAAACGTATATTTTAAGGAAATGCTAATGTTTCATTCATCTTCCGAGATGGTCCTCTGAATAAAGCTCATCCAGTTTTGAAGTCTGTTTTGAAAAAGAACCTCGAAGAAATGAATAATGTTCTTTATCAAGGAGGAACCCTGTAGCTGAAAGTTTGCAGTCCATTTCATGTTAGATCAAAGCAGCACACACAAAGCTGTCTTGTACCAGATCAGATTATTTATTCATTTAGCTAGTAATCTAGTCTGAACCTGGGACTTTGTGCATATAAGACGTGCTCTACGATTGAGCTACAGACCTCTCCCCATCCCTCAACTTTATTCTTTTCAATAGGTTGTGAAAGCCACCCACTACCAGCAACCAGCTACCAATTACCTGTGTGAAGGCAGGAGGCATGGAACATGTGTCTTTGGTAGATGAAGTGGCTTTTGGTTGTGTCGTCTAGTTCACACCAAGGATTTGCAGAACCATTCTAAAACTGGAAGTGGCAATAAACTGCCATCTCATTGGTGTGAATTGGCTCAAAATCAATAGTACCAAAGTGTGTGGTCATGAAATAAATGTTCTCAGCCTTATCTTCAGAATATATCTTAGATCAAGGGATACTTTTCAGTCTCTCTCTCTCTATAAAGATGCAAAAAAGGGTTCATTCTAACACATGCCCCCTCCCAACCATGTGGCTCTCATTGTACACACGCTCCATGTACCCTATATCTGGTTGGACTGTGTATGCACAGGTTGATCACTCATACTAAAATCTCACCATATTCAGAGTTTGCCACTGCATGTGGAGTGTCAAATGAGCTCTGTGGAAGTTGCTAGCTTTATTTGTCAACCTAAACTCTATACCACCTTCGTCAGTGCAGACAAATAGTGACTGATGTATATCAAGCTATTTTTAGATCCATTCATTGTATTTTTAAAAACAAAACCATTTCACTTGAGCACTTCCGAGTATTAAAAATAACTACAAAACAGAAATTTGTTTGTAATATCTTTTAATACTTTTCACTTTTAAATACTGGTTTTTAAATTTGTGATTGTAACATGGAAGAGCCAACTCAGTTTAGCTGTTTGTTTGTTTTTAGAGTTAACAGAATCATAAAGCTATCATAGAACAGTCACACTCTACACACTCAAGATACTCTTTAAAGTGATTCATGTTTTGAGTATGTAGATGAACAGTGGCAACTCAAATACAGCTTCATATACAACAGTTGACAGAAAGATCAGTGAAAAGTTTGACTTGACGATTTGATTAAGGAGAACCAGTACAACTTTATTATGAACCAGCTCAGCCCAATAAGATAAGAGTTAACTTCTTTCAAGGTCAAATAAAGCACCCACCCGCCATCCCAAGAAATTTGCAAGATTTAGACAGACTGGAAAAGAAAATATTAAAAGGGTCTAAAAATCAGGGAGAAATGAGCAGTGCTTGTTTCCTGACCTTCTTTTCCATCTTCTACCCCAGCAATTGCAACATCTAAATACATGGGGCGAGGTCCATCATTTAACAGAAATCAATTTATGTGGTGGCAAAGTCAGGCTTTCAATGAAACGAACAGGCACTGAGGAAGCAGAGCCACCCTTTAGGAAAGGCTCCACATACATAGAGGGCAACTGTATTGTCAAGTTCATACAAAAGTAAAGGAAAAGGGACTGAAGCATGTGCTCATCAGCTATTGCCATTGACAAAGGAGGATATGGATAGGCAGAATGAGAGTTTTGATGGAATGACTCATTTGGAAAGGACAGAGATGGGGAAGAAAAGAGTTCTCTTCTGGGGGAAAGGTTCTTTGCATGGGCTGACTGAGCCTGTCAGTTTCTTAGGAGAAGCTTCCATGTCATCATTGGGTTGGTTTTTTTAAAAAGCTCTTGCCATATATCCCAGGAAGCCTCCAGTTATCAGTTGGGCAGGGCTAGCTCTAATAAAGTGACTCCGCTTGTCTAAAAGTAAAATGTATTCTTTACAAATAGTATATTTAGTGTAATTTTTATTTACAGAATTGCAAAATACATCACATTTAGTGCAAATGCAACTAATGATATTAAGATTTATATACTGCTTTGTAAACTTTCCATCTCTTTGTATAATAAAGCTATCCAATTAAATTAGAGTTACTTGCATGTCTTCCATGATCATTACCAGAAATGGGCAAATTGTTAAATCTGCGTTTGGGGTCTAAGCATTGTTGAAGTTCCCATCAGTGGCTATGGTGAATGAACAATTTTATCCTTCAGTTGATTGTAAAAAGATTAAACGTATCTGAGGTATAAGAAACTGTATATAAAATGCTTACTGGTGATATAGTAAACAGATCAAATTTCTCAACTTACTTGCCTTACTGGCATTACCCCATAGGCACTTCTCTTCTACATTTTCAAATCATGATCAGAATTATTCTGTAATAAGGCATATTCAATGCACATTATTTAGAGAAAGGCAAATAAAGGAGACTAAAAAACATGGAATCTGTGTGCATGTGTATAAATCAACCATAGTGTGTCTACCTTAGCATATCCAAGACACACTAGCCATACCCAAGAAAATTTGCTTCCAACCTCAACGATTTTCATCAGCTGTATCTTCATTAAAAAGTACTGTCTTTGTTTTCAGGCATCAGTTACTCTATACGAAATAAGACTTTCTGCTTTCTTTTCAAAAATATATCCAAATCTCGTCTCTCTCTCTATATACACAAGTTGATCTAACAGCTAAAAAAACAAAACTAAACAAATCCTCTGAATAATCTCCATTTAAAAGCACAACCACCAAGTGAGACATTTCCTCAAAAGGATGACCAGTCTTTTCTCACAGTTCACTTTTCATATTATTTGTTGGCATCACAGACAGGCATATCCTTGAAAGTTAAGTTCTCACAGCAACTAAGGGGAACTTTGCTTTTTTGCTTTTATGGATTTTTACATTTTACAATGCAGATTGTGGGTGGGGGGCAAATATTACATGTGTGAAAGGTTGTATGTATGAACTTCATATGCACAGCTTTATTGAACAGAAAACAAACAAACATGCAGGACCAGAAAACAGCATATTTGCTCTTTCTTTGTGACTGGGAATGTTATATTATGTATTCCAATTTACTTTAATAAATATTACACAGTGTTAGCTTCTTGTAGCTTCAGGAAATCAGATTGCAAGAAAGCAAGGCCATCACACACACAACCTGGGCAAGACACTTCTCTAGCTTTTTCAGGTGCTCACACCTTCCTGTTCACGTCCTCTACCTATTTAGAAATTCTGGATCATGTTCAATAACTAAATTTCTGTAGCACATTTTACACAACTAAAAAATACAATAGAAATATAAAGATATCTGGGGGAGGGGGAAATAAAGCTTTTCACACTTACTCCATCAGAACCCTGAAGATCTTCATAGGAGCAAGACCATAGAAAAGGCAGTCATAAGGATCTTGACAACCCTCTCATATTAAGAGATGTCTTACATAACAATATGATTTATCATAGAAACCAGCAGCAATGAACTATGATTATACAAAGCAAACAAAAAAAATCCCCCCCGAAAGACACAGAGTTTACTGAAAACCTGAAGGAGAAAAGTTACAACACACAGGTTTTTGTGTATATAAAGCACATACAGTATGTTATATGTGCATTTGTCCTTTGTGCTTTTTTCAGACATACACAAAATGGAAGCTGTGCAAGTGTCTTATGATGAAGATCCACAGTAAACAAAAGCTTTTCAAATTATTCAAAAGTTAAAGCAATAAACCAAGTTGGTGACCCAAAAGTTGTATTTTTCTTCTCTAAAGCAAGCAAATAAAGTAGAGCCACATACATGTATCAACACATGTATTTTGTGTTTTGTTTATAATTACACACCAATTCAGCAAGGTGAGCTAGCAGAAGACAGTGAAAGATCAGCGTCATGGCATTGCAGTATTTCTTCAGTTGAGTACAGAATCCAGGACTTGGGTCATAAGACTGTAGATCCTACGTTCCAGCTTGGAGCATTCATTTTGGTTCATTTCTCCATGTGGAATGTTCACACAGCCTTGTTCCAGTCACTGGGGATGGAGGAGGGAGGGGAATGGATGAAAGCTTCAGTTCTGATTACCACCAACAAAGCTAAGACGGTGCTATGAAACATGAAAATGTGGAAAGCACAATAATGTCTTTATTATATATTCCCCATTCATGGTTTCATTTGACAGTTCAGAATGAAGAGATTCTGTTGCGTATTATATAACAATAAGTGACACCCACAGAAAGGACAGAAGGGGGGGGGCTTAATTTGAGGGCTTAATAATGAAAGCACCACCTGGCATTTTATTTATTGTACCTGCTGCATTTACTAGCAGACAGATTGCCAGCAAGGTTACCTCTTTACGTTACCCATTCCTACTGTTTCCTAGCTACATGATTTCTTAACTGATCATTCTTGGCAGCTGAAGAAACCCACTGCACAGCCTTATAAGGGGCAAAAACAAGTATGTGCACCTAATGTTTCTTTTATATGAAACACAAGGAATCAAACTATACCAAACTTCAGATATGCTTCAAGGCAGCAACACTGCAATTTCAGTTTTCACAGTATTTCAGTGACAAAAGCAATTCCCCCAAAGTATAATGTTGATTCTCAAATTTTACCCTGCAACAAATAAACATCTTCCTTGCCTCCCAACACAGGAAGATTTCAAACTTGCTGCACCATTTTAAAATTAAGATCCAAATAACATTGTATTTCTAGAATCTCAGTATCTCTTAATTATGCAATGGCTGTCTCTAATGGCAATAATGTTGCAGCAAATGTTACCGGTAATTTTGACCTAACATATTGCATTACCTGTTAACACTAGAACAAAATAGGCTTTCCTGATGTTTTCTCTTGCACATATGATGTGAACCGCTTCAAGAATTTTGGGTACTCTCGCTTTGCTACTGCCCGTAACACAGAAGCTGGTGCCCAACCTCCAGGGTTCACTACAAATAAAGATGAGAGTGATGTATACACTGAAAGGTGACATCGCATATATAAAAATGCAACTAGAACAATACACCTGTTTTTATGCAGAACAAATGATTTTATTAAGAAGGCCTGCTTTTCATAAGTTTGCCTCAGTCTTTGGGCATATCTGAATACTGCACTTGAACTTAATAAAGGCACAGAGGTTGAGAACAGCAATTAACAAAAACAACAACCCAACAAAGTTTTCTTCCGACCCCTGATGAAAGTGGCAGATGTCTTACGGTAGTCCCTGGTTGGGATTGCACTGAACTGTGTCCAAGTACAGAGTTTATTAGCCATGTGAAGCAAAGATTTCCCTTGTATAGGGTTGGTCCACTCTGTCTTGTATACTCTGTGAAAAAAATCTAAGGAAGCAACAATGTGGGGTTTCAGGGGTCCTTGAGCAAAAACTACCCTTGATGCCTGAGCAGCTTCACTTTCAGGTGGTGCAGGACCAGAAGAAAGTGCTTTTGTGGCCTTAGCCAAAAGGGCATGAAAATATTATAAGAAAAGTCAATCCTGAGATGTGGATCCTCCTCTAGCAATTACTCATCCTCCCACACTTCAGATTCAATGGGCACGTCAGAACTGATCAGAGAGCCCTTGAATGGCTAAAACGTGTGTGTGTGTGTGTGTGTGTGTGTGAAATAGCATGACATTATGTGACTGTGTGCTGCATACATACATGTGAGAGTATGTGTCCTGTATGTATGTGTGGTTTGTGTAGGGAGCTGGACATATATTTGCAGCTAGATGAAGTGTAACTGGTGCCCACAATTCCTTACATGTGTTCGTAGGCCCAAAAAGGTTCATGATCCCTGGCTGCAGCATAAGAAGCATGGTGAATATCAATGTAAGAACCAGTGGGGTCCTGCAACCAAATATCGCATGGTGGAGCAAAGGAAATTATGTACAAATATAAGAGCAGCAAAAACAAACAAACAAACCTAAACAGAAATACATGTATCATTTTTTGTAAATTTAAAGTATAGTATTTATAGAGGCAGTGAAGGATAGGCGTGCCTGGCGTGCTCTGGTCCATGGGGTCACGAAGAGTCGGACACGACTGAACGACTGAACAACAACAACATTTATAGAGAAAAGAGATTAAATATATGTATCACATTTGGTAGCGACTAGGCTATGAAACCTAAGAGCTACTTCATCCATTGCACCCAAGATATTAAGTGCAAAAAAATGTGAAGCGTGGATGCATCGAACGGATACACACCTAACAGAGAGAAGGTTTGACTGTGGCTTCACTGTTCATTGTATGGAACCTAGTCTTGTTGATATGGGAAGTTGGCAGAAGGCATTTAGCCAAGTGTACTTACTGGTCCTCAATGGGTGGGTTGAAACCCACTAGTGGATGGTGGCCTGATCCAAGGTGGGTTGCAACAGGAGCACTACTACCATGCAAATATAAGGTAAAAGATTAATGGCCCCCAAATGCGTGTGAGTCCTATGTCTGAAAAGGTTGAAAATACATGTTCTAGTGTCTCGTCTGCCTGCCTTATCTCAAAAAAAAGTACCGGTAAGTGGACGTTTAAAATTTCAGTACCACTTGGATTTAACTTCAGTTTCAACTAGCGTTGCCATATGTCCGGGAAAATCCGGATCTATGGTAGCCCATGATGGCAGTGACTCTTTTGCCAATTTCCCATAAAAATAGCTCAAAAATGGCATGGTTGTTCAACAACTTTTGGCAAAACTAAGAAAAGCTCAACAACTCCCCCTGCCCCCAAGCGCTCAACCTTAGTTTCAATAGTCCTTAAAAAACCCTTTGACTAGATTGGCTCAAAGTTGCCTCATTTATACAAATGAAATAGCGTTCCTATTTTTAAGTTCTCAGTTTATTATATAGTGCCTACAACTAGGTGCTTTATTAAGAAAAGGAGCAGGGCTTTTGCATAAACTCAGTTTGTAACGAAATGTGTAGACATGCCTTACCATTTGCTACATAGGTAATCTTGCATAGGATGTTGTCTCTGCTTATCTCCTTGTTCCCTTCTGGTGGGCTTACCAACGTCTGACATATCATAGCAACATTTATTTTGGCACGAACACATCGATTGTTCAACTGTCAAGAAATACAAACATTTAAGACTGTTATGTTGCTAAAATACTAATTAGGATGAAATATTACAACAAACACAGTCCCTCCATTTTCACTACAATTCATTCAGTCTGCATTTTTAATTATCCTTTCTCTTAGCTCCCGTCTGCATTCTATGGTAATCTGGAGAGAAGTTTGATTACGTTGTTAAAGCAAGAAACACCCTCAGAACTGGAACATACACTTACAGGAGCACTATCATGATCCACAGAGAAGTTGCAGACAATCCATGTTTCACTGTCATTTTCATTGAAAGCTGGTATTTTTCTAATAGCAGACAAATACAGCACATCACGTTGGGAAGCAGGCCACACTCTCTAGAAGAAAAGAAAATTGTAAGCATATTTACAGCACTTCAGAGCACTTAAACCACTCCACACGCATTACCTTATTGTAATCCTTACAACAACAATTCTCAGAGTGGTAAGCTGTGTTAGTCTGTTGCAGCAAACACAACTAACATTTACAGTATTTATTATGCCACGAGCTTTGATAGGCCTGATTTACACATCATGCTCAATGGAATCATGGGTTATGGCAAATGTTCAAGCTCCCAGAGAGGCTCCTTTGCTTCTTTCTCCCTGTTCTGTAATCGTACTGAGCTAAGTCATAGCTTGGCTTAACATGGTGGGAACACATTGAACTTTGGGAGAGTGTTGGAGGCACCAATCATAAAATAGCTACCATGGGAGTGTGTGGTGGTCAGCTATGTCCTGATCATTAAGATCACATAATACTGATCGATCACACACACACACACACACACACACACACACACAGCGAGTGTTGAATTGAAGACTTGCCAAGCATGTGCTCTATCACTGGACTATTGTCCCTCTACCAAGTATGACACACCATGATTGAAGATCAAAAGGAAAACAGATTTAAATACGTAACAAACCAAAAGTTTTATGGGCAAGGTTAATATCATTATTATTATTTAATGTATCTCGCCCTTCTCCCAAGGCAGCTCGCAACATTTAAAAACATCATTATAAAATGTGAAATAATAAAAACAAGCTAGTTAAGAATAGTTAAGATAATCAAAACACGTTTAGTTCCAGCATTCAAATACAGTTTGCCCTGACAGCAGTCCAGTGGTCAGCAGTGTCTGCACCTTAATTTTCAAAGGGCTGTCTGAATACCAAGGGCTTAGCCTACTGGTGGAAGGACAACAAAAAGGGAGCCAATCTAACCATTCTTGGAAGGCAATTCCACAATATGGCAGAACCTGCCAGAAAAATGGTTCTCTCTTGTGTCTCTAATGCTGATGGGACTGAGAGAAGTTGCTCAGCCAAGGATCTTAGCATCCGAGCAGGTTTGCATTGGGAGATATGAGCTTCCAGGTATCCTGGGCCCAAGCAATATAGAACTTTATAGGGCATAACCATCACTTTGAATTGTGCCTGGAAATGAACCGGTAGCCAGTGAAGTTGCTTTATCAGGGGAGTAACACGTTAACTGACCCCAGTCAGCAGTTTGGCCAGAGCATTTTGAACTAGTTGAAGCTTCTAAACACTTTTCAAAGGCAGCCACATGTACAGCGTGTTACAGTGGTCCAACTGGGATGTAACTAGGGCATGCATGCATCACTGTGGCAAGATCTGACATTTTAATAAATGGGTACAGTTGGCACATGGACACTCTCCTCCTGTCCAGTTCCCAGCATAGATCATCCACCAAGGTGACCAAAGCTGTCTCCTTTCTATAATGAGGCTGCCACATGCTCTAACACCTTGCCAAGGAATGAAAGATTGGTGACTGGTTGACAATTATACTGTGGGATTCAGAGAGAGTTGTTGGTAATTTTTTTTGAAAAAGAAGGTCTAACCAATGCCTCTTTCAGGCATGGTGGGACTCTGCCTTGATTTAAACAGGCATTCACACCCCCCCCCCCTTATCCGCGCCACCAGTCCCCCTCACAACTTCTTTTATAAGTCAGGACAGGCAAGGGTCAGAAACACATGTGATAGGCCTCACCCCTCCACAACTTTAGGTTCTGCAAGTTGAAAGGTGTCCATTGTGACTGGACAAACGGGGGCTGAAGGGAATAAATAAAAAAAATTCCTTGCCACTAAAGAGCAACAGCAGACGTAGAATTTTTCACTGTCCGATCTGGCCTGCTATGAAGAGTTCGGCAATGTTTCAATAGGCTAAACCACACCAGAAGGGATTGATTTTTTTTAAAAAAATAGCTAGACAGCTTGTTTTCTTTCTTTATAGCGTACATCATTCTTCATAGCATACATGGTACTCTGCAGTCCTATGAAAAAGCTACTGCGTATAAATGCAAAGCCTTAAGCCTTACCTTGTGTGTCTGGTAGATTATGATTGCATTATCTGCTAAAGTTTCTACTACATGGAAATTCTCAATGGTTGCTAGAAAGGAAGGAAAAATATAATCAAAACAAACAATTAAACAAATAGCTAAGACAGGGGTGTCAAACTCAAATTCATCGGGGGCCGCATCAGCAGTTTGGTCACCCTCAAAGGGCCGGTGACCCTCAAAGGGCTGCCCTCCCCCTCTCCACTGTGTGGAAAAAATATTTTTTTCTGGTTTTCCTCCTCTAAAAGGCTGGGAGGGAGGGAGGGAGGGAAGAGAGAGAGAAGGAAGGAAGGAAAGAAGGAAAGAAAGAAGGGGTGAGAAAGAGAGATAGATGGATGGATGGATGGATGGAAGGAAGGAAGGAAGGAAGGAAAGAAAGAAAGAAAGAAAGAAAAAGGGAGAGAGAGAGAGAGAGAAGGAAGGAAGGAAGGAAGGAGTGAAAGAGAGAGAGGAGAGAGGGAAGATGCTGCTTGCTTCTCCACCCCCCCACCCGAAAAAGAAGGCTTTTGCGAGGGGGGGGGCGGCCGGGAGGAGCAAGAAACGTCTCCTCCGCTGTAGCAGAGGGCATGTTGCTTGCTTCTCCACCCCCCCCACCCGCAAAAGAAGGCTTTTGCGAGGGGGGGCGGCCGGGAGGAGCAAGAAACGTCTCCTCCGCTGTAGCAGAGGGCATGTTGCTTGCTTCTCCACCCCCCCCCCCCGCAAAAGAAGGCTTTTGCGAGGGGGGGCGGCCGGGAGGAGCAAGAAACGTCTCCTCCGCTGTAGCAGAGGGCATGTTGCTTGCTTCTCCACCCCCCCCCCGCAAAAGAAGGCTTTTGCGAGGGGGGGCGGCCGGGAGGAGCAAGAAACGTCTCCGCTGTAGCGGAGGAGATGCTGCTCATTCTCCCCCCCCCTCCACCGCTGCCTGCTGTTCGCAGGGATTGGCGCAGCGCGGGGTGGTGGTGGGATCAGCAGGCTGGTGCGGGGGGGCTTCCCCGACGCGGCAAAAAGCCGCGCTGGGCCAAAACGGCCGGAAAAAAAAAACCTTGCCGGGTTCCCACGGCAAGGCAAAAATGGTGCGGGGGGCTTCTCTGAGGCGGCAGAAAGCCGCGCGGAGCACCCCCGACGCGGCAAAAAGCCGCCCTGGGCCAAAACGGCCCGAAGAAAAAAGCCTTGCCGGGTTCTCCCGGCAAGGAAAAATTGGTGCGGGGGGCTTCCCTGAGGCGGCAGAAAGCCGCGCGGAGCACCCCCGACGCGGCAAAAAGCCGCCCTGGGCCAAAACGGCCCGAAGAAAAAAGCCTTGCCGGGAAGGAAAAATTGGTGCGGGGGGCTTCCCTGAGGCGGCAGAAAGCCGCGCGGAGCACCCCCGACGCGGCAAAAAGCCGCCCTGGGCCAAAACGGCCCGAAGAAAAAAAGCCTTGTCGGTTCCCCTGGCAAGGAAAAATTGGTGCGGGAGGCTTCCCTGAGGCGGCAGAAAGCCGCGCGGGGCACCCCCGACGCGGCAAAAAGCCGCGCTGGGCCAAAACGGCCTGGGAAAAAAAAACCTCTGCTCCCTTCCTCTCGCGCGCGCTGACCTTCGCCGCCCACCGCCAATCAGCGCACGCTCACGGGCCACATGACGAGGTCTCGCGGGCCGCATTTGGCCCGCGGGCCTTGTCCTTGACACCTGTGAGCTAAGATGTCTGTACACTATCCAGATCAACAGACGCAACTAGCAGGGTGACTTACTTTCCCAATCGTTACGAACATCAACATTCCAGAAGTAGTGGCAGACCTCATGCCCTGTGACGCCTTTGACTGCATGTGTGGCCTTCAAAGGATCGAGAACAATTCCGTTTTCTTCCACTTCCCTCCTGTACACCTTTGAATAAATGTAAAATGTTTGAGAACATTTGCTTGGTTTCACCCTGGAAACTAAAGGCAGCGATATGAATAATTTTAGGTCCAGGAAGGGTCTGAATTATTGAAATATAAATATCCTGTAATGCCACCTCTAAATATTAATATTAAAAAGGGAACCTGAAGCACAACACAGTGGAGCCTTCCAACCTGGCACCCTCCAGATGTTTTAGACTACATCAGTCCCAGCCAGCACAGCTGTGGAGAGGCAGAACACCAAAAAGAATCAGCAGGATGCCTGTGCTCAAATCCAAACCCTGCTTTCAAATCAGCAGGCAGCCTAAGGCATGTTAGCAAACAGGAAGGCAGTAAGACATACACAAGAGTACTGGGATCCGGTATTATTTGCAATATTCAGTTGAAAATAAGGACTTTGATTACGTGTATGGGGGGGAATCCAAATGAGAATTGAAATGGTGGTGAGTAGATAACTTTCTCAAAAAGGAACAAAACTTGTAACCTGTCATTTGCAGAAAAATATCCAGTTCACATGCCGTTTGCTGTTAAGGAACTGTACCAACGGTAGCCATCTTATAACATTATCTTTACTTAATTTTTTTCCTATACTGTCCTTTGATACATGAAAAATTTCAATCTATTGTATTAGTGCAATAAAACAAATGTTAGTTTACATTTCCAAAATATAAAGCGTTACAATGTTCTACAAACCTTCATTTCGCCTTCTTCAACCACCAGCTGCCAATTAGCATCTCCCCCCACATCCTGTAATGAATAGGTCATGTGGTTCTGCACCATTTCTTCCACCTTCCAAAAAAAAAAGAAGAAAAAGAAAAGGCACATTTATGAAAAAATATCAGTCACTGTGTGGATTTGTGGGGGGTGCTCAATGAGGCATCAATAGCTGAACATCTGAAAGAGATGGATTTGGACAAAGGAATTTCTGAAAGCAAGCAAGCACAAGCCACAAAGGATTCAGACAAAGGTGGGTCTCCTTCCAAAAATAAGATATTAAGATTTATTTATATCTCACTGTTTCACCTAATGATCTTAGAGTGGGTTATACTTGGGTAAGATACAATGCAGTAATGGAACAGAAGCAAGCAATACAAATGTAAACTTAAAAAAAAAATCATTACCAGCTATCTCCCTTAATCTGAAATGTATAAAATCACCACTGTTAAGGAAAGGCACATTAACCACCTCCCAGTGATCTCAGGGAGGAGGGCATTCCAGAACTGGGGCGTCACTACTGAGAAGGCCCTGGTACAAATACCAGCCAACCAGACCTCCACCAGTGATGAGGCTTCTAATAAGGCTTCCCTGACAGATTTGAATAAAATTTGGCTAGTATTGGGATTGACACTCTTTCAGGTAGTTGGGGCCCAAGGCATCCAGGTTTTTATATGTCAAAGTCAACACCTTAAATTGGGTTCAGTGAGATAAAGGCATCAAATGCAGATGCTTTAGAATTGTTGCTCAAAGGCCACATCAACACCTGTGCAGCTGCAGTCCCTGGAGCATCTTAAGACAGCCCCAGACAGAGCACAGTGAATTTCTCTCTCATACTTCTTGTTCTCTCTTTTAGAGTGCCCTGTTTCATACATAAAGCTAACTTGTTGTCCCCCAGATTTATGAAACTAGATTCTGTAAGCCAACAACAAACAATTGTTTCAGATTCTGGTCAGCTGGCAGTAAATAAGCTAAGCCACTGGGTCTGGATGATCAAACAAAGCATTATGTGCAAACCAAGCCAGTCAGTAGTAATGACTCCTAGCCAGGGAGGTTCTCAGCCAGCCCAGTATGTCAAGAGTTTGTGTGCGGTGCGTGCCCAACTTCTGGCACAACAATGAAAACTCAATTTTGAAGCCCCTATAAATTATGCAAGTTGAACAAATATGAATTATGCAAGTTGAATTCTTTTTTCATGCAGAATTTGTTCACAATGTTTACTATTTTGCATATTTTGTTTTGTTTTGTTGGGTAAAGAAGTCGTGCAGAATACTGAATCCCTTTCCACAAATACCACCACTCTGGTTTGTGAGATCCTTTGCAGGCATCTTCCACATGCTTTCAAATATAGCCTTGTAGCTGTAAGGGCTAAACTTTTTTTTTTAAAGAATCCGCCAAGATTCCTGTGAATTATGTGCCTTTTCTGGGCTCACCCAGAATCACAAAAAAGGACACAGCATTGTCCATAGCAGCATTCAAAACTCTTTAGCACCCTGGTCGGTAAACTAAGGTTACCTGTTTTTGTTTCCAATGAATCCGGGGACACTTTTCAACTTCAATTGATTTTGTATGGGGACTGAGCTGTAAATCCGGGGACTGTCCCCGGGAAACAGGGAAGTCTGGTAACCTTGCAGTAAACCATATACCCGGTATTCTATTAGTTAACCATCACATATCTTTAGCCTGATTTGGGGAAGATGAAGTTTGCTTCGCCAGGCAGAAGTAAAAAATAATAATAATGGAAGGGGGTCACCCACTTCCTATAGATCTTTTCACTCCTGCCTTTGTCACCAGATAGAGAAGTATCACAACCAGTGACTGCATGATGACTGTAATAAATTTATGCTGGGCTGTATATTACTTGTCTATATAGTGACAACAAAACTGCCATGATACTCTTTCTGGAATGTCAATCTAGTCCTGAAAGCATATACTAATCTACTTCTAAATTTTATCCTTTGCTGCACAGCACCTAGAAATTTAGAGGTCACATTCACCAGTTATGTCAAGTGTGACAGCAATAATCCTAGACACAGTAAGTAAGAAACAAAGGTAGCTCTGCCTACTGAAACAGCCATCAAATTCCAACAATTTATTATTATGTGCAACAGACCAAGGGGAACGACTTTTCCTTCACCTTGCACACTTCAAATGTCCTTTCAAACTAGTGCATGTTCGTGTGAAAATATCACTACATCACACCGCTTTGAGATATTTTAAATCTATTAAGCAGTATAGAATTTAAATAATCTAATCTAATCACTATGTAGTTTACAGATTGCATTAACATCTAGAAACTGAAGATGACAAACAAGGTAAAGCAGCCAACTCCCAAAATGACAAGGGTTCATTTCAGTCCAATTTAACAGTGTGTAAGTGGCGCTGTGGGTTAAACCACAGAGCCTAGGGCTTGCCGATCAGAAGGTCGGTGGTTCGAATCCCTGCAGTTCACCTAGCAGTTCACCTAGCAGAATCACCTAGCAGTTCAAAAGCACGTCAAAGTGCAAGTAGATAAATAGGAATCGCTCTGGCGGGAAGGTAAACGGCGTTTCCATGCGTTGCTCTGGTTCGCCAGAAGCGGCTTTGTCATGCTGGCCACATGACCTGGAAGCTGTACGCCGGCTCTCGGCCAATAAAGCGAGATGAGTGCTGCAACCCCAGAGTCGGACACGACTGGACCTAATGGTCAGGGGTCCCTTAACCTTTACCTTTAAGCAATCTGATCCTCCACTCACACACGTAACAGATATTCTGGATCAGTGTTTCTCAAACACTAGTTTGGGCCACTTTGTGGTGGGCTTCAGTGCCACAACCTGTCTAGTGCCGCACTTGGCTGTACTGCCTCCTTCCTGTAAGTTTTGAGTTGGCCCAATGCCAAAATATCCCTTTGCATGCTGGGAGAAAGAAGTTTAGAGGGGTCGGTGGAGAAGGTAGGTCTCTCTCCTTGGAGGGAAAAGGGCTGGGAGAAGTTTTGAGGAAAATAGGGAGACAAAAATAGGATGGAGGAAGAGGAGGAGGAGAATAAATAAAGCTATTATAAGGAGGAAGACAGGAATGTAAAAGAATCAGGGATGAAAGAAACTGGTATTTTGGAGGGAGGTGAAGATGGTACAAGTTGAGTGTGAAAAGAATGGGAGAAAGAATCAGAGGAAGTGGGTAATAATACATTGTGGGGCCTGTTAGGCTGGATAGAAAAGAAAAAGCATTTCCTGCTCAGAGCCTCTGGATCAGCAAATTCTGTCCAAGTAACAATACTTCCAGAACAAATGTCTCTACTTAGCTTGTGGCATTTGCCACAAGGAAAACACTGCAGGAAAAAATTAACAATATCCAAAGATGGAATAGATATCTGTAGAAAGTGATGTCAGTAATTGGCAACTGATTATGTCAAACTCTACCTCTGCCTGCCATCGTTTTGTGACTGGATCTGCCCCTGCACCACTGTTTTCTGCCTGGTAGGTCTCAGTAATTTTCAGGTGTCTCAAGCAGCCCTAAGGGCAGGAAATTTGAGAACCCCTATTCTGGGTGATAATGAACACTGTAATAAAGAATCTTCCCTACCACACTAGCCACTCAACCCCTCAACCCTCTGGAGTAGATCTGGGGGCTGCAGGGGGAGGAGAGGAAGGGGAAATCTGGCTGTATAAGTGGAAGACAAATGGATAGCACCGTTTTAGTTTACACAGAACACCCAAAATACTTTCCATAGGCATTGGTCTAAGAAGGTACATCATCAACAGTTAACACAGATTTGGCTTGGTTTCCCATATGGCTTGGTTTCTAATATGGAACATGTGGTGCATAATTCTCAATTGAATTCTAACTACAAACCAACAGGCTATATAAATGAACAGTGAAATATCTTCGGACTTTTACTAGAACCACTACATAGAATTTAAGAAACATTTTACAGCAGTATTCCTTTCTAACTGATGGGAGAAGTCTTCTGCAATTTGGAGCACCTAAAGAAAACTCATTTGCAAGGAAAAAAGCAAGGTTGGACAAGACAGAGGCAGTCAGTGTCTTTGAGCCTGCTACAAATATAGTTTGTGTTGATAGCCCATTTTGAAGTCAACTGACCACTAGTATATCTCCAACATGAGGTACTTACTTAAGAGATTGAAAATATTCAGTACTGTATTCTGATGTTTCCAAACAAGGGAGAAGATACTAACTGCAGACTTCCCATGGTAAATTTCATTAGGACAGTTTAGGCTTAAGTTTAACTAAATTTACAAATTTAACAATTAGGATTTTCTGGGCACAGATGCTTGGGAAAAGTGGTGCTCCTTAACTTAGAAGTACTGCATTGTTGCAAATGGAGAATTTAAATACATTTGGGAACATCTTTGGTTTATATACAACAGCAGCTAATTTGAAACCAAATTCCTCTGCATCCTACACAGACCAGGTGTCCTGCTGCTTTTATGGCAAGTTATTCATATCCAGAAAGCAGGATATGAAAAAGCTAACATGTTTAATTTATGTTCCATAAATTAACACTGCTTCATTTTCCAGAAGAGGACCTTGGCGTGGAGTGCTAAGTGTAGAAACAATGAAACGATATAAAGTTCTGGAATATGCACTTCCTTTTTATGGTTTCATTTGCAACTTGTTTAAAACAAGTACAAATGGGCAATATAACAGGGGAAACAGAGGCAATAAAGAAGATGAAATACAGCATAAAGATATGTAAAGCCACTCTGTGTAATCATACAGTACCTGGGAGCTGAATCTGTGAACATCATCAGAGGCACTGACTAGATCAATGGAAGACATGGAGGAAGAGCGACTATAGGGCTAACAGGGACAGACAAAGAAAAAACCAAGTAATCAGAACAAAAGCACAACAGAGCATTCAGTACCAACTTCCAAGCACAGGATAATGAAGAAAAGGAAGAACAAAAGCATCGTAAGCAGGGAGTACAGCAGCAAATGCTGACTTCATGCACCTATTATGTATTATGCTCCCAACATTGCCCTGTACAGAATTCTCTCTCACTGATGCTAAATGATGATGGTTAGATTTGATGCACAATAAATTTTCACCGGCTCAAAATGCACCATCATCAACAGGGTGCAAAATAAGGGCTTGTGGAAATCTGAAAAAGAAACTTTCTCCCCAAGTTGTGAATTTTTAAAGCTTAATTTCCAAGCACAGAAGTTTAACAGAAGAAGTGTTTCAAGGTCAAGCCAGCTTCCTTCCCCAAAGTTAAAAGCAATTTCAAGAGCCTATTAGGAACAGCAATGGATTACATCACAAGCAATTAATTCTAGTTACATTGGAATACAACAAAATGATTTCCCATCAAGGAGAGCCTAGGAAACATCTTACCTTTGGGACAAATCTGTGAGTCCCCACACCAGAAAATGCATCACCAGGTGGCAATGATGGCCAGTGTAATCTGACCTTTTCACTCTGGGACTAAAATAACAAGGTATAGTTATTAGTCTGTAATTTTGGATGAATTGTGAACAATTACCACAGAAATGTTAAAAATAATTATCTATCTATGGCAGGCACGACATGGCACTCCAGCCCGTAAGTTAAGAATGCAAAGCCTTAAAGATAATGGCCGTGCTGCAAACAGACAGCAATTGTCTCTTGTCTGTAATATTAACAATACAGAAAAGTTACAATGCAGGGAGCTTAGTAAACTGACCTAAGTTCACTCTGCTCATAATAAAAGTATTGCAGCACATTCACATGTATAGCACTCTGCCAAGCTACAGCAGAATACTGCTATGAATATTTGCTCTGAACACATAATTTTACATAATAAAGTGAGGTTCTAAAATAAATGAACTGAAATGTTATATTGGCTGCATGAACCCACAGACACGGTTATACTTCTGACAAGAGCTTAATATGTGATCTTAAAGGGGCTTAATTAAACTCCACTGTGGCATACATGCTCTTCACTTAATTAGATAAACATCCATTACCTGTTCTTCGATTTTGTCTTGCCTATCAAGAGCAGCTTCTACAGCATCAAAGAATTCTTCTTCATTAATCAGACTGTTGGGACCTTCCTATAACAAACACAAGTAAAGGTCAATAGCAGGTACAAAATGACATTTTTAAATAAACCAAATGCACTCCAAGTTCTTCATTAAGGGGAAAGTATTTCATTAAAAATGCTTATGTAAAAAGCTGTTTAGACAATGAAAAATAAAAATAAAATAATTGCGTCAACTTTCTACAGATCTGTTTATATCATTACCTTTTATGCTTAATATTTATAGTATAGACCTTTTACGTATTTATAATAAGGTGGCGAGAACATGGGATTCTATTACTGTCTCCCCATATTAAGGTAGTAGTTCAAGCTGCTTGTTAAGCAAGAGAACTACCATACAGGGATCACAAGACTAGATCTAGGTGAGCACTGGCAATCACAATTTTAAGAGGACACAGACCTAAGAGTAAAGGACAAAGAACAGTAAACATCAAGGATACTGGAAGGGAGAAAATGCCACTAAGCAAGCAAATATCAAATACAAACTGGTGGCGATGTGTTAGAAACTCTGAAGTCCAGAACTTTTGTTTCTCAGCTGGCATTATTTGATATCAACTCACACTGTGCATCTTGTATAGACAAGTGTCACAGAAGTTAATGCTAAAATCTCCACTACTGAAATAAATGGTTCTTAGGATTGCACCAAGGGCACTTTGAGGGGCCATATCTCATTTCTGAGCAATGTCCTCCTACTCCCACAAAGGTTTGGAGTGCCTGTATCTGCTGCAGTCCCTGCTACCATCTTTATTCACATAACTGCTGGGGAACAAAGTTCATAAGCAGCATGAAGCAGTTGGGCTAGTTTTGCACCTCTTATTCCCCATGCATTTTTATACAATATATATCTGGCACTACCCACACTCTGGAGTTTGACACACACATTTCCCAGTCCTCTTTCTTACACAGCAGCATAAGGAGATGGAGGAGCTGCAGTACCAAGAGCAAATCTGAATTATGCTTAAGCACATACATGGAAAGTTGGGCTGTTCATAAGAGTACATGTCCTAGGTAATGAGAACAGAATCCTGATTTAAGATGGACAATCCGAAGCTCTCTTACTATTCTAGCTAAGGGTTTATATTCAAGATCTTAGTTGCAAAACCTTCACACTATAACAAAGGTTCTTCAAACTGGAGTCAAATTCTTAGTCTTATTTGTTACCACCACATACATGACTGGGAAGTAATTGGTTCATCTGCATAGTATACATGAATAATTACAATGCTTTCAACCTCTGCCACATCTGTCAAACAAGCTTTATAGCATATACAAGTTGACTGTAAAGTCTGATAAAGTGGACAGGTGGGGTCTATTGCATTCCACATTCTTTCAAACTGGGTCCATAATCTGGAAAAGCTACAAATGTTTCAGTCTTGTTATATTTAATGAGACTTAGCATGAGAAATAGAACAATGGATTGCATCAGGGATACGCCCTTATGATTATTCACTGATTAAAAAGTAAGTTAAAGGTTTTAGCAAGAAGTGTATTTAAGCTACTGTGCTTTCAAATCTACTAAGTCACAAGCCTTTCTTGATGCGCAGGAAGTCTGCACTGAAACCTTGCTTCCAGGTATTCATGGTCCAGGGTAAATATTGAAAAAAGATAAATATTTGAACTTCATTGCCTGGTATTCTAATATTTCCCTCAGGACTACCTTATGCTTATGACCACCACCCATGCATAGCCTAGGGACAGAGCTACAGCGTAACACCAGTTCCTACCTCATAATCTGGCCCACCGAAATGAGACTTTTTTTTAAGTTCTGTCATAGCATTTTTGTAGGCTTCTTCTATTCTTCTCCTTTTTTCAATTTCCTGTAAGAATACACACAAGGGCAAAAGTTTATTTCTAATCTCATATTGGAACAAGAATTGAACACTGTGATAGCATCTTCATAAATTGCTATATTGCATCACAAGATCCAGAGGCATAACAAACTGTTGGGTTATTGAAAATGATAAGGGGAATAGACAACAAAAAAAGTTCTGAAGATGAAAGCTATTGGAGCAACTGGAATTTTAGACTTTAACTAAAATACTGTATAGCAATTGAAAACAAAAGAGATTTTGAGAGGCTACGTTCACCTTGATCAACTCCCACCCAGAAACCTGTATCTCCAATGTGGAAGGATGTGTGGATCCAGAATTGGCCTCCACAGTCACTTACGGACTCATTGTTAATAACTGTGTTTATGGAAGACAATCTTACTTGGCTACGAGTGATCGCCAAAGAAGAAGACTCTCACCCCAGGACAGAGAGTTAAACTATACTGCAGTTATGTAGCACTACTCACAAACAAGCAATATGGCTAACACAGGGCATGAGGAAAATTAGCACAAATATTAAATAAAAATAAAACTTTTTTTAAAAAGCTTAATCCTTTTTAAGATTAAGAAGCACGCTTCAAACATACAACACTAACAGATTGCAATCAGATCTGCGGATGGAGAACCAACAAGCAACATGTGATATTTGCTAAATAACATGGCTACAATAGATGGAAGTGCTGGCATTTTAAACCATTTTGTCGAAAACAACCTTAAGGTACATAACTACATGTAAACACAAGTTACCACCCTTAATTTACCTGAAGCCAAAGCCACGCCATATAACCCTTCAAAAGGCAGTGAAATCTTACCTTATCCAATCTTTTCTGCCAGCTTTCTTCACGTTTTACCATTAGCTCAATACAATGGGAAAGCGTAGCAAGGATTCCAGCAGTAGTTGCCTTGAAAGTTATAGCTTCCCCTTTAAAGTCTATGCCATTTATTCCTTTGGGCGTTACATGTGGAAACACTAAAACAAACAGATTAGAGATTTATCAGTACAAACCGTGCTTTGCTCAAATGCATGTTACCTCATAAAGCATTTACTGCATGCTTGGCTTGTGCACAGTTTAAACCATTAGAGTTCACCTATTTGGAAAGCATAAAGGAATCTCAACAGGAGAAATGTCCCTCTTCAGCTACATCTTTAGTGTACTGTATTCTCTTACGTTCTTCTGTGCTGTATAGCAGCATTGAAAGGAAAAAAAAGCCATGTGGGTGGCAGAAGTGGTAATACTCTTGTAACAATACCACCAGTTTGACAGCTCGATTAAAACAGAACTACCTTAAAGCCTAGCAGATGTAGCATTTAAAAACCAATAATTAACATGCACTCGAATCTTGTCATGAACTGTGAAAAATGCCCTCAGAAAAAGTGTTCAGGTTTCTAATGATGTCCTCTGAAGTGGAAGGACACTTTCTGAATATACCTCAACAAATGAATTCTCCTTAGTTACAGTGATTTCGAATACCACATCAGCCATCTGTTGCTAAGCTTGTTTAAATAAAAAAAAGTGATCTATTTAAAAGTATTTGAGAGAGAATGCTATAAAAATACATCAACATACATTAACAGTGGCAAAACATATTGTTCAAATCATGCATTGACACACTAAGACTGGAGCTGGCTGCTTGCTAGGAGCCTGCATTTAGGAATGACATGGCCCAATATATGGCGTACTCAGAGCATTTACCACATCCAAATCAGATGTACAATCTAAATCAGTAATCTAATTGGTAACTGAAACTAGTCCCTTGCAGGGCTGGAGTTCAGCATTTAAAAGAGTTGCTCCAAAGGCTTCACATACATTTGCAGTGATTACCAGAGCTACTCGGTTGTCAGAAACAGTGGGGAGGCGGGGAGTGGAGGCTGAAAGATAAGGTCACCTAGCAAGTTTATGGCTGAGACAAGGTCTGAAGCAGATTTTCCAGCCAATGCTCTAACAGCTATGATAGGGTGAACTGCTAATGGCAGCTTCTGAAATTTAGTGGATAGATCTTGGGTCAAAAGAATCTGCTCCGATAAAAGCTGACACATTAAGCCTTTCCCCTGCCCAGGGATCAAGGTGACATTCCAGACTTGACCTTACTTGACAATTTCAGCTCAGTCTGTTCCATTCAAGGAATGTACATGAAACAGCCAAAATGTCCACTACCCTACTGTCGCTTTTGGAGTCATAAGTGATCAAGACCATTTTAAAAATGAAAAAAGATACAAAAAAAGCACAATCTTTCAGAGGATGCTGCTTCAAGTCCTCTTGCAGCTTATATTTTTTCAGACACATTACTGAAAGTTTTTGCTTTATACAAGAGGCTTAAATCGATATTAACAACCAGAAAATAATAATAATAATAAATAAGCTACAGAAAGTGCCACACGGGAAGAATCAAGACGACTATGCACAGAATAGTCGTGTCTTCATTATCACTCAATCTCCCAAAGCTAAAGTGAAGGATAGCAGTTCACAAACCTCATCATTCCAACCCACCCTCCCCCACTAGTCAAGTACACTTCTACAGCTCTGGATATTTTTTTAAAAATGGAAAAGAGATTAAAAATTAGTCATTACTCTGTTTTTTATTTATCTATTTGATTATTTGTACACAGAAGTAATATTAGTTTTTTTTCTGTGACCATATGCTGGTACAATTTGTCCTGGGTCACAAGATCCCTTTGTGCCCACATACATAACGGGTTCCCTGCTCTTTGGTATATCTCCTGTTTAGCTGTGATTCCTGTATTGCAGGGGGTTGGACTAGATGACCCTCTGGTCCCCTTCCAACTCTACAGTTCTGGGATTCTATGTGAAGCTGCCTCTGAAAAACCACTGAACAGGGAAGCTATGGCAAAGTGGCAGCTCCATGGTAACATTCTGCATCAAAGTCTTCATATGAAGATCCATGAAGAGGGACTCCAGAGAAATTGTTCTCCAAGTAGAAATTTAGAAAACCTGTTTTCAGCCTGGCTCCAGCGAAAACCTGCAGCCCAACACCTGGTTGGCCACCAATCCCATAATCACAGACTACTGGCATGCTGGCTTGGTCTGATGGGAGTTGAAGCCCATCAACATCTTAAGGGTCACATTTCCCCCATCTGTACAATTCCATGAGCAGCATAACTCTTGCCCCTCTTTTAGAACAGAACACAGTAGCTCAGTTGGTTAGAGCAGTGTTTCCCAACCTTGTGCCTCCAGCTGTTTTTGGACTACAACTCCCATCATCCCTCGCTAGCAAGACCAGTGGTCAGGGATGATGGGAATTGTAGTCCAAAAACATATGGAGGCACAAGGTTGGGAAACACTGGGTTAGAGCATGGTGCTGATAATGCCAAGGTTGTAGGTTTGATTCCCGCATGGGACAGCTGCATGTTTCTGCATTGCAGGGGGGTTGGATCCTCAGGGTCCCTTCCAACCCTACAATTATAGGATTCTATGCATGCTTGCATAAATTCTCAACACATCATCTTGCGGTGGAAGTAGTAAGATAAAGGTTTCTACGTCTTTTCAGGCGAGGAAACACAACCAAGTACAAGATCAGCAGTCAGAAAGAAAGCAAACTAACCCCCCCCCTCCGAACACGTGGCTGAGTGGTTTTAAATACCTGTGTCATATTTCATGACAAGATGTACGTGTAGTTTACAATGCTAATGAAAGGAAAAAAGGAGAGTTCAAAGTGACAGCTGAAGATGCCCACCTATACATAATTGTGCACAATCAACTGGGATGAGGCAGCTTTTATTAAATCTGATCACATGGGAATTAGTCACTATTTATTTTCGCTTTTAAGGGATACAGCCAATGGGGAGATATTTCAAGTTAGAAATAAAATTTTGTGATGGTTAACTAGTTTTATAGAGATCTTTCCCCCGCAGTTCTACAGAAGCCAAACCTAGGAGACGCAATAATTCTCAGCAATTGAAGGTTGGTTAAACTACAAATCAGTACATATAATTTAGTGGAACACATAATTTATTACCAGAGCACATTTATTGAAACCCTGAAGAATTTTTGAACTCTGTAGCTGCAATATATGCCAACTTACCTGGGTGTAAGTGCCAGTGAACTTACTAAGATTTACTTCTAAGAAGACATGCATAGGGTTCCATTGTAAGTCTCTGAAGAACAGTTATTTTGCGGCTAATTTGTTTCAGGATCACTGTTCTTATATCTTTAGAACATTTTGACAACCATACATTTAAGTGTACTCACATTTTTCCTTACTTCCATTACTACTGTGCAAAAAATCCCCATCAGAGCGCGTTGTAGGGAAATCATCTTCATCATCTTCTACCACTACAACAAAGAGAAGCATTGATTACTACTGGGCCTTGGAGGAAATTGAAAGAGCAGTAGAAAAATAATTTGCCAGCGCAGTTGTATCTGAAGAGTCAACCAGACACACTCTACTACTACTCTTATGTGTGTATAATTTCAGTGTATAATTTCAGTATACACTGCAACATGGTCATAAATGATTTTTTTTTATCATGTATAAGCAACAGGAAGTTAATGCTAGCAGGGATCCAAATGCTGTGGGAAGTGGTGGTTCAGCCACGCTGAGGGCTATTCTGACACATCTGTTCAGCAAAACAATTGAGGTGATATTTCATCATGTGCTCTGTGACATCACTCAAAGTAGCTTTGGATTCTTGATGGAAACAAAAGAACTCTTGGCTACCCCCATTGGTACAATTCTATGAGTTTTGCTGTGAAATATGAAAACACAGAGTGAACATTTGGCCAGGTACAGCAAAACGTGCATCAAAGCAAGTAGTGGCATTTCCTTCCAACTTGAGAAATTTTAGCACTGCTTTCACTAAAGCTGCATCTAATCCACACTTACTTTGGAACAAGCCCCCCCGACAAAGGGTCTCACTTCAGAGCAGCAATGCACAAGTTTCTGCTTTCGTGATTATGACTATTAGTATTTTACTGCAGGGTTACTTCTGAATGTAACCCTATTATGATGGAATGTGAATAGTCACAGGGAACATGTATTACATCAGTGTAGGAAGGCCTTACATCCTGCACCAGTAACCCAAGTCCATTGCGTATGTGCACTCAGCATAAATGCCCATCTACAAGTGACTCTGCGGTAACCCTATGCATCCCATGTATGACTGGTAAAGTGAAAGAGCAATTACCGTATTTTCCGGTGTATAAGATGGCTGGGCGTATAAGACGACCCCCAACTTTTCCAGTTAAAATATAGAGTTTGGGATATACTCGCCGTATAAGACTACCCCTCTTCCAACACACACCAACGCACACTGGAGGCAGCCTTTTTCACCATGAGCGCCCGTCTCGTCTAGCGGCTGAGGCGGCGAAGGCGAGAGCAGCCGTGAGGGGAGGGGAGCGCGTCTCTCGCTTGCCTGCCTGCCTGTGTCTCGGGGGCGGGGCGGGCGCGCCAGGAGCAGGCGGGCCAGGACTGGGCGAGAGGCGTCTGTTTGTGTGCCCCTCCTGCCCGTCTCTCACTCACTGGCTCCCTGCGAGGGGGCGCGAGAGGGGCTCAGGAGGCGGCGGGGCCGGGACGGGGACAATGGCAGCATCTCCGAGCCCGCAGCTTTTCAGCACCCGCCCTATAAGACGACACCTGGCGTATAAGACGACCCCCGACTTTTGAGAAGATTTTCCTGGATTAAAAAGTAGTCTTATACGCCAGAAAATACAGTATTAAAAGCACATATCAACAGCATTAGTGGGAAGAGGAAGAGAAGATGGCGATCTGAAGAGAGCAGAAGAATGTGTATGGGAAGCAAGTATACAATTACCTCTAATGAAGGAGGTTGGGCAGTGCTGTGCTAGACAGCTGAAAGATTTGTCAATCTTTTAAAACAAAAGTTACAAATCTGACAGTTTGTAACACTTGTTACTTTCCTATCAGACCCTAGAATGTGATGCCTTTTGTTTAAATAACCAACTTAAGCTGAATACCTTTATCTCTCTGAAGTTCATCCTTGGAGACAGCATCAGCACAGGCATCAAAGTATTTCTGTAGCGTATCAACCTGTCTACACAATATGTCTCTGAAGGTTTCCATTTCAGCAAGCTTCTCACGCAAACTGTGGCCCTTCTGAAAACCCAGAAGTTAAAACCATTCAGCTGTTATTTATTTTTATTTACTACATTACTTTCTGTATCAACTTTCATTTCAAAAGAAATACCAAGGCAGTTCACAAGGCAATAATGTAACGAAACAATCAATAAAAAGTTAAGTAGACAAAACAGCAAAAATACATCACTATGAGGTTATCACAGGAGATGCATGCAACTTGGGGTATGAGGAGGAATCACTGTAAGATCTTTACATTCTTTGTCACTAACCTTGAATGAGGAGGTCGATGTTGCCGAATACCCACTCGCTCCAGACACAAGGGATACCATAGAGCCATGGCGCCGTAAGCTCGTCTCTGATCCATAGCCAGATTCAGTCTGAAGAAAGAGGAACCCATACATTAATTATGAAATGCAAAGAGGCAAATCCCCATTAAAGAGATTTTTCAAAAATGATATTCTTTAAACAAGATAGTGCTTAGAGAAATGCAGCCAAGTTAATATATACTACTTAAACTTCAAGCATGCAAGACTCGATTTGGTGTAGTAGAAAAAGGAGAGCCAAAGAGGACAGATGAGTGGAGGCGATGCAGTATATGTATCAATATATGGCATGATGTGCCAAGACCTCATGTAACTTCAACACAAGAGTAAACATATTTCATTGGAGCAGCCTATTAATAAGTCTTCTGTTCCCTACCTGTATCTTGTGGTTCCCCAGGATTTTAACTAGTCACCATCGTTAGGAGTTTGCCAGAAGTCAAGAGTATGCATACATGTATTAACCCTCCCTGACCTTCCAAAACAGTAAAATACTCAATACACAAATAGTAAAATACATTAAAATACATTTTAAAGAAACAAGCGTTCACAGGTAAAATTGCCTACCACAGATGAAGTTTAGCAGGGAAGAATCTGCCAGAATGAAAATGTCTTTGTCAGCATGAGAGACAGCCAGAGAAGGGATTATTTGCTTTACAAAGACAGGGCAGAGTATTGCCACAGTATTGCTACAGTCACTGAGAAGGCCTTAACTCTGTCCAGAAGCAAAGTTAAGGCAGACACTGTAGGATAAGAGTAACATGATCCCAAGGGTGTGTGCCCAATAACATCCTTGCTGCTGAATCATGAACCAAATGCAGTTTCCCAAAACTTTTCAGCGATAACCCAGTGCAGAGTGCACTGCAGTAATTCATTATTGATGTGCAACTGAGGTGTGTGTCATTGGAGTCAGGTTTTGCTAATTGTACTGAAGACTTACAATATGTGCACTCCTTGTACAATTTTATCTGCTACAACAACTAAGGACAAGAGAGTAACGTACAGTGTCAATATCTGCATATTTTGAGACTATTAATGACAATTACAAAAACAATTATTTTTAGTTACCGTGGTGGGGTAGGGAATTGCAGTGGGGGGAATTGCAGTGTGGTTTCAGAAAAGGAAGGAATATTAATAGTGCATAGAGATATATGTATAGAAGTTAGTGGCACATGCAAAAAGCATAAGAAGAAAAACAAAACAAGCATCATGCAAAGCCCCACCATTCTATGACTGCAGCATCTAAGGCGGAGCAGTTCAATGCCGAACTTTTTATGTCTTGCACAGCAGATCATTAGTAATTCACTGTAGAAATAACTCCGTTATAATCAAGATGAAAAATGTTGATAAAAGCGTCTTCCACCTTAAGTATGAATAATCCAGGTTGCTAAAACAGAGGCTGCCAAAGTCTACTCAACAGAAAAGCTGACAGTCACTACCTTGAAATTAAAGGACTTGCTCATTCTTATTGTAGCAATCAATGCACAATATTAAACACTAATGCCAATTACCATGCTGAACATCCAGAAGCCATTTTGTCAAATATCCATGCATGGGTGTAGTCTCAAAGCTATACTCAGAACTAACAAAGCACACTGCAACATCTTCACCAGCTTCTTGCATCTATGAATAGCCTCCATTATTCCTTTCAGAAAGCTCTTTCATAGGTTGACAGTCGAGGAGGGGAAAGCCACATGATCCTAAAGCCTTGTGTAATATTTTGTTGGTGCAGGCAGTAGCAGCAAACCACACCATCAGTGAAACAGCACCCAGCAACACAATCGCTTAAGTATTCAATCACATCAGACCTTCACTGCTGACTCAATCGTCCGATAGGGATTTCCTTAAGTGGGTCAGTAATGCTTCAGAGAGAAAAAGCACAGACTCATGGGAAGCATCACTGGTCCCACGCCCTGATTTCCCACATTTAGATAAATTTACTTTAACCCCTCATGAAGCTTAATGTATTCACCCACTGACTTTTTTTAGCCTGGCCTACATATTGTGTAACAGCTACACACAAATAGCTATTCTTCTCCAATTAAAAACCCACACCTAGGAATTGGGAAGTACCGTGTTTCCCCTATTTTAAGACACCGTCTTATATTTTCCCCCCTCAAGAAAACGCACTATGGCTTATTTTGAGGGGATGTCTTATTTTTATTACGTAAGCCCAGCCCCGCGTTTTCCTTGGCGCCCTCCAGAACTGCGCCTATAACTATGGCTTATTTTCGGGGTACGGCTTATATTTCGCAAATGCGAAAAAATCCTGCTATGGCTTATTTTATGACTACGTCTTAAAATAGGGGAAACAGGGTAGCAGGATAAAACACTACAGATGCTTGACACCAATTCTCACAGAATGCACACACATATCACCAAAGACACTGCTGAATGATTTAAAGGAGAGGTGCTTTAAAACACAAGTTCACCAATAGTATTTCATACACCTAGAATCTGACGGAACTCAGAACAAGTTAGACAACAAGGAGGGTGTCTTGGGTGAGAAGGGACTGATGACACTGAAGAGCAGCCATACTCCTTAGAACAAATCCACAAACAGATCTCAATGGGATGTTGAGGAGACACATATGGGTGAGGAAACTGGTAGTTAATTGAAACTGTTCAAATAATTGTAAAGAAAAAGCTCATTTCATAACCACAAAAACTGGGCACTTGCTTTTCTGAAAGAGGCATGGGAAATACTTTGAAATAAACATAATTTGTTGTTCACATATGACCATGTTCAGATACAGTTTTGACATACAGCTGGTACAATCATCAAATCCCAAGGCTGCAGGAATCCTTTATGAGACCAGATAAGAAACAGTTTCTTAAGCAAACTGGATGGATAGATCAGAAAAATGTCTTTAGGTTTAATGTTAAGATACTGGCTTCAGGAAAGCAATTCACCCACACATGATCTAACTATGCATATGTACATGTGAGCACACACTCTCATGAGACTCGTGAATTTCATGTGGCCAGGGCAACCCAGCCAGATGGGCAGAGCATAAATAATAAAATTACTGTTGTTATTATCTTTCCTCATACTGAATCAGAAAATCATAACTATTCCATTTAGATGAGGTGACTACACCAGATTGCAAACTAAAAATCTTGGGAAGAAAATAATGATTTAAATGACATGTCATGAACAATAGTGGCCACTAGATGGAAGCAATAAAAAGAAGATGAAGACTCTGCTTAAGGTTACTATTGGTCAAAGTCCAACAGTAACCTTTATCATGCTTTTATTACATTCCGGTTACTCCGCATTTAAAAATGTTTTCAAAAGAGCCTAATTTTAAATGATTAAAGGTTCATACATGTCTGGCTTTAGCTGAAAAAGCCTGTAAAGCTTCAGGTTTCTTAAATTAAAATCAAGGTTAGATTTTATTTTTATAGAGAGTTTCAGACCTAGCTACTTCAGAGTAAAACTTGCATACAAGGCAGACCTCAGGGTTCTGGACACATTGTAAAAGATAATGCTTAATCCCCTCCTGCCAATTCTATTGTTCTGAAACACTAGCTATTGAATTTATTGCGTCTCTTTATGGAATATAATAAGGGCACCCTCATTATATGTGTTGTGACAACTGCACCATACAGTTTTTCACCAGGCACAGAATTCTGCATTCTGAATCTCAGCTTGCTTTACATATAAACAAAGCTTGCATATAAGTTTGCTTTAAAAAATTGCTATGGATCAAGTAGTAAGAGGAGCCCTGATGAATCAAACCAAAAGTCCATCAAGTCCAGCATCCCCTTTCGGACAGCAGCCAGCTGCCTATGGAAAGCCCAAAAGCAGTGGCGGATGGAAATTGCATTCCAACAACCTGGAAGGCACCAGTTGCCTACCCCAGATTTAGTCTTGGAAGTTGTACTGCCTAGCAAAGTGTCAGATCCCAGAGTCAGAACACAAATGGGCTTCTATACCCTCTGCAGCACTTTGCCCCATATAAGCATAGGTAATACGAATATAGACAGCTGCTTACACCAAGTGAGACTATTTGGGCCAGACAGACTGGAAATGCTTCTCCAGCATTTCAGACAGGGAGCAAAACTGGCACCTTTTGCAATAAAAACATGTGCTCTACTACTAAGCTCTGTACAGAAATAGGCACATGAAAGTAAGTTTGCTTGCTTGTTGTTGTTTTTTAACAAGAGTTGCATATATAGCTCTCTAGCTATACATTTTCAGATATCTCTAAAACTTGAATACAATAGTGTTTAAAGAAATAGAACAGACTATCTTTAAGCAGACATAGAACAATCACCTTAAATCAATATATAAATGTGAAAATATAAAAGGTATATGTAACTTAAAAATAATTATGTATAAATAGATATATTTTACAGCAGGAAATTTCTACACTGATCAATTTTTCTAGGCTGCATCAGGATTTTATACAGATACTAAATGGGAATCAATATTTAATTCAATTTTTTCTCTGTCTTCTATCTCTCCAAAGTACGTATTCTTTCAGAATCTCTGCTGTATCCCAAATTCTAGCTAGCTATTGCCAAGCAGTGGTAGTGAAGCTCACCTCCATTTCTGAGTTGCTAGAATTCTACATACTCTTGGAAGATTCCGTATTAACTCTAATTGCCATCCACACAACCTAGTAGTATTGTCAAAGGCTCTAAAGGTATAATTTGATTAATCATTAAGGATATCATATATTATATTTCTTCTTGCAGAACAATCTAATTTGGGGTAGTCACATCAGATAGGTTTGAAATTAGCCCTTTGTGTATTCTATCTCCGTTGTCTACACACATTTTACTTGAAACCTTTTGGGGAAGTGGAAAAGCAGCCAATAAAATAAAATAAAGTGCTTGATTTTCTAAGTGCTGCTTTGTGGATTTACTTTTTTAAAAAATGATAAGAGAGAGCAAAGTACACAAAGTCCTGAATGCAGTATTTCTAGAAAGTTATTTGCCTCAACTCAAAGTCCAAGGAAAGGCAAAGATAGTATCTCACTGGACTGACTCCTTCAACATAGGTAAGATTTCAGCCCATGTTACAGGGCTCAATTGCAAAAATACAGGTGAAACTCGAAAAATTAGAATATTGTGAAAAAGTCCATTTATGTAAGCAATTGTTTTCATTAGCTACTGGAGTTTAATATATGAGATAGACTCATGACATGCAAAGAGATATATGTCAAGCCTTTGTTTGTTATAATTGTGATGATTATGGCATGCAGCTGATGAGTGATGATTATGGCGTGCAGCTGATGAGCACCCCAAAGTTGAAATTGTTACTTTGGGGTTCTCATCAGCTGTATGCCATAATCATCACAATTATAACAAATAAAGGCTTGACCTATCTCGCTTGGCAGGTCATGAGTCTATCTCATATATTCGTTTCACCTTTTAAGTTGAATTACTGAAAGAAACGAACCTTTCCACAATATTCTAATTTTTTGAGTTTCACCTGTACATTTATTTCAACGACAGGAATTTCTCTACTGGACTAGTAGAGAAAAGTAGTTCTTCAATCGCATAATAAAGGGTTAATGTCGCTTGCCCACTAGTTACCAAACAGTTAGGGCAGAAGTCTTTGGGCTGTAACCCCATGGGATAGTTAAGCTATTACATTCAATTTTTGATTGAATGTATGTGGAGTTCAAAACACCCATTTGAGAGAGCAGATACTCATTTGAAAGCCCAAGGAATAGAGAAACAGTTTAGACTGGAGACAAGGATGACCACCTTCTCTGTATTATGTTGCTTTGCCATAGGGCTTAGTGGTGCATCGCGCCAGGGCACCAGCCTCTCAGGGGTGCCCCAGTGGGTGGGGGAGCTGCACGGCTTTGCTGGTGGCCTCCCCTTTCCCTGCACGCCCGCCAGCTGTGCCCCGCCAACCATATGGCTGGCGGGCGTGCAGCTTCCTTCCCAAGCCTCTGCAGGAGGAGAGCGATCCCTGCAGAGACTTAGGCTGGAAGCTGTGCTCTCCTCCCAAGGAGGTTTGGGAGGGAAGCAGCGTACCTGCCAGCCATATGGTTGGCGGGGCGCAGCTTCCCTCCCAAGCCTCTGCGGGGATTGCTCTCCCGCAGTGGCATGGGGAGAGTTGAGCCCCCCCCATGGCTGGCAGTGTGCAGCTTCGCCCCGCCCCCCACTATCCGTTGTAATTTGGGGGCGCTGGGCGGATATTAGCACCCCGGCACCACATCTGCTAAAGACGGCCCTGTTGCTTCCTTGTGTTATATTCCCACTTCCAAAGCAGCTTTATTTTTATTTTAAAAAGTGCAATGAGATTCTTGCATAGGATATGTAGTTTGCCCCCTCAGGAAAATGCAGGTGTGTTTGCTGGAGGTGCCCCTCTCTGGTGTTTGGGCCCTAGATATCCCGTGCCTTTTCCTGTTTTAAACATAACTGAAAACTTGTTTTAAGCTTTGCTTATAGGATAGTTGGGCAAAGTACAGTGCCAAAAAGACTACAACAACTCACCACCTTAATTTAACTGGAGCCATTTTAGTGCTGTGTGAGCTGTTTTAGTAGCGGTTTTTTTTTTTGGCTCTCTACATAAATTCATACATGCGTAATTCTTTGATATAATGCTTGACCAGTTTTCAGTTTTACCCTCTGCTGCATTTTCCTGTCCCCGCACCCTGATTTTGTTCAACATTTTAATCATCCAACACCATTAATCATGTTGACCAAGGTTGATGTCCATCATCTGAAGGGCCACAGGCATATCTCAACCACACAGGCAGCCTGGTCACATGCATTTCTCCTCATTTCTCCAAGTTCAGTTGCTGAGGCTCTTTTAGATGTTGCTATGTGAGTTTTTGGCTTTGTTGCCTTTATAGCCTTTTGAAAGAATGTATTTAGTGTTTTCATTCTATTGTATATTATTTAACTGGCTTGAGTGAAAAATATGCATCCCATAAATGTTCTGAATAAAGAAAAGTACATTTGATTTTCCAGTAAAGATGTTTAATGGAAAGTTAGCTCGTTCTGTAACTTCATAATACCCTTTGAAAAATCTACAGCTGGTTACTTATACTGTACTGCCACACCAGCACCAGATCAGTCATTCAGACCCAAATCAGAATATTAGATGTTTTAACTGTGCGACTTTAATCCGATTAGGAACATTATATTTATGCCTAGCCACTATACAAGAAAACACAAAAAACTAAATCCTAGTTCAGTTTTAGTTTCAAAAACCTTTTGAGAACTAACATCACATCCAGTCATTATCTTCAAGATCAATCCAACAGCATCTTTTAGCATTGTACTTTTAACAACCACTACAAGTTCTTCCTACTTTAATCCTTGTAACAATCTATTTTTAAACTTTACCATTAGCATATGATAGCTTGCTCAAAATGGTTTAAACTCTTATTTGCTGGATATAATTGATGTTGCTTATTTTCTGTATTGCCACACATTGATTCCAAGTATCACCAAGCCTTTCATTACTGCTACATTTGTCAAGTGCAAAGTCTTACACCAGGCATCCCCAAACTTGGCCCTCCAGCTGTTTTGGGACTACAATTCCCACCATCCATGACCACTGGTCCTGTTAGCTAGGGATGATGGGAGTTGTAGTCCCAAAACAGCTGGAGGGCCAAGTTTGGGGATGCCTATCTTACACAATCTTCATTTCACTCGTTTTACCCATTCTTATATCATAGGTTATAATACTTAAATATGATTTTCCGTTCTTGAGGACATCAGCATCTGTTTTGCCATAGAAATGTCACTGAAGTGTTTAAGCAAAGCCCCTGGAGGCTTATCCATAACCACACACCATTATTAACTGCTAAGGAACAGAAACCATACCTTGTGCTGTTCAATTGCATCTATCCATTGTTGTCTATGATCTGGATCCTGAGCCCGTAGATACCAAACACTATCATTCACGCTAATATCAAATCTGCACTCATCAAAATCATGGGGCTGTGGAAGGAAAAATGGAAGGTCATTAAAACAATAAGAATTATACATAAAGGAGATAACTTGTGGCACCCTGTCGTTTGCCCATGTTTCTGGGGTAGGAGGGTGGGACTCATTGTTTCCCAACCAAGTTCATACCTGCTTAGTTTTGGCAATGCCGCCACTCCAGATACTCCCAGACCATTCACTGGGCCCAAATCATGTTAGTTAAACCTGATTTCACCAGCTTCATTTTCTTTGACAGTCTTAACAGTCCTTTAACAAGCTACCATATACCAAATTAGACCATCAGATAATCTACCCCTGTACTGACTACTGTGACATGCAGTGGCTCTCTAAAACAGGCATACCCAAACTCGGACCTCCAGATGTTTTGGGACCACAATTCCCATCATCCCTGACCACTAGTCCTGTTAGCTAGGGATGATGGGAGTTGTAGTCCCAAAACATCTGGAGGTCTGAGTTTGGGGATGCCTGCTCTAAAATCTCAGATAAGGCCTTTTCCATAATTTTCTACTTTAGCCTTTTTTTTAAAAAAAAAAAACACCCACCACAGGTATTTTAATTTATTCATATTTATATCCAGCCTTTATCATAGATACCACAGCAGATGACAATTCACATTAAAAGGCCCAATAAAAGTTGATCATTTTGTTTCATATCAGTTGCTATATTCAGCCAAACTGCGATAAACATGATTATTAATGTTGCACTGTCAGGATCCAACCAAGAAAATTCAGAATATAGTACCTTTATGAAATACAAAAGTTAATGAAGCAAACTCTGAACACTAATGAAGATCTACAAAATAAAGTTATCTGCATGAGTAGAATAACTACTGAAGATGCAGTAAGATTTATTGACACAATTTAATATCCTGTATTTTTGACCGAGACACAAATCTCCAAGACAGAAACAATTCAATAAAAATTAGAATACAACTAAAAACCAGTGCATAGAAATATATAACACCAAACCAATGAAAGCAGCAAAAACCAATTACATTAGATGTTTCCCTCTAAAATGGTTTACTGATTATGATGACAGCAGATGGACTTTAGCATAGAGCAGATTCATGCCGAACACTCCTTCAGCCCTAAAGCTTGAAATGATCCCTTCAGACCATCATGGGAAGGGAAGTATTAAATCAGTGGTATGCAACTTTTCATTAGAGCAGAACCTTGTGTTCTCCAGATGTTTTGAACACCAATTCCCAGCAGCCCCAGCCAGCATAGCCAGTGCCAGGGGATGATTTGAGTTGCTATATGAAACATATGGAGAGGACCCGGCTATGGGAAGGCTGCACTAGAGTGAGCAGAAACATAATAATTATGCCTTGCAGCGGTGTTTGTTTTGATGATTCATTATTTAATTTCTATACTGTTTAACATATTAACAATATCTCTTAACTGAAGCAACAACAGATACCTTAAACAAAAATAGTTACATATAAAAATGTTACATTAAGACAAAGTTACTACTATATATAAACTATATATAAATCAGTATTAATTGTTTTTTTTCCTTCTGACACACCCTCCCTCTCAGCCTTCAGGTTCTCACTCAGGGTCCAGACCCTTGAGGGTAAGCAGCAGTAGCATGATTAATTATAGCTATCGTATTATACAAATTGGTGTGCCACACAATACAAAAGATTGTAATCTGTTTCATGTACCGGTAAGAGCCAATGGTGCAACAGCCCCCTCCCACCTCCTATTACATAATTGCATCACATGTCAGTTGTGATCAGTTTGTGGACCAGGACAGAATGTCCCCCTCAATGGTAGTTTCTCTATAAGGTTATTTCCCATATTTTACCTAACCCACTACTTCCTTAAGAGTTTTTACTTATATGTGCCCTGAAGTCCATGATTACTCAAGACTCACCAGTGAAGGTTTATTTATATATATATATATATATATATACATATATATATATATATATATATATATATATATATATATATATATATATATATATATATATATATATATAAACTTGTGAGGAGGAACAACAACCCAGTATAATTAGATACAGTAATACTGTGGTAAGAGAGGTACAGAGGACACCAGATCTCAGAAGATTGCATAGTAGCAGCACAGATTGCTCCTGATTCATGAAAACCTCAGGAAGTGTTGTAAGTCAGGAGAGGTTCTTAGATGCAGAGTTTCATGCAAGCTTAACCGTGGCTGCTTGGAAGATGACACACACATGCCGTAGTTTGCATTTCCATACAATTGGCCAATACTTATTTTGAAAGATGAAGCCTCAGCACTACAAAATCTCTTGTAAGTTTGTCAGAGATGAAATGCCATCCCAACTACTTGTGCAAACTGTCTACTTGCCTGAGCACCATAATATGGAAGCCAGAAGCCGACCGATATCCCAATTCCCCTTCCATGAAAAGAAAATCCGAAAGCATCTTTTGCACCAGTTCACTTACAATTCATTATTGGAACTAAGTCTCATTCAAACCTCATGGAACCACGGGGTTCCACTGCAATGCAGTTGTTTCTTTGACAGGTTCGTAACAATGAGCACTGCTTACCGGTATTTAGAATTTCAACATCACAATAGACCTTTGCCACAGGCCAGGTAACAGAATGAGGAACAGCCTCAGAGTTGAAGATTCTGCCTTCCCTCAACTGAAGGAGAATTGAAGGCAATCATTAATAGATTTATTAATGTATTTTTTACAATGAAACTTTCACAATGGAACAAGAAATAGGTTGGTGATTGCTTCCAACTAGGAATGGTTAGGATTGTGCTGTATGACTATCTTTACCCAAATCTTTGGCTGCAAAGACTTGTCTTTCTGTAGACTGCTCTAGGCCTTCCAGGATGCCTCTCTAAAGGATGAGTTGATAGTTTGTAAAAGCAGGATGTATCTTTGTAAATCTTAATCTATACAAACACAGGGGAGGGAGCATTTAGATCAACAAGTAATTCGAAACTGCCTGTGAATGACTATCAAAGCCAAGCAGAAAACAAAATCTCAGTGCATCACATGGGATTCTTTTTTACAAGCTCAACATACAATAAAGCCTACCATTACATGCCACTTGTAATTTACCATTTAGCATCAGCCCTATTTGAAGGGCCAGGGAACTTGCTAATTCATACAGCCTTTCTTCCTCCTTTTCCCAGAAGTTAAAGTACTGTATGTTTAGGACACCACTGTCAGTTACTGCAGAATCATGACTAAGCCTACAACAAACATACAGGCCATGTCCCCATTAGGGCGGGGCGGGCGGTATCATCTTTTCAACATCGCAGTGTATCGCCAGCCAAACATTGTGGTTTGGCGATATACCACAATGTTGAAAAAACCAAAATGCATTGGTCTCTGCCCACGAGACACTGGGTTATATATATTGATATATCGCCCAGGCCTAGTGCCCAGTTGAGTATTATTGCTAAAGCTTCCTAGTTTGAGAGGCAACTGTCTGTTAAATTCACCAGTTGAAGGCTCTGAGACTATGTCCTACCCAAGGGATATATAATTCCATCACTTTTTGTCTAGCAGTCCTGCCACTTCCGATATTGTATTCTTTGGAAGCTAGTAGCTTTGTATGGTGGATTATCAATGCTGTTGGGAAATGATTCTGCCAGGCAGATTAATCACTGATTTCCTGTTGAAACAGCAATAAATGCAGCAGGCATACTGTCAGAATTTTACTTCATATTCAAACACAATCACTGCTGCTCTTCAGAGCTTATTTTACAGGCTTCTGCACATAGCTGTTTAACTTTACTTTTCTGCCTGAAAAATGGTCCCCAAAGAATATCCTTTCTTCTTTCTATCTTTTAAAAAGGTCAGTTTCAGAGTCTGGAAACCCTATAGGTGACAGAATATTTAAGAGTCTATAAAACGTAGCTCCATCTACATTAAATATTAAAAATAGATGATACAATGTTAGTCAGGTCTAGGAACACAAAATATATTGCTAAAACTAATATTTTATAACTATATTTTAGACTTTGGCTGCATTCACATGTCATGCAGAGCCATTTTATAAAAGACAAAGGTGTGTGCTTCAATTTGTTAAGAAGTTGCATGGAGTCATGCAATGTTAGTCATGCTCAGAGTAGACCAAATGAAATTAAAGTTCTGAGCATCTGACCTAGCAGAGTGTGTAGAAAAATGGATGAATGTGGAACCTTTTCTTCCTTCCTCTTTCCCCCTCTCCTCAAGCTTCATCTGTTCCAGAGCAATTGGCCCTTTTGCGCCTCTGCTCAGTGACCAGTTGGCCTCTGCTGTTTAGGAAGCGCCTATTTTCCTCATGTTAGTGTTCTTTTTCTTTCTTTCTTTCTCTTTCCCTTCCATAGAGCTCTGGCACTTGAGCAAACTCAAGAAGGCACTACAAGTCTTGGCTTGAAATTCATGTGTTAATTTTGTTTCCTGAATTTCCATATCGAGAACTATTTTAGCTGGCAACACTGCTTGGCATTTAAGGTGCTCCCTAGGTGGTGGTTGTTTTTTGGTCACTAGTAGAGATTTAGGGTTGTTTTCAATATTAGTTCCTTTGAATAGTTATTAAAACTTATTACCAATATAACCAATTCATAAATACCCCACCTTTAGTAATTGGACCTAAACTAAAGCACCTAATTAACTGCACCTAATTTCCTCTTCTTTTAATATTTAAATCTTTAATGGATGCACAAAGCACACCACAGGTTATATAAGTTCAATTTCTGCTAATACTCTTATTAGCTCTATTAATCAGGTCAAACACACTACAGGAACAAAGAAATTCAAAGGATAAAAATTAATTATGAACTAAGAACCTTATTAACATCACAATCACGGCTTTCACAAGGTACATACAGCTCATTGGGGTGACTGAACTTTGCATCAAAAGACTGAACTTTGCATCAGAAGGTAACTGGTTCAAATCTTGTCTCTACCATTAACTTCTAGGTGACCTTACTAAAGTTCCCCCCCCCCAACCTCAGACATTGCCATCTGCAATACGACTTAAATATGACCTGGCTTACAGAAGGGGTGGGAAAACATTTGGCTCCATGGACCAGGTTCTTATTAGGTTTAGACAAAATTTGACAGGTAGGTAGGGCTATCCACTTATCAATCACCTGAGGTCACTATGGCAGCACTTCAAAGCTCTTTGCTAAAACAGAAGACGAAAGCTCAATTTAAGTAGGCAGTTAAAGACAAAGCCCTTCCTGATGACAAGCAGTGTGCACTGAACCCCTTGCTAAAACAAAGGGCTGCCCCTCCATTTTAGTATAGGTTTCAATGCAAACCCCTTGTCATCAAAAAGAAGGGGCTTGTACTGAATCCTGCCAAACTGAGCAGAATTTAAGTCTCCTCTCAACAGCTGATGAGCGGGAGATTAAATCCTGCTGCCATGACTACACATGCCAGTTCCCTGAGGAACTGAAACTCCCACCCTGGCTAATTGGAGTGATGTCAGCTGATGGACAAGTGGGTGTGCTTAAAAAAAGAAACCAGCCTCAAGGACAAAACTAGAACCCACGGCAAACCAAGACTGGCCCACGGGCCAGAGGTTCCCTACCACTGCCTCACAGCACTGTTGTAAGGATTGCAGCTACATAACATATGTGAGACATTTTGAGCACTTGAAGGCATTACACAATTGTAAAGTATTATCATAGTTGTTTTGAAGTATGAACCATGCACCTTCCCATTCTCATTCTGCACATGTGACTAAAAAATAGTTTTAACATCAAACAACAAATACTCAGCGAGGCAACATTTTGCAACCATGGATTTATTTTTCAATGGTTTCTATCAATATGTTATTTTGTGTTTTTTTTAAAAAAAACTACTGGAGGGAAACATTTTTGGCTGTATTGCAATGGCAAACATACAAACGACTCCCCCCACCCTTCTATTTTACAACCCAGCAACCATGTTCACTCAACCCAAGCAAATTTCTGTAAAAACACCACAGTGCTTTTAGGGCCAAATGCAGCTGTAACATTGTGCTTGTATCAGGAGTTTCAAAGTCAGGTTTCCACAGTGTCGCTTGCCATGAAGGGTGAGCCTTGTACTCAATCTGGAAATGACAGAGAGGGTGGCGACCACCCTGACAATTGTGCAATGATCCCTGCCCCTCCCTGGCTCTAAAGTTGGGAGGAAAGATGGTGATTTTTCTACTATAATCAGAATGCCTTGACCATGAAGGCCTAACCAACTGGAAAGATTTCCAGAGATGAAAGGAAAACAGAGAGGGGGAGTCTCCTTGGTGCCTCTCAGTTAAGGTGACTGGTGTATCATGACCAAGCAGCAGCCTGATTGGCAACTGCTGCACAAAATAAGGAATGGGAGGTTGGATGCTTCTTGACTAAGGTGTCTGTAAGTGCAACAGCCAGACAGGGAGGAATGTTATTTGTGGGGGGTGGGGAGGCACTAGATTCATGCTCCAAGGTGTGGATCACCTGACGCAACTCCCCCCCCCCCAAATCTTCATTTACAAGGCAACTGGATGCACTGCAAACTATAGCAATCTATGCTATATCTCAATATCCTCCCAATACTCAAAAGAAGCTTTTCAGGAGCTGCATTGAATAGGAGGGATCAGTAATAAATAGGTGTCCTGCCTTTCACAAGTGGAGACGCCTCTACTATTGCCAAGTCACCACTGGGCACAATCTTAATTGGGCTGTTACACTCTGCTTTGTACCATTCACTCATGAGAAGGAGGGTACCTGTTTTCACATTTGAAATGTTAGAGGGCATATCACTGCCAACAAGTTATCTTCAGAGATTCAGTTGCCACACAAAGTTGGTTTGCATTTGGCATCTACATCTTAGTAGAACAAATGCAGTTTAAAAGGGTATTCTTCTTTTTGGTGGGAGGGGTGAGTTTAAAATTATAAATTACCTTTTTCCTTTAAAAACTTTCAAAGCAATTGCTTCACAGCTATTTCCCCAGCCTATAAAGGAAGCAAACCTGTGCCTCTGCTGTAAAGAAATGTGCAGTGCAACATCTACTGTGTTTATACAGAAGATTTAATGCTTCCACTACACTTCCTCTCAGGTTCCACAGCAATTCCTAAACAATAGTTGCCAAGCCTTCTCTAAATAATCAGAAAACAATCAGGTCAAGGAAAGAGAATCAGAAACCGTACATCTGTTCACAATTGTTGTTCCAAAGGGGCATGTTCCACCAGTGAGGTAGTTTCACAAGTTGCTTCAAAGTTACAGGGATTGCAGCGTTTTTAAGTAATAGGCTAAGAAGATGCAACACAGGGCTTCTGATTTTTAAAAGATGTACTGTAGTTGCAAAGTTACCAGATTATATGTTCTTGCAAAATCATAAAATTTGGTAGTGTGTACTTAATGAAACTACAACAGCAAACACTGCTGTTTGTGACTATGGTTCAATACTAACCAATTTATGACACAAATATTACATTTTATTATAAACAGCAGATAAAGATCTGTGGAAAAAATTATTTCAGTATCAGGAAGAGGGATTGTGTAACTCTAGCATATCAATCTGAGGTCTTTAAAATGTAATTTTAACCTAAAACATTTTCTTCATGTCTGGACAGTGAATCTGCAGCAATACGGTTTTCTAAATCCTGTACGATAGTTTTATCCCTTAACATTCTAAATGACAAATCTGAACAGTACATATTGGTATCATATAAAGTTGTTATGGTAGTAATGGAGGACAGCTGAAGCTAATTATTAACTAGCAGTACATATAATCAAATATAGGATCTGCCTGCTTTCAAAGACATAGAAACCAAAGAGATAAACTGACAGGAACCTCTTTATTGGGCTTTTGTCCTAAACAACATGTGGGAACAGGGTGCACAACCAATGCAGGATTGAACCCTGCCCTCCTGCCCATCAGCTGAATGGGCATGGTTTGGAGAAAATGCCCTTTCAGGCCAAACTGAACCCCTTGGCAGGCCAAGACTGGGCAGAAGGTTGGATTCTCACCCCTGTTTAAAATTAATTAACTAAACTTTTTAGTCCTACTTTTTAACTTAGTCATATTCATGCCTTCCCTCAAAATTAGGAGTGCTAGTTTGGTAATGATGCACAGAATTATGTTAGAGTTACCTTGTCCCCTCACAAGTTCCCAGGGATTATTCAGGAAAGAAGAGGGTTACTATTAAACTGCTTTAAATTGCTGCCATGCTACAGGTACCGGTAGCTGTTGCTGCAACTTTACACTACCCACTGCATATATTTTAGGACACAAACTCCATGACAGTTTTCACAAATTCATAACATTTGGTAGTGTGTAGTTAATGAAAGCACAGCAGCAAACTCTGTTATATCATTAAGTGACTACGGTTCAATACTAACCAATTTTGAGACAATGCCCATCTGCCAACCATGTGAAATTATGTTGTTCCATGGCCACCCACCTGCCAATTTAGGCTGGTCACAGTAAGGATCTGGTCTGTGGAGTTTAAAAATGTTCCCCACCCCTGATGTAAAAGAAGACCCCAATAAATGGGGCAACAAGACATTTTAAAGTGTTTTTGTTAACACAAATATTTACAAATTAATGAACGGCAAAATCTTCTTAGAAAACATATCTTTCCCACTTTTAAAAGAGACAAGCTGCTGTTTCAAAAGTGGCTTGTCTCCTTGGCAGCAGAAACACTGCACTAAAAAACAAACAAGCTCTAGCTGTACATGTGGTTCTTACACATGCGATGCAGGTCTCTTGAGCCTGGCCTGGACAAGGCTTCTTCTTTTTTTAAGCCCCATGATACACTTTAAGAAACATGTGATGAAGCCACCTGAAGCCTGAATCATACATTAATACCAAGAGCACGAGAGCTGCTAGAGCATGGGTGCTTCCATGCAGATCTGCTGATGAATCAGGAAACAATCATGTGGTCACTTGATATGCTGGTCTTAATATGGTTTCAGAATTATTGCAATATTGCTCTTAGGTGTGTACATGGGTCACAAGATTCAGTTCAGACCATAATTTGGTGCTCTAGAAAACAGTCCATTAGCCTCCAAGGCACTTTGTTGCCTAACTCACTTTGGAGTCCAACCAGGTCTACTTTGTCCTCCCCACCCTTCACTATAGGAAATGGGGGGGGGGTGGAGTTTAGCATCTCCCCCTCCAAGATAAATGGATGAATTCTGAAAGCATACTAGCCCCGCCAGAATGGATAAAGCTTGCCAAATAATAGGCAAACAGGTCCAGGGGCTTTTGTGCTAGGCATATTTAAATTTGATTTGGGAGTCACAAATAACTAAAATGGATTTATTTGGGGGGTAATATCATTCCCACTGATTATAAGCTTGAACTGTCAGTGGTGTCTGCTCTCTCTTCTTCATCAACCCACCCCAGTATTATTCCTTGTATGGTAAATTTAGAGATGCTACTTTAATTTTTAACAGATACAGGTAAGCAGAAATTGTTCTGATGTCTGGATTGCTGAGGCACCGTAAAGTGCTTCAGTGTCCCTGCTTTTGTCTCTTACTTCCTCATATACTTCCCATTTCAAATCTAACAGATCCCAAAAACCCTATGAGGCACACCACTTAGAATTGGAATTCACCTGAATCCGATGCACACGCTTGATTGCTGTGCATCTCAGAATTTTATACTGTAAAAAAAAATCTTGCAAAGATTTTCTATTCTTCCTATAGCTAACTAAAAAATATTGACAGTTCTTATGCAAGAATTTCCAAACCATATTGCTCTGACAGAAGATTACACTAAAAATTATTCATTTTTTTTACCATATTCACTTGTATTTATTATTGTCTGGAAATGTACACAAAGCATGGACACAAAGAAACTTTAAAACAACTTACTGTAATGACAGCCTTACTCAAACAGATTGAGCCCCTGCAGCCATACTCAGTTTCATCTTCAGACTTGTAGTAACTTAGAGTATTGTTCTTCAAGACCACCCACCGGTCCTGCCACCCATGGATGTAGTTGGTCCACTAAAGAAAACAAATACATACATTTTTTAATCAAACAAAGCTCCATACCATTTGTGCATAATTTTCTTAGAGTGAAACCCAACCAAGTCATACTCAGAAAATAGACCCAGCGAAATCCAAGTTACTTTAATTCATTTACTTCGATATACATACTCTAAGTATGACTAACATCAAACACCACCCATAGTTTATTCCAAATCTTGTTTTAAATTTTTTTCCCATAAAAACAAACAAACTGTTACAATATATATGCTAATATATGCTTTAATCAAAAGTTACAACACAGAGTAAAAAATCGTTCTGATGCAGACAATCTGAAAATGAAATGCCAATTCCTTAGAAAATAAGTGTTCAAAATAAACAAGATCAGATGTAGTAGGGACAATCATAACAATACCATTTCAGAAGCGGCAGATCTGCCACAATTCACAATAAACATTAGGTGGTTATGTCCTATCACCAACTATAAACTCTATACTGAAATACATGGTTTGTATTACTGTAAATCTGGACTGCCTTTTAAGAAGAGGCTAGTCTACAGTCCTTATCTTGAAGAAACTGATTGTTCAGAATAAATATGTTGCAGGCTCAAAAACAAAAACTGGACAATGATTTTAATGTTTAGGTCCACTAGCCTAGTCTTATCTATCCCCCCCCACATATATTAGACTCCTTCCTCTCTCATCTCTTTGTCAAAACAGTCATCAGTGTGAAATGAGAGTACCACAATAAAAACAGTATATATAACTAAAATGTACACTGATGCACATAGTTTATTTTGAAGAGCTATCCTGTTTCACCTGGGCAGAAAGCTCAATGTGATCTCCATGTGCTTGAAAGGAACATTTAATAAATACAAAGATCCACAATAAACAAAAGTATATAAAAATGACATTTGAATATACATTTAATATTTGACATTAACACCGCTTCAGCATTGAGCAATGGATTTTGGGTTCCTAAAATACTACTGGTAATACTGCATTAACTTCTATGAATACAGATTCATACAATCAATCATAAGTACAGAAGGATTCACTAGCTTCATCAGACTTTATCAGATTTTTAGCTTCAGGCGATCTGTAATCTCTGCAAGGGTAGAGCACCAAATCTGAGCATGGCCCACAGAATGATGAGTACTAATGGTTTCCTGAAATGACTTAGGGAAGGGATATTGCTGGTGAAACTGCCAGCACTGGTTTCCACTGGGAACGAGGTGAGGTGGAATAGCACTACAATACCTCAAAATAAGACAGAGCTGTCTACTTTTTCTTGGGGGTTCTCTACATGTATATAAATATATTCATCTGTAAGTTAAGTTTTTTTTTCACATCCAAAACCCGACAAGCATCTGTTAGCTTCTAGACAGAATGCTGTTGAGGTGCTAGTTTGGCATGGGGTGTGTTTACAATGGGGGTGGGGATGTAATTAGCCAGCTCAAGCCCCTATCAGATTAGAAAAAGCATTCTGGAAGCAGGTGCTGTGATGTGTTCTTCAAAAAAATAAAAAAGCCCTTTATTCTATAGAGATGTTTGAGGTGAAAAGAAAATGAATAAAGTTGATTTTTCCATTTACTACTCTCCAGAATTCTCATCCAAGCTTAATAGCTAAAAAAATGCCTGTGTTTTTTAACGTTAGATTACTTTGAGCTGTTTCACAGGAAGCAATTCATAAATGGAATGAAATAAATGTTTTTATTTATCTTTTTCTACTACCTGCCACCCAATTCTTTAGTACAGAAGATACTGCCTCAAAGATGGATTAGAAAGAAAGAGGGTTCATTTCCCCCCATCCTCCTGATCCCAGCCTAAAGAAGACTAAAAAGAACAGGAGCTGAGTATACTGCAACATTTTGCTGCAGATAATACTTGTATCAAAATAGGAACCTACAGATACTACTACTACTACTAATAATTTATTATTTGTACCCCACCCATCTGGCTGAGTTTCTTCAGCCACTCTAGCTGCTTGAGTTCTAAAATACCTGGTATAGTGGGGTATGGGGGAAAGCTGACCAAAAATCTTCCTGGCTTTTAAAACTGCCAATTCATTTCTGTGTGCTTGATATCCCCAGGTTTTGGTTCTATATGAAACATTTTATTTAAACAATCTGCTTTTCTGTCCGACAGATGCTGAAGGCAGCTAACAATTACTGTATATACTCGAGTATAAGCCTAGTTTTTCAGCACATTTTTTGTGCTGAAAAATCTGCCCTCGGCTTATACTCGAGTGAGGCAGGCAGTGGCTCCTATGAACCTTTCCCAGGTTTTTTGTGGTAAAATTGGGTGCCTCGGCTTATATTCGGGTTGGCTTATACTTGAGTATATATGGTAAACTAAGCACAATTTAATAAACATAATGTTAAAAGCCAATTGAATACTAAAACATAAACACAGCAGTAGATAAAATGGACATAAAAACTAACCAGATTAATGCCTGCCAAAATAAATATAAAGTTCTATAAACTATTTCACTGGTTCAACACTGAACCTTTGAGGTCCTTTTCAGAGGTCAAACAATGAACTCCAACTTTTATGTTAAATTAATGAAGAATAATCAAGTACAAATAGTCATATACAATTTTTAGTGACTAAGCTTCATAGGTTAGCAGCACTTCAGTTTTTGAACCAAGGAGACCGAACTGAAGTAAGCAACCAGTTTTGTGCATTCTAAGCAGACACCCAAATGAGACAGCAGAACTCTGAGAATCCAATAGCTAATTCAACTTAAGTACCAGAGGACTGCAAGTTAATTGACTGCAAGTTAACTGACAGCAAGCCGAGGAAAGTATTTCAGATCAACAATAGGCAGTCCTATTTAGGTATGGGGTACTGTCGGAATTCTTAGGGACCACTAGCAGTCAGTTTTAAGGGCCTGGGCAACACTCAATGCCTTGAGTTTTTTTCAGCTAACAAGGGTTCTTCTTTTGTTTTATAAAAGGGCGGAGTTTCTCAACAAACGAAACTGATTGTAAAAATGTTACATGGAAAAAATACGAGAGACATTACACATACCTTTGTAAATCAAGAAAATCTTTAAGAAAAAATATTTTTAAAAATTAAAATAAAAGGGTGAAGTTTCAGAAATCATTTTGAAGTAAAACCTTGACTTAGCATTGGAATAAAGCCAGGAAAGGAGCAAAGTGACTACAAATTTCTCTTTGGAATCCCACACAATCCTGGTAAGTCATAGTTTGTCTTACCATGATTTCTGAACTAGGCCATTGTGTCTTCATAGGATTGTCATAGTGAATGAAAATGGTAATTATAGAAGCATGCCTTTGTGCCTGTATGGTTGCATTTTTAAACAATTCAAATTGGCAAGTACAATATATTAATCATTAGAAACAATAAAAAGTATTCATTTCTTTTAACTTAAGTAAACATTATAATTGAGAAAAGCCACTAGGATTTATTTCCAATAATACAATAATCAGTTCCACACATTTCACTGCTCAAAAGGCAAACAGAACTATTCATCACAGCATGGAAAACAACATGAATAGACAAAGCCTTAGTGCAGTTCTTGGAATACAGAGTTTAATTTTTGCCATCTGCAGTCAAGCGAGAGCAGGTACAAAGAGCAACCAAGATTTAGGCATATTTGAAAGGAACCCCTATCAGTGGGCCAATACAATTATTAGGATCATCTAAAGTGTCACAAAGTATTGAAGAGACTTTAGATTTTTCATTGCTTTGTGACATCTGAGATAGCCCTAATAAATCACCAACTTATTATGAATAAAATTCAATGGTATCCATCCATTGGCAGAATGGACACTGATGGTGGAATAGATTTCCTCTCCCAATCATCTGAAATAGATTATGTGGGCATACAGTGGTTACAGAGGAAGGAGGTGTCAGTTTATGAGTCAATAGGTAGCAATTTAGGAATTTTGGAGATTTTCTAATGAACCATGGCTACCTACTGCTGAAAACAGACATCATTACCACAATTTCCACAGGTCATGTGATGGACCCAAGATTATGGGTGATAGCCAGTGTTAGTCATACTCAGAGTAGACTCATTGAAACCAATCAACTTAAATTACCCAAGTCCATTGATTTTGATGCATCTATTCCAAGTGGAATCTATTCCGGGTGGCGCTGTGGGTTAAACCACAGAGCCTAGGGCTTGCCGATCAGAAGGTCGGCGGTTCGAATCCCCGCGACGGGGTGAGCTCCCGGTGCTTGGTCCCTGCTCCTGCCAACCTAGCAGTTTGAAAGCATGTCAAAGTGCAAGTAGATAAATAGGAACTGCTGCAGCGGGAAGGTAAACGGCGTTTCTGTGTGCTGCTCTGGTTCGCCAGAAGCAGCTTTGTCATGCTGGCCACATGACCTGGAAGCTGTACGCCGGCTCCCTCGGCCAATAATGTGAGATGAGCGCGCAACCCTAGAGTCGGTCACGACTGGACCTAATGGTCAGGGGTCCCTTTACCTTACCTTTTATTCCAAGTATGACCAAATATCACCCTATACATTTGCATGGCAAAAGCGAAGAGAAAATAACTTACTCTTTCCCAAATAAATGAACTCATTCCCTACCAGTATGAGGAGTCTTGAAATTAGAATGAAAAGCTATTTAATTGATCAGTGAATTTACTGCAGCATAACATGAATTACACTTTTTATATAGACAGATGTTTGCAGATAGTAATGATGTGAGTGAGACAGCAGATATGCCACTACAATTGGTGGCATTCAAGTCAGAGTTGACTAATTGAGATAAATGTTTTCATTGTTTTCAGTAGGTCTACTTGTAGTATGCCTACTGTTTGGTATCATCCTTTTCTGCAGTTAATTTTGTTTTAAAAGCACATTGTTACCTAAATTTTATTTGCAACACCATGAATGGATACAGTATCAAAACAGGCATTTTCAAAGTTGCAACTAACTTTTTCAGACTACAGTCGTACCTCCTTTTGTGTCTGCCCCGTTTAGGGTCCATTTCGTCCAACATCCGCGGCAAACTTGGAAGTACCGGGTTTGGATCCCGGAACAGATCCCGGACACAAAAGGAGGTACGACTGTACTATCCCCTAGGCACCGAGCCAACTATACAATCTAAGCATGCTAAATCAGCATGCTAATAAGCTGATATAGGGTAAACAATATTTCCACTTAAACTTTTCCAGAAAATCCATACCACTGTCCCAGATGTAATTCATCAAAATGTAAAGATGCCCTGGTTAGAATCATAGAATTGTCGAGTTGGAAGGACCACGAGGGTCACCTAGTCCAAACCCCTGCAATGCAGGAATCTTTTGTCCCTGGGACTTGAACCCATGACCCTGAGATTAAGTCTCTCATGCTCTACCAAGTGAGCTGGAATACTTCAAATTATTCTTAACTTGTAACAAAAAACTAGGAATAACCCAAAGAGAATTAGTTACCGGTACTTCAAGTTACTTCAGGTAACTAAGTAAACATAGTATTAAAATATTAAATAAAAGAAACTTAAAAAGCAATAAAGTTTCCACCAGTGATAACTGGTTAACCCTTCCTCAGTGGATCATCTACAATCTAGTTTTAATTAATGTTCAGTCAAAGTACTGAACTGAGGGTTTCACTTTTAATGCTACTTGCATCTTAATAATTAATATATTCTATATCTTAAAATATATATGTAATGGGCAATAACCTTGCAGAGCGGCATTTGATCAAGAGTGAAAGAAATTTTTGCAAGTTCTTCCAGCTGCAGTCCCCTGAACTTCAGAAGAATGTCATCTTCCACATTCTTCTGAAGGGTCCTCCAAACTTCTGGAACTTATTTTTGCGATGTTCAGGGGCTGCAGCAGGAGGAGGGGATTGGCAAAAACAATCTCCCATTCCCTTATGTTAATGGACATCTCTTAAATCAAAAGCCATTCCACGACACTGACTTTCATTCTATAAGTTAAAATATATAGAAAGTCTTAAATTAGAATTGTATAAAGAGAAAAAGATTGTACTAAAGATAGAAGCAAGCTTAGCAGTTTGACAAGCTAACATACAGAAAATTATTCTTTGTATAGAATTCTACAACGATAATATATGTGCATGCATAATATGCACTTGCATAAGTTGCCATTCAAGTGGGCATTCTATAAGAAAACAAATGGTATTTTTTTTGTTCCTGTACCTTATATTTAGCAGAAGACTGTATTATTGCTTTTTAAATCCTTGCAAATCTACTACTAATTTCAATTTATTTCATTTAATTAATGAAGACACAATTCACAAAGAATGTAGCTCAGCTTTTTAAAATGCAACAGGTTAGATCACATTTTGCTATTTAGATTTCCTTTCATTTATTCCAGTATAGCTGAGAACAGGATAGGCATCCTGGCTAACATCAGGGGTGGGCAGCCTGTAAAAGCAACATACATTTCAACCTTGAGATTTAACATTTGGTAGCCACATAATGACAAGGAGCTGAAATAATGTTGGTATACATTGGCTAATAATAAAAGTTACGGTAAGTTGCAGATTGAGTTTAAAACAAAAACTAAAACTAAACAGTTGACAAGAAAACAAAGTTGTCAAGGATGTTGAATAATTGCCACATTACATACTGTACACAACCGTCAGTACCTGGCAACAGTCTAAATCCACACTGGTTGTGAGCATTACAATTCTGTTCAAATATGAGTGCAGGTGAGCATTCTGTGCTTATGCTTTAGAACAAAAATCAGGCCATTTAGCTAAAGCTAGTAGGAATAGTCAGTGTGGAAGAAAGCTGCACCAGACTCAACCCCAGGAGTCTCCATTCCTACTGAAAAATGGCAAAGTTGCTCCATATCTTTGCTGTAACAATGATGCCTAAATTCCTTCTGGCAGCTAACTATAATCTAAAGTCATACTGGGCTAAAGGGCTGCACGTGTTTCCAATCTCTGAGATTTGGACAGCATGTCATATGTCATATTCTTGTTACCTGATCCATAGTCCCCATTTGCAGCACTTTATCGAGGCGCTGTGGGTTAAACCACAGAGCCTAGGCTAGGGCTTGCCGATCAGAAGGTTGGCGGTTCGAATCCCCCCAACGGGGTGAGCTCCTGTTGCTCGGTCCCTGCTCCTGCCAACCTAGCAGTTCAAAAGCACATCAAAGTGCAAGTAGATAAATAGGTACCGCTGCAGCGGGAAGGTAAACGGCATTTCCGTGCGCTGCTCTGGTTCGCCAGAAGCGGCTTAGTCATGCTGGCCACATGACCTGGAAGCTGTAAACCCGCTCCCTTGGCCAATAAAGCGAGATGAGTGCCGCAACCCCAGAGTTGGTCACGACTGGACCTAATGGTCAGGGGTCCCTTAATTTACTTTCTAATTCAGGAATGACAATAGTTGGGAATTTATGTTCTGTTTCCCTATAAATATATGAAAACTAACTGGACTGCAAAAGCTTTTGCAGCAGTAACGTTTTCCAACTCTAGAATCTCACAGCTTGTGCTTTCACTGCTTGCTTCAGTACACAAAACAGGGTCAAAAACATAGTGCAAGTGAAACTGCTTTGAAAAGCAAAATTACCATTTAGTTTCTGAATGACTTAATCATATTGCTAAAACTTGATATCTTGCTTAAAAACTTAGCTTTCTATCTGAATAATGACTCCTTTGCAAGTTTCTAAATAGCAAACTGCAAAGGATTCATGCTAAAAATTAGAAATAATACAAGGACTGAAGCCTTAAAGTCCTCCAGTCGTGTATACAGCTGCTTTCTACTAAACTCCCTATACTGTCCCTCCAGTCAGTCTATTTTACTGCACTGTTTAGAGCAAAGGTCACACCACTCTTCTCTATGGTACAATTGTGCGTTATGTGTCCATGCATATCACATGATTTCGTTTCCTTCGTTTTTTAAGAGAGGGAGAAAACCGTGTAAGGTTTTGATTCGCAGGCCCAAGAAGTTAGCTTTTCCAGTCGTGCAGAATCAACGAGTGGAAGCGCCCTGAGCGATTCCCCATACAGGCTGCCTCGGTAGTAGTATTACTCAGCCAAGCTGTGGCTACAAGTGAAATCTAGTCAGGATTACCAGGCTCTTGAGAAGAACCTGATGGAACGGATTGATCTTTTTTCCTTCTCCGCTGCATCACATGTGCATACACACACACACACACACACACACACATTAAATAATAAAAAGTCCCACTCCAATGAGCACGAATATTATTTTACCAAGTCACCTTTCCTCAAACCAAGACTCATACTTTGATCATCACGGAAAGGTGGCAGCGGCGGGTGGACTCCTGGGGAATAGAGAAAGTGACATTCACAGACATTTCCCACCTAGATAGAAGGGGCGAAGGCTTCGCTCTGAAACTAAGCAATCCGCCCCCCTACCCGGATAAAAGGTTTCCAAGACTGCGGAGGTAAAGCCTTTTTTTTTAACAGCACCACCACCACCACACCGGAATAATAACAAAAACAGAAGCCACAACACCCAGTGGGAGGCGGGGAAGGAGATGTGCGGGGACCTCCCTCTAAGCTGGGGGAACGGCAGGAGGCTCCTAGGCCGCCACCCTACCAGGCGAGGTGGCCAGTTATTGCGGGGAGAGGGGGGACTCGGCGCCAGGCTCCCACAACCGGCCACCCTACCGCAGGGGGCGCCCCCCGCATGTCCCCCGCCGACCACGAAGGAGACGAGAGGGGGGCCCTCTCAGGTGAAGGGGGGAAGCCAAGCCTAGCACGACCGCTCTGTGGCGGCGAGAGGAAGGAACCTCCTTACCTTGCTGAGGACTCCGCAGAGCTCAACAGGCGGCCCGGATTCGGTCTCGGGATCCTCTTCGGAGCCCGAGGAATTCCAGCTTTGGTTGTCCGACATGGAGGCGCCTCCCTCACAGCCGTTGCCAGCGGGCAGCGAAGCGACGAGGCCGCGGGAGCTCGCTCTACCTGCCTGGCGCCTCTCTCCGCGAGGCTCCGCTGTGGCTCCTGCCGCTGCTCTCGCTCTCGCTGCTGCTGCTGCTGTCGCCGACGCCGCCCCAGCCCTTCTGCCTGTCCCCTTCTGGCCGCCGCCGGGACCGCAGCTCCCGACTTAACCCCCAACCCCGCTCAGCGCACGCTGGTAGTGCCGACCATCTGAAGCAGCCACGCCGCGGAGCGAGCGCTCGCCTCTCTCTCTCTCTTCTCTTTCCTCAAAGCGACGCTGCTGCTGCCGCCGCCGCCACCGCTGCCGCCGCCATCTTACTCGAGGAACTCGCTCTCGGCTACTATAATTCTCCAAGCCCTACCCGCCCTGGCAGTGAAGGCTTTTGGGCCAACGGCATGCTGGGAGGTGTAGTCCGCTGAGGGGGTTGGTTTCTGGCGGCGCGCTGCCCTCTGGGAAACGGGGCGGGGTCGGTGGAACCAGCGAGTCGTCGCGTTCCTCGGGGCTTCTTGGGTGCTGTAGTTCTTGGGCGCGGGATTCTCAAGACGCCGGCCGTTGTCCGTTCTCTTTTCTAAAGCCTCGGGTGGTCGCCATCTTGGCGCGGCTTAATTGTTGCGGAAGCGGGGGCTGGTGAGAGACTGAGGTGTGTCTACCTGAGCTTTGCTTTCCCTTCGCCTGCTATATTGCTCTTCTCGCCTCCCCTGAAAGGGAACTTTTCTCTCCCCATTTTCTCCACACCTGGGGGAAGGGAAGCGAAGGAGTTGCTTCTCAGCAATGGGGCAGCTGCCTGTACAGGTATAGGCAGATAAACACATATAGAGGGTTTTTAGTGGCTCCGGGCAGCCGGGCGTATGTAGTGTGTGCATAGCCAACGCTTAAACCGAAGGAAGGGGAAACTGCAGTCCTCTGCGATAGCTACGTGGGAGAAATGGTTACTTCTGAGGAAACATGCACAGCAGGTTCGCTCCATAAGAGACAGGCAGCGACGCCTCTGTTGCCATGGTTCGTTCCCAAGTGGCAGAAGCCGATTTCAGATTTTTTTTTATTTTACCATGGCATTTTGTGGCGCTGCTAATTGTGGGGGGATGAGAAACATGCTTGGTTTTCGACTAGACTAGAGCAGGGAAAAGCAATTTCTCATTTGGGGGGGGGAGTGTGCAAAATCATCCAGTCTTAAGGAACCAAAATGCATCTTGCGGTACACGCTGCCCTCTTCACAGGTAGCCAATGACATGAAGTTGTTTATTAGACTTACTAGTAGACTTTAAGCCCGTTAAATTAACGGGCGCTAGAACATCATGGAAAGTGGGGACGGCGAGAACTTGCTGAAGTGCTCGATGTACTTGGGTGCCCCGGCCAGCGCCGAATGGCCCTTCAGCAGGCAGCACAGGAGGCGCATCGCGGTGGCGGCACTGGCACTAGCCAGGCCCCGGCAGGCCAACTCAGCCGCCACTTGTAATGGCTGCTGCCGCTTAGAAGTAAGTCCACACGAGCGCACACCCGCCGCTTCAACAGCCCGGCCGCCCGAAGTCTCTGCGCTCCAATCCCTGTGCCCGTGGGGCACATGCGCAGTAGGACACAGGGACGGACACAGGGACTGGACGCAGAGACACTTGCACTTTATTACTGTAGATAGCCACCTATCGATAAACACGCTTGGGGGGGGCTGACAGCAAACATACTAGAATCACAAGACCGTATGCAGTAATAATTAAAGCTTAGCAATCAACAATAAAAGGCAGCAACCCCCTGCCCCCAAATAACTACCTGCGTATTTGATTTTCTCCTAGTTTCCCATTATATCTTAATCTACTTTCAACAGTATCATGTAGATTAAGATATAAAGGAAAGGAGGGCAGGGGCGTAGCAAGGGGGTGCGGTAGGTGCGACCCTCCTTGGGTGTCCCCACTGAGGGGGTGACAGAATGGCGGGCGGCACTCACTGCGGGGCCTGCAGCGCGTTGGAGCCACACATCTCTGGTGCCCGCAGGCTCCACGCTGTCCACGCACTGCCTCCCCTTCCAGCTGTAGGGCAGCTGAGGCCCTGCGGTGTTCCCCGTACTGTCCCTCCCTAAGGGCGCCGTGCGCCCTGTCCCTGTGGGCGCCGCGCCCCCGTCCCTATGGGTGCTGTGCCCCCTGCCCCTATGGGCCGTTTGCCCTGCCCCTGGGCGCGCCGCCCCAGGTGCCCGAGGGGCTTCCACCACCGCTGAAGGAGAGAACTAGATGGAGGAAATAGACTATGCAGTTACTTTGGGAAGTGTAGTGGTTACGAACGCTTCAGGTTACGAGCGCCGCTAACCTGGAAGTACGGTAGCTGCTCCTGGTTGCGAACTTTGCCCCAGGATGCAAATGCAAATCATGCGCTGGAGGCCCCATTAGCGAAAGCGCGCCTCAGGATAAGAACAGTTTCAGCTTAAGAACGGACCTCCGGAACGAATTAAGTTCGTAACCAGAGCTACCACTGTACAAGGAACCATGGAAGGAGAAGAAGGGAAGTCATTGGATGTATTGTTGTGTATTTAATGGTGGAAAATGTATATCTGAAAATTTAATAAATACATTTAATAAACAAAACAACAAAATAACTACCTAGAAAAAGCATAAAATAGTTTGCAGTCTGGTGTTAAAAAACTGCTTAGAAACCTCAGAAAATCTTCCCCTGTTGCCAAAAAGGCTGTAAAGAAGGGACTGGAGAGGCATCTTTGCAGAGGTTGTTTTACAACTCAGATGCCACTTCCAAAAAGGCTCTGTGGTAGCCCCAAGGTTCACTAGTTAAGGATATAGCAGCAGAACATATTTACCTGACTATAGCAGTAGTTTAGGCATTCCATATACAGTAAAATCTCCCACAAAGAGGAATCTGAGCAAACTCTCCACCATACCTTGCATTTAAAATATGCCAGGGAGGAAATATAATTGATTTGGGTATCTGTATGCAGTTCATGGGTTTGTAGTTGCCAACTTGGTTCTACAGCAGGTCCCCAACTTTTGAGACCTGAGAGCACATTTAGAAATCTAAAAAATTGTGGCCATCACAAAATACCCATTTCACAGAAGATTATTTGTTTTATGTTGAGACCCACCAACTCCTGTCGATCAAGAGGCAAATTTATTATGCACAACTCAAATAAAACAGACAAAAAAGTAGGCCACCCCCTGCCAAACAAATAACACCTCCTAAAAACTTCATTTTTTGTTTTTGTAATCTATTGGTACACCACTTTGAAACTTGGGTGTTAAACGGTATGTAAGTTGTTGAAATAAATAAGTTGTTTTTTTTTTAGAAGGGAGGGGCATCATGCCCGTAGACACCTAGTTGGGAGTACCATTTTCAAACCGATACTTTTATGTGGGCACAGGTGTACTCAACCAGTGGTTCTTTTAGCAAACATGTATGGTCATGATGATCTGGCTGGCTACAACTGAAGGTTGAATTATTGGGCAACATGTAGGCTTTGATATCAGCCAGGAATGCAGTTCTTACATTTTCAAGGTACATGTCAAAGGAGCAAATATAAACATCTCATTGACTTGCACAGAAAAAGAGTCTGCAAACAATTAAATCAAATAATGTGTGATGGCCCCATCACAGGATATTGGAAAGTATCGGTAGCTCTCTTGGATACTTTTGCTCCGTCTGTAACCATCTTCCACTTTTCCTGCCCCCTTGCAACATTCTACCACTTTGCTCCTCCTGATTTCTTCCTATTATGACACACTTCTTCAGAATCTGCATTCCTTATGTAAATTAGACTAGATTCCAAACTCTGCTTACCTGGGAGTAAGTCACTGAATTCAGTATAAATTACTGTACTTCTGTGTAGATATGGTAGGATTGCTTTGTTGTTGTTTTAGATGTTCATTACTACTGTTGAGGGAGTTTGCCAGAAGGGTTGGGGAGCAGACACACTTGATGTGCTAGATTACAATTTTAGGAGCTGTTGGGGTTCTGTCCCCTAATTTCCCCAACATTCATCATGCAACATCACTGCAGTAGTTGTAGGCTAGGAGGGCAAAAAAAGTCAACAGCAGGAATATCATTTAGATCAGTGATGCTGGATTAGCAGTACACTGTTTATTTAAGCATGCATTTAAGATTATGCAAGATGAAAACTTCATAATGTCTCTTTTCACAATACCAACTTTTTGCATCAAAATTTAATTGGAGCATTTTCAGTGTCACTGAATATGAATTTTTAAAATATTTTGAATTTTGATGGATAAAGTATTTTGTTTTTAAAATCCCAATCATTTAGAATATATAGTTTTCAACAACTCAACCTGGTAGCTGCTATGTCAAATCAATAGCCTATCTAGTCCAGCATTTTGTTCTCACAGTGGCCAGCCAGATGCATGTAGGAAGCCCACTATTGCAGATAAATGTTACAGCTCTCCCCTATTTATGGTCCCCAACAACTGGTATTCAGAGACAAACTACCTCTGGTATTAAAGATAATGAATAGCCTTATTTGCCAAGAATCTGCTGCAGGAATTCCATGCAGATGACGAGTGAATGACCTGGTAGAATCGTGATATATTTATTTGGTCTCCATACTAGCCATGGAGCAGGAAAGCCTCTTTATGCACATCTAGCACAGAAACTAAATAGGCTGGTGCAAGACCTCTCTGATAGAAGTTCTTTTTATTTTATTTTTAACTATCCTGTGGATAAGTGGGCTGGTAAATATTTTTGTAGGCTACTAACTTTTGTGGGCTTCTTTGCAAGATTGCATTGGAACAAGTCTTTGTAGAAGAGGAAACAGTATTACTCAAAGAAACAGGAAGATTTGGTGGCAGGGATCTTGTTGCAGAAAATAGGAATTTTGGGGATTATTTGTGAAGCTTGATCTAGGGTGGATGAAGATTTGATATTATATCAAGCCTATTTTTAAATGACAGTTAAAAAAAACACCTAGCAAACCAATAGCCTGATCTATTGTTTTAGACATAAAATACTGTTTTGAGTTGCATTAATAGAAACACAGCATCCACCACTTAGGGAGTAACCATCTTCTGCTTGGCTTTGATCATGCTTTTGCTGGAACGATTTTATCTTGTGTTGATAGCCACACCTAAGGAGGATGCAGACAAACTGGCGACAGTTCAGAGGAGAGTAGAAATAGATAAGAATGTGAGAAATTGGCTATAAGAAATAGGAAAGGAAGAATTGCCTGCCTTGTGAAAATAGTATTAATGACAAGGTATTTTAGAAAGGTTGCCATAAGGAAGTGAAGAACAATTGTTCTCCCTTTTGCTGCCCTTTGCCTTGTTAGAAATCTTAGGATAATTTCCTTTTTTTTTTTAAAAATAATTTTTATTAGGTTTTCCAAATTTTTGTCCAGCCCCGATTCGGGCCAGATCACATACAATTTTTACATTCTCTGATGACTTCCCCACGCCCCCCCTCATTGTTTTCATTTATCATGATGTACATTTCTTACCAGGTTTCTATTTTCACATCATTAACATTTCCATAATTTCCTTAATTTCAAATCGATTACCACCCACTCATATCTTTTACATTTCTTATCTTTTACTTTAGTCAGATCCCTATCCCCCCCCCAGTCCCCGGTGCAGACTATTTCAATATCAAAATTACTTATCATTTATAATAGCTATTCATCTTATATCATTATGTTCCAAAAACCATACTATAATCATTTCCTGCCATGTCCAAGTTCAAAAACCAATAGGCCACAAATCAGTTACTTCGTATACGTGCTCATCCTATTCCTGCAGGAGGCATCTTTGGAACCCATTGTCTTTGCTGCAGAGTAACATCCAAAACGATATCCATTAGTGTCTTCGGCCTTTCCTTCCATGGTTGATCCAGATTGTTCCGACTTCCCCTCTGCTGCTTGTCGTTGGGCTGTGATTTGTTGACTGTTCTCTTTGTATTTCTCTTTTTCCTGATGATGACAGCTCTTGACTTGTAGTAGATGATTCTTTTGCAGCTGGTTCTCTTCTGGATAGGCTTTTTCTGTTTATGTTCAACAAGTACACTGTTCACAGGGTTTAATTGTAAATCCTGTCCAATCTGGTCATTGTTTGTGCTTTGCTTTATCTCTGGCGCAAAACTGTTCCCAGCTGCAGCCAGTTCAGTTCTCAGTTCTTTCACTCCAGCATTATAATCCCTTCTAAGTTCTTTCAGTTTCTCCAACAATGTTGACAAATCCACATCCTGTTTCACCGCCATTTTTAGCAATCAGTTCTTTTCTAACTTTTCCAAACTTTTTCAAACTTTAAAAAGTTCCAAAGTTCCAAAGTTGCTCCTACAAATTAAATGATCTTCATCTGCCCCCTAGGACCGGGGGAGACGCAGGGGTTAAATCTCCAAAACAAAGTATCAAATTCCAAACAGTACTTCTCAAGCTGTGCAACAATGCCCTGTCGTTGTTACACAATGGCAAGGGGCAGACCTCCGTTTTTTACCCTCAAGCCAGTTCAAATTAATTAGAATTAAAGATTTTTCTTGTAGATTACTCACAGTTCCAAATTGAAAATTTTGGAGGAATCGGCGCGCTCAGCTGTGGCGGTCTGGCAGCTTCGCCAGACGGGGCTGGATACGGACCCTGGAGCTCCGCCGCCCGATCGCCCGGGAGCTCCGCTAAGAGCTCCCTGGGACCGGGACCGGCGTCCGAGCTCTTGCGGGTCCTCCGGACCCCGGGACGCCCTTCCCGGGGGTTTTGGGGGTCGCGGCGCTGGCGCGATCGCCCCTTTGCCCGGCCTGACGGGGGAATGTCACGAGCGACATATCCCCCCGACCGCCATCTCCGGCAGCGCCAACCGGAAGTCAATCTTAGGATAATTTCCAGTGCAAAGCCAACAAACCAGGAATAACGTTTTGCCTAGAAATGTTGCTCAATTTCTACTTTGGAGAGTTTGGAAAAGCATCTTTTAGGGAATATGTTTCCTGTTGCAGTATGCAACCTGACACTTGGATTCCCAATTTAATGTAAATTAAGTTGCTATTTATTTATTTTTTAAACAAACCTTTGGCTGCTTACAGATGAAGAGCTGTGGGGATAATTTCCCCTTTAGCACTACAGTGGTACCTTGGTTTAAGAACAGCTTAGTTTATGAACAACTTGGATTAAGAACGCTACAAACCCGGAAGTAAGTGTTTTGGTTTGTGAACTTTGCCTTGGAAGCAGAACATGTTGAGTGTGTTCCATTTGTAAATTGAGTCCCCTGCTGCTATGGGAAAGCACGCCTTGGTTTAAGAACGCTTTGGTTTAAGAACGGACTTCCAGAACGGATTAAGTTCATAAATCAAGGTACCACTGTATTGTGACACACATCCAGCTTGATAACTGTAATGGGTGGTAGGCAAGAGATTTATAGTTGTGGGAGGATTACTGTTCACCCTCTGCTTCTAACTGTAGAAGCTTTCCGTGTATAGGTGGTAGCCTAGGCCTGATACCCAACAGCTTCTGATCTAGGCAAATTAATCCCTATTAATAAATAAAATAAGATAAATAAATAAAAATAGCCTTGCACAGTCCGATTGGGCCAGGTTTCCAGAAATACATACATGACTATTTATAGGCAAATGTAGATGGAAATAAGGGATGCGGGTGGTGCTGTGGGTTAAACCCTGCTCCTGCCAACCTAGTAGTTCGAAAGCACGTCAAAGTGCAAGTAGATAAATAGGTACCGCTGCAGCGGGAAGGTAAACAGCATTTCTGTGAGCTGCTCTGGTTTGCCAGAAGCTGCTTAGTCATGCTGGCCACATGACCTGGAAGCTGTACGCCGGCTCCCTTGGCCAATAATGCGAGATGAGTGCCGCAACCCCAGAGTCGGTCACGACTGGACCTAATGGTCAGGGGTCCCTTTGCCTTTACCTTTAGATGGAAATAATAGAATAGTTGAGTTGGAAAGAGACTACGGGGGCCATCTAGTCCAACCATTTGGCATCTTTGCTGCTGAAAACAAAGGTGTGTTTCCCACAGTAATAGTAATTTGCAACACTGTCCTGGGTATATAGCTAATTACAGGTTGGATTTACAATTTTACCCTTGACAATTAACTGAGCAAATTACATAATTGCTCATCTTGAAGGTGTGCACTTAGAGGGCTTTCTCTGTTCCCTCCACATCCCATACATGGTACTGAGTTGTCTGAAAATATGACAGCCAGGAAGAGCAACTATATTGGAGGGGCTGCTGGGAAAGGGGTAGTGTATCTCTTACATTCCTCCCTCTTTCAGTTTATTTGCTTCCCATTGTCCCTCACATCAGGTCTACAGTATTTTGTTTTTACAGTAAGAATGAATAGTCCCCATTACATTCATTGGTGTAAAATAAACTCTCCATTAACTTCTGTGGCACAAAGCTACTGGCTGGGTTGCAGTAGCTCAATGGCAAAGGGCTTTCAGTTCCATGACTTTACAAATTCAAACTACTGTATGCAGATACTTTGGATACTTTTATAGCTTAAGGCAGGGGTCAGCAACTTTTTTCAGCCGTGGGCCAGTCCACTGTCCCTCAGACCATGTGGTGGGCCAGACTATATTTTTTGGGGGGAAATGAATAAATTCCTATGCCCCACAAATAACCCAGAGATGCATTTTAAATAAAAGCACACATTCTACTCATGTAAAAACACGCTGATTCCCGGACCATCCGCGTCCCGGAATGAGAAGGTGATTGGGCTGCATCCGGCCCCCGGGCCTTAGGTTGCCTACCCCTGGCTTAAGGAGAAGAGGAGGTATACAGGCCATTGTCTGTGGATGTTACTACCATTTAGAAAACAAATGAAAAACCTATATTATATTTTGGCACGTTTCTTGGTCTCATAAATTACAGTTGCCCTATTTGTTGATGCTTCAACATAATCTTATTTCTAAAGCATTTTAAGCCTTGCTTTCCCTATAGCTTCAAGCTAAGATTTTCTCCATCCACATTTTTATATGCCAAATGGTACATTAGCCTGCTTTTTGTGTGGGTGCGGGGGAAGCCTAAAGGATTTGTATTCAAGTTGTTGTCAGCTCTGATGGAACCAAAATAATCTGAATAACCTGTCATAATTGAAAAATGCTAGCCATTTGAAGGAAATTATGCCTAGTATTTCAGTTTTACTAGTCTATGATTAAAAATAGTCAGTTGTACACTATAAAATATTGTGCATTACAAGCTGTGCTTAAGATGCTTACGCTTGCTCTCATTGCTAAATGAAGGCTACAACAATGCTGTAGTTTTAGCCATTCAACTGAAAGAGCCTAAGGCAAACCAAACATCCTAAGCTTCTGAGCACATGCAAGCTAATCACACTTTCTCCTTGACATTATTACTATTCTTGAAACTGACAAGAATCTTGTGTTCCACCAGGGCTCTTAAAAATTGCAAAAGCTCTATTGAGTGGAAAGAATGCTCCTGATTGTTCCAAAGGATTTTATGAGTGGATACAAACAGTGCCTCTCTAGGATTCTTGTATTTAGGAGCCCATATATGGGTGGAGGTGGTTTGATGATCTTTAAGCTTTGGTGAATGCCTTTTGCTGAATTGAGTTTCACTTTAATAGTTAGCTAAAAAGGATACCTCTTTATAAAATAAAGGTTAGTACTCCACTTGAAGAAAAGTAAAAGAATTTGAATTCAGTAGAATGAAGAATTTGATAGGATAGACATTTAGTATGTTGTTGTTATTGTTGTTTAGTCATTTAGTTGTGTCCGACTCTTCGTGACCCCATGGACCAGAGCACGCCAGACACTCCTGTTTTCCACAGCCTCCCACAGTTTGGTCAGACTCATGTTGGTAGCTTCGAGAACACATTCCAACCATCTCGTCTTCTGTCATCCCCTTCTCCTAGTTCCCTCAATCTTTCCCAACATCAGGGTCTTTTCCAGGGAGTCTTCTCTTCTCATGAGGTGGCCAAAGTATTGGAGCCTCTGCTTCAGGATCTGTCCTTCCAGTGAGCACTCAGGGCTGATTTCCTTCAGAATGGATAGGTTTGATCTTTTTGCAGTCCATGGGACTCTCAAGAGTCTCCTCCAGCACCATAATTCAAAAGCATCAATTCTTCAGCGATCAGCCTTCTTTATGGTCCAGTTCTCACTTCCATATATCACTACTGGAAAAACCATAGCTTTAACTATACGGACCTTTGTCGGCAAGGTGATGTCTCTGCTTTTTAAGATGCTGTCTAGGTTTGTCATTGCTTTTCTCCCAAGAAGCAGGCGTCTTTTAATTTCGTGACTGCTGTCACCATCTGCAGTGATCATGGAACCCAAGAAAGTAAAATCTCCCACTGCCTCCATTTCTTCCCCTTCTATTTGCCAGGAGGTGATGGGACCAGTGACCATGATCTTAGTTTTTTTAATGTTGAGCTTCAGACCATATTTTGCACTCACATCTTTCACCCTCATTAAAAGGTTCTTTAATTCCTCCTCACTTTCTGCCATCAAGGTTGTGTCATCAGCATATCTGAGGTTGTTGATATTTCTTCCGGCTATCTTAATTCCAGTTTGGGATGCATCCAGTCCAGCCTTTCGCATGATGAATTCTGCATATAAGAATAAACATTCTGCATTTAGTATTCTGCATTTAGTATAAACATTCTTAAATAACGCAATAATAACTGAACTTTACCTACTTTGGTAGTATAAAAAACATGCCTGTGCTCTGTGTTGTTACCATAGAAATTTAGCAGATCAAAAATCATGTACTGAAAATCTTCCAATGCAGTTGACTTATTTTTCCTATTTTTATTTTTATCTTATGGGCTATGCTTCTAAAGGTGTGTACAATCCATTCAAAAAGTAAAATAAATCTATAATAATATGAAGTACAGTTATTTACATTATATACTGTAAAGGGAAATCTTGGCAGCTCCCTGAGGATACAAGAAACGCTTCTGCTTCATAATTGGGTAGAAGGTGAAAAGGGTGCTTAGTAGTTGCATTGTGTGATAGGAGGATGTTGCAAGAGGTTACCATGGGGTGGTTTATATGCAGGGGATTGCACAAAAGGAGTGGGGAAGCATGAAGATGGGGGATGAAGGTGAAATGGGGTGCAAAGCAGGGCTGCAGAATAGAAGAGAAGTGGCTTCAGCTATGAGACTGGGAAGTTGAAAAGCAAGCTTGGTAGTTGCATGGGGTGGGAAGAGGAAACTCTAGGGGAATAGGGGAATAGCAGGGGGCTGGCAAATGGAGTGAGCGGGAGTCCTGCCCCTAATGTGTGCTGTATAACCTAACCATTACAGCACTGAATACACTTTTGAGCATTCATAGAGCAGCAGTAGTCACTATTTCACACCCACAATTCTTTGTAGCGAAGCTGTTATCTCCTGATGTTAATAACTGCTCACCACAGTTGAATAGTAGGGAAGAAAGGGCCAGACTTCAGAGCATTGATAGCTCTGCTGTGACTGCCACGGTAGCAGAAGAGTTGCCACAGCCAACAGGGAGGACATCCATGGGCCACATAAAGAGGTTCCCCTCTCTTGTACTATAGCATTATGATGTGATAATGTCAGTAGTACATCTAGCAAAATTATGCAGTTTGTTTTTTTCAGGGCAAGAACTGAGAATCTGTTCACTTGGTTGTGCAATGGAAAATGCAGATAAAGGCAAAGATTCTTCCAGAGAGGGACTTCTGCTTAGACTGGGCCTCAATGATAACAAAGCTGGAATGCAGGGGCTGGATAAGGAGAAGATCAACAAAATCATAATGGAAGCTTCCAAGGTTTGTTTGTATAAACTCTCACAAATGCTTTAGCTATTCACAGGTATTGATTACATTCAATAAAAACTGTAGGGTTTTTACTAGCATGCTTTATTGTTTACCGTAGTGAAGAAGGCAAGGTATCCTCCACATCCATTTTTGGGGGATGTGTATCTGTGTTAAGAGAATATGTCTGCAGGCAAGTACTGACTCATCTTTAATCTCTGTGCAGTGCTTATCAAATTTTAGGCACGCTGTAAATTAAAATGAAGCTGAATTATTATTTCTAATCAGTGTGACATGCCAAATAATTAATTGCTTTTTTAAATTGCTGCCTTTTGTGCAAATTTTGAATATTGTGCATGTAACACAGATGTAATGTTGCAATGCCTATGAAATGTGTTTGGTAATATTATGCTAGCCTAGTGCAATATTTATAACATTTTGCCATGTTGCTCAGTGGCTTATCAAAAATAACACATCATCACACAAACAAAATGAGTGTGCAAATTAATATTCAGGCAGCATCTTTTGCTGGTGCTCTGTGTATCTTCATATATTTTTTATTGAGTGACTCCACTTCCACCTTCATTTGCTGCTAACTGCTGAGATGTCTTGCATCCTGAAAGCTGGTGTAACAAATACTGGGGCTGACTAAATTTTTAAAATGTGTTTTTAATGTTCTCTATAACTTAAAAATAATTATGTAAGAATTATATCAAACTGCACTAGACTGGATAAGGCTAATGATGGATATTAAATAATTTAAATCTATTTTGCAGGGTTCTAAATTTTATGAAAATGAGCTGAAGAAGGATCAACAAGTTAATGAGCGAATTGAAAAAATCCTGAAATTAAAAAGTAAAGTAACTGACCAACAGCTTATGAAAGCACAGATAAAGGTAATATGTATAAACTTGATTCATTTAGGAGAGGAAAGTATTTTTAGGCAACCCATGGTATTAGCCTCATATATAAACATGCAGTTAAGATTACTTTTGACAAAGCATTACCACTTAAATAAATAAAAGCTTGTTTGATAAACCTGAATGATATGTGAAGCAATCTCTTGTCCAAACTCAATGTGCATACCTCTGAAGTGCCTCAACTCGTCTTTCAAGTCTGCTAACCTTCAGCTTTAATGCTCTCAGAAGCTATTGTTGAATTTCTATTCTTGTCATGGTGGGAGTGAGGTCAGTGCATACCTTCCCAGCAAGCTTGACCATTATGACTGAGGGGGGAAATCTGTAAATATCAGTGGTTTATATACAGAAAAAATAGATTCAAATTTAGGTTCTTTAATTTTATTTATTATACAGTGCTGGGAGCACTTTGGAATTGCATTTAATATAATGATTTGGTAGTTCAAAAGAAAAACAGAATAGAAAAACTGTGGGAGAAATTTATATTATTGTTCCTCCTTACTTCAAAAGCTATTACGTATCTCTGATTATATTCAAGATCTTATGCTCATATTCATATTGCTGGTTTTCAAATATATGTTATATATTATCAACAAGTAGATTTATGTTTAAATCTTCCAATCACTCAAAGTCCATGATAGGAAAAGGAGGGTTCCTGCCCCTCAGCTGAGCAAGCCCCAAGGTCCCTGCTGCTCGCCCGCGGGCTTCTTTGTAAGGTTCTTCTGGGGGGCAGGAAGGCTCCCACCCCCCAGCTGAGCGAGCCCCATACCTCTCCAGCTTGCGCTTGAGGCATTGGGGCTCGCTCAGCTGGGTGGGAGCTGTTTAAAGATCCCGGGTAAAACCACCACTGCTCCTGAGTCCCTCTGCTACCAGCGGCCCAATGTTGAAAGCGGCACTGATAGCAGAGGGACTCGGAAGCGGCGTCGGTTTCACCCACGATATACTGCCAGGTCTGCCCCTCATACCAGTCCTGGATGATGTATCAATACACCGCCAAGGCCTAATTCAGATGCATGGCTTATATTCACAGGGAGCCATGCATGTAGTATTGTGGGCCCAATGTTGTTGAACTCTCTTCCCGTTCAGGTCAGACAGGTTCTCTTCCTGTTAAAGTTCTGCCACCTACTGTAGCCTTTCTGCAGGCATTTTAGATGAAGCTTTAACCACCCCCCCCCCCATTCTGTACCAGATTGATACCACAATTACCATATGTATGTGCACCATTTTCCCGTGCTACGATAAACAAACAAAAAGTAGCATAGAAGCCATGTGGTGGTTGCTTTGTAAGACAAATCTCAGTGACTTGGACATTGTTTAGAAGCTGTAATGCCATTTATTCCACATCATTGCAAACTGAATGATTTGTAATGGCATGGGGAGGTCATGAAGCAAGGCCCATTATGTCTTTACATTGTTTATCTTTGTGTGTAAAGCTGTAAAGCAGTCCTAAAATAGTTAATGTCTAAAGTGCCAAAGCTATTCTTATAGTCTTGGCCAAATCAGATACTGTTTTTCCGCGCAGCAAGATTACCAAAATATCTTTTCCATTTGTCTCTGTATATTATATTACTTTCCTTTAGAGTGTTATATTGATAAGAATCATTGTACGCCACAAGAAAATTTATCTAATTTTATCTAATTGTATATATTTACTTATGTGCAGATGGATAAGCTTGCAATGAAGTTAGATCAGAGCCGTGATCTTAGTTGTACTATTGTACACATTGACATGGATGCCTTTTATGCAGCTGTTGAACTGAGAGACAATCCTGAATTGAGGGACAAGCCCATAGCAGTGGGGTCAATGAGTATGCTGGTAAGGTGGAATATAACAATTTCTACAATTCTCTCCCCGCACCGCCCGATATTTCCAAGTAGCTTGTTTCTAAACTTGTGGTAATGAGATATTAAAGCTGAACAGTTAGTTCAGAAAACTGTGTTTGTTCATTTATTACATTTTAATCTCACATTTTCCCTCAGTAAGTTTAAGACAGCATGCATGGTTTTCTCGCCACCATTTATTTTCATGAAAACCCAGTAGAGTACGTTAGGCAAGAGATAGTGACTGGCCTAAGGACACCCAGTGAGATTCATGGCGGGTGGGGATTTGAACTTGACAATGTACATAATACTGGCTTAAAACATAGCTAGGTAAGTCACTCTTTTTCTCAATTTGGACTGCTGCTGGTTTGGGGGAAAACACATCAAAACACAGTGTTTCCTAAGGAATGAAAAGACAGATACAGGATAGGTGTGGATTTTGGCAAATGTCATGTGTATACCACTTCCCAAACCGGTGGTGGGAGTACACTGAATGCATAATAAACAAGTGTGTATACAGCCATAGTCAAACAATCTAACTGCATCAGGGGTAGGGCACCCTTTTTCAGCCTGAGTACTACAAATCTTTCTGGGTAACCTTCCAAAGGCCACAATACATTTGTGGGTGGGGCCAGCAGCAAAAGTGGGCAGAGCAACAAATGTCACTTTTACCTTTATATGGTGGGCTAGTTTCTATACAAAGCCTCATGCCCCTGTTAGTCCTCCAGCTAGACAAACAAGAGGCATGTTCAAGGGCACATTTCATCCAGGCCAAAATACTAAAGGTGCAAAATAGATTCTGTGAGGAGTGTGGCCTAGGGAGGAGTCTTGAGAGCCAAACAGAGCAGCATGGAGCATCACATTTGGTACTCAGGAATGAGGTTTCCCATACTGGTTCAATATATTAGTATATGTAGGTACACTCACCCCCTTTGAGCTTATATTGAACCATTGGTTGGAACTGTTGCATTTCTGGAGTTGAACTTACCTAGGCCAGATCCTAAGATACTAACAGAATATTTCTAAAAATGCTTAGTTAGATCTCCAGGTCAGCTGCAACTGGCCATCTTTTTTCTTTTGCCCTGATTTTGGTGATTCTACATTTGCCCAGGGAGTCAGCTATACAGCTGCAAATAAGACGTTTTAAATGTGTGGTAAAGTGCAATATATTAATGTGACACTAGATGGTGAAAGTGAGCTATGCAAAAATCAATGAGTTTTTAAAAAAAGCATTTTCACAGAGTTTTTTAAATATATGTGTAGATTCCACCCAGGTATGGTCATGTGTCATATGTCAAAAGATACAGTTCATCACATATTATAGGGGGCAGTTTTTATACCGGTACTTAGCTAGTAATTGATGGCTTATAGATATAACGAGACTTAAGTGTACCTAATTAGTTACTGTATTCTGACCGCAATGTACAACCCATTTAAAATGGCTTCAGTGCATGATTTTAAAGTACCGTATGTCTTGTCTTTTTAAGTCTACTTCAAATTATCATGCCAGAAGATTTGGGGTACGTGCAGCCATGCCTGGGTTTATTGCCAAGAAACTCTGCCCACATCTTACTATAGTGCCATTAAACTTTAAGAAATATGAAGAAGTAAGTAAAGAGGTACGTAATTTCTTTCCACAGCAGAATGCACATAGATTTAGAGTGCAATCCTAACCCCACTTACCCAGGAGTAAGCCCCCTTCAATTCAGTGGGACTTGCTTCTGAGTAGGCATGGGTTAGGATATCAGCCTTGCTGATTTTATTTTGTTCCTTGAACTGCAAATGGTGATTGTTAAGCTTCATGTTTTAATTAATTAAGTTTGTTCTGAAAAAGTAAAGTGTTAAAATGCCTTTATAGTTTGATAAACATAGTAGTTTGGTGGGGCACATGCGGGTGGCGTGGTGGTCTAAACTACTGAGCCTCTTGGGCTTGCCAGTTGGAAGGTCGGAGGTTCAAATCCACATGATGGTGGTGAACTCCCGTTGCTCCATCCCAGCTTCTACCATTCTAGCAGTTTGAAAGCATACCAGTGCAAGTAGATAAATAGGTACTGCTGTGGTGGGAAGATAAATGGCGTATCTGTGCTCTCTGACACTCGTCATCATGTCCCATTGCACCAGAAGCAGTTTAGTCATGCTGGCCACATGACCTGGAAAGCTGTCTGTGGACAAACACCAGCTCCCTTGACCTGAAGTGAGATGAGCGCCACACCTCATAGTCTCTGTTGACTGGACTTAACCGTCCAGGGGTCCCATACCTACCCTTTGCCTTATAGTTTGGTGGGAAGGAGGAGGGAAAGGTACTTCTTACCTCCTCATGATTGGATGAATTCCTTCTAACAGACCTAGCCTTAAGATAAGGAAATTTATTTCCTCAATTAGCACCTCCTAATAATGTTGTATTGAATAGCATTCACATTTGAAATTAGCATTATTTTCTGTCAGCCTATATAAACTCTGAGAAGAAATGGATGCTTACTTAGCATACCCCTATTCTCTCTTTAAATGTGAGGAAACCATTTTCTTCCTTTAAATTTGAAGAAAATTTGTTTTGATTTTGCAAGAAGCAAAGATCAACAAGTATCTGTCACTTTATGTTTGGTGTATAAATCTCATCTTAAAAAAAGGTTCACACACAGTAAAATATTTACATTCACACATTTGAGTAAATAACTTTACATTTGTTTCTAGCGCAGTTGCTCTAACTGTGAACCATATGCAGTACAAATTTGGAACGTCAATAAATTATTTATGATTTAAAATTCTTCTAGTATTGATCAATCATAATGGAATTTTAAAAGAATGAATGATAGTGTTGGTATTGACTGAATGCATGGTACTTCAAATGATTTTTTTTAAATTTGTTTTTTGCTATAGCAGCACAACTTTACATTTTTTTAAATTATATTTACCAAGGTTAGAGAAATACTTGCTGAATATGATTCCCACTTTATGCCCATGGGGCTTGATGAAGCCTACTTGAACATAACAGAGTACTTAGAAGAAAGAAAGAACTGGCCTGAAGACAAAAGGCAGCATTTCATCAAAACATACAACTCTGCTCTAAATGGTAAGTAATTATCTGAAACTGCCAGACCAAAAGAACATTTTACCTTGCTTTTATATTATGACTTGCTAAGTCAGGAAATCATGTGGCTAAATATTAGTTGTAATTATTAGCTGATTGCATGTAATGCTAATATCTAAGCAATTTAGTTGAAACATTTTAGGAAATCACCAGTGAAGTTTCCTTTTTAATATTGCAATTGTAATTAAACTTAGTGGAATTAATGTTTTCAGAAGTGGGGAGTTGCAGCCATCGTTAAAAGAGCAATAGTTTGCCGACAAGTCTCATGGTGCTAATTTTCAGGGTATCACTTTTTCAAAACAGTGTTGGCACCCAAGTGAACCCTGCATAGAAGCAAATGTCACAACCCCCATCCAGAGCAGCTGCCTGGGCTCTGACTTCAGTTCAGATGTGGAAGGCCTGGCCAGATTAATAAGACCACCACCACCACCAGCAGCAGCAGCAGCAGATGCTGGAAACTGATACAGGCCCCAGCACCATGACCAGACCTGAGCGTATTGGACTGTGAGACTTTGAGTCACAGCCCTTTGAATTGGAATTTCCAGAGTCTGTGCCCTTGAAGCTTTTGTTCCTTAGGAAACATCCATCTCCACACTATGGGACTTTGCACATCCCCATTTTGACCTGTCAACGCAATCATTGAACCTGTAGGGAATTGGCTGAGAGAATGGGAAATATTAGGCTCCAGGCCAAAGGTCTTCTCCTTTAAGATATTACACTCCTCAACGAAGGAGCAGAGTCTGGGAGAGGTAAACCTGGCGCTGGAGGAATACAAAGCTTCAGTCCAGTCCTAGATTTCATTGGAGCAAGTTGCTCACGTGCTTCTCTTCACAGTGCTGCAGCTGTCAGGCCCCACATTGCCCTATGAACTTCTTATCAAAGTTGAGACAAGTAGTAAGCTATGGATCAATAGTCTGATGTCACAGTCTGGAATTCCAAGTGAATTCTTGATGCTATTCTGCGCGAGATTCCCCATTTCATTTCAGTTGGTGGCATAATTCATTCAGAATAGGTTATTTCCTCACTGCATTCTTGCTTATGCCGAGCAGCTGATGAGCATTGACCAAGTGTTTAATAATTACCAGGGTGACACTCCAACTGTATACAATGTATCATGTTGCCCAACAGCTTCAGTTATAACTTATGAGCAGGTGCTTAATCAATTCTTTACATAGTTTTCTTACAACAGGTACACTGGTCAAAACAGTTGAGAAGCATGTTATTATGTAAACTATTCCAGTGTTTTTGTGAGGCACTTTGAGCATGGTTTACCTATAGGGAAAGCACTGTACAGATGCATGATGATGCTTTTTGATATGTGGGCTTGGAGTGAATCCCATTGTGAATCTGAACTGAAAGTGACTAATACCATATAAGAAGTAAATGCTGAAAGGGTTTATTTTTTATCTAAAGAAGTATTATCTATGTAAATGTACACAGTTTTAATCTGTGCAATTTTTTATGTTGCTCATTTGTAAACATACTCCTTTGTTTGGGCAGTAGCAGGACTTACTGGTAGTTTTCTCAGCCTTGGGGTAATTGGCAGTACAGTAATAACAATGAGATTTTTTTGTGCTGTTTGTAAAAAATATTTACAAGAGCTTGGAAAATGGAGGGAAAAGGAAGGTGACATTTACTTTTTGTGTAAGGGAACTAGCAAATGAGATTAGTTTTGCTTATAGAATTCTGATAGCTGCTGACCCTTTTTATTCTGAGGCAAGTAGAATATAGCAACATGTGATGAATCAAATTTGAGTGAAGATACACATGACTGTTCACCAGTCTTGTTTGATGATACTCTGATGTATAAGCAGATTGTTCACCCTTCTCTGCTGCACCTAGAACAACAACAGCAACAGTCAGCAACTCATATAAAGCCAGTTGTCTTTGGAGCATCAGCTGAGGAAGTGGTGGAGGAAATTCGCTTTAGGATTGAACAAAAAACAAGACTTACTGCCAGTGCTGGTAAACAAAGTTATATTTATATTATTAGAAATATTTAAAGTTCCATAATACTTCTCCAGTACAGCTCAAGAGTTTAAAAGTAGTTTAAAACAAGATCCTTGTTATGTGAAGAAATGCACAGGTTCTGTTTACAGAAAAAATTAACTGACATAAACATGATGACTTGCTAAAACTGCTGTATCAGAGTCATGTGCTCAACCTCAATAAATGAAAGTCCTGAACTCTTCAGGCTTTAATCAACATCACAGAAGCCTTGCTATTAAACTTGGTCTACTCTGTAATGGCATACAAAGTGGTATAGTGGGGTGGGTGGGGAGGCCGCGGCCCGGACACATTTTTTTGAGGGGGCATGACCAGGCACAACCATGACAGGTTTGTGCATCAGAGCCTGACTCCGACACGCAAGGGAGTTGTAGAGACAGCTTCCTCCCGTAATGGCCCAACGCTGCCAGCCAGCCGCAGCTCCATTCCCAGGTCAGGCTGGACCCAGGAGCGAAGAAGATGAGAATTGGTGGCAGCTTTGCTCCCCCTCCTCCACTGGCTGGGCTACAGCGTGCAAGTGCACCCTCTGCGCTACTTTGCAAGGCGAGCACAGCAGTCTCCCTTTCCACCCTGTCGCTCTCAGGGGCATGCACTGTGCGCCTGCCCCGAGTGGCGGTAGCATACGCTGCACCTCTGGGCATACGCACTTCAACAACTTATTAACTCTGTTCAAGGCCAGATTAAGGTGGTTGGGAGCCATATATTAATGTTGTTCTCCCTGGTCCTTTCACATTCTTGTGTGTTGCTGGGTGTGGATAGGAAGGTTTTAGTCCAGAGACTTTACAATGACAGCAGAAAAGATTGCAGTTATCTTTTCTTATGTTGTGAATTGCTCAATAGTCTTTGGATGAACGGCGGCATACATATTTAATTCCATAGGACCTGTTACAGTCAAACTTGTAAGGATCTGCATATATATTTGAAAACAAATTCAACCGAAAACAAAATGATTATTTTTTACTACACAAACCTCATCATAACTATTTCTAAAATCATTAGGAGCAGAAGTAGCAGGTTGGTGTTTTGTATTTGTTTGACGTTTGTTGATTTGTTTGCTTGCTTGCTTGCTTAGGCATTGCTCCAAATACGATGTTAGCAAAAATGTGCAGTGATAAAAATAAACCGAATGGTCAATATAGAATCCCCCCAGAAAGAGAAGCTGTGATGAACTTCATCAAAGATTTAGCCATTAGAAAGGTGAGCTGATTTATTTATTATTCAGTGTTGTCATTCTTATTACTGCTGGTAGACTTGTTTACTGTCTTAAACCCTCTTTGCATCTAAATTTAACCCTTTACTATTTTATACTTTAATGAAGTATGAACTCCCATATAAAATTGTGTGCATTTTGTTGTAAAATTGAATGCTTTCTGGGAGTAGGGAATGGATGCTCCCAAAATACACTGATAACATTTAATTTTTGTATCCCTTTCCGTTTGTTGTATTGGACTTGAGCAAGTGAAGGTTTAGGCCAAAGTTTGAGTGAACATACAAAACTTCTCAGTTTCTAAGGGGCATGTGTGCCATCCATGGCTTCTTGTTAGGTCTTTTTTGGTTGAGGACTTCCCACATCAGGAATATACTGAAGATACCTGTGTGGATCCTGCTGGGAAAATGTGACCAACACCTGTAGTGTTTTCTGTTACTATTTGGTGAGCAATATAGTAAATGCCTTGGGAAACTCTTGGTCCTCATAACATCACTGGAGATGAAGAACACATTATACTGTGTCTGTCATTTAAATTTACACTTGGACACTGAAAATGCTATGCTGTAACATCACAGTGTGACTAATACTCTTATACCCTCCAAAGAGTAAGATTTCTCTTACTTGCTGTGATGGTGACCTGTGATTTTGGGGACCCTTTTTTAATTTAATAATTTGATCTGTAGGTTATATTCTTTTCTCTATCCAGAGCATGAACCAAGAAAATCAAAGCTGTTAATATTTTCATTTTTTGTTGTTTCATGATGGGTCTGTTGTTTATTATCTTAGACTTTTCAAAAACTGCATTGAGTACTTTGCTAGGAAGTGCTATAAAAATCTGAGAAATATGAAATAAGACAAACATTTGGGGTAGCTCAAAACAACAAAAATCAGGTATTGCTAGTTTTAATACCTTTTATATGATCAGCCAAAAAGTTACAAAGTGATCAAGCTGTGAAAGAACTTTGCATATAGGTGAAATTTATTAAATATGCTTTCTGCCAGCATGTAATATACTATCTAGTTTGGCTCGTGTTTATTCTATCCCAATACATTAAACTCTGATTTTGCTAATATAAAGATTACCACTTTTTCTTTGCCTTTGCTCTCTACCATACAAAGGACTTTTGTGTTCCGATCAGTTTTAGAGTAACTGCTGCCAAAGAGAAAGCTGCATTGTTGTTGTTTTTTGCCCCAGTAGTTTTGAGGTACCGGTAACCTCAGGTCCTTTTCTGCATTTGGCACATATGCAAAAATGTTAAAATGTGAGTGGGAGGTACTTGTGTTGTCATTCTTCAGGGTTTAGCTCCCTCCCTCAAGTCTCTAGAAATTAAATCCCCAAAATAGGAAATAGATATTTTTAAGGGCACAGAAAGCATACACATGGAATACTAAAACACTATGTAGTGCAGTGCTTTTGCTAATGTATTAGGTTGACTCCAGAGAAATGCCCATGTCTTTTTCTGCTCAGTGATTCTGTTCCAGCCACCACCACCCTGTCCCAACACCCCTGAAAAGCTGTTTTCAGGGGCTGTAACACAAGTGGCCTGGGGGAATCACTGAAAATGAGGTGAACAAATCTTTAGTGAATGTGCTGCAAGGCTTTGGAGGACTGCTTGAGAGGAAGGACAGGAAAGTCACCTGCTCTTCTCCTTCCAAATCTGTTTCTCTGTTTCCAACCCATTATGTTTTCCTAGTACAACTGTAACCAAAGTAACAATCATCCTCTTGTCTTCAGTGGAGGATAAAACTGTGCAGAGCAAATGAACACTGCAAGCATTTAAGAGCCTTCTGCAATGTGCTCATAGCAGAGGGATGCAGCTTGCAAAATAAACCTTGCATGTGGAATGTGTCTATTTTCATCTGAAATGTTCGAGGGTATGCTAACAGGTTTGAGAGGGCTCTAGGCAGACTGAGTTGTGGACTCCCTTGAGCCTGCTCCCTCCCCAACAGCAGTGGCCAAGTCCCTTTTCCTTATTCTTTATATGGAAGTGTGCTGCAAAGCATGGGCTGAGCCTGCAGTTACCCATCGTAATATATAACATCCTTTGAAAAAAAGAAAAAGTGATGTCATTGGGCTTTGGTGGGCCCTAGAATTTGCCTGACCATGTTGGGTGCCGTCATCAGATATATGTACAGTGGTACCTTGGCTCTTGGAATTATGCTAGAGTTGGAACACAGTAGAATATATGCATTTTATACAGTATAAAATTTCTTAACTATCTGAATGCACATGTTTTACAGTTCAGCTGAATCTTCTAGCTCAGGAGTCACCAATGCAGCACCTTTGAAGGCCTTTTTGGGGTCTCTGAAGCAACCTGGGGTGTCTGTAAATTAAATTGCTTCTCCTTGTTTCAGTGTGGAGTGGCTTTATTGATTGTGGGAGGAGGGAGTGGTGGCAGAAGAAACAATGGCCATTTGTGGAGCAGGCCGAGAGCAGTTAGCTCTACAGAGAGCTTTTTTCCCCCTCAGAGTTTGGGAGCAGTAACAGGGATTGCTCTATATTTGCTCAGTGATTTTTTTGTCTGCTAGCCACATCAAGGTTGCAGTGTGCAATTGCTTTACCCCACAGAGATTCCCTCTGCAAAGTATTGGGGTGAGGAGAGAAGGAGCAATGAGCATCACCTTGTTTGCTCAAGGAATATTATCTCACCAGCCAAGTGGAGCAGGCTTAGCCCCAAGAGGGTTTTTTCAACAAGGGGAGAGGGGAGAAAAGGAATGGTGGGGATTTCTCACTACAGACCAATAGCCCTAACATCTGTCGTTATGAAATGTTTTGAGAGATTGGTGCTAGATCATATTAAGGCTGGTCTTCCATCCACTCTAGACCCGTTCCAGTTTGCATACAGAAGTAACAGATCTACTGATGATGCTATTTCCATCGCTGTCCATACTGTACTGAGTCATCTAGAACGACAGGGAACCTATGCAAGGCTGTTGTTCGTGGATTATAGTTCTGCCTTTAATACAATTCTACCAGACAGGTTATTCCTTAAAATGACCAATTTGGGTATACATCAGAAGATCTGTTTGTGGGTAAGGAATTTCCTGACTGATAGGCCGCAGACAGTGAGAATGGGATCTTACTATTCTTCTACTCTAGTATTAAGCACAGGAGCCCCTCAGGGATGCGTGTTAAGCCCCTTTCTCTATTCCCTGTACACATGTGATTGTACCCCACTGTATAAGTCAACACAATCATCAAATTTGCGGATGATACAACAGTGGTGGGGCTCATTAGTGAGAATGATGAGTCTGCTTATAGGAAAGAAGTACAGGGGTTAATTCAATGGTGTAAAGGAAATAATCTTATGCTTAACACCAAAAAAACTAAAGAACTCATAATTGACTTTAGGAGGAAGAAAAGTGTATTTTTACCATTGTACATAAATGGCGAGGAGGTGGAGAGGGTTGACAGTTTTAAATACCTGGGCATTTACATCTCTGAGGACCTCTCATGGACTGCAAACATTAATATGGTTGTGAGGAAGGTGCAGGGGAGGTTGTATTTCCTGAGAATGCTCAGGGGATTGAATCTATCTCAGCACCTACTTCTGTCCTATTATCACAGTACCATTGAGAGTGTCCTAACCTATAGTATATTATCGTGGTATGGGAGCAGCTCTGTAATGGACAAAAAAGCTTTACAGAGAATAATTAAAATTGCCCAGAATGTTATTGGGCTCCAACTACCAACCCTGGATGAGATCTTCATGTCTCGCTGCTTGAAGAAGTCACACAATATCCTGAGAGATCCCACCCACCCTGCTCACAACCTCTTTGCATTGTTGCCTTCGGGCAGAAGATACAGGACGATGAAAACTCGAACCACACGCCTTCTGAATAGTTTCTATTCAAGAGCTTTGATTGCACTAAATAATGATCTCAGGGCCAGTAGTAAGAAATAGCAAGCAGTGAGTAGTAAGGAACGAGATAGGTTTTAGGTTATGTTATGCTTTTAATAGGTTATGTTACATTCTGGATTATGTTATGTTTTAATAGATTATGTCTTAATAGGATGAGAGTGTTGGAGATATGTGCAAATGTGTACGGTAAATCCGGTCTTTGGGTGTTTGATTTTCGTTGTTGTGTATACTGTGTATATACGGACAATGACAATAAATTTATCTAATCTCATCAGCAATTTCTTGCCCACCAGCCACAGGGAGCTGGTAACAGGCAATTGCTTATCCCTGCAGAGTGGTTTAAAAAAATTAATTTAAGTGGCGGGTAGGAGTGATAGAAATTGTCCTGTTCACTCAGTAGATGGGCGTTCCTGGATATGTGTGTGTGTGAGAGAGAGAGAGAGAGGGGGGGAGAGAGAAGGCAAGTATGTAAATACATGTGTGTGTATCTGTAGTCTGTACATGTGTAAGACTAAGGAGGAAGTTTGTGATGTGTGCTCTGTGTGTGAGAGAGAAAGGGGATGAGGTCTGCATGTACATGGGCGTAGCCAGGATTTATGGGGGGGCAGAACACCCACCTGTCGTCATCCTCTGTCTGGCTCTGTCTAGCAGATTCAGAATGAGATGTCTCAACAACTTTTTTAAAAAATTACTTTCTTTTAACCACAAGTGTTCAGAAAGATCTGTCAAAATCTTTCTACAATTTTATACTTTTAGTTAAGTATTTTTATTTATTTACTTGATTTTTTGGGGGGGAAGCTGCCCCCCTGCACCCCCCGGCTATGCCCATGTGCATGTATGTTCAGTCTGTATGAGTGTGTGGTCTCTGTGAGTGTAAGAGGAAGGGAGGGAGGGAGGAAGAGTGGTGTCTGCATGTATGCGTGAGAGACAGGCGGATGTATGTATTTGTGGTCTGTGCGTCAGTGCGAGAGGGAGTTAGTTTGGTGTGGCCACCTTGTACTTGGGAATGTTGTTAGCAGCAAAAACATGTGTGTGTGAAATCCATATTGTGTAATCAGAACAAAACTTACTGTGTGCAGGCGGTTGTTCAAGGGGAGGGGAGGCATGAAGCTGCAATGAGTATGCTCGCTAGTTTTGTGTTATGCCACACCCCATGGCAACCATGTTGTGACTGGTGCCTACACCACCTTCTTAAAATGCAAAATGTGCCCACGGATCCAAAAAGGTTGGTGGCCTCTCTTCTAATTGATTGAACATTGGAGATTGTCCAAATGTCAATGCAGAAGAATGCAATAGGTTCACCAGCCATGGACAGAGCCATATGATTATTCTTTTTTTTTTTTAAGTTCTGTTTTAAGTTAATGAATTAAGCACATGTTGCCCTTTTCTAATTCATGTTAAGTGCTCCAAATCTCAGAACCTTGTCCACCTTTAATCACTGGAAATAACTATGACTGATGAATATTCTCACATTTCCAGAGGAAATGTTTGTAAACTATGGTTTCATTGTTTTCCTGGAAACTGTTTTATTAGTGCGCATTAACTCTCTTCCAGGTGCCTGGCATAGGAAAAGTAACAGAAAAAATGCTTAAAGCTCTGAACATTGTGACTTGTTCAGAACTTTACCAGCAGAGGGCACTAATTTCTCTTCTCTTCTCTGAAACATCTTGGCGTAATTTCTTGGAAATCTCCCTTGGTTTGGGTTCCACCCATTTAGAAAGGTATTTTGTGTGAATGGGTTATGTTTATTTTAGATGCTTTCTGAATCTTTTGTTAGCTTGTAACATTGTTACATAAAAGGAACAAAGCCAAGTCAATAATATGTTTCCTCTAACCGTTCCCACAGTTTTCTTGAGCTTGGAGTCTTTCACAGCCCTGCTTAAGATCCTTAACTGTAAAATAGCAACATACATTTATATCTTTTTAAAATAGTGGGTTGTGTCCAATGCTGTCCATGCACAAGCAGAACAGACTTCCACTTGTTCAGTGGGACTTTCCCTCTCCTCCTCCTCCCTGCTCCCCCGCAGCCATAAAATCTGCTCCAGAGGGTTGGTTGGGGGACCCTCTGGAGCAAATATTGGGTACATGCAAGGAGCTGCAGGGTAGGGGAGAGGATGGTGATTTCTGCTTACACAGTGTTGAATTCTGCCCAGCATCTTTCAATGAACGAAGCTTAGTTGGTGAGTCTTCGTATGTTTTCAATTTTATTGTGCTCTTCTAAGTGCATTTCCAAGAGCACTATGAAACTGACAACTTACCAAAACTGGTGAAATTTAAATTACAGACGTTTTTATTCCTGTTGGATCATATCCAGCTATAGTGCTTATATTTTTGGGGGCGACGACGACGTGGGGCTCTGTATGTTTGTATTTGTAATAATGGTGATAAATCATTATATATAAATGTTAAATAAACACACCTGGACACACACTTCTTTTTTCTTTTTAAAGGGATGGAGAAAGAAAAAGCATGAGCACTGAAAGGTATGTGCTCAATTGGTTTTTAGAACTTTTGTATTGATTTTAGTGGGTGGGACGCGGGTGGCGCTGTGGTCTAAACCACTGAGCCTAGGGCTTGCCGATCAGAAGGTCGGCGGTTTGAATCCCCGCGATGGGGTGAGCTCCTGTTGCTTGGTCCCTGCTCCTGCCAACCTAGCAGTTCGAAAGCACGTCAAAGTGCAAGTAGATAAATAGGTACCGCTCCTGCGGGAAGGTAAACAGCGTTTCCGTGTGCTGCTCTGGTTCACCAGAAGTGGTTTAGTCATGCTGGCCACATGACCTGGAAGCGGTACGCTGGCTCCCTCGGCCAATAATGCGAGATGAGCGCCACAACCCCAGAGTTGGTCACGACTGGACCTAATGGTCAGGGGTCCCTTTACCTTTATTGATTTCACTGTTTTGTTGTTTGCCATGCCAAGCTCCTTTTGGGAGGAAGAGCAGGATTAAAAACCCACTATGATATATAGAACTAACATGCTTACCACACAAAAAGTGGAGCTTCTTTTGCTTGAGGAAAAATAATTTCCGGTTCTTTGGCGATAAAAATGTGATTCTAGCATAAACAAGTCTTTTTCAATTAGGGAATCTGAGAACTGTACTGAAAGCCATCCTTTTTTGAAGCTTAGTAATGCCACATAAAATGCTCATTACTGTTCCAACAAAACTTATTGAGCTGTTTTCCCTCTATTTTATTGAAACAGTAACAAACATTTTGTTTGCAGTTCTAATCTGGTAGAAAGAACGGTCTTCCAGAAGAATGCCTAGGTCTCCAATAGATAAATGCTCAATTATGTTAGAATCATATTTTAATAATAATAAAACACTCTCAGAAGTTTAGTTTTCCTTAAGCTATTCAAGCATTTATAAAACAAGATTTATAAGGCCGTATGAGAATAATTGTGCAGAATCTATAAGATAAAAAAAAAAAATCAAGAGAAAATTGCCATAATGGGTTGGATCCAGGCCAATGGAGTTGTACTTGGATCCCATTGAAATAATTGTAAACAGTTAGTCATTATTAACTTGATTCCCACTAATTTCAGAGGGGACTGAGAGCAACACAACAGCATGCCCCTTCCTCCCCTTTCCCTGCACAGTGCCAACATCTGCTCCAGAGGGCCTTCCAACCCTTTGGAGCAGATTTTGTGGGTGCAGGGGAGAAAAAGTGGGAAAGTTCCACTGCAAAAAACAGAAGTCTGTTGCATGACCAGTATGGCAGTCCCGGATGCAACCCTTAGTCAGGATCCAACCCAACATCATTTCTGACACTCCATTCGCTCTTAAGCCTTTATTATTCAGTAGGTGTTTGTTTTTGCAAATTTCTGCAGCTTAGCTTAAACCTTTATATTTTTATTACATGGATCAGTAAAAAAAGGTCAAGTTTCTCTATGCTATTTGAGGATAGACTATTACTAGTCATTGCTATGATTATGATTACTTTTCTTTTGGCACATAGGACATTTAATGAAATAAGTGCTGCAGAACAATACAGCTTGTGTCAAGAACTTTGCAGTGACCTTGCTCAGGATTTGAAAAAGGAAGGACTTAAAGTGGGTAAATTTCTATAAAATGTCAGCACTCAGATCTTCTGCATCCCTTGTAACAGAATTTACATGGGAGGTATTTTTGTTTTAGCTTTTTCTGGTAGTATGAATTATTTATGCAAGAATTTGTTTAGCCTAAAGTAATCTTGTGTCTCTTAAAATCAATTCACCAAGTAATTTTGCATAGAACAGATATTATAGTAAAAGCTGTTAATTAGCAGAAGAAGGAACAGTAATGGATTGCCTGTGGTTTTGCTCTGGCCAAGCATATAATGTTAAAACATTTGAAGGGTATACCATTATTCCTCCTCATCTAATTCATAATAGATGCCACCCAAGGCAAACATTGTTGTTGAAGAGACTGGTATACTGTATGAACTTCAGTTACCCTGCCTAACCTTGACATTTATGGCACCACAAGGAGAAACATTCAGAGGCGTCTAGTAAAAGTGAATTGTCGTAGTGGTACAATATGCTTATAGGAATGAAAACCCTACTTGAGCCCACTAGGAATCGAGCCTACTCCTGTTGTACAGCCCTTCCCTAGCTTCTATTCCTTGGTCATATTAGAATGTGACAAATAGAGGAATGCAGATAGTTTTATTATTTCTATGACTGAACAAAATCAGGACAGTTGAATGATCAGTTGCTTGGCAGCCCCAAATAAGATGAAAAAGAACATGAAATGTCTGTGAAAAGTTAATTATATATAATTGTGAAAAGTTCACTGCAACAGCTTTGATTGCCTTATTGTTAAGCTAGATCTATAATCTCAGGGTATGTCCATTTCAGAAAAAAAAGTCCTAAAATCCTGTTTTAATAGGCTAGAACTGTAACTTTAAAGTTGAAGAATGTAAACTTTGAAGTAAAAACAAGAGCTACTACAGTAATATCTGCAGTTTCTACTGAAGAAGAAATATTTGCTGTTGCTAAAGACTTGCTTCGGTCAGAAACGGAGGCTGTGGCACCACAACCTTTACGCCTGCGACTGATGGGTAAGTATCACTTTAATATTTTTACTGATGGTTCGAATTCTATGTGCAACATAGGTGTTGGGTGGAAAAGGCTGTGCTGCTTATTGCACCTCTCTTAATGTTGTTGTTTTGGAAAACATCAAGTATCGATATTGTAGTAAAATGAATTGTTAGAATGTTTTCTTAAAATATACAACATTGTATATTTTCTTGAAATATGCAACATCTTCCTTTCAAACAACATTGGCAACAGATTTACTTGGTTTTCTAAAAAGGAGAAGTGTGGTGCCAGATTGGGTATGAATTTAATCTACCAATGTATGCAAGGGGATTTTTATGCAGAATTTGATTTCCCTGAACCTCAGCTTTCACTTAAAAGAATAGAAACTATACCATCATGTTTAAGGAGATGCCACTGAAAACCTTCAGGCAGTGTCAGCAAAAGGCTACAGAATTCAAGAAATGAAGAAATAAATTGTATAGGTTCATGTCTATTGTTCATGGCCTTTGTTATAATACTTTTCTTCTTCCCTTTACCATGTACTTGTTCTGCTGTTACTTGCCAAAATTTCCCAATAAATGCAAATACTAGATTTCTGATTAAGGCATACTAACTTACCAGACTCTATTAATTTTTGCTGCAGAAGACTTTCCTAATTGTGGGCACCAGGAACACTTTATTTTGAGTTTTAATATTTCTTTCATAAATATTGATTAATATTTAAAAACCAAAGATCCCAAGAGAACCTTCCTACTTTATAAGAAACGTTCCTTTGGCATCATATATGTTGAAGTGCAGCGATGTTTTAAAAACTCTAAAATCCATGATTTTGAATAGCATGTACATTTTAGGCTTTCATGGTGAGGGTTATTAAAATGATCTATTTGCAATAGTTTCTTTTTCAATTTATATAGCGGATCAAGATTGTAATTCTGGTCCAAATTGCATATACAGTGGTACTTTGGTTTAAGAACAGCTTAATTTATGAACAACTTGGATTAAGAACGCTGCAAACCCGGAAGGAGGTGTTCTGGTTTGTGAACTTTGCCTTGGAAGCAGAACATGTTGAGTGTGTTCCATTTGTAAATTGAGTCCCCTGCTGCTATGGGAAAGCACGCCTTGGTTTAAGAACGCTTTGGTTTAAGAATGGACTTCCAGAACGGATTAAGTTCGTAAACCAAGGTACCACTGTACTTAAGTTCTATTCATTTTGATGAGACTTTTAAACTCTGTTGCCATTCAACTATATGCTGCATATTTATCATTTTCAGGTATACGACTATCAGGTTTTCTAAATGAAGAAGAAAAGAAGTATCAACAAAAGAGCATTGTTAATTTCCTAGAGCCTGGAAAACATATCAGTAATACCGGACTCTTTCCTAGGAAATCAGAAGAGGAAATTTTTCCAAATGCTTCTGAGAAGGAGAGTTTTTTCAATAAAAAGCGAGCTACAAGACAGAAAACTAATCAAGCAGCTTCTTTAAATATGTCTCCAAACAAGCAGAATCTACAAGATATGAAGTCATTAGTGATGTCAGTTGAACCAGCAGAGAATAATGGTGAACATCAGATCTTCATTTGTCCTGTTTGCTTTGAAGAACATCAAGATTGCACGTTAGAGGCATTTAACAGGCATATTGACAGGTGCCTTAGTGGAACGTTGGAAGAAGATATTACAGATAGCAGCAAATCATGGGAGAATACAACTGAGTTGTCTGTAAACATGGAAAAGAAAGAATGTCAGAAAGATAAAACAAGTAAGCCACAGATTGAAGTACAGTCAGCAGATGTGGTTGATAATGCTACAAACAGAAGCACAGACATTTTTCCTAAACTGCAAGATGATGAACACAGTAGGGAGAGTGAGTGTAGCCTTTCTAGTAACTTTGGATTTAATACATGTGCAAAACAGGATTTTCCCTCTAATGTCTTATCTGTGGAAACAGAAGAATATTTTGAGGAGCCCAGTTCTTCGGAAATTAAGTTGCCATGTTTTCCTGATGCTACTGAAAACAAGGTTTTAGTTTGCCCAGTCTGCAATTTAGATCAAAAAACAACGGACCTTGCTCTGTTTAACAGGCATGTGGATGTTTGTTTGAACAAAGGAATTATCAAGCAGTTGACAGAGGAGTCAAAAAACCTCGGTGAGTATTCTGTTTATCACTCACTTTTTAAAAATGCAAAATATATTTTGAACACATTAGTACCACAAATAAGGTGCAGCAAAGGAGTTGGCCATGTCCTGTTTTATGAAGAAATAGGCTTATTTTTTCTTTAGAAAAAATAAAAGCTGCTTCATGAACTCTGATGAACTTAGGATATATATAAAGATATAAAATAAATTATGCCAGGTTATTGATTTGCCCATGTTTTCTGGAAGTTAGATGATACATCAATCCTACCTTGGGTGAGGACCACCTAGAGTGGGAAGTTTGCTTCCCATTCATTATGAATAACCTTAAGACTACCTAGTATGGTAGTTCCCCTCCGCAAACCCCGGGTTTCCACTTATCATACAAACCTCCTGCAGAATCTATTATTGTTTTCAATTAAAACATTGTAAATGTTCCTCATTTTTCTTCAGGAATCTTGGACAGAGGACAGAATAGTAAAAATTTCGCAGTAGGAACAAAACGGTAAGCTCTTTGTGTGCCAAGTAAACATTTCTTTGAGTATTTAGAACAGGGGTGGGGACCCTTTTTGATGCCACAGACCAAATCCTTATCAGGTTTGGCTTCACAGACCAAATTTGACAGGTGAGCTGAGATGTTCACCTGCCAATAGCATTACAGCTCTATGGTATCACATGCTTGACTGGTGGGTTGTCAAAAACTCTTGCACAACTTTGCAAGTCTCCCCACGCTCTCCCTTTAAACTCCTGAACTCAGAGGTTTAAAGGGGGAGCATGGCGAGACTTGCAAAGCACTTTAAAAAATCTGAGAAAGCCAGCAGCAGTGGGGGGGGGGAGGAGGAGAAAGAAACCTGTATCGCAGCCAACTGGCACCACCTGCTTGAATATTTAAAGGGGCAGTGGAAGAGAGGAGAAAAAAGCCTTTAAACATTTGAAAAGGCAAGTGACAGCAGGGGATGGGGCAGAGGAGAAAGGAGCCTGAATAATACAGACTTCTCTTTCCCATTTTCAGAGCAAGGTCATTGGATTCAGTCATTGGGTTGGGTTGGGTATTGGCTCCAACTGGTGGTCGGAGCCAGAGGCAGGACAAATGGCCCCACTCCTGTTTGAAGCTCTGGTTTTCAGCATCTTAAACAGGAATGCTGGGCTGCTTGAACTATTGTAGGATAAAGCCCTGTCACTAGTGATGTCAACCGATGGACAGGTCAGTGTGGTTTAAAGCACATCATTATCAACCACAGTTGTTTAATTAATTTAATGGTATGTGTTTTTCTTTCATTTCAGGTCTGGAACAGTGGTTCCCCAGTCGACATCTAAAAAAGCCAAGTCAAATAATTCTAAGTGCACTATAGAAAGATTTTTCAAATGAATACTATTTATTTTAAGGACATTTTCATCACTGTTAAAGTACAATACTTTAGATATAAAGTACATTGCTCAGGATTATGCAGGCTTTACATTTGTGTAAAACTTTATAAACACTTTTACACTATTCTGATCACTATTTTATTATCAACTATTTGCCTTACAATAACACTTCATATTTTGACTTCTTTAAAAGTCATTTTCATAGCTCTTTGATAGAAAAGAAAAAATGAAGGATTGAGCTTTCAGTTGGTAATGAACAGATACACTTCATAAATCAAACCTTGTTAAATTTGGGCTGATGATGATTGGAACAGTAATGCCAAGATTTAAGACTTGGTTCACCTTCTGTTGTGCTATACAAAAAGTTTATTGCAGGCAGTGATGAAGTCATAGTATATTTAGCACCCTACATTCAAACACTTGAAGTATCAACTACACACACCAAAATCCTAACTCCAGTTAATTTAAACAGGAGATCTGCTCTCTCTCCGTAGGCAGTCAGAACTTCATGTACCATCTAGACTAGACTAAATTATCTTAATACTAATTCTGTACCTTGGATATGGGGCAGCTACTATGCCTCATTTGAATGAGAAGAAAAATATTTTTAACATGTTTATGGTTATCAGTATCCAAGAGCCCTTGGACAGACCTAAATTGTACTGTTGGAACATTTTCTGTTCTGTGGCTTTGCAGAAATTGTTTTCAGTGCAATTGTCCAAAAGGCTCTGCCTTCCTGAATTAATGATTAAGGAGGCAATGCACTTAGTGAAGTCAACTAGACTAATTCAGTAAGACTAGAGCAGTGTAACAGATTCACTGTAATAAAAACAGGGTAGGAAGTTGCATAATCAAATAAATCCAGCATGTGTGCCTAATTCTCCAATAATTGATCTCATAAAGATAGGATAAATGATATTTAGCTCTTAAGTGAAGGAATTTTACCAATCAAATATTAAAGATTATGAAGAGAAATGTTAATTTCATTTGTTTACATTTTCCAAACATTATAAATGGTATATATATTTGTGTTTATATAAATTATCAATGTTTTAAAATAATTTTATACATAGTATATTCACAATGTAATATAGCTTCCAAAATAAATCTAATATAGAATATATTTTCCAAAACAATTTGGTCAGACTTCTATCAAGTTTATCATAAAATTGCTACTCTCACTGTAATGCAAAATAAAGTGGCTTTTTAAAATGTATGTTCGTTATTAGAACTATACTTTTAACTTCTCTGCTTTAGCAGTAAAAAGACTGGTCTCAGCTTCTCCAGTTCTACATAATCCAACCTGTGCCTTAATCTTAATAGCTCAGTCCTGTGGAATAGATTTGGTCATTTTGATGCAAACTGCTGGGAAATTGCCATCCATTATTTGATAGTTGGAAAAAGCTCTGCCTCCCCCTTCCAAACATTCTGGGGATATAGTTTACTGTCCCACCATAGAAAATGGTGGAGAAATTGCATTCTATTGCTTAATTACAGAGTCGGGATCAACACAGGTTAGTGCAAGACCATTTTATCTCGAGAGTGACATTCTCTTCAAGGCAAGCACACTTGATAGTGGCAGGTGGGGCCAAAGGCAAAGGTGGGTGGGGCAACAAATGTAAATTTTACCTTGGTACAGTAGGCTTGTTTATACACATGCACCTCTATTCTCCATCCAGGCAAACAAGAATCACCACAGAATCATATAATTGTAGAGCTGGAAGGGACCCTGAGGATCATCTAGTCCAACCCCCTGCTATGTAGGAATGTGCAGCTGTCCCATATGGGGAATGAACCTGCAACGTTGGCGTTGTCCTCACCATGCTCTAACTAACTGAGCTTCAACGACATGTTACAAGGAGTTCAAGGATACAATTCCAGCCAGGAAAAACACTCTAGGAGGGTGTGAAGTAAGGCCAGTGATAGATGTGGCTGTGGAGGTGTTGTGACCCGGGGATGATCTCAAGGAGTAGATAGAGAGGTCTGGAAGGTCAATTTGACCCGCAGGCCTAGGGTTCCTCACCCCAGCCCTGTGCCTGGCTTGACAACTCAACTCAGGCCAGTGCTAGGATCACTTTTTTACTCTTGCACTGTCTTGGAGTACATAGGCCTGATCATTTGAACCACATGACTCCACACAGAAGATAAATGAATGAATGAAGTTTTAATCCAAGATCTAATATATCCCAGATGGCAGGGGGTTCACAGTGGTGCACATGGTTCTCCAATTCCCCAATGTATCCTCACAACAACCCTTTGGGGTAGGTCAGGCTGAGAGGCAGTGACTGGCCCAAGGTCACCCAGTGAGTTTCATGGTGGAGTGGAGATTTGAACCCTGGTCTCCCAGGGCCTAGTCCAACACTCCAACCACACTGGCTCGTAAAAAACAACACTGAGTAAAATAGAAAGTTGATCTTCATCACTTGCAGCGCAATCCGATGCATTTTTTACTTAGAACAGAAGTAAGTTTCACTGTGTCCAACCCCGTGTATTTGCTAGGAAGTGTGTTTAGGACTCTTGTCTCCTTGTCAAAAATACAGATATACTCAAGGACAGAGTTACAAAACACCTTGCTGTATTACTGGAGCGTTTAAGTCCAACATGTTACCCACTTTTTAGCAATGTAATGTCAGGAACGACATTGAACTTATTCTGCAGATCTAGCTCAGTGAACAGGCCACCCTAATCTCTGCTGAGCAGCAGCAAGATTGCAGGGGTTTTGGCACTTAAGCAGGGTTTGTGTTCCTTGGGAATGAGACAGGGTGGAGACTGTTGCGTCCTTATGAAGTACAGTTTAGTTTACACGTTTACAACCTGAGTTTTGATGAAAGGAGTGCAGAGCATTACACCCTGCAAGTGCCTCTCATTACTTCTCTCATTGCTTCAGCAAGCTTGGCTCCAAAGCAGCAGTCAGCCAGTTTCCTAAGTCTCTGCATGCAGCCTCCTCCAGTCAGAGCCTGTGGAGTTCTGGCCCCTCCCTCCTCCTTCCCCCAAAACCCTGCTTCAAAACCTGTTTTAAAAGGACACCTTTTTTGTTGTTGACACCACACCCCGTTAACCCTAGCAACCTCCCCACCTCAATTCTTTTGTTTTTGTCCACTTGTGGGCAGAGAAAGTCAGCACCTCCATGACCAATTGTTCTTACTTGGCTCTTTTGTGTTCTTAATGCCATCACTATCAGTGATCTTCTGAACAGGAGAACTGGTCCAGCCTGTATTTTTCACAGCCCTGGCAAATTCTAGCTAAATTCTACCTTTTACTGAACTTAGAATGTGGAGTCTGCGCCCCCCTCTCCCGCTCCAAATTCCTAACAATATTATATATGCCACATTTCCCAATGCAAAACAAGCAGCGCGCCTTTGGTGGTCCTGAGCAAAAAGTAAATGCTTTTAATTACATCTCTCTGGACTCTTTGTCCGACCAGAATTGGTTCCTCCTGCCTTTGGATTTCAGTGGACGCGCCTACCTCTTATTAGCATCGGGGTGTAAGAATATTGCCATTTTACACAGTACCGGTATTATTTCAGTTTGCAACACTCGTGTCTCACTTCAAAGTCTGCCCGTCCTTTGCGGGCAGGCAATGTACCGGTAGGGCAGGAACAAACTTCCTACGAACCCGACCAGGTCTTAGTCACCCTCGTTACCTACTTCTCAGGTCCTCCTTTGTTTGCCAGCCTCCTAGGACTGACGGTAGCCCATATTTCTTATCTAGTTGACGGAGAAACGCACACACAGCTGATGCTTGTGGACAGGGAGTCGCCCCTCGAAAGCGACACACACTCGCCCAGCGCCTGCTGCTTCTCCCAGCAGCGCCATGGAGGAAACCTGGAGCCGCGCAGTGAAAGGCCTGACTGATTTTATGGGCTTTCTGAACCGGAGTCCCAAAGAAGAAAGCAGCAGCCCGAAGGCGACGGCGGCAGCAGAGGCGGCGAACGCGGAGACTTGTGAGTGCTGTTATTCCGTGGAGGGTGGTTCAGGAGGTGCCCCGCCGGGGATGGGCGAGGGCGCAGCTCGGCACCACGCCGACAAGCCCCTGGTATTATAATGACTGGCAGTTCAGCAGCCGGCCCCGCGAAGATGGAGGTCCTGCCCACCCCGCGGAAGGCGGGAAAGGGCAGACCAGAGGCGCAGATGGGCCCTTTGGTTCCTTGCGCTTTTCACGGGCGTCGAGGCGCCCTTGGCTGAGAAAGCGCGCTTCTTTTTGTCAGCAGCATCCTCGCGAGACTACAAGAGGGTTTGTTTTTAGACAAACAAAAACCGTAATTTCTACTAAGCGCCAGGAGATTAGTTTTATGTTGGTAAATTCTCTCTCAGGGCACCGTGTGTCTCTAAACAACTTACAACAGGCAGCAGCAATTCCTTCCCCGAGTGTATTGTGCGCTTTTACGCATCTACGTGGTTGAACGACATAAATCAATTCCAGCTGGAGCGGGAAGGAATGGTAGCTCCTCCCTCCTTCCCATTTAAGAAATTCCCTTCTGTAGGGTATAAAAAGCAGGAGTCGAATCCTGAAAAGTTTTTCAGTAACAGGACTCAGTCCTGGAACACCGGAAGAGCAGAGGAAAGGTCAGCATATTCTGGGATGCTTCTCTCCACCACTTTCCCGCTGAAAATTGGTAATAATTCCGCTTTCATACAGTTCAAAGTACTCCACTGACATTATTTCAGTAATATTTATAATAATCCTATAAGGCAGTGTTTCTCAACCTTTTCGGGGCAACAGCACACCTGTCTCATGAAAAAAATCTCGCAGCACACCACCACCAGAAAATGTCAAAAAATCACAAGGAGACGCTGTGCACCCACAAAATGGCGGCGGCAACGTCGCCATGGCAACGGAAATCACGGAGCTATGCGCCCAAAGTAAAACGGCCCAGGGAAGCCTAAACGGCTCACCACAGCAGCAGCCCCACAGCCCCAACTGGCAGCGCCAGGAAGACACAACCGCCCGGGGATCCCCGCCGCCCTCGCGCTCCCGAGCGCAGCAACCTCCAACCTCCCGACCCGCGCCCACCAGCGCCCCCAGCCCCCCGTGCCACCTCTCTCCGGCTCCCACCAGAGTGGATGCCGAGCTCTCCGAGGCGCCGCTCCCCGTCGCCGAGGTCGAGGCCGAGCAGGGGGAAACCGAGCAGCAGGCGCTGGGCCTGGACGGGGACCCCGGTGAGGGCAGTGATCGCGGCCCGGAGCTCGCGCAGGCAGGAGTGCGCCGTGAGTCCGGGCAGCGGACAGGAGCCACTCCGGGCTCCACAGCGCCGCCGCAACATCTCCCCGCCTGAAGTTCCTGAGCTGTTCCGGCGGTGGCCGCCGGGCTTCAGCGCCCCCCAACAGCAAAATGGCGGCGGCTACCGGCAGCCCCCGCGTCTCCCTCCTCCGACTTCCCATTGGTCCCTGGCAACCAATCAGATTCAGCGGCGAGCTCCCAGCCTGCGCATGCGCGGCAGAGCCCGGCAGCCTCTCCGCGGTGCCTCCTCTTGGCGGTGGCCCTCTGCGCTCCCTTTCCCCCACTGGAGCCGCCGCCACGCGCCTGCGGCGTGGGTCCCCAACGGTTTTCCCGCGGCACACCAGCCAACGTCTCGCGGCACAGTAGTGTGCCGCGGAACACTGGTTGAGAAACGCTGCTATAAGTCAGATAAATAGATACTGCAAGTAGCCGAAAAGTGGCTGACCATTTCTGATGCCCACCGGTCATGCAGGAACAGAGCTTTCACCAGATGGAGGCAGTTTGGCACAATTAAGCAGCCGTTACATCATTTTCTACTGATAACCTAATTCATCTTTCGAAATTGCTAAACAACGTTTCCCTTGTGGCAAGGAGTTCCATAGCTCACTTTTCCTTAAGCCAAATACAGGCGGAGAAGGTTGTTTGGTTGTATATTTCCCCCTTTCAACACCTACTCTGGCCCTTTCCTCTCTGAGGAGGAAGACTTTGGTCTCCCTTCCCAAACTTCTCCATTTCTCAGCCATCTGTACTCGGCACACAAGGAGTTGCTAGTGTTGGCATTAAGTCCAACCAAAAGGCGCTATGGCATAGCTAAGGGGCAGGGTAGGCAACTGAGGAGGCACTGGGCAGACTGTGGCACTGAGGCCCACATGAAAGGGGTCCGAGCCAGCTGTTTGAAAAACACTGGGCTAGGGTTTATCATTTTTCATAAAAAGTAAAAATGGAAACAGTGCATATATTATCTCAGCAAGAGGAACATGAAATGGAATTGTATTTTTTATCAAAACAAACCAATGTTTTACAAATGTGGAATTACTTTTGATAAATTTAATTTTTCAAGTTTTAAAAAATGTATACCTTACCCTATCAGCTTAGAACACCCTACAGCAGTGGAATAGTATAATACTCCAGTCCTGAAAGCCACGTTGATGAATGAGATTGACTTTTGAGTCAATGTGGATATTTTGTGCTGTAAATATCTAAAATACAAATTAACATCTATTGTGGCAGTTATTCTTACTGTGTGGTTAGAGTTAGCTTCAATCACATTCCTTTCTATGCTTCATTAATAGTACAGTCCTTTGCATGTTTACTGGGGTACTTCCATCCAGATTTCCTTTTTAACATGGAAAATCTGATAATTTTTTTTTATTAAGTTGCCAACCTGTTGCCTATTTGTGTTATCTGAATGACCCATTTGCAGTATTAAGATGGGGTTCTGAAAGCACCCTCTGAAGTCAGTGTCCTGTAGAACTTATTCCTAGTTGTTAAGTAAGCATATTGTCCTGGAAGGCTTTTTTTTTTTAAAGTTTCCAGCCAGAACACTTTCCTTCAAACTGCTTTGACTCCCTCTTAATCAACCCCAGTCCTCCCTGATATCCCTGTAAAGGGACCCCTGACCATTAGGTCCAGTCGTGACCAACTCTGGGGTTGCGGTGCTCATCTTGCATTATTGGCCGAGGGAGCCAGCGTACAGCTTGTCATGTGGCCAGCATGACAAAGCTGCTTCTGGCGAACCAGAGCAGCACACGGAAACGCCGTTTACCTTCCTGCTGCAGTGGTACCTATTTATCTACTTGCACTTTGACGTGCTTTTGAACTGCTAGGTTGGCAGGAGCTGGGGCCGAGCAATGGGAGCTCACCCCATCGCGGGGATTCGAACCGCCGACCTTCTGATCAGCAAGCCCTAGGCTCTGTGGTTTAACCCACAGCTCCACCCGCGTCCCAATATCCCTTATACCTCAATCAAATAATTTAAACAATTCAGAGCAATACATTTTTTTTCTTACAAGGCTCTTTTAGGGCTGTATTCATTCATATCATAGAGCTGGGTGGAGACCATTAGTCCTACATTCTGCTTGATGCAGGAAACCCAGGATGCAGGAAACACTGATGTGGAATTCAGCCATTCCTCCAAAACAAATACATCCTCATAGTAGTAAGCAAATTATACAGTACTTTAAACTCAC